>OU015619.1:2500000-3750000 GCA_907165235.1 Zeuzera pyrina | reverse complement strand
TTTTGAAACAACTAATGTATTCCGCGTTTGGCTAATAGATTTGTATTTGAGAATCGATTAAATAAACACTTAATTCAGAACGGTAAGTCTGTACTTATTTCAAAAATCAAAACGTGATATGACGCAGTAACTTCTAATTGGAAAGCTAATTATCTAGGAATATTGTAAGCATTAAATTTTGCGGTATAATTATGTACATAAACCACTTGGCAACAAGTCGATATTTCGGAGCTTTTCAATTTGGGAGTTATTTAATTACCATAATTTATTGTGACTTATTTGTTGCTTATGATCTCCCGCATCGAGCTGTGTCATTGTCACTTCTTCACACGGCTACCCATAGTTTGAGATTTGTGTGTAGATGTAAAAAAGAGATGTATATAATACTTAAAAAGGATATCTGCATCTTTTTCTTGCATGTGACATGGTTTTAAAGTAATCGATTTTGAGTTTTTGAGGCCAACTATTGTAAGCTGGAGTAGACTGACGCTAAATAGATTTCTATAAACAGATGTATCTCAACTTATGTATTAATTTATATAACTCGTTCTCATAAAAATCGTAAAATGTGTAACGTGTTTTTTTTTATAAAAATAGTAAAAACCTCGTAAACTAAGTACTCGAAGTCATATGTTTAACTTATTGTATGTTTAAAATTATTTAAATGTATTTTGAGAGCGCGTTTCCTGCACGGAAGCGCGACATGATCTACGACAAATTATAATGTGATGTAATGGTACGGCCACATTATCGGGCAAACATTTGTGTCATGTCGTAAGAAAAGTTCGTTGTCGGCCTTCGGCGAAGTACGTATTGAATGCTGTGGCCACATATCCATACAAACTTGGGCGTTTCCATATGTCGCGATAAATTATGCGATATTCGTGAAAGACAAGCGTAATGGACGTTGTCGCGCTATATTATATGCCAGCAAATTATTATTTATTGTAACTTTACTATTCAAATGAAAAATTAATAATAATAATAAATCATTCATAATTTTCTATAAATTCTAGCAGTTCCTCCACCTCCACTGCACTCGTCTTTTTTCCTGCCATATTTATACACATACATGTATACAACTAATAAGAGGATATTCCACATAATGTGTTAAGCACTCAACGTCTTGCTACTGAATGAGATTGACGAAGCTTAGCCGGATGAGTGAACATAGCGATAAAGCCCTTTAATGTGTACTAATTTACCCACAGCAGTATAGACATTCATGTTGGCGCGAACTCCCTAAAAACTTGTGCAAACGACAAATGTTTTGGCTACACTTGTCATGATAATGCGAACTTTAGCCGAAGGCACATAGTGTGGCCGTAGGGTTATAAAAATTAATAACACTATTTAATTTTCTCTGGTGCTAGATCACTTCTAACACTATTTATAGATGTTCTGTGGCCCGGTTTCTTTGCTGTAACCAAATGCCATAGTTCCTTCGAATTATTACGAGTATGGGTAACCAAACTACTTTATAATATTAATGATTTCAATTGCTTGTTTCTTCTAAAAAGTTAGCCATGCATTTTCGAATCTGAAAGAACAATACTTAGATATCTAAAAATAGATCAATGTCTAAAAATGAAGTCATTTTATAGTGCTCATTAATAATTACGGTACTCTGTATCAGAGTCACTGCGTTGAAGCCAAGATTGTACTGAGAATATCTGTTTATTTTTATTACTTTATAATATTATTGAGACTATAACTCTCATTAATTTGCCTTAAAATTAGTTTTGTATAAAAGTGTATCGTTAAATGGTCAAGTGTGAGACGCGGGCGAGGTGCGGCGAGGAGCTCGTCATAGTTATCTAGTTGAAATGCTTTATTATAATAAACATATTTTAACATCGCACATTAAAATAAATTAATCAAAATTGGTTTTGTGTTTCATTATTTAAACCTCGTGTCTGATCTCTCCTGTTTCTATGCAACAAAAACTAACGTTTTCACGCATGTCTTGGAGAGTAAGAAGAATACAGAAGGTGCCAGCTGGTTACCTTCCCATACAGGTAGCAAAAGTCGTCAAGGGATAGTTATATTTTACGTTAGTAACTAATTAATCTTTGGTTATATGTATATACACTATTAAACTAACAATATTTGTATATACAACGTTAATTTAAAAATGCTAATAACCTCTTAGTGCAAAATTCCTGTCATCATACATAACAACTTTTGTTCTACGACTTTTTTAAAACTTCATACATTCGTCAAAAAATATTTGTTAAGTTTTGTTGTAGTCTGAAACGCAGTGACGGATTAAGACTACTTGATGCCCTAAGCAATCCATGCCTATGGGCCCCCTATCCGTATGTCAACTAGAATCGGTCTTTAAACCTTTACCGCCTAAAAACATTAGTTTTTTGTAAAATAAGATGATGAGATGTAACGTACTTTAGAAGTGGAGTAGGTGCGACAACAATAAAAACCAAAGCATAATTTATTTATTTATTGAAATGCGCCTTGCGGCTTTTCCGAGCATTGAATTCACGCAAGATAGTATTAACGTCTAACGTTTTTAACATATCGGACTCTATGTACAATATCGATAAATTATCGAGCCTTTCTTGTATCATCTTTGTCCTTTTTTCATTTTTTAATATTTTTCATTTTGAAAAAGAACGGTCCGCTGAGCAATTTATAATCATAAGCGATAAAAATATACGCAGGGCTGTTTCCACATTAGGGAAAGCTGAAACAGATTTGCGGAGGCGCCAGGCTTGGGGCCCACGGGGAAGGAGTGGTTTGTGATTGGCTGATCGCAATTCCGGGGCATTCGAATTGTCGAATGCACTAGTGGGCAGCGAGTGGACAAGCGGGAGTGGGGTTATGACTCTAGGTCGAACTCTATGTCAACTTAAAACGCGCGAATTTTCAAATTAGTCCTAGAAACTTTTTTTGTTGTGGTTTTTGGTGACGTGAGAGTGAGACGTGATGCCCTAAGGACGGATTTTTTTTTGTGCTTCTGGTGCCCCCTCAGACGTGATGCCCTAGGCAATTGCTTAATTTGATTAAGGGTTAATCCGTCACTGCTGAAACGTAATTACTCTACGTATTTCCAATGGTACAGTGCAAGCGCACCGGGCTCAGCGCCGCGCTGTACGTGTGCCGCTTTAGCGACCGAGTACAGTAGGTGTCATTTTCAGAAACATTTAATGTAATTTTATTTTTGTATGAAAAAAAAACTTAAGGTTTAATCGGTGCTGATTCATCGGTGATTCGGTGCTGGTTAGGTGGCCGAATTCTATCTCTGGTATATCCTGAGGATGCTTCGTTGAGAGACGAAACACGTGTCGATTTGTGATTTTTAGAGTTTGAGCGGAAGATAGCTAAAGATTTTAGGAATTTATCACATGCGATGGATTTCCGCAAAGTAGCCGCTGAGTCTATACAATATAATTTTATTAACCGACTCAAAAAAAGGTGGAGGATATATATATGTGCAGGCATAACTTCTTTGTATATTAACCGATTAGTTCGGTATAGCTTCAAGTGGTCAAGTAATTTCACTTATATTGGAGCTTAGACTTCGAAGATACACCAAACAATCACAACTGCTTATAAGCTTTACTTATGTTGATGATTTTCTTGTATCATTCCGTTACAGAATTAGAAAAGAAGTTAGTCGTAGACCTAGCCTAGATATTTATCTATTTAGGTCTAGATCACTTAAAAGAGAGATGTAAAAAAGTTTTTAAGAAAAAATTAAACCGACTTCAAAAAAAAACGAAATAGTACAAAATAGTTATCCTTTACTAATCAAACCTTTATAATTAAATTTGACAGTTATTGAACTCGGTGCCAAATCTATGTGCTGATTGTGCTGTAACAACAGAACGTCTGCTAGTTTGGTAGGCCTGTCACTTCGTATCAAGAACTATAATTAATGGAGGCTTAATAAGCTGCTGCTCTTACCACCGTGTGTTAAATCAATTTTTCTTGCTATCTCTTTGAGCGTAACCACCAGTAAAAAGTTAGCTATAGTAAGTATGGCGACCTCGCACTGTTAGTTTGTTTTATGTCAGCTTATGAGTCGGTCATGAAATAATTATTTGCAAAATACTCGTAAATTTAGAGTATTTTGGCTACTACTTAGTATTCACAATAATAAAAATATGTCATGTTCAGCTGTGTATCGTTATATCTGACCTTCCCCTAGTCACGCACATTAGTAAAAATCTTGAAAGTCGGTAGTAGGTGAAAGGACACGCTTTTAGAGTAAATGCTCCGTGCATTATGATATTTGGTCCGAGTCTGGCACCAGCTTCAGTAACTGTCAATTTCAATTATGTACGTTTGATTAGGGTAGTTATTTTGACCTTTTCGGTGCTTTTTTCTAAGTTGGTTTAATTTTTTTCAAAAAGTTTTTTGTACGTCTGTTATCTGTCCACCCTGAATAGAAAATGGCGTGAAATGATGTACGGTATGTAAAATAGTAACTATAGAAGAGTTTCTGTAGTTTTAAACAGTATTGAGTTTCATTAATTCCAGAGGCGTCTTTACCTATGGTGCAGGGTGTGCGGCGCACACGGGCGCCGGGTCTAAGGGGGCGCCGAGCGCCCTCTAGTGCGACACCTCCAAAGGTGCGTCGCTCGCGGCGCCGGCGCTCTCAAAGACCCTGCGCCTGTGTTTATGGCCGACGCCGGGCGCGCGGTAGCAAAGCAAGGCGCGCCACCACAAGTTACTCCTTTTCCTACTCTACACAATAACTTTTGTTTCAACGTGAAATCAGCCTTAAAACAGATAGTTAAAGATTATATTGGCGTAATGTCGCATCGCTACCAAAGGCGCGTGCCGGCGTTGCACCTGTTTGTTTTGATTTGTTTGACAATACGCCGACTATCATTGCTAACTCGGCTGTATTGGAATGTTATAAAGTTCAAATTAAAATTCCCAGGGACGTGCGGCGGTCATTTTCAAAGGCTTGTGTACGCGTGCCGCATTTTTTGTTTTACCGCTACAGCGTAGTTTTGCGAAATAAGCCTTGATGCAATTGGATTAACTATCATCTTTGAGTAAACATGTAAATGTGAAGTAAATCGGCTTTTCTTTTGATAAAAATTATATAAAAGGTAAGATTTGGTTATTTGCTTGCACAATTATTGCGACAAGCATCGAGGTCAGAGGTCATCAAAAATAGCCAGCGAAATCCATGAAAAAAAAACAACTATCGAGGTGCTATCGAGTGATAGATAGTGATATCGAAGTTAAATACCCACGACCTAGGATTTTTCATTTGTTTATCCTACTGCAGTGCGGAACAAACAACGGTAAGTTAAAGTGCTTTAATATGTTGTACCTACTAGTATACTTACTTAGGTATTTATTTAGGTCTTACTTTTACCTAACCTTTGAACAACAAACTACTTTTTTATTTAATTTATTTATTCTGTTTGATTGCCTAATGAAGGTACCGCGACGTTGATTGATATGTGTCATAATTATAATATATAATACTTAGTCCAAGTTGCAACTATTTCTCTGGGCCTATATTAATTTACATTGATAGTACTTTTAGGTGCCTATACTTAGTTTATTATTTATTTTAGATGTCTGATGGCGATGGAAAAAAGAAACTTTCTGGTGCACAAAGTCGAAAAAGAAAGCTGGAGAAGGAAGTGTCTCTGAAAAAGAATACATGTTCTATTAAAAAGTTTTTTATTCGACCCGGTCCATCCTCGGACGAACACCTGGAGACAGAGACATATGAAAACCAAGATAATTCTACAGCAGAACTCGTCCCTTCAACGCCGCCGCCGCCGCCGCCGCCGCCGCTGCTGTCTTTGTCGTCGGTAGTCGAAGAAGACGAAGAACCTCCTAGTGCCGAAGCGTCCCCGGAGAATATACTTCGAGAAGATGTAATGAATGATCTCGCGTTATGGCCACAGGTGTTATCCGATAAACAGAGAATATTTTTGATGGAGCGTGGGCCAGTACAGGTAAAAGTGGGTTCATATCATACTTATACTTACTTATGTAAGGCCGGCTTGTTAAACATGGAGTCGCGTAGACAGCTGCACTTCGCGAGTTTAATTAATGGTATCATGAGGCATGCAAAGCCCCTTTACCTCTATGAAAAATTGGAGTGGGCCACTCATAAGTACGATTCTCGGCGCGCAAATTCTTGTATTCTTAATACACCGTTCCACAGTACTAGAGCTTTTGAGGGCAGTTTCCGCTATCAGGCAACTAAATGCTGGAACAACCTACCACCACCTTTAAGAAAGTCATTGTCACAGCCAGTTTTTAAATATCATCTGAGGAAGTGGTTGTTACACAAACAAAGTTTACCCTGATGGAGTGAGAGGCTTTCACTGCCATTTACACATGTATGTGTATGGATATGTATTTACACACATTATGTACTCGCATATGTATATTTGCATATTTATTTATGTATATATGTATATACTTATTATGTTTAAATAATTGTATTACATATTTATCTGTTTATTTTCAGTCTATATCATTTTTTATTTATTGTATATTTTAATTTATTATATTTTTTAAGGCATCGCCTGAAAATCAGCGCCTCGCTCCTTTGAGGTGGGGCAATATGCTGAGGCTCTTGCCTTTTTCACTGCCATACAGTTTGTTCGTGTTTTTTTTTTGTGTGACTGCTTAGACTGTTCACTTTGTATTGGGCAGTGAAATAAATTGTTCTTTCTTTCTTTCATATCCTTCGAATAGTTCAAAAAGATCTTTTTCAAATGCTTATTATACTAAAAAGATGTCAAATAATGAAACCGTTTTAAGAAACTGGCTGGTTTACTCTAAGTCAACTGATTCTGTTTATTGTTTTTACTGTAAACTTTTTCATGCTGATGCGACTCCTTTTAATGGTGAAATAGGTTACAAAGATTGGCAGCATTTGTCTACTGCTATAGAACGTCATGAAAAGAGCTTAGGGCACCTATCATGTCTTAAGAAACAAATTACGTTGAAAACTGTTATTTTAAAAGAAAAGTCGGTAGATTTCTTGCACCAAAATGAAATTGATCGGGAAAAAAAACGTTGGGTTGCAGTACTCGAACGAATAATCAACATAATTCATTTTTTAGCGAGGCAATGTCTGGCTTTTCGGGGAAGATCTCAAAAAATTTACGATTCCGATAATGGTAATTTTTTAAAGCTGGTTGAATATACCTCTAATTTTGATAATGTGCTTGCGGAACACATTGCTCTTATTCAAAAATCTGAGTCACGCCTAACTCATTATCTTGGCCATAACATTCAGAATGAAATAATACAATTATTAGGAGAAAGTATAAAAAAAGCTATTGTTTTGGGATTGACACAATCCAAATATTTTTCCATTATTTTAGATTGCACTCCAGATATTGCACACGAAGAACAAATATCGGTTGTCGTACGGTACGTTCTTTTAAATGCAAGCAACAACAAATGAAGTAAAAGAACACTTTCTGGGTTTTTTTCCTATTACAGACACTACTGGCCTGGGCTTAACTCAATTTTTGTTAGATTGTTTAATCTCAAACGAAATTGACATACAAGATATGCGTGGTCAAGGTTACGATAATGGTGCAAACATGAAAGGGAAAAATATAGGTCTACAAAAACGAATTTTAGATTTAAACCCGCGCGCATTTTACGTACCTTGTGCGGCACACAGCCTAAATTTGGTGGTGAATGACGCTGCTAAAAGTTCATTAGAAATTGTCAATTTCTTTTCAGTTGTGCAGGAAATTTATGTTTTTTTTTCTGCGTCAACAGCACGTTGGCAAATACTTGCTAAAGAAGTGCCAACTTTAAGTCTAAAACCACTCTCAAATACTCGATGGGAGAGCAGGGTTGAAGCAGTAAAAGCTCTACGTTTTGAACTGGGAAAAGTGTATGATGCCTTGTTTACCATATATTCCGATAGGAGCAAAGATGCCGAGTCAAGAAATATGGCAAATTCATTACTGACAAAAATTAAGTCGTTTAGCTTCATCTGCTCTGCTTATTTGGTTTGGAATTTTAAGCAAGATAAATATAGTTAGCAAGGCACTTCAAAAGTCAGACGTTGTATTGTCAGAAGCGGTGAAAATGATTGATAATGCAAAAATAAGTTTGTCTGAATTCCGCAATGAGTCTGCTTTTGAGGAGCTCCTTAATAGCGCGAAAACTGTAGCGGAAGAAGTCGAGGCAATAGCAGAATTTCCCACACCTGCACGCCCTCGCGCTCGTAAAAGGTTTTTTAATTATGAGGCGGAGGATGAACCGATAACAGACCCGAAAACACATTTCAAAGTAAATTTTGACTACTATTTGTTAGACACCGCAATTACTAAGTTCGACGAACGGTTCGAACTTTTGAATGAAAATAATGTAATTTTTTCATTTCTTCAAAAATTGAAACACTGGAAAGATTTGGACTCAGATACAAAAAAAACACATTGTTCTAATTTAGAAAATAAACTTAGCCATGCTGGTTCTTCAGATGTGGAAAAGTTCGAGCTCTATAACGAAATCGAATTATTACCGATGTTTATTGATGATTCCACTACGCCGTTGGATATTTTAAATTACTTGTTTACGAATAAATTAATTTCAGTGTTCCCAAATCTGTCCACAGCACTGAGGATATACCTGACACTTCCAGTCACGGTCGCACATAGCGAAAGGTCATTTTCTAAACTAAAAATTATTAGAAAACTATCTTAGATCAACATTGTCGCAAAGTAGACTGACAAATTTATCGTTAATAAGTATTGAACATGAAATCAAAATTGAAGTTAGTGACATTGTTAAAGATTTCGCTAATGCAAAAGCACGAAAAGTAACTTTTTTGTAAATACATTTGTGTGTGTGTACTGTGTATATATTTGTGCGTACGAGCGTCCTGTAATGTAACTATATTAGTTTTTAAATTAAATATGTTTGGAAGAACTACAAAGTTGTGATTTTTTATTCTTGATGTAACCCCTTCCATCCAAAAAAAAAGTTTTTGCTTTCCGACACCATTCGCACCCGAATTTCCGTTTGAAAATTATAACTGTTAGTATTCCATTTTGACCCCGCTTCTACTAGAGGGCGCCAGGGTACTGGTGGCACGCGGGCGCCACGAGGGCTAGAGACGCCTCTGATTAATTCATTCATAAAAACTTAAATTCTTTTTGCCATTGCTCCTATAAAGTTGGTCACAAACGAATTTATAATAAGGTTATTAATTATAACGCAGTATATGTTTAATAACGAAGTTTACAGTGTTCAGTCAAAAAAGAAATGAATGAAAAGAAACTTACAGTAGTAGGTAGCGTGTATGCTCGTTCAAATAACTATTTCTATTGAAAATACACCGCTGTGTTATGTACAGCTATATTTTATTTACATGTATAAATTGTAAATGTGTTTGTGATGCACATAATCACAGAAATCAGGTAGTTTTGGATTTTTTAATGAAACTGCTTCTTTTGCACTATCATTGTAATTCAGCATTCCACTGCGATTACTATCCCTGTACTGTTACTACGTACATAAAACTAAAGGAATAAGGGATGAAAAAAAATCCAGATACCTAAAGTACGTCAAACTTTATTATACACAACAATGTATGAAAAAATCTTTCGCGCGTTTTAAAAATTACTGGAAATTCGTCAATATACCTTTAGTCCTCTACATTGCAATAATTTATTAAGACAATATCTTATATACAAATATTACAGAATAAAATACAGCGTAGTAATAGTGTCATTTTTGACGGAAAATACAATTTACAATATTAATTTACATTAGTATATATACTTTACAATTTATTAATTTACTATCACAGAATATCCCTAGTTATGTTTATTAGATAAAAAATAATTCTCTTTGGTTAAGTTTTAGGGGTTTAAATAGGTATAAATCATACTCGTCTTTACATTTAATGTTAAGTACTGTTTGCAAACCATAACATATGTTATTGCAAAGCTGTTTCATTAATAAAATTGTTATTTATTACATAACAGTTTTTTTTTTCAGAAAACAAAGATAAGATAAATTTTAATGGAAAGGACATAGAGATTCTTTCTATAAAATGCTTGTCCATTTTTATAATATACCTATGTTGTTGTGAAACTATAGTATAAGTATATTTACGCATATATTTCCTTCCAGATATAAATATGTACAAATAATACAATAATTTGTTGAACAAGAAGCAGTATAAAATATCCAAGAGGGGAAATTTAACCTTATTTAGGCTCAATTACTTTTTATTTTAGTTTGACGTTTCTTTCGACCGAGTTGCATCAGCCGTGGTCTCAAGCAAACTGTTCAAGGCCAACTGTTGAGACCAACTGAACAACCAAAATAAATGGTAATCGCGTTAAATTTCCCGTTTTAGATATATAATGCAAAGCGATAGTTTAAGTTTACAACTGAGAATGCTATTTTCAATATTCTCGATTAATCGTTTTAATCATAATCGTTAACAAATGGCAGCACTGTTATTTGAAGGTGTTGCTACTTTAATAATAAACATGGTATTTTTGAATGTCAAAAAATAAGAGTCGAGAAATGCAAGAGTTAGTTAAAGCATGTCTTTATATCTCGTCATCCTTTCCTTTCCATCCATGTCAACATCCGAGAAGAAAGAATAGCTTTCAAGAAGTAGTATGTACCAATTTTCCCATGTCATTTAATTAATAAAATAGTTAACCAAAATTGGAGATGATTACACGTTTTTAAAATTAAAATGTATAATTTGTTGTCTTATGGTTTTTCAAGATAATTGATAAAAACAAAACTAGCACATACAAAGATACTAGCGTATTGCACATGAGAAAAGCGATATGTTGTCTTGCTTTCGCTAGTGTATTGGGTCATCCTACCTCTTTCTTTGCTAGCGTTGCCGCTTGTATCTGATGAGTGATGACATCAGTCGACTACACAATGTTCTTATGTACATTTTATATCGACAGTTAACAAAATGTACTATTAGAAAAGTATTCAATACAAAGGCTTAATTAAAATTACGTCATACTATTAAAATACTGTGTACAAAAAATCAATTTATGTAAAAGAGGACAAAAATCGAAATGTATATTTGGTAAAGACCAAAAAGGGCAAATGCCTCAAAATTAAATAAAAAAATAATATGCTATCTCTTCACAAATACCAATTATGGCTCCAAATTAATAATTCTATGGCTATGAACTAAGGCCTAGCATTCAAACTCCACGCTAAAGAACAGTTTGTTTTCTAAAACTCATGTCCCTTCAATTAACCAAAAAATCATGTTCGATTATACTTCTGGGCCTTCTTCAGGATTGCGCAGTCAAAGAAGAATCATTGTTATTAAATTCTAAATTTCAAAGACCTACAAATGTCTTTTGAAATTGTTTAAAATACGAAGTTTTGGATCTATTAAATTATTATGGAAAAATATGATGTCCCCTTTTACAGAAAATTAATACACTACATTTTCTGTGTAGATATTATTTACAATAACAATCTATAATTTCATAATACTAATGACGTCACGCCCGCCTGCGGGCATTTCAAATTATGCTAGTAAAATACATTATTGGAAGCTACCATTTTTAAGGTGTAAGTTTCGAAGCACAGATGCGAGAATACTTGTGTCATACAAAGAGCTTTTTGAAATATTACAACAAATTACAAGAAAAGACGGTCCTTCGAGCCGGATATTGAATTGTGAAATTCGACATCTGATCAATTTCAAATTGCAAATATTTTTGTATAATGTACAATTACTTTTGTTATAAAAATATATTTTAAAGTAAATTTAAATACAATTTTGTGATATTTACTGCTTGAGGACCACAGGCAATGGTCTCCGTTTTAATTAATTTTTTTTTGTGCAATTAATATTTCATAGCTATGCGGCTAAATATTAGAGTGATAACGCTTAGAAACCACACGAATAACCAAACGAGTCTGAAGCAATTTACTTATGGCTCCATTTGCCAGGCAACCACTTGTCAATCGTATTTTCCTCAAATAAAATAGAGAAAAATATTGTCTGGGAAATGATGCCTTAACATATCAGTAAAGTTTTTATATTTAATTTCACAGATAAGTATTATTATCATTAAATCTATAACGCTGCTTACGCACACATGCCTAACTTTTTGCTTCAGTTGTTCCGTTTCGCTTGTTAGCAAACACTCGTGTTATTATTCTAAGTTTAAGCAATAAGTACTCTCAAATTTGAACTACGAACCATAAATAACAAGTGAAAGATAAAATAAAAACAATACAGTTTCAAACACTAAATATAAATACCTATGTACTATAACTATGTATGTAAATTATACTATTACGATATATGGAAAAGAAAGGAGATTGGCAGAGGTATTGTTATCATCCATTTTTGGTCACTGCATATTGTGAAAATATAAAAATATTGTTGACGATATTGAGGTCATGTTAAAATAACAGCATACAATCGGGGCTAAAATTATACTTGCTGACGGCTTTCCATTGACGATCAAGCATATTTGATCATCCCCGTCCAGTTTGCATGAAGCGTAGTACCTCATGACGCTTCTAGAGGACACAACGATCCGTTGGACGGTCGCACACGATCAAGTCACAGTATAAACATAACAGTAGGATGCTTCACAGAAGACTAGCGTAAGTGGTTTATATGTGGGCTCACTAATATGCACGCGCCGTGGCACGCACACAACGGCAAAATTTTGGGCAATTATGGGTGAACATTGTAGCGCCAGTCCGGGTTCACGCGACGTAAGCATGCGACTGCTTCCATTTGTCTTTAATTCGTTCTTTACGTGGTTACAAATACAAAAATGTCTAAATCGCATAAACGAACGTATTATAATGTCCACACAAGAAATTAAAGTTAACAAACATGAAAAACTTATCCGTGTGCATTGTTTTTTTTATTATTGTATACTAAATGTATAACTAAACGAGATGCTCTCCACATCTCACACCGAACGCAACAGCCCTACGTGTCCGAGAGAGGCCGAAAGTAGCCAATTCCGTTACGTGTGAGGCGGGAATCGACCTCCTTTTCTACATATTCTCTGATCAAGTTTACTCGATGCAACCTTCACTTTAAGCAAATCGTACAATCTTGATCAAGCATACTTGATCGACAGTGACACATTTTGTTATAGCCTATGTGTATGTGGAAAAGTGAAACAATTTTGAAAGATTTTTGAAAGAAATTATATGGAATCGACTTAGGCAAACCTCTCGCCGCGAATACCTAGAGATTATTTTAGAAAACGCAACAAGTTTTACTTTTAAGCCAGTCCTCAACGCTTGTGCTTGTGTTTATATGTTGATAATTTTTTTTGACAGCCCATTATGAAACATACAATTCTTATGCATACCTTTCTGTATATCAATGCTGTAAGTAAAAATATTATAGAAGCAAACAATCCATGTTTTATATTATTATTTATTTCTATTTTAGCCTAGCTCGTATGCTGTCATTATTCTAAGTCAAGGACCTAGTCTCTGTGACACACCCACAATTTTTATACTTCTTGTAGCCATTCCAGAAAGACGGCTATAACCAAACTTATTAACAAATAATTTTTAAAAATGACACCAGTTTGTTTTCAAATTCAGCACTACATTTTAGGCTATGGGTTCCGCACAAAGAACTGGCGGAGTAAGCCCTTAATTACTATAATGGGAGGCGTTTAGCAATGCACGAATTTAAACTACTTAGTTTATGTAAAAAGACGGAGTTAAAAAAAATCACGCCAATAAAATCAATCAATTGAAATGGAATGGAAACAACATAAATATATCATCCAATCATACAATTACTATTTTGTGGTACGGAAACAAAAGGTGGATATTCGGTGAATATGACCGTAAGCTCCGGGGAGGGGTCCGGGCTTCCTAAACACCCCCCTTATATACGGCCGTGACTTGGGTGTCGGGTTGGTCAATGAGAGACGAGTTTTTACCTTCATATTATTTTGTATATCTTGTTAACAAACACCTGTATATTATGTACTACCAGAATAAAGGACTGCCCACTACACCGTGACCATGACCGTAACCGTACCGACACAAGCAAAAAAATATTCTTTGTATGAATATACTATCAAGTACTGCTACTAGACCGTTTCGTCATCGCAGCGTGCCATGACCGGACCGGCAGACATTCTACGGCAAGAATATTTTGCAGGCACCGATACGCTCCGTGCATGACACGCGACGTTGCCAAACGGAAATAGAATGTTGATCCGTTGAAGTGGGCATAGTAGTGTTCCGAATGCTATTTTACGTGCCTAACACGTTCCTATTACGGTCATTGTATGGCACGTTCTAGAACACAGGAGACCTTAAAGAACGTTTGTCGCTTTCGTTTGTTGAATATATTGCCGAAATGTATCACGTGACTTATGGCAAGATTACATTCATTCAATACATTTATTGTTTATTAATTTTAACAAAGATCTTCTCTAACGACTCTCTCTCGTGATAACTTCGTGACATTTGGGCTACACTAAAATAGTCGGAAAAATGGCCTCCCATCACGCTTGATCAGAAATAAAAACATTACTTATTTGCTGCTTTATGTGATAATTGATTAAAGTTAAGACGCCATATGTTGGTGCCATCTTTTACTTAATCAAAGTAAATGACAGACAATGAACAGAACATGAAATTAAGCACAGGACTTTCTTATATAACACAGATGAACACACTAAGAAATGATTCAAGTAATCCCCTAATGGGGTTAAATAGGGATGACAATTTGTATGGAAGTTCATCATTATTGAAGTTAAAAATGTGGAAATTCATGTTTAGGCTTCTGGGTCTAATCACGACCAAAGAGTAAAAAAGGGTATGGGCAGAGCAGGGTGGGCTACCCAAAAACTAACTACATTTGAGAAAAGTGGGATGGTTCCTGAGAAGTTTACGATGAGATTTCATCAAGAACACGGCTAATCGGCTACCAAATGCATGTAACAATCTCGTGAAATGGGGATGTTCGATTTTTTAAATATTTTGCAAACATGTATAACCGGTAGATTTTGGCCTGTTTGCAATCAAAATTGACAAGAAATGGTCCTCTAAGAACATCAAAAATTAAGCAACTGGTTCTTTCCCTATTTAAAAATAATAATTATGAAAATTACCCATATTAACTGGAATATGACGTCGCAGAGTTAAAAGACTGATGAAAAATATGAAAATGGATTCATTAATTGTAATCGCATAATTTGTTATGATATACTTTTTAAGGCAAGATGCTCACTGAAAGGACCAAAACCTGTGTACAAGAAGGGTCTGCGCAGTGCCTCATTTCTGTTAAAAAAGAAGAAAATAAAACGAATTTGGTCTTGATATTTGAACGTGAGAGTGTCAAGTCTGGCGCAATTATATTAGTTATGGATTAAATATAATAGTTATGGACGCAACATCAGTCAACCAATTTAAAACAGATCTCTCTAAATCTTAGCTGGAATGTCTCTATTAAAGATGAATCCTGTTAGGGCAAGGAGGAAAAACTAAAACTTTCCGTAAAAATTATACATTCTAAAATGTATGCAGCGCTATACATACTATGGAAACTTGAGAACGTCGTGTTTGATGAAGTGGTACTCAGTCGGGTTCAAGGGCTGAGTGGCTCATCGTGGAACTCCTCGGTGAGTATTTGCGGGTCCCCGATAGCCGGCATCGCGTGTGAATACTCGCTCGTCGCCCACAAGTACAAGTTGAGTGTTCGTTCCGTACACTGGGCTATAAACCTGCAATTGTCAACATCACATAACTTTATGGACGTGGTGGACTTTATGGACGCGTCGACCGCGTTGTGTCGGCGCGAAGAAATTCGTGTCAAATAAACGCGCCCTTAGAGTGCTACGTGTAATACGCCGGACCAACAAACGGTGAAAATTTAGTGAAATTTTGGTTGTTTCTTGTTTGTTGATATTAAAGTCAAAAATGACAAAAATAGGATACATGCGACGTGGAGTCTATATTTTTTTTTTTACATCGCAGTGTTACTTATTTTAATAACAATTAAAAATATAATGATAATTCTATGAAGCCTTATTCAGAAATAGGGCGATATACATTTTTTGTTATTGCAATTTTGGTTTTGTAAACTAAATTGTACCAAGACAGGTCACTACTACGGAAAAAAATAGAATTTCCCCATAATGACAGCGGCATGCAGTATAGCCAACTCGAGGCCTACCTCACAAATGGTCTGACGTCTCCCTCATTGGCAGTCTGCAGATGCTGGTAGTATAGATGTCGGTGCTGCTTGGGTATAATGACGGGCGGGTACCCCGCTTGCATCAGCAGCAAGTTCATCAGCAGACGGGACGTGCGCCCATTGCCATCCACAAAAGGGTGGATGTGGACCAGCTTGTAGTGCGCCAGGGCTGCGTACCTGGGATTGGTAATGGATGAAAGACATAAGCAAAGACTTCTTACCTCCTAAATAAACTGAGGTAGATCCATCCTACTCCAAGAAACATATTTTTATGCAATCCTTGAACTAAAATATTAACAATAATACATACATGAACATATAATATTTACGCATGGAGCATTCAACCTATAGAGTGGCAATGTCATTTATTTTGTATGCAAACAATTTACATCTAAATACTGTTGCGGTTACTGCATTCTGTTTTATAGTTTGATTTTTTTGATGTTTTTGCCACACCACCGAATAAGGCATTATATAAATATAAACTTTTTTTGCCGTTCCAGACGCCAGGAGTCTATAAAATAGATTGTAGCTGCGGCAATTTATCGACGATGTGGAATCCTGTGATTCAAGGAACAAAACCTCGTGTTTCGCATTCGGTGAAACGCGTGGACACTGTGCGTGTTGTGTGTAGGTATCCCGAAAACTATTTACAAATATCGAGGGTAGATGACAAAAGTCTACCTCAGACTTGGAGTGAAACTTGCTGCGACAGTTTGCTTGAGACCACGGCCGATGCAACTCGGTCGAAACGTCAAGCCAGAATAAAAAGGTTATCGTGTTAAATTTCCCGTTTTCGATATATTATATGTACACACAGGTCCAGTATTGGTTATGTACCGCTTAATGCGAGCGAGAGTTGATATTTGATAGTGTAAATGAACTTAGCAGTGGTGAATACAATGGTCTAATATTTCGTGTCTATAGGTTGAGTGCTTCATGTATTTACGTAAGTGTAATTAGAAAGTAATGTACATGAAGACAAGAAGAGTAAAAGAGTAATTTAAGCTTTTTCTAATTTCAAACAACACTTTTTGTAAGATCACATGATGTATAATAGTAACGGCATTTCACACACTGAAATTTCACCTTATCTCAATTTATATAGAAGTCTTTGGACATAACTTCAAACCTCATTAAAAATATACAATTTTTGTGTTTTGTTGCTTTACCTAGGGAAGCTTGCTTAATATAATACATACATACATATCTTCACGCTGTATCCCCAACTGGGTAGTCAGAGAGGACGGAGTGCCAAGCATCGCGGTCCTTACATACCTCTTTCACTTCCTCAAATCTCATCATTCTCCTCACACATTTTCGCCTAGGTATGCGAGTGGTTTTGACATTTCAGTCTGCTAACACTGGCTATTTTTGATCTTCATAAGTCAGCCTTGGTCTTCCTTGGCTTCTTATTATAGCTTATTTTACAATATCTTACACACGCAGTCCTACACACGCATCCAGCCAATTTATTTATGAGTTATTTATTAGATTTAATGATTTGACATCTCTCTTGCACCAACTATTAAACTCGATTTAAGGAGATGACATCTCGCTTGCACCAACTATTAAACTCAATTTAATGATTTGACATCTCGCTTACACCAACTATTAAACTCAATTTAGGAATCATTTCATTTAATAGCTGGTGCAAGCGAGATGTAAAATCCTTAAATCGAGTCTAAATAGTTGGTGCAAGCCACCCTTAATCAGATCTATTTTATTAATCTCATTCAGCTTTAGCTCACAATATACCTTTAGTAGTGTTGATATCTTTTTCTTGTTTTAGGGTCCATTAGAACAAAAACTAATTAAGTTATTTGTATAAGGCGACAAAAATATCTGTTATTTTTTGTTGTTTTTTCTCACAAAGTAATAGGTCCAAGCATTGTTATTTGAAATTTTCAAATTACTCTACATTTTTGTAAAATTCTACTCAGAGGGAGGGAAGGAACTTTCTACACAGCTAAATCACTGGACTGATTTTGATGAAATTTAGAATGAAGATAGATTAAGCCCTGGAGAAAGACATAAGCTACTTTTTTAATTCCATGTGGGCGAAGTTGCACACAACAGTAAATCATAATATAGTAACCAGTTATTTGATCATCACTTATAAAAGTTCTTTAGCTATAATTAATCCTTAACTCATTAACCCATAATCAGGGTGTCCACTGCACTGCACATATTAAAAAAATACCTGCTTTTTCCTGACCTTCTCTGATCATCTTGCCAAATTTCCCTAACCAGTCATGCTCATTTATAAAGCAACCTTTTCTTAAATTTTTGAAAACATAATAATAATTAATAATGTAAATAATGAATCATTTTATAACTATGTTTTGTTATTTTTCTTTTCGATGAGTGCAAATGCTTCAATAATCTCGATAAGGAGTCAGACTAGACGGGAAAAGTGTGTGGAGTAAAAAGGTTATAATTTCGTTTTTGCCTTATTTTCCAAATGATCCACTTGATTTCAGTGACTTCCTCAAACACTGAGCTTCCCTGTCGTTTCTCACATTTTCCCAAAAGTGAACACTATTGACTGACTTTTACGATCTGAATAGGAAGTTAAGGTACTAGCACTGGCACATTACATTTTCCTTTCTCTCCTAGACCAGAATTGATTGTTAGTATTAAAATTAAAAACGATTAAAGTAGATATTTATTTCTTACCTTACTGGGTGTAAGTCTAATGCATCATCAGAATTCAGCCAATCGAGGAACTGAATCATCAATCTTTGTATTTCAGAAGGTCCTGGTGGTATGTGTCCACCTACATACACTTGTGTTCGTCTAAACTGTCCTCCTTCTATGGGATCGACATGTCCTAATACACGTTTGTGTATTTCTAGTATATCACCCATCGTGATGTCTCTTATACGATACAATAAAGTAGAGTTAATATATTTCATAGCAGCATCTAACCCGAGAATCTCATTATGTTCATCTATACTCTTCCCTGATACTGCTATCCTTGTTTCTAATATGCTTCTTGTCTGTTGTAATGTCATGGTATTACCTTCTATACCAACTGTGTGGTATATATGTTGGAAATATGCCTCTTTCTTAGCTCTTCGTAACGCGGAATTATTTTCTGGTATAAACAGAAGTGCCTCTCGTTTTTCATCTATTTTCCTCAACATCTCTCTGTCTAGATTTTCTACGATGCTAGCAGTCCGCTGGCGGTTAATTAATGCACCGGTGTGATCAGGAAAATTGCTTAAAGCTAATGTATACAGCTGGTCTGCTCTGACCACATCTTTTTTAGTTTCTTCTAAAAATTCGCCATAGTGGTTTAATATGTCAGCATGTTTTGGAGAAAGTGCAAATGCATGTTGGAAGAGTTTGAGAGCTTTATCCGGTTTACCCATTTTTTTCATTTCCAATGCGGCATTAAGTGACAGTACTGCTTCTGCATTTTGGGACTGATCCTGACGTTTCAGAGTAGATGATATAGGGACATCATAGGATACTGGCTCTAAATAATTGCCGTATAATCCCGATGGTAAAGGCGAGAAAGGCTTGGAAAATCTAGCTTCGTAAGTTAATAATTTGTGCAGGGATATCACAACGGCGAACGTGGCTATCACGCTGGACAGTATCAAGACTGTTTTACACTTATCCAAGATCATTTTGTAGTGGAAATTGTATTTTGTAGCTTTGCAGTCGCACTTCATCGTTTCGCCTTCAACAGTCCTACCTATAAATAACATTTTTAATTCGACTACCAAAACATCTGTTCCTAGTAATTTTACTATTTAAAACTATCGCTGATAATGATTCGAACTGCATGGTATTTTGAAAATATTTCGCAACGCAAATAAGAAAAAACCACGTAGAAACATGAGTTTGACAAATCTGTGGTTTGACAGATTAAGATGACAGTTGTCACTGTTTTTTTTCTTTTTATGGCATGGAGCACAGATCAGCGCATTTGCCCACAGACTTATTAATCTCCAGTAAAGTGATAGTAGATGCTACAATACTTCTTTCTTTCGGTTTCTTCATGTTGGTAAAATAATACTGCGGACTATGCGGTAGATATTATATTGATACTGTGCGTCGTGGTAACGCCGTAGAGCTGTTGTTTACATCTCGTGTCTTATACTAATTGTTACAGCTATTTATATCGAATATGTACGTGACAATTTCCTTTGCAGCGATGCAGATATTTTGTTAGTATGTTACGATTACGTACGAGTTTACGAAGTGCTGTGTCAGAGTAATATCTGGTACAGTACTCCCCCCTTATTAAATTTTTATTTATTATTTATTCTATATAAAATTATATCTAACTATATTATTGCCTTAAATATTTAATTGACTTAAATAAGATCGATGCTTTTATTATATTAATAAAATAAAACGATTAGGATGCACTTAACTACTGATGCTCATCGTTTTGTCGTGTTTGCAAAAATCAAGCGGTGTAGGGATTGTTATATTTTCGCGACGACTTGTGTTGGTGCGTCAGCTATTTTCAGGAACAACACGTATATGGTGCTATGAATTCTCGTTTGAGTCTCGCTTATGTACTCATTTTATAATTGTTGATTTTTCTTTTGTTCAGCTGATTCCTGGGGTCGTTACATGATAACCGAAGAAATCTAACTTTGTTTAAAAAAAATCAAATTTATTTAATGTTGGTTATTATTCCATATTTGTTTGCTTGTTCGTGCCGATCATGCTTTTTTAGCAAGTGTATCGACGATAGCAAATAACTATTCGTTTGCGCATGTTGCACATGTTTTACACATTGTTTGTGTTTATTAACCTCAGTATCAACCTTTTTATAATACCACTTTTTCTGTTGGTTATAATTATAAGGCTGTTGAATAGGTTATTGGCAATAGTTCCGCGTGTTCCGCGTTGACTCTAGTATTCTTTCTTCTCAAGAATGTCTTCATGCACATGATGATTCACCTGTTCTCTTCTTTTCTGAACATATTTTTTATATTTAGTGGCCTGTTTCTAGACCTTGATTTAGATGTTGCGACGGCGAATGCAGCGTCAGATGTCAATCTATTGTTCATTGCTGGTATTTCTAGTTGAATTTTTTTCTGCTAGATGCGCAGTCCTAACATCAAATGCACTATTATTTTACATTAAGATTTGCGTCATGATTTTTCTGACAGCTGTTAACTTGTCTGCGGTGTTATAATGCAGGTTCTTTGTTCTTGATGTTGTTGTTGGTTGCATAGTATGGTTAACCTAACGTGTCCTATGATGCCACTCTTGTGTTAGTACTGGTGAGACCCGCTTCTGGGAAGCCAGTACCAACATGACAGACGCTAGGTGATGAGATGCAAGCGGTGCAGCATGAATGCCACAGTATTATTTTAACTTCTTACTTGAGGTTTCCGATGTTTGTTCTTCGGTTGTGTGACGTTTGTCGGGGTCACCACTGTTGCAATATTTCTTCTCGGGCTTCTTCTTCGTAAAATAATACTGTGGACTATGTGGTAGATATTATATTGGTACTGTGCGGCGTGTATACGCCATAGAGCTGTCGGTTACATCTCATGCCTTATACTAATTGTTACAGCTATTTATATCGAATATGTACGTGACAATTTCCTTTGCAGCGATGCAGATATTTTGTTAGTAGGTTACGATTACGTACGAGTTTACGAAGTGCTGTGTCAGAGTAATATCTGGCACAGTAGGCTTTGCTGAAGTTATAAAAGACTTCTTGGAAGAGCGCGAGAGCTTCAGCTACACACGTTTATTTAGACACTCCAATCTTTTCTGCTTTAAAGAACTTTAAAACACAATATACTATCACTTTTGTACTATAAAACACCCAAAAATATATAAAATAGAAAAAAGTAAAATGACAATCTCACTTCTCCCGTTCCCGCCAAAGTAAAGTTTCTTAAGAGTTTCTGGCGACAAATATATTGAGGCAATCAATTTACTAGTATCAAAGGAAAAAAATTTCGTGTCGGACTACTAAGTAAACACTTATTTTAACAATTCCCCATATTTCACAATTGGGACGCTAAACTACGCCAACTTTACACAATAATAGCTACTACAAAACAATTTGCAAATAGCTAAATGAACATCCCCAACAGTTTCCATAAAATCCCGCTTTGTTTTGGTTTGATTGTTGTTGTTGTTGGTAAGACTTGCCCTTGAGAGGGTATGCAAAGATTTCTATTCCTAAGTAGTTAATATTATCAGTAATAAATTAATAAATAGTTCATGAAACACAAGGTGTCTGGCTTTTAAAGTTCTAATTTCAAAATATAGATAATCTGAATAAAAGAATTTCAACTTGATTTCTCTCGTTCCTGTCTGTCAACTAACCGTACGAGATATTAGATTTTCGGCTCGCGCTTTGTGCGCTATTTAGAAAATCGAGGAAAAATCTAAAAATTGTTAGAAAAATAATGAAATTGCAATTTTTATTATATATTTTTAGTACAAGAGCAATATTTTATTATTTAACAGGGCTATACGGACGGACGCCATAACATGTTCGTTCCAAAACTAAATGCGAAGTATTCAATTTACTATCAAACTCATGTGGTATGTAGGTATATTATTGACAATGTAATGATAAAAAAATCTCATCCATTAATTTATTCTTTACTAAACAAAAATATCTACTTACAAAGCTTTCAGCGGAACTATTTTTATTTTGTTGAAAACATGTGTAGTTGAAAATGTCTTCGAGTTGTGACGTATGAATATACTTTGAACGTCGCGCACGTCACGGGTAAAATCTGTCAAAACGCTGTCAAAAACCACAGACTTTTAAATGGAAGCAGACTATACCTATCGGTTTAAAATGCGTGGCAAATTTAACCCTAACAAATATTACTCACACACATACAGAACTCAGGGCCGCATTAAGGAGTGGGTATCTATATTGTGTATTATCTTAGAGCGGGATACTCCAAATTATATTTTTCATGTGATAAAATAGGGATAAAATAAAGATAATGTGTAGTTTTAAGTTTGTAAATATTAATGTTTGTATGTACTTTTTGTTAATGTAAATATGGATAAAATTAATTGATATACCAGTATTAGAGATTATTACTTTATTATATTCCTTCTTTTTGTAGATTGTTTTTGTCACATGAAGGATGTAATTTGGAGTATACCCAATGGCTCCACGATACAATATTATGATTGTTCATTCGATACATGAGGCCTGACGGCTGTGCGCTGCTGGTCTTGGGCCGCATGTACATTGTGCTAACATTGCTTGCAGTTCGATTTATGTGGGTACATGAAGTTTAATGACATAAACGATATATTTTTAAAATTCGAGAAAGTTGATAATCATGCAAGTGAAAGTTTTCAATTTAGACTTTTTGGCGTGAACAAAAGAAGCATGGTTGGCATTTTATTCAAAATTCAGATTTGTTATTTTTTGTGCTTTTGGGAGTTTTAAGTGCAAACATTATAATATATTGTACGTTAAAGTTGTGTGCGAGTGAGAGGAGTTTCGTTTAACAGTCCTTTGTAACTCCAGTAAAGTCTACTTACCATTGCTTTACTGTAAGTGTTAGAGAGTTGGTTATGAGAAAATGGAGCAAGTTTTATATCAGACGAGTGTTATAGTTAACTATTTTTCTAAGGAGATAAGCGTCAGTGAATGTTTTATAAAATTATTAAATAACTTCATCGCTATGCTTTGTCCTTTGCATATTATTTTCTCTAAACTACGCATAAAACTCAAAAATTAAAAGAAATAGGGAGATAGTCGATGGGTGATCGATCACATTGAAAGTAAAAACTGAAATAGCTTACACAATAAAACAAAGAATGTTTTCAGTCTTTTATTTATTAATCGGATTGTTTTCTTATTACATTATCTAAAAACTCATTATAGATGTGCATCAAACACATCATTTCACTGTTTTTCAATGTATGCCAGAAGTAACTAGCGGAGAATGTCAGATATGCTAAGGATTACCATTGCAAGTAATCGTAGGTATTATTTGTCATTATTCGCCTCGAGATATCCATATTTGTTTTCACCATTTTTACATGTGAACACACAATTTATGCATAATAAAGTCCATATTCGATTACCTGAAGCACGAAAGCTGTATTGTTTTATAAATAAATTAAAAATAATTTTGTAATTATGAAGTACGGATGCCAGCACTGACTTTTTTCTGAACAACACTGGTCTAGGTTCAGCCCAGCATAGCGACTAGAGATTAATTTGGCGATAGCATGTTCATTTTTAATAGGTATGTTAAATTTACATAATAAATGGAGTTCAAAATGTTTTGAGTTCAAAACACTGCCAGAATTGATCTGCCAGTTTGTTCTATGTAGCCTTTCTTATGTAGTTCTTTAACCAAAAAAGATTGAAGATTTTCTTCCTTTAGAAACCCGAAATTAATAAGGTATACATCAAAATCAAAAGATAGTTGCAAAAAATAGATAGTTGCTTAACCTTAGGTACCTGTCCGTTAATATTTAATTTTATTACGAGACTCAGTTTTCTCTGAGTTCGGCCCTCTTTAAGGTACAAGTACTAATAATGTCAAAATTGGTTAGGTACTTGATACAAAAATATAAAAAACCTTTAAAAAAAACCTTAAACAATATAAGGAAACTTTAATTTTAATAGTTTGCAACATATTTAAGTGTCGGAGCCACGACATACAAAAATATCAGCTAACTGAATGCAGTAATCAAACAATTTGCAACATCAGATTTACTTACCGATGGAACGTGAAGTTCGGGGCTTTTCTGTATGAGGCGTTGCAACTATTGGGGGTACAACACTTTTGTACCATATTTTGGCCTTTAAATAACCAAAATAATGTTTATACACCAAGAAATATTTAATCATCGAACATGTGACGTACTACACAAGTAAACAGACGCTATACTCCGCTTATTTTGACATAAGCGGAAGATGGCGGCTGCCACGGTTTCGGAATTGTCTATGTGTGCCATTGTGTTGCAACAAATGAAAAAGAAGGATAAAGATATACAATTTTAAACTACAATGAAAGTGACAGTGTTATTACTTACACGGTATCTATGTGTGAGTGAATTATGTTTGATCTGTTTCCATTTATAAATCTGTGTCAAAAACTATGGAGCTCAGATTAAGTATTTGTAGCAAACTACAGATGCGACAGTGTGGACAGTCGCTTTACCGTTATTGTTATGTGTTTCGTTTTGGCGCTACTATCGCCTACTTAAATGTTCAGGTTATTTTTTTTATCAAAATTCATATTAACCAAGCTTGATAAAATACATCATCTTTGATGTGCTGACTAAAAATCTCTACAATTCACACTAGAATTGCATATTTCAAAAAAGGCGTGTTTATTTCTAATTTCGCTTAACTTTGACCTGTTTCTGAAACGGGGTTATTTTTTTATTAAGTACTTATACTTAACCCATATTATTTACGAAGATTAATAAAGTAGAACTTAGTTAATGAAGTAGAACTTAACATTTGTTGTCGCTATATTGCATTTCTCAAAAGAAAAGTTGATTTGGTTCATCTGTTTCCCGAGGCGTCAAAGATTTCATTTCCTATTAATTTTTTTTTACCCTAAACTGCAGTGTGGATGTTTTCAAACTGTGAACCGACCATTTGTTAGACAATTTTAAGTCCCTGCTGTAGCCCTAAATTCGTCGGTACACACTGTTTCCCACGTTAGATTCAGCCGATATTTTTTTTATAGGTGTCTTGTGACGAGCATGACATTAGAATAAATTTCGGCTTGTTAGAAAATATCAAGTTTCAGGTGGGATGCTAAATTCAACCTACAGTCTCAGCCACACTTTCAAACCGGCCGAAACTTGCACCTTCAGAACAAAACTTTTTGATATCTTTACGAATATCGCATTTTCGGCTTGTTAGCAAAAATTACGTTTTGTGTTATCATATAACACACTTTTCAACTCTCCCTCCTTAAACGGCGTACAAACGGTTTCGAAATATCATGCGATCCGGGTTGCCGTCGTACACCGTGTAAGTGTCGGCTTGTTATTTTTCATTCAACCAAAAAGTCCATGGGCTCTTCGTCTATAGGTATATCCATATGAATTGTGACGTGTCGGTTTTCATTAAACGTCAAAAGAATTATACTTGCGTCGTATTGGATGCTAAGACAAAGATCATTATGGAATGTGGGACGTTTGTTACAATATCAAAAGCTCAACTGATTCCGATTTTCTGTTGCTCTCAATTTAAAATTGTTTGCTACGGAAATATGTGTAACTTCTAAATGTTGTTTTCAACGGCGCGGCGTGTAATTTCTTCTATTCTATATCTGATTAGGGACTTGGTTTTTTATTGAAACTTTTTAAAGTTATTGGCAGGAAAAATTAACAACGCGGTAAATGATTATAATTTTATATTTGAAAACTTTTGTCTTTTAAATAAATAACAAAATCTTACATAGTAATTTTCAGATCATTTTTCATGTAATAAAAAATGTTAATGATTAATCATCACTTTCTAATTATTCATGTAAATAAATTACAGTTGTATCCACCAATCATAACTAAAACGTTAGTTACCTATCTACTTAATTTTAAAAATAATTATTTATTTATCCTTTAAGCTTTCAGCCTATGAGGCGTAAGCTGCTTGATAACTTCAATGTGGCTTCAACTCCCGTTCTATCGTCACGTTTTGAACTTGATAACAAAATCACCACAAGCTTCAATCGTACTTCGTTTATTGC
The DNA here is from genome assembly GCA_907165235.1 of Zeuzera pyrina. Classification (NCBI taxonomy): domain Eukaryota; kingdom Metazoa; phylum Arthropoda; class Insecta; order Lepidoptera; family Cossidae; genus Zeuzera; species Zeuzera pyrina. The sequence goes on along the minus strand of OU015619.1, from coordinate 3,723,132 downwards.
TGACTAGACTATTCAGTCGAATAACAATAAAACATTTTGTTAGATTATGCGCCAACAAACATATGCATATTAATTGGCGAGGATAAGCGTAAAAAATATTGCAATCTCCATTATGGCGCAAAACCTTAAGAGTTGTTAGCCCCATAACTTCCTGCGGTCGAGGAGCGTTTACGATTATTGCTTGGCGAGATGCGCCGACAAAATGGACTTAAAAATACTTAACACTACGATATAAACTTATTTATGGCAGTAAAGCAGGAAATTAGAGAGCAGACAACCTGAGTTTCTTTTTAATCAAGCAGCTTAAGATGGTCTGGCTGCTGCTGCATTCAACTACGATTATTACTTTACAAGCGACTAATTACAGAATATACGTTGGCAGTGTTCTAAATGCCATAATTTTCGTTTAAGGACAGCTACAAAAATGATAGTATCTTTAAACAAGTAATAAATAACTCACAGATTTGTTACTAGAATCGTTAGTCGCTTAATAAAATTTAATTATACAATTCTGGAACTTTCTCATTACTTGTTTCTCAAGGAAACGATACTTGCGACCAGCGCCTTACAAACATAAACATCCGTCAAATCGTTCGCAATACTACTAATAATACCTAGTATTTTACATTAAACATTTATTATAAATAAACTATAGACTTCACAGCCCTAGGCGGAACTAGGAAACTAGGAAATTAAATATACTGCATAAATAAAATGCTTAAATTGTACAATAATATGTACTAAGTTGTAAATTGTGACATAACCCGTCTGTTTGAGTTACATATTAATAAGTAACATGAACGCCGTTTTACATTATTATTAATACATTTTGCTAATTTAAAATAATCTCGTGACTGTATTCAGTCCAATTTCATATACTCAGTATGCGAAGTCTGAAACAGCACAGGATTCGTTTACAAAATTGAATAGTTACTGGATCCAGTGACAAGAGCAATGTAAAACAACCACAATGTGTACAATGTCTTTGAAGTAAACAACATGTTTAAATGAACTTTCATGCAACAAGGGTACAGGCATGAAACTGGAAGTTTGAAAAAGAAACTTGAAGTATGAAGACGATCTTTAAAAAAATTAGTCGCTTATACATAGAAATAAAGAATATTTAGCACTAATAAATAACTATCGATTTATAATATAAACAAAAAAATTAAAATTTTCCACCCATTTTAACAAAAAAACCTGTCTGATACGAAAGGGGCTTATCAATATCTCAATGACATTACCTAAAAATAAAAGAAAATCATGTAATTCATAAATGTAAAAATGTAATTGTAATTCAAAATGTATCTTTTATACTTGATCACCTCGAAATATAGCAAAATTTTTAAAATGCGACAGCACCGTCGTCGTCGATGCCTGTATTGCCATGTAAGTTTCTTCATTTAATTAAATTTTATTTTGTTTAGGCCCATTTTTAATGGTTATCTAAAAAGGATTGCATAAAGATAAAGAGAACCGAATCTCGATATCTAATAATACCCTCACGGATCGGACAAGGTTTTTTTACATATTGCATATAATTATGTAATTATACGAATTATAAACTAAATTATGCAGTAAAATCGAGATAACTTACAGATAATAACATTATATCTAAAAGATAGAATATTATGATAACTAAAAAGATATAAATTTCTATTTTGTCCTAATTTGAATTTATTTCGATGACAAGAAAATAAAAAGTAAAATATTTAATAATTACTTGGTGATTCGATTCCACTGCATCTTAATAAATAGTTAGAATTTGCAGCGATATATAATTTAGCATATTTTATAGATAACACTCATTTATGTGCATGTCGATTTGTAGATTTATCAAATTTCATGTCATTGCCTTCTGCTTAAAATAACTTATAAAACTATAAAAATAAAATGAGGTTTATTTTTCAGATCATTGCGGTTGGTCTAACCGTTTTGTAACTTTGTGATACAACCATCAGAATGAAAATACAAATATTTAACGAAATATTTGCCGAAGTGTCCACGGAAACTAGTAAATGGCCGGACCAACCGCAAAATTCTCAAAAATAACCAATATTATGACAGATATAGAAAGTATAATACCCAGTCATTAGATAAGTATTTATAAAGTTAATTTTTGAAGGAAAGTAATAATACCGGAAACAAGAAATCTGTAATATGTTCATAAATTATATCATAGTCGGTGGCAAGAACAGCCATGCTAAAAGTTTTACACAAAATTTGAAATCCTATACATTCCTTAATCCTTCACAATTCAAAGATTATTGAACTCCATAACGTTCTAGTTCCGCCACTATTAGTTTACTGACACATTGAGTCAACTATGATCATGGTCGAGTAGAGTGAACAGCCGAGCGCGATTATCGTGCCCATCGCGATGGTCGAGTGATATCTGCGGAAGGTCTTCAGCACGCGCAAGTAGCGGGGGCAGTGTGCTAGCTCGCCTAATACTAGGCAACCAACCTGGAACAAAATTTTTTTTTTAATAATAATCACATCAATAATCTGATCTCAAATTAGGGTTTTCTTTTGATATGAGAACCATATGACGACACTCGGGACATCTCCCAGTACGGGTGTACAGGACAGAGACAACCTAGAAAAGTTTGTTTACTAAATTGGAACCATTCGCGCTTGGGTGAAAAATGTCTAAGCCACTGCGCCATGGAGGTTGTAGTAGGTACTGGTAGGTAGTAAGGTATTCATTTTCCACTTATGGACAATGTGTTTTAAGATACTGGAAAATTTACAATTGTAATTAGAGTAGTATATATATTATATCTGTTACAAGTATTTGATTGAAGGTTACAAGTCCCTCAAGTTATAAAGGTAATTTTAAGTATTTTTAGGGTAACGCAGACAAAACGGCAAAAACTGATACTTCATAGTTTTCTCATGTTATTAATCTGTCTGTCCGTTATTACAACTGATTTATCTCATCTTAAACTGCTATATAGGGATTGCATGAATCGCTAGGGAAAATTCTCGAGAATTCCCGGTACTGAAATTACCGGGAATTCACGGGAATTTTTATTATTTTCAGTACCGGGAAATGAAACCCATTTCCTGGCAATTCCGGTACCTACTACAATTTACGATGAGACGTTCAGAGTGCGTTCTATTAGAATCATCAGTCATGCAATATTTAGCTAACAGATATATATTTCTCGAGCTTCTGGCTGTAAATATTAGATGATTTTATTAAAGATTATTTCGTTTTAAAACACATTTTACAAATACGTGTTAAGAGAGATTGTATTCATTTGTGATTATTCGAACTTCAGTGAATTTCGACTAAATCATTTATAAAACCGTTTCGACGTTTTACATCCCTCGAGCCCCACGACAATAAGCGTTTAATGCATTTTTTCTGTAATACGGAAAGTATCTAATTTACCGATATTCCTGGTACTGGATATAACACTAGAGTACCGGGAATTCCGAATTCAAATCTAATACCGGTACAGCAAACCTTGTTACTCACTTGTAATTAGGCAAGAAGACGTAATTGATAACACAAAATGCAGAAATGAGAGATAAATAACTCAATATTGATTATTACGTAAGTACCTATATTATATTAATTTGTACCGGCACACTCTTAGCCGGTTTTTCTTTAATAAATTCAAGTAAGATATCTAAAAAGGGGAAATTAATGTTATTTCCTATTATTAGCCGATCGCGTTAATTTCCTATTTTACATGTTCTATAATGCAACACGAAAGTTTAAAAGCTTAAATTCAAATAAGGTTTTTAAATACGCAAACTGAAATAATTTGTTAGCGTACAATAAGTGGAACTCCAATTTTTATTTAATAAGTTTCAAAAAATAGTAAAAAATTAGTCGATAAGTGATCTGTCAATTAATTTTTACTTGACAAATTGAAATAGTGTTACAGTATTATAACCACTGCGTATCCCATTGCACAATTATTTTATAAATTTGCAATAAATGATCAAATAAAGAATATGTACAAATGTTATAAATTTTAAACAATTTTATTCTATTCTATCTGGGATATACTTACATAGGTATATGTTATAATCTCATCTATCTACTTAATTGTTTTTTATTAGTGTAGTTTTAGATACAAATAGACAATAGAAGTGAGACAGTTATAAGTACCTATAATTTTTCGTGATATCTGGAAATATTCCATCGAGTTGATTGATATCGATAAAAGAATCGAAGATAGCAACAGCCGTAAACCTTTATCATTGAACACTGAACAACTGAAAGATTGATTGACCTTGTTAGGATTTAGATAAACTGTACCAAATTAACGATTTGGAGAGGTAATCAGACATTGAAAAGTTCATCAGATATTTTTAACTGCATTTTGGCAAAAACACACTGAATGCCAGTGCATTGATTCACGAAGGTCGACGAATCTTTGACACTTGCATTAACATAAAGTGTTACATAACACTTGTTAGCGACGAAACTGTGACTTCAAGGTATTTTAAAACGTATCTACAAAACCTAAGCTACAACAACCGAAAGAATGTGGTGAAATAATAAAAATCTTTAGTTTTTTTTGCGACATATTGTTAAAATATTACGCACCATTATGCAGTAATTTAATTATGGTGTTGTGTTGCAATGATATGTCAGTTAACAGCTAATCTGTTTCCGTTGTGTCAGGTGGCTGTTCTGTAATTTACATGACATTTTTATTGTCATTACTTACAAGCTTCGATAGCGGTAATAATTTGAAACGGGACCTAAACGAATTCGATTCTGTATTTACTATTTAGCATAATTTGCAAAAACAGAGTGAAACAGTACCTAATTATTTTTTTCATTATATCCAACCCGGCATGAAAAATTCATTGCGTTTAATTAATTAGGTACCCAATTTGTATCCATTTAATACTAAACAGAATTTAATTTATATAATTTTAGTATGGATACATTAAATAAATTTTACCTAATACTAATTCTGTACGTATATATGCATTATGTATATTGTATATTTACTTTTTTATACTTAGTTAATGTATAATATGTACAAAACATGAACATGAATTACGGCCAACAATTGAATTTTTCTACCTTATTGATCATGATGTTTAGAGATATGGCAAAAATGAAGCCTATAGTTCATTTTGTCTGTCTGTCTGCCCGTTACCCGTATATTATTCATCATTGAGTAATTAGGTTATTAGTCTGGCTCTCGGATATTAAGGCTGTCTCTTACATATGTACCTACATAAATTAATAAATAATAGCTAAATATTATTATGACATAGCCATCGCGACGTGAGATATAGCTTCTAAAGGAATAAGTATCAGCTGTTCTTCTGCAGACCGTAATTTCTGCGACTACAGAGGGACCTTCGTGACTGGAAAGGGATCACATGAATGAGTAATAGGTATCTAATATTAGGTATGGTTTCTTATGAAGGTTTTACGATTATTCCTGAGAGAAATATTCTAATAAAACTTTGTTTATTATACTGAGTGATTGGAAAAAGCCGAATGACATGTTCGATTGTGCTAAATTCGGCCATGAATTAAGGTTTCAAAACACATACTACATAAGATACATAGGTGTATTTGTTTAGAATGGACTGAATGAACATTTGGCCTTTCAATGTGTCAATCAAAAGTCAATGTTAAGAAGAGCCACGCGCAGGGGTGCATTTAGGTGCATAAACATATACCTATATATTCTTAGGCTCTGCTCAAACTGAGGCGAATCCTGCGCGGGACGTGGGTTGCGTTTCGCTTGCGCCGATTACTTCAACTAACTTGTATAGACATGTTGACATTGTCCCGAATAGTCGAATGACTTGCAGCGAAAATTGAGCGGAACGTCGCTCAGCGTTTAATCTTGCAACGTCATTCGATATGGAATTATTTTTAGATAAAACGAATGATGACTTAACCGGTGTAGTGCGTGTTTGACCACGTACAGCGAAGGGTTTCCGTAGACAGGATACACAATATTCATTTAATCGGCAGCAAAAACAAAGTATTTCTCAGTGCAGTCATTGAGCGTGTAACTGAAAATAACCCAATTCTCAAAAACTACACGTCTTATCAAACTGATTTTCCTTAAAAGTCCTTTTAAAGGTCTACTATCTATAACTCAGATTTTTTCAGAATTTCTACTGCATAGTTGAAAAGTTATAAGAAGGGGGGTTCACTATGAATTTAGAAACGTATATCTAGGCAACTATTGACTTACTTAAAAAAGTATCTTTGAAACCTCTACATAATTTTTTAAAACCTACCTATTTAAAGTTATCCCACGCGTTTATGTGTACTAGATTTTGTATCTCTCTGTTATACGTATGAAGTTCCACCACTAATTTAACTTTTTTTTAAATTTCACTACATCATTGTTTAGCAATTTCTACAAGGCGAACTGTCATTCCATCTACTGGCGTCCCCGTACGGGATTCGCCTTAATTTGAGTACGGCTTTATTTTGTCGTTCACTTACTGTTATTTTTATCAAAATTAAAAAAGCTCATCTTATTTCGCAATTAAATTTTAGCTTCACAGTAATTGTAATTTGGTTAAGTTAAAATATTGTAATTATATAGAAATTTTACGTAGAAATCTCTCTTCGATGTGACGTGAAACTACTTATATTAAGTGCACAACAACATCTCCCAAAATACAAGTTTTCCTAGTTTAGAAGACAGGGCTTCACTTAATTGTACTTAACAAGTTTCGCCAATCATTTATTTACGTAATCATCATAATTATTGTACAAAATCCAACCCTGTTCTTACCTTATTACAATACTTATATTCATTAGGAAAATAAGAACAGTTAACGAACGAATAACTTCAAATATTTTGTCGTTACTGTGTATAATTTACGACATTATTTCGTTATATTGTTCACACATATTAGTCGCTGATAAAATAAAAATGATTTGCATATAAAATTGAGTCTATATTTTAAATTAAAATATGAGTTCAGGTATTTCCAGGTAATAAACGAGTCGAGAGGGTGAGGCAGAAGTGAATAGTGAAATAGGGTTGAGATTTGTAAAGCAAAATTGAACAACGAATAATTTGTTTTATTACAATATTTTTGTATGGAGAAAATGATAAACTTACTAAAAAATGTAATCGTTAAATAATTTAGTTCAATAGTTTTAAGTTAGTGTTTCCAAAAAAAAGCGTGTGTACTCATGTACACACGTAAGAAATTTTTTTTCTTTCTTTATGGCATGTTGCACAGTTTAGCGCATTTGTCAATGTCACGTATTAATAAGTAGAATCACAAGTATGTATATTACTTTTTTGTTATCGTAAAACTCCTCCAATAATAGTAGGCTTTTGGCTCCAGTAATAGTAGGCAGTGATAATAGGCTTTACTGAAATTATAAAGGACTTCTTGGAAGAGCGTGAGCTCTTCAGCTACGCATGTTTATTTAGACCTACTCCATTCTTTTCACTTATACAGAACTTTTAGACACAATATACTCTCACTTTTGTACTTTAAAACTCCCAAAAATGTAAAAAATAGAAAATCTAAACAAAATGTCAACCTCACTTCTCCCGTTCCCGCCAAAAAGTCCATGTAAGAAGTTATACTTCTTTGAAATAAAACTGGCCGTTTGATATGAATGAAATAAAAAACAATAAATTATGTTGTGTTAGGTACATCTTCGCGCGCGGCTTCGTTACACGATTGTTAAGTACACGTTAAAAAATACACTGTTCTGCGTGTCAAAAGAAGTACCTATAACTTCAATAACTTCCAAAACGTATGCGGTTATCGCACTAATAAGCGAGAACTTCGAAAGAACTTTGTTTTATTTTTAATCAAATATAGTACTTTTATAAATTTTATTCGATAAAGTGTTTAATTAAACATTTTTACTTAGCGAATTTTCTTTTTTGAGTTTATACTTGCAGGTGCAGTACCTGTGTAAGTGTAAGTGGACTTTTTATCGTCAAAGTATGACATATCTTATAAGACGGTAGGTACATATTTCGAACATCCTGCTATTTTTTTTATATACATTTATAATTTTTACTCACTTCTTGTCCGCCTCCAGCGGTTTCTTCCATTTGAGTTTTGATATGCTTGGCTCGCAACATAGGCCGCACGAGACATAGCCGAACATACGCTTCAATGCTGAACACGGCTAGCAACAGGGCTAGCTGTAACAAAATTAATAAATTAATACACTATGATATCAGGTGTCATAAAATTAGATTACAAATGCACTATAAGTGCACTTAAACAATTCATTTAGTTCAACGGAAATCGATTTTTATATCAGAACAAGTTCAATCTACTTCGATTTTAATTTTTCTTTTTAATATCGTGTGTGTACATTTTGAATAGTATTAATTATTGTTATAATTTTTTTTTACTTACTTTGAGTATTGCTATTTATAATAACAAGTAAAAATTATCAGTGGACAGTAATAAGGTATAGTTTACCTGAATGAACTTTAAAAAGTTTGACAAGGTATTTCGCTGATAATGTGGAATATTCTCAGATACTTATTTGCATAATTCCAGTTAATACATTATGTGTAACGTTTATAGATAAGAATTATGTATTATCAGTAACAGATTAAATTAACTGACCTTCGTTAACAGAAAATTATGTATAACCACTTCCGTAAAAGAATTACCACTATTATAAGATAAGATTACTCATTCTATACTAACTTGAAAAATCATTATGTATATGTATTACTTCAAGGTTTGCAATTCTATTGCAATTACATTGACTGTAAGAAAAACATAATCTTTGTTATTATATGGAGTAATATCTATTACATTCATGAGAGTCAAGGTGATACTTAATACTTTGGAGATGCAATTGCCATCATTGCCACACGCAACCGCAATAAGAATCATTAATCAGAATTCGCTAATTCGAATTCAATGGATATAAATACTCTTTGAGCATAGCACAGACAGCCAATAAGTATTTAGTAGCTAGATACAATAAGACCTTGGCGTGAAAAACTTGAAAAAAAAACAAGAATATTTTTTGCAGTCTAAAGACACTGAAAATGAAATGCATCGATTGGCAAGGGTTGGTAATCGATTATTTACTAATTTTTTACGTAATTCATAATATCATTGTTAAATGTAAACTTATATGTGAATAGATATGTAGGTAGACATAATATTATATATATACATATATATAAACGTTAATATTTACGAACTTAAAACTTGTAATCCTAATGATAGACTGCCTAAACTTACATAATTATAATTTTTAAGTAATAATTGTTAAGTACTATAATTATTGCACTCAAATGAAAATATATTATTAATCCGATTTATCGGTGCGATAATATCGATTAAGGTCAATGACACTGCAGTGAAAGGTGCGAAGTAAAGTTGGTGCCAAATTGCCGTCCTCATATATTAGCAAAAAATATTGTTTCATTCTCGTATTGAATTAAGTTAAAATTAATCATTTATTAATTTTATTTACCTTGAGCGGTAATAAAAATAATATATTCTTGTTCCTCTAAGTGAAGTCAAAGTGGGTAAACTTACTTTGCAGAAATTTAGTAAATTACCTGTTTCAGTTAGTGAAAGGTACAGGTTTAATCAATGGAAAGGTGCTTTAAAAAAGCCTATGCACTCTTCGAGTTCTTGACTTTTAATAAAAGCTTTCAAATATATATAGCTTATAGCAATGTTTTGTACGCTAACGACTACAATTTAGAAGTTAATTACGTAACAATTAATTTTAATTTATATTAAATATTATATATAGCTTATAGCAATGTTTTGTTACGCTAACGACTACAATTTAGAAGTTAATTACGTAACAATTAATTTTAATTTATATTAAATATAATGTATTGCAATTTGTTCTATTGTTATTATATAGAATTATTTATATTGTTATTATATTTGTTATTATATAGAATATTAATATCCGATTAAACTGTTTTTAGAAGTTGAGAAATGAGATTTCGTTATTTCCCACGTACTTTCAGTACCAGGTTGTTCAAGTCATGGTACAAAAGTTGACACACAGCCTCTATTACTTATATTGAGATGTTCCATTCAATTTCGTTTATAATCGATAAGTTATTGTCACTCACCTGTACCCAGGACATTTTTTCGAATTTCGTGAGACACTGCGTTCTGAAATAAGCGAACAGTGCCAGGAGACTCACGCCGGCGTTGAACGCGTAGTACACAGGGAAAAGTACAGTTTGCACGCGTCCGAACTCATGACGGGGCAAGTTAAAGTAGAGGACGATGCCTGCGAAAGAAAAAAATTTGATTTTCAATACAAAAATCCGTTCCGTAAATTAACTTGAGTCCTAATTATGTACATACATATCTTCACGCTGTATCCCTAACGGGGTATTCAAAAAGGACGGAGCACCAAGCTTCGCTGACCTTACTTCTTTCGCCTCTTCAAATCTCATCATTGTCCTCACACATTTTTATCTAGGTATGCTAGTGCTTTTGACATTTCCGTCAGCTAATACTCTGACTATTTGATCATTGTAAGTGAAATATTAATTGTATAACTTCCTATAAAAGAAAATGAATATCGATTTGCCTGGCGGCTTCATCTGTGTTAATGAAAGCGTTAATAACTTGTCTACAACATCTATCGGATTCTAGCTTAACTTTGAACCGTTGCCTCGACAAAACAAATACATGCGAATACTGTAAGAATATGACCTCGATCGGTCAATTCATACAGAAGTTACACGATAAATATCAGACGTATCAATGATTATATACCTACATACATGTATCGTCACGGAAAGAGATTACTCCAGTACCTACGTAGCAGTGATTGTTATTTTCCTCTATGCGTGTAATCAAAATAACGGCAAAACCTACGGCCGAACATAAGGTCAAATCAATGAAATACGGAACGTAAACTCGCACTTCGACCGGGCCCCTGCCACGGTAATGAAAGGATAATCGAGCAATCGCGTGACACGTCATTGTCAGATGTCAGTCCGAGCCATATGTCGGTATTCGCATTTGGTTGCACGTACGAAAAGTTTCACGATACTTTCTGTGACGTCATGCCTGTAAAGGCACTTCAAAATTGGTAAAAATATCGACAAAATTTGTTATTAAAAATATAATACCCTACAAATAAATGTTATTGCTTCGATAAAAATATATTATCCTTCAAAAATTTACAAACACTATAAAATAAATATGGCAAATATGGCAATGGAAAATAAATATAATAAAAGAAATAATAAAAAATGTTAGATTGTGCTATAAAATTAATAAAATTGTCTTTAAATTAAATAAAACGACAAGATTAACCTTCAAGCTGTCATCCTAATTATGACATCTGCCATGTGGTTTACGAATGTCTCGCGATAATGGGCGTATCATGGACGTAATACATGCTCGCGTCAGTTTGGTAGTTTAAACTTGCTGACGCTGACAGAATTTGTTTTTTTATAGAAGACTTTGGACAGGTGAAAAAAAACCTAACAACGAAACTTCTAATAACAGAAGTCGTATTTATGTAGAATATTTTCTTTATCAACAATTACGACAGCCATCATTTTTAGTTTGTTCTTGATACTTGTGTAATTTGTACCAAAAAAAAAACGAAAGATGTAGTACCGAGCACCCGATCTTCAATTATGTTTCATTTCGTTCCTTCGCGGGAACAATTAATTACATCGAATTATGTCATGGGGAATTTAATGATTCCTTCGCCATCATGTTTTTTATTTGAGTTGAATAATTTTAAAGTTATTTTGATCTTGCTGTTCTGTCTATTTATTGGAAAAGTAGGTATGATGTTTAATTTTGAAACATGATACTATTAAATTATTTATTTTATTTCCATATTTTTGTTTATGCAATATACCTATTAAGTTATAAGTAAATTGGGCCTTTCCTGTTAAGGCACTTTGAATTACAGTTCTTAACAATGAATTGGATAATAATATATAATAATTACATTATTAACATAATGCACATCATGTAGGCGGGTAGGTGTATAATTATTATGTGTATTATAGTATTTAATATAGCGTTGTAAGTAGAAATATGCCTGTATATAGATATATGCGAAGATTTCAAATTGCAGGCGGCTCCTACCTACATATATATACAGACATTTCAAATTAGCACGTTAATGACAGGCGGCTGCAAAAGTAAAATCAAAAAATACGAAAATCACGAGAGGGCATTTTGCCAGGGGCATTTGCACATACAATATTATATATGTGTATTATGTACATGATGGAAGGATGCTAAATTAAAGAGTTGTTAGCAGGGTTGTTGCTATTGGCAAACATTAAATTATTATGTAAAAGTATTATGCAAAGAGTGAGATATTTATGTCTACTGCTTGCCTGACATACAGTTCCCAAACATGTATTTTTAACAAATCCATAAAAACAAAATACGGTCATGTCAACGTACTATGGAGAGGAGCATATTAGACATCAAGCGTATATAGACAAACAGAAGAGTACTGATATAAGATGAAAAACCAAAGTAATAAATGTAGTGAGACACGCGCAACACTTACAATGGAAATGGGCAGGACATATAACAAAGATGAACAAAACTGGTTACTATGTGGAAAAGCCCAGATGGTAAAAGAGCAAGAGACAGACCCAAGGATCGCTGGACTGATGATTTAAAAAAGGCAGTAGGTGGAAGCTAGACGGATATAGCACAAAATAGAGAAAAGTGGAGAAAGTTGGAAAAAGCCTATACTCGAGATGGGGACATGACTTAATTCAGTTAATTACCTAAAAAAAAAACCCTTTTTCGAAATTGTTAGTTTAAAGTTAAAATATTCGTAACTTATTTTCTCTATTTGTTTATATTAAGTCAAGGAGAAATAAAGGCACATTATTATTATTACTATTATATTGAAACTTTTGTACATTACTGGAAGAACTGACTAAACTGAACTGATGAGAGCTTTTTGAGTCACTTTTTCGTTAAACATAGAAAAAGGTAAAGTGACTTTCAAACTATTTTAACAGTTAGAACTATAATACTCGTAAATTCATTATTGCTAGCAGAATATGGTTTGTTATTTTAAGACAATACAAATGTTGCATCCAAAAATTTTAGTCGTAGGTACATTGTATTCTTATTTCATTATATTTTATATGACAACACTAGCACACAATTTCAACGCGTTGATTACTATAGCACTTTATGATAGGTACTTTATGCTAAAATACGTCGTAGAGCCTACAGTTTTAAATTAATATTTGTAATTACATGCACCTGTCCCGACCTTTCATAAAATGACTCCCACAGTCCCGCTCATTAAACCTCAAAACTGTAATATCTAAAAATCCTTAATCAGTAGAATATTAACGGTGAGAACGGTATATTTATATTGATCGAAACCTTCTAAGCATGCAATGTTTACTTAAACATGCGAAATGCAGCTGTAAGTAGGCATTTTTATGTGCAATATTGCGTATTCAATTAACAGCTTCACCTCGCGCGTCATGTTAATAATATATTTATGTATTTATGTAATAGCGAATCAGTAGTTTTTCAAGAGATTTAACACAAAATTTGGAATGAGTTTGAATTGTTTAAGAAAATGCAAATTATATGTTAACTTATGTTAATTTAAGCCCCTGCCATCTGAAAAAATAAATGGATCGGAATAATTTGAAAATGGTTTTAGTCGGTGTTGAACCCTTATTAAACTACCTACATTAATTGGTTAATTAAAATTAAAACGGCTTGTAATACGCCTCTTAATAACCGGTATTTTTTAAACGATTCCAAGCTCTAGTTTAAGGGTAGAATGAACATTGTCATAACTCACCAGATACAAGCGTCATCCATATTTGGGCGCCCAGGTGCGTCGCGACGGCTCCGACGTAGAGCCCGCGCCAGCCACGTAGGTTGCCGGTGGAGTCTTGGCATAGCCAAGCGAGCAAAACCACCGCTGCCATCACGAAGTGGAACGGCTGGGAGGTCTTTGTTGCTATGCTGTAAAAACATTCTCATTTACTAACTAATCTAGGCTATTTTGATACAACAGATTAAAAACGAAACTTTTATAGACGACAGTCTAGCAATCCGTTACTATATTTACACAAAATACTGTTATTTATATTAATAATAATATTAATAAAAATAATAATAATATGAATGTATAAACTAACGCACACTTCAGTAATAAACGTTTCATGTGATAGAAAAAAAACTATGTTTTTCCTGTAACAATATTTATGGCAAGACTATAGGTATACATCCATATACTTATATATAACTAAAATTGAAGCGTTTGTCTGTAATTTTGAGTCTTTTTCTTAAGCTTATATGGTTATTTGGACGTAACCAAAACCTAAACAAGCTTTTTTATAATTTTTGGCTGTCTGTCTGTCTGTTTGTTTGTCCAGGTTAATTTCTGAAACAGCTGAGTCGTTTTGAGGAAACTTTAATTGGCAGGTAGAGGACTTTTCAAAGATTTATCTAGGCTACTTTTTATATGGGAAAAATACTTAACGCGGGAAAACCGCGAAGCACAGATAATATATAGATAAAATAAATAATAAATAAATACTTCATACTATACTTCATACTATATACTATAATACTATTACTAGATTTGCACTATGGGTGCGACACATCGAACTGGGGAGCATCCAGTAACATCCAATCTAAAATTTAGAAAAAATCCTTTCCAAAATTAACTTGACCGCGACGAATCCGGGGTCCCGGCGCGCGCGGCGTGAAGAAATGCTATTTTATTTCCATTACTATTCAGTCTTTCCGTACCGGTCAGGAATTAAAAGTGATAACTTTTAATTCCAAATTAAGTTAAGTTTAAGTTTTTAAATATTAACGTATGTATGTACTTTTTTGTTATTAATAAATATTCGTTCCTATTCCAAATATAATACTTATTTTATTACTGTAGGTAGCGTGGAAGGTGTATGAAAGGTGGTGCTGAAAAAATGTAATTTCGCTACATTTTAATACTCTGTTCACCCCAAAAGGTAAACAGTGAAAAGTTATGTTTGTTATTAAATGGCTTCTGCGGGAAAATTATCCAACAACAACTTATTTTGAAGTTGTCAGCGTCACTGCTTTATCGTAATTATAACGTGACTTCGATTTATCGCCTATACACGTGTAGCATACATTTGTTATTTGATTTCGAATTTATTGCAAAAGGTGAGTATAAATATGAATGGGGTTATGTTGCAGTAATTGATTTTTGTTAAATATTTCGAAGGTAGTGCGTGACCACGTGATTCAGTTCGTTTTTGAAATATTACACATCCCTATAATATCATTTTAGCCAGCGGTAAGAAAGAATCGTCCAAGTTTTACTTCTTTGAAACAGGGGTACTACGAGTGTCTTGATTTTTATATACGCTTTGATTAATCGTCAATATAAATATTAAAATTGCTACACGAATAAAAAAAATTGTGCAAAATAAAAACCAGTTTAAATATAAGTATAATAATAGATATTTTTATAAAATATATGTAAAACACGCGCGTGTTCAAATGCAATGCTGTGTCAAAATTTCAAATCAATGAACAGACTATTTTTCGAGGCTTGCGACCACAAAGATACGGAAGTAGAATTTTTATATATTAGTAGCTGTTGCCCGCGACTTCGTTCGCGTTTTTTATTTTTAAAATCGCCTGTCCTTCCCCGGGGCCTAATCTATCTCCATACCTAATTTCATCGCATTCGGATGAATGATATGGCAACCGAAAAATATGATTAAACAAACATTGATTATTATACAAGGTTATTTCGAAAGTATGGGTAAATACGGAAGGGTATAAAAGTACCCATGACAACGGAAAACTTGCGTTCTACAACTTTGCCAAAAGTCAATATAGTTCTAGCGTAAAATCTCAAAGTTTAAACAAAAATGAAGGTGAGGCAACCCTAACATCAGCGTCTTCCCGTTGCTAGCATTTGGAATATAGGGCATAATGATAGGGTTGTACATTTTTTTTCAATTAAATGAATCTTTTTTTTGTATGGACAACAAGATAAACGTATCCCGTAATTATTACATCTACAATATAACAGTCAACAGTGATTTATACCTCCTTTCCTTAACTATATCCCTAACCTTGTATATTAGATAAATTAATTGGAACATGGAGGCAAATTTTTAAAATGTGCTAATTTCTTTTTATTACTAAATAAACTTTGTTAATAACAAAAAAGTACATACATACGTTAAAATTAACAAACTTAAAACTACACATTATCTAGAAATAATAGACTTCCTCAAAGTTGCCGCTTAGAACGCTGTCATTGCTTAAGGTGCCCAGCCGACTGGCAGGATTGCCTCTTTGAACTTACCTCTTGCTTATTTCTATTATTCTCTAACTTTTATTTTACCGAGTAGTTCTAATTAAGATGAATTTACTTGAACTTTCTTTAAAACATTCTTTATAGTATTAATCACAGTGAGGTTTATTTGTCAAACCATTTATTTGTCTTTTTATAGTAACATTGTTAATAATTTTCTACATAAACATATTGCTGATTGAATGATTCACTTTTTTGTGGGTGTACTTAGTCAATATTGGTTTATGAGATATTATCAGATATGTAATAAACTTTATGGTACCATTCTGTTTATTGACTCAAAATGTATTAAATACATCGATGTTGATTCGAATTAAAATTTCGATTGTTATTTTATACTCGAATATTTAACATTACGCGTACATTTCGTTTTTAATTTTATTCGGTTTAGGCTAAGTGAAAAACGTACCCAGATCACATAACGCCCTCGAAATTATAAAAACGGTTAATTCATAAAAAAATTGCATAAAGAAATCGATTTATAACGCAATTTTTCTTTAATATTGTTACGACTGTCGTAATTCGTTATCTCGATTGATTTTCGCTTCGATCGGTTGACGTGACGTTACGCACGTGGCTACTTTGCAATCTATTGAGGAATTGATTAGCAGGTTTAAACACCTTGAATAGAGTACCGTTTGAGGATATACTTTTTTCTTCTCACGCGCCAATGACGCGCGGTGGCGCAGTCTTGCTTTCTTTAGATTATATTCATATTCATTCATCTTTTCTTTTTATGTTAAGTACTTAAATAAAGAACTCGAGGATTAGTTTCTTCTTGAAATTGAAACATGTGATGTAAATAAAACTAAAGCAATTGTTTCTAGTATTTAGTATTAGCATTAGCAATTGGTAGTTAGTACAAGCGCAATTGCTTTCGTTTAAGTGCTGATACTAGTTAGTTTTTATATACCTACACTGGGCAGTATTTACAGTTAACACAGAATAAGCTTTTAGTATAAGCTTTTGCTAAAGTATTGTACATTCACGCGATACTCAGATTTTGCTTTAAAAATGTAAGTCAAAGCAAAAATAATATGCTGACGTTTTATTCACATCACCAAGTATTAGCAACATTAGCTTAGTTATTCGAAAGCAGAGATTTTATTAAGGTGATTCTTCATACTATTGTTCTAGATTACCTAAAACACCTCAGGTGTATTACAGCAGTAGATAAGTGTCTCTTTCATTATTTAACCCTGCAGTTGTTTTATGAATAGAACTGACTTTAAATACACCTTGAAGTGACTTTTTATTAAGGTGGTAACACCTGGTTAAGTCATGTTAATCAGGTAGAGTTAGACTTTTTGCTGAATACCGGTTTACCGACTAAAAACGTACCCTTTCCATTCTACATACAACTATACAGCGGATCGCTTGATGGATACTGAATTATTATGCTATTCTTCTTTCTTTTTTGATATTATTATGAGAAGCCCTCGCAAAGAGGAATTATCTCAAGTCTAGAACCTGTGCGCTTCATAATAAGCAGCAAAAGACGCGGAACTCTCTTCTCTTGTTCTTGACGAGCACTTATCTGCATTCATGTTTTTTATCGTCATATTTCCTCCACTTCTATTTTATAAATCCCGCTTCGAATTCTATAATTTCTTACTTATTTTGTTTGTCTATCTTGTCTTGTCTTTCTTGTTATCAATATTTTGACTTGGAAACTGTTATAACCACTACTGTCCACGGGGCTACGGGATCTTCTACGAAACGCGCTGGAGCCCTCGTTATCGTAGATATATATCTATAACGTCGCGTATCGGTCGCTATATTTAATTAACTATATGCCACGTGGATGATATTTTGTGAGCCGTTATTTCTGATAACAAACTGGCAATACATGTAAATAATAAGTTTTGTCTAAAGTCCAAAGGTAATACAGTGTTATCAGTTGCGCAGAAAACAGGTATTTAAATGTGACATCATATAATCGTACCATTTGATTTGCTTCTTTCGAAAATAACTTTGAACTGCCGTCTTCAAGCCTTTTTATACGTAATGAGACGTCACGTTAATAGCGATGCGTCGGGCGATGTGACCGTTAAATCTACAATTAAATGTGTATCCTTACTATGAAGTATGAACGGTAGAGGCATAGATAGATTTTCTACCACGTACGGCAATTTTGTGGAATCAACTTATAGTGGCGCTATTCCCGGACCGTTACGACTTAGGGACCTTCAAGAAACGAGCCTACTCTTTCCTTAAAGGCCGGTTACGCACCTGTGACTCCCCGGACGTTGCGGGTGTCCATGGGCGACGGTGATCACTTTCCATCAGGTGACACGCTTGCTCGTTTACCCCCTCTGATATAAAAATTATGCATATGCTACTCACATAGATAGTAGGCTACTCAAAGACTCAAAGTAACCTAATGTATACTTTAAATCAATACGGCGCTGCTGTTCTTAAAGTACTAATATTCAATTTTTATAACTAACTTTTTACTTGACTCAGTTGTTACGTCTATTATTTGTTTATATTAATTGCATTATCAAATAAACATTTTTATTTTCAATCGGCATAATACAACAATTAAGTTGAAATCAAACTTTGTATGTTTCGTCAGCGCCATGGTCGTTTATGGAACCACTATTAAATGTGTGCGTTTTGTAAGTACGCATTTTCAGTTAAACTCCTATACAATATATGTAGTTCTCACCTATACGTGCTCATACCCTCCATGATCCATAATAAGGAGAACTGCGTTCAGAAATGTGTCCGTGGAAGTAAAGATTCCCTAAAGCATTACATAATCATATTAACATCCCTACATGGATAACATATTATGTGGTCTTCTCGACAAGAGTTCTAACAATTTGAATGAAAACACGGATTAGGTAAGTGTTAGGGGATTAGAAAATGTTGAATACAACTATCAATCACATGTTATGATAAGTTTTCTGCGCAATGGTTCCTCTTGTTGAAGATTTTTACACCAAGCAAAAGAGTCGATCAACTCTTTTTGTCTCACTGTTGTCCCTTAGTTCTTGACAAACACTAACCTCAAATATTGTTACGTATTCATTTCAAACATTAATGTTGTATGTATCGTAAAGCTAATATCTATTCCATCAATATATTAAGTTTACTTTTAACAATTTCAATATTTTTCATCTGTTTTAGTTGTTGTTCAGAAGACAAAGTATTTTCGGCTGTCCAAGGGAACAATTTTACTATTCTTTAAGGTTTTTTAGATTCTATAATGACTCCTTTTCATAAAAGTACATTGCTTAGCACAGATTATAAATATGTAAATTATTATTCCAACCTTTTCCAGTACGGTTCTCCCTTAGGAGGGAAGGTAAAGTGTTCTGTGCCCATATACGATGTCTTCAGTAGCAAATAGACGAATTGTTCATATTATTTCATGACAATGTCGGCGTAATAAATTTTAATTGTTTCTTGGAGTTAGGACTTAAAACTACGCCAATTTTACATCACAATATCTACTAGAAACCATTCGTAAATAATGAAAATAAACGCCCAACCGCTCCCTATAAAATCTCGCCAAAAACTCCGTAAATTATTGTTTAAAATACTACATTTATTAAGACAATAAATAAAAAAAATTACCGAAATAACAGACTACTAAAAAAATGTTGAACCCAAATATATATTATACATTAATACATAAGTAGATTAAAAAGCCGTCTAAGTGCAACTTGTACTTACACAATTAGTAGTACTCCGAACTCAGCAACCGCCAACCCCTAAACACAACTTGTAGTTTTGTTTTTATATCAAAAAAGGAATTTAAGATTATAGCCCGAAAAAAAATATTTATCCCGATTTAAAAATAAATAATTCGTAATGACGTTTCTTTTTACAATTGGTAAATATACATAATTTACTATATTTACAAATAATATTCCCAGATATATGGTCGCATCTTAAAAAAAAAATATTTATGTAATTGCTACAGTTAATTTGATGGATTCACAGTTAAATCTCATAAAATAGAGAATTATGGACAATTAATTATGGAAAATTAAATAAAGACTTCAAGCTATTATCACTTTTTGTTTAATATAATTGATTTGGTACATACATATATCTGTTTATATCACAGAGAAGAACTACCTTAACAAATTAAAAAATATTCAATTGTAATACTATTTTTTTTTTAATTTTTAAGAATTAAAGTATTTTTATTTATTTAATTTAAAATATTTCTATTATTTTCTTTGAGCGGATTCAGTAAATATTTAGTAACAACTATCTTGACCTTTCGATTAAAACAATAAAGTATAGCTACTATGGAATTTTCGCATGCACCATATTTATAATATAGTGAAAGGCAAAAAATTCTAAAAAATTCGACGTCGTAAATTTACTGGGCTATTGTGAAATACTAATTTAATGTTATCCTGTTTTATTTCAATCTAAACCACATTCTCATTGTCCACGATTCTATTTAATTTTCAGCGCTATTTTTAAAATATTATTAGGAAAAAAGTAACACTAACTAACGTATAATAAATTTTTAAATTTGGAATATAATAATAGTAGTTATCTGAAGTAGGAATAGATAAAACTTTCCTTCTCTAGGATATGCTACGAGTAGTTCATATAAACATTCAAAAAGTTAAGACGATGTTTTAAATCATGTTTCATTGAAATGACACGGTCGTTGATACCCATGTGTATCAGTATGTGATTTAATGCCTGTTGACTCCAATTTAAAATGTAAGTACTTACTATCATAACCATAAGTATGTCACGCGAGGATTTAAAAATTAATATAAGAAAAATGACAGTGATGCAATGTAAAAAACGGCCAAGTGCGAATCGAACTTCTTCCATATTTTAACATATGTATTTACAGTAACAAAAAAATGGTGTTTTCTTTAATTCAGTTCTAAACGCAAACCCGACTCAGATGGACGGTTCTATTATTTATTGGTTTACTTTAGAATTTGCTCTATATTCAAACCAAGTTTCACGCTTGTATGTATAGCCATTTTCATGATAGAGTTAAAACAAAATAAAAGTAAAAAAGGCACGTTTGTTGTGGGAGACCCTTTAATTTATTATTCTGTTTATTTCAATATTAATTGTTAGGGTATATACCTTTCCGATTACTTACATCGTGAGAATATGTATGTATGTATTTGTTAGGGTATTCACTATAACAACACGACTGTGATTAAAACGGCTATCAATTACAGTTCTAAAGTAAAACAAATGGATGGTTAAAGAGTAGGACAGATCGATGGACAGAGCGGTAGACTAAGTAATTGGGCCCCATTGGCACTCTGTGTACGAGACCCCAAAAATTTACTTCGTCATTTATTATGTAATCGCCTCATGTATGGGTGTGGTAGTTTGAGTTATTGCGTCAGTGTTCTGTCCTTCCAAGTAATACAAAAATATGTGTTGCCAGCAGCTGTTGTACCTATCAGTGTTATATCATTCTTTTTAGTTAAGAAATTTATGTTTAGTGTTTACATACATTATATACAAGAAACCTTTATACGACATTTCACGATTCTAGAAGAATCTAGATCAGCTTCCGCTGTAGGTACGTTGATATGTCATTGAGTCGGCCAGTTTCTACAATGTACATATACAGGGTTAATTTAAAAATACTAATAACTTCTTAGTAATTTGTACTAAACATTGTCCCCAA
Organism: Zeuzera pyrina; assembly: GCA_907165235.1. NCBI lineage: Eukaryota > Metazoa > Arthropoda > Insecta > Lepidoptera > Cossidae > Zeuzera > Zeuzera pyrina. Next base: position 3,701,197 of record OU015619.1, on the reverse strand, counting down.
TAACTTTTGTTCTACGACTTCTAAAAGTTTTTTCTTTCATAAAAAAATAAAAATACATTAAATGTTTCTGAAAATGGCACCTATTCTACCAAGTCGCTAAAGCGACACACGCATAGCGCGGTGCGCTTGCACTGTACCATTGGAATATGTTCACAGATAATTACGTTTCAGACAGTATAACAAAACTTAACAAATATTTTTTGAGGAATGTATTAAGTTTTGAGAAAAGTCGTAGACCAAAAGTTATTAGATATGATGACAGAAATTTTTAATAAACCTGTATATATACCATATACGTACAAACAGATTTTTCTCGCTTTATTTGACTAAATAATAATGTTACATAATAGAAACGTTTACTTTTAATAACATGTATTGAAACATTACACCTACGTTAGATAACATTCCGAACGATGTATCATGTAAAATATGTCACAGACGGTGCACGACCCTACGTACTCATCTCTCGGTATCATACGGGCATATCCGAGACACATCCATAAATAATACTTTGATAATAATTAATGTATTCTTGATAGTGTTTCACGACATTTACTTTGTGTCTATTAACCGACTTGAAAATGGAAGGAGGTTCGCAATTTGAATGTTTGTTTATTTAACTTTTTACAAGTATTTATAAATCATTATTATTACTTTGTTATAATTTATGTCATAGAAGTAATAGTAAATTATTATTTCTATGTTATAAGTTACCTATAAATATTATGTCTAATTTACAGACTGCACGAGGAGAATTTTTTTAAGCACTTAGCCTTAGGTATACCATATGTCTATAATGTCGAAGAGAACTTTAGCAATTATGATTATTTAAACATTTTAGAATAAAAATTACTATTATTCATAAAAAACACAAAAATAAAGTACCTACATCTTAAAAAATAATTTTTTTGTTAAAGATATATACATATAAATATAATCTGCCACTGTTAAGATACTGGAAATATTAATTTTTTCGCACGGTGACTTATAATTTTTTATTGAATTTCGAATACAAATGAACTGTGAAGTTTGAAATAATTTGAACCTTTACTGAAATATTATTTTATGTTCGCAATAGATTGAGATGCATTGCAATGAAACAATAAATATTACTACAGATTAAACAGTTGATAAATCATAGAATGTACTAATTGACATAACTAATGTTTACAATACCGAGTCCACTGTACGAGATAGTCGTAGTGGTATTACAAATTAACCGTATAAATTTAAACAAGACTAAATTATTTAAAAAAAAAAACAAGAAACCCGACTGCGTTTCACAATTTTTATTAGTTATTATATATATTAGGAATTGATTATTTATTACTTTTCATTTGATACCCATATTGTTATACTTTTTCCCCTCTACTTTATTTTCTTCGGGCGCAATATTGAAATTTTATACCCTATGTAACACCCACAATTATATTAAGACAAATCTAATGATATTTCACATGTTAAAATCCATCAAGCCGTTTAGGCTACAGAGCGTTCCAAAGAAATGGACATACATACATACATACTCACATGCATACATACGCTCGAAAAACATAACCATCTTTCGTAGTCGGGTAATAATAGTAAAACTTACAATTTTAATTTAATATAACAAAAAATAACTTCTTATGAGAAATAAATGTTGTCTCTATCTGTACAAAAGAAAAATATTTAAATAATGTCTACAAATGTAATTAAATACTGATTATAAAATATGTTGGCAAAGAGTCCGTCGTTAAAACCACGTTATTCTAAGTATTTAATTACAGATACAATAACAGCGAGTGTTTGCAAAGAAACGTTATTAGCAATTCAGTTCTGTTTTCACTTACGTGTACAAAATGCAGCGAATGGGTCCACAATTTTAGACTTCAAGTGAAATGTTAATAAAAGTTGTTCGTAGGTATATGTCTCTGTTAGGTTGGTTACATATTGAATACAATATTTTAAGAGAATTTGTTGGTACTGAATGGGTATCACATTCATAGAAAACTAAAACATTTATCCGCTACCGTATTTATATATTACTTGCCGTCACCCGTGACTTCGTACGCATAGAATTAAAAAAAGTAGCCTATGTCCCTTCCCAGGGCTTAATCTATGTCAATTCTAAAATTCATCAAAATCGGTTCATCAGTTTAGATGCGAAAGCCGACCAGATGACTTTTGGATTTATAATATTAGCAGAGATTAATTAGTTAAATATGGATGTATGTTGATACACTTGAAAATTAGCTATTAGAGCGGTTTTCATGCTGACATATGTCGACACATTTTCCCTGAGAATTTTCCATTTCCTTTTCAACTTGCAGTTGAGATAAATCCAAAATTACGTCAAAATTAAGGACCAACACATATGCTAGCATAAATAAAAAAACTAAAGAAAAAATAATTAAAAAAGAAAATAATTCGATAAGTTATGAAATGTAGGTATTTTATTGTTTGAAGAAATATTTAATTACGGCTAATTGCACCAATTAAAAAAACATACTGGAGCGCGACAAATTGAAAAAAAAAATAATTACAGTTACACTTATAAGAAAGTAATGTTATATTTATATTTAAGTACTTTTTTTTCTTACCGTAATGCAACGTCAGTGACTCACTTTATTTCAAGTTCAATACCGACATAAAATTATTTTCAACGTAAACGATCCGAAATGGGTTATTCATAAAACCAGCTTTGTTGTTCAAAGCAGACGTTACATTATTCATTGCCATGGTTTTTGTTCTTATCTTGTAAGCATTTTGTATTTACAATGGCGTTTTGTTATCAGAATTTTAAACAGTTATTTTCGTGGTAAATTCTTAGTAAAAATTACTTTGTAACAAAATAATAAAAGCAAATTAAGATAACTTAAAAAAAATTAAAATAATGGCATAAATATTTATACAAAACGTGTCTTTAGAGATAGGATAATTTTTTTAAAGAATTTTTATTATTTATGACCATGGACCCATGGACTTAGAGAAAAAAAGAAAGCAAATAAAGAGTGTTGCCAGTTGCTTATCTATCCATGTAAAAGTCCATGTAAAAGGTTGTAAAAGTCCGCCAAGGGATATAGCTTAATGGAACGCGTTTAAAATATGGAATGTAACCTGTTAATATGAGTAATAATTAGACCTAATGGTACGTGGGTTAGTAGGTATGCAATCTAAAAGGAATATTGTAGATTTAATTGGTTATGTCAATGTCAATCTCTAATCACTAATCAAAACGTAAACGAGGCTTCATTCCAGTTTTGTACAACTGTCATAGTCTCGATCCGAGTCATGTAATAGGTGCGTTTAACTGGTGTTTATAATATTTATTATTCATTATCAGTACATATTTTTGACATTATTTTTATTTTTTTGCATTGAAAGTGTACTTTATAGTTTTTTAAAACTAGTTCATTTATGTGACATAAACTTTTAGGTACATGAACTATTTATTTTTAAAAACAGTAATTACGTAGATGTTTCAATCTGCACTTGAACAAATATTTTACATACAAACACTTCATTGTATATGTATGTAGATACGTACATTGTGTTTGCTTTGTGTTATCAATGCAACTTTTGATATTTATGTGCAATAGCATCTCCAGACAGCCATGAAAAAGACAGTTGGGTTGGCAACAAGATGATATAATTGCTCGTTGTGCTTCCATAGTTAATATGATTATCAAGGATAAGCAATCTTACGCGAGGTGATAACCGGTTCATTCTTGTAGCACGGGGGAATAAGATTACTATTACGAATTTGCAATGCATAGAAGGGTACAAAGGCCTTAGTGATCCTGGCCCTATCGAAGCGGGGGCTTCGATCTTCCACTACAAGGACAGTGCTGCTGCTGGCGTCTAATTTTGCTAGTCAGAAGCTGGTCTGAAATTGCTAAGTCGGTAAATAGTGAGTTAACTAAATTTCGGTGTGCTTGGTAAATAGCATGTTAGTTGGCAAGTAGAATAGGATCGTGTTAACTAGGCATTCAGAATGCCTGGTGTACATGTTATAGGTGGGTAAGACGGTAAGAAGCAAGTCGACTTTTCCAGGTGTAAACAGCTGTAGAGCAGATACTATTCTACTTGCCAACTAAAGTATCAACTGATGAACTGACCTACCTCACTGCTCATCGACTTACCAACTTCTAATGTGTGACGCAGACACACACTCCTAACGAGAGGTGTTTCGACACACCACCAGGGGGTCCGCTGTGATATCGTAGGAGTTTCTGTGGAGGTCCCAGAGCCGTCATACACCGAAGAAGATTACCTCAGCGTTTTAGCGGGCAAAAGTACCACATAATCCAGTTACTCTCATGGGGCTGAGTACCTTTTGCAGATTTCTCACGCGTTACTGTAAAAGGTTATGGACGGGTGATCTAGTATCATTCACATCGACAGTCTCCGTAATTCAGATGTTTAGCCATTACTTTCAGCTAACGTTAGAACACAATTGTTGATTTGCCATAACCGCATAAACACGCCTTGATTTCACTGGGTTACTCATCCAATAGGTGACCGGACGCAATGTTACTTGATCTTGATATCAGTAGCAGGAACCAAAGCATCTCTGTATTATTACTATCTATCTCTTTATTTAGAAATGACATTCTAACTGTACCCATATGTATAAATCATAAGGGAAGGCAGGATCTAAGATAAGTACAAGTCACGATGATTGATAGCTTTATTGTTTTTCTTTGTGGTCAGTTAGATATCTATAAAAGGCACAGGCACTGTCAGATACAACAAAATTGATTTCCATTGTCGTGTAAAGGAACTTGTTAAAGGCATACCGAAATCACACCTTGACGACATTTCTAGCAATAGGTACGAGTAAGTGTTAGTATTACCTACTAACAATAAGCACAAGTAGCGAGTGACGAATCAGTTACCTGCAATAATTCTTTTTTAGTAACGCATGAGAAACAGAACATAGGGACCCAGCTCCCTTGGGGTTAGACTGCGTTATCTGAGACTTTTAACCACTATAGCGCCTCCGAAACCATCGAAGCCTTTTTCATGCTTTGCTGAAGTACTTCTCGGGGAAGTGGTACTCTCGCAATGGTATGACAGCGCATACTACCACTCACTATCGTTACATACCTCGAAGTCACATGGATGGATAACGGGAGTGAACGCTCCAATTAGCCGCAACCTTGAAGGTCTTATTGAGCATCTCTTACTACATTTGGGGAGCCTTATTCTCTGGCCTGCGCCACAAGAATGATGGGCCGGAGCGTACATTGCCATTGGTATCGTCGTCTCCGAACAGGATGGGCCTTCTCGCGTTCCTGCTCGGCATCCTTCTATACTATTACGTCTACGCAGAAGGAGAATGTTATGGTCTTCCACTATCCTTCACCTGCCAGCATAGCCTCTACTACTACCTACTATTTATTGTATTGTACTACTACTACTTATGAATTGGTGGTCCCCTGTCCACATTGGTGGCACTTATAACAAGCCCTAGTCTAAGCCTATAATAATTTTTTGGTCAACTTTTACGATTTATGTGGGGAGATAATTAATTAGAACATTACATTTTTATTTATTTTTCTCTTATCCAAAAAATAATGGAACCAATGTACTTGTACATTTACAATATTTAATTCAGTAGCATTTTTGTGAACTTTATCTTGAGTATAGGATAAAGTCAAAGTCAAAGTCAAATCAATTTATTCAAGTGAACCCAATCACAAGGTATTTTTGAACGTCAAATCTACTTTAGTTCGGTTCAAAGAGAAGAGAAAAGAAAACCTGGACACTGAGAAGAACCGACAAGAAACTCAATCAGGTATCATTTTTTCAACATCCTTCTACAAAAGGTTTATTAAAAAACAATATTCAGAGAGCCAGTAAATGCATGTGCAGAGAAAATCATTTCCAGACTATTGTTTTATCTTCAACGAAATCGTTTATTTTATAGTATGATTGTCTAATCAATGTACGTTTTATAACAAATCTAAATATATTTTCTGTTAATTGGTGACTTCTTGAGGAACTTTATTATAAAAACGAAGGCAGTTACCCAAAAATGAAACATTTGACTATAGACAGATAATTAGACACTTCACGCGGTTAATGCATAAGGTTTGGTATTCAAGCAATTCCTGTGTCGTAAATTGTAACGTAGATCGATGATTGTAACCATATTATTAAGTCATCATTATTTACAACTAGCAACTCAAGGTGGGTCTGGGCTTCGTCTGGGTCCAAGAATATATTATGTTGGGCCAAACCGTTTATCGCGTCATAACAAAAGTAATTTTGAAGTTATTGTTTTTTAATGTGACGTACTTGTTTTATGTAAAACAGTTACAAATGAAAGAAAATTGTGTAAATACAAATATTTTTCAAGTCAACCACATGCTGATACATTTATCAGTACAAAATAAGTAAATGCAATGACGTCGTTTGACGTAATTCGTGTGCGGGGTATTATTTTGATAAGGAGTTTCATTTTGGCACAAATTATACAAACAATGCGGTGGATTTACGGTTCTAAGATTTGTAGGTATTAGATTCTATTTGAGAATTTTATGGTCGAGCGTGTTTTTAAAAACAGAATATCGCATTTTGTTCGTAACAGCAAAAAATTGGTACAAATTGGTATTTTTTTTTTCTTTCTTTATGGCATGGCGCACAGTTTAGCGCATTTGCCAATGTCACGTACTAATAAGTAGAATCACAAGTAAATTAGTTTTTTCATAACGTAAAACTCCTCCAGTAAAGTGATAGTAGGCTTTACTGCAGTTATAAAGGACTTCTTGGAAGAGCGCGAGAATTTCAGCTACACATGTTTATTTAGACACTCCATTATTTTCACTTACACAGAACTTTAAAACACAATATACTATCACTTTTGTATTTTAAAAATCCCAAAAATGTAAAAAATAGAAAATCTAAATAAAATGACAACCTCACTTCTCCCGTTCCCGCCAAAAAGTCGAATTGGTAACTTTGTAACAACGTGTAAATAACGTGTAAACATTGTGGATGTGTATTTTATGTTTCAGATTTAAAGAATGTGAAAGCTTGATTTTGATACTTATTTAGATTTAGAAACGAAAGAAGTATGTAAGGACCGCGACGCTTGGCGCTCCGTCCTCTCTGACTACCCCGCTAGGGATACAGAGTGAAGATATGTATGTATGTATTTAAATTTTTCAACTATTCAACACTTGTAAAGGAATTTAATACAACGCATTATTATTATTATACATTAAAATTCCTAAAACATAGAAAATAAGAAATCCAAGTAAAAAGTAAATTTCACTTCTCCCGTTCCCGCCAAAAAGTGTGACAGCTACAAAGAAAAAAATAGTTCACAATTTATCTTTTTAATTTTATTATAGGGTTAGTCGTCATACAGGAAAAAACATGTCTCCTGCCCGACGCACAGCTGGTACTATTTTTTCTCATACATTAGCATTGCAAATAATTTTTGGGTATACTAATTAGTAAATAGTATTTTGGCTTAAATCTAGTTAATAGTTTTTGTTACTACGATAAACATTAAACATTATCACGGTTATGAGTTATGACGTTATGTGTCGTCACGTTTCGGTCCAAGGCCAGGTGACGTGTTGTTTGACACATACAGGTATTTGACCCGACCGATCATTAGCGCCAACCTGTCTATTTTTATGTATAATGTTTTATCACATAATGAATGGAGCGAATTAATACGATCTCTTTAATCTTTATCATAAGTCATAATCATAATTGATCTTATCAAAGACTCAAGTTTGCAATCAGATTTAAAATTTCGGTGCATGTATTTACTTAGATATATGATACATAGTAAGTAGTAATTGACTTTTACAGGGGCACAGTCATGTCTCCAGACTTTGATTTGTATTTGGAAACTTAACTATGATAACTTCTGACGTCTAATCGAATATAATATATTAATGTAAATGTTATGATTATTCTGTCACTTTACCAATTACTTGATTACAATACAAAATTTGAAAGATTTCAAAAGATTGGTTTGAATAATAAGTATTAAAAAAGCATCTTTGAAGTGAAATTAATGTCTTGGTACAGAGAAAAAATATGTTGGTTGGTCATATTTAATTTAATTCGAACAACGTCAAGGAGAACACAACAATAAACCTCAGTAAACACCTATTTATTTTGGTTTTAAATTGATATTTCACATTAAATAAAATTTTTATTGTAATTAATTAACTACTAACTTTAATTAACATGCAGAAATCAAGTAAAAAGTAGGATATAGCCATGTATTTTTGAAATAAAAACTGTAAATGTTCAATAAAAAAAAAGTGTTTTCTCTGAAGTTTATATAATTATAATAAAACAATTCTTCTGTCATTTTTACCGAAATAATGGATATATTTTGAACTTGTCATTAATTTAATGTTTGAATAAAGTATAAGTAGCTTAGAAAAGTAATAGAGAGTATCTAATGCATTTGACGACCTCCGTGGCGCAACGGCTAAGCGCGTCGGATAGTAAAACGGGGGTTGCGGATTCGATTCCTTCCCCGAGTCTGGGTGTTTATGTATGATATGTATTTGTTTACAAAAGAAAAGTATATAAGTAGTATATCAGTTGTCTAGTACCCATGACACAAGCGCTATGCAGCTTACTTTGGGACTTGATGGCACTGTGTGAAATGTCTGAGTATATTATTATTATTATTAATGCAACTCAAGTATCTACATCGGAATCGTTTTCGAATTCGTGCAATGGAAGATTATACATCATATAGGTATAGTAAGGTCGTCGCATGTTAATAAATCGCTGGTAACCTAAAAAGGAATGGCGTTAATGCATCTGTGCAAAGTTCGCATAAGCGCTGTATATGGTATTCAGAGAAAATGAGTTCCTTATAAAAATAGCTTGAATAAGTTAGTGCAGACACGACGCTCAGTGCGTCTGGTGCATAAATAATTGAAAAATTCCGATTACGTAACCCTAACTGTTAATTAACAGTTAGAAGTTAAATTAGTTGTTTGAATATTCATAATTGTGCTCCGCGGTTTCGACTGAGTAAATTTTTTTTAGATAAAAAGTAAGCTAAATTAGTCTCTGTAAAGTCACTACATATACCAATGAAAACTCCATCTAGAGCGGTTCAGCGTTTAGGAGATTAGTCCCGACAGGCAGACAGACAGACAAACGACAGTAAAAAGAGTACATATTATATTCCTTCCATGTTGATTTGGGGAAAAAAACGTAATGCGTTCTAGTTTCTTGCGTAGGTCGTGAAGGTGACGCCGTACTGCAAAGAAAACACCGCGTGATATTTTTATCGCAACCTATGTCATATGAAATCATGTAGAGTAGCCCGCGTTGCTGATTAAAATGCGGAAAAAATCAGTGGTTTGATGTAAATTAGATATTATGCTGTCAGAATTTATTTCGCGCGAATTAATTTGTGCAGTATGGAGCGCTAAAGCCTAAAGTTAAGTCCAGGCCCAAACGTGAAATTAAGATTTTGATTTAGCGTTCAGCATAGAAATTTTCAAAACCGTGCGAATATTTTTCTACAGTACATGTATGGTTAGTATCAAACCGTACGGTGGCTTTTTACAGTGCGGCCTATCTTAAAGTCGGCGCAGACATACATATCAGCCTTGTTACATGAGCCTTGTAACCTTGTAAAGAAACTTCAGTGAGAGATGGAGTAGCAACCTGCACCTTCACTCCCGCTGTGGCACCTGTGAGCCTGAATTCTTATCGGTAAAATCTACGTCAAGATGTAATTTTGTTGCGTTTTGGATTTTTATGCTTTGTCCGCCCAAATGTTATGTAAATGCATGTATTATCTATAGATAAGTATTGAAAATAGTTGTAAATGTTGTTCTTATTAGGAAATAAATACACCTGACATGCAGTGGTTTGGTTATGTTCTAATTCATTACCTATAATACCTACTTATTTTAGCGTAAAGACTAGAAGTGAATAGAATTAACCGGTTTTATGGAAGCTTCTTTTGCAATACAACCACAAAGCTAATAATAAAGTTTTCAATGAAACACGGTCATTAGACCAAGGTCCTAGAAAGTATTTTTATGTAACTGAAGGAGGATAGGCCTATACTGTTTATTTTATCATCAAAATTTGTGAATCTTAGATTACATAGTTAATAATAATTTGTTCTTTCCGTAAATAGCAACACCAAATTATTAGATAATTAATACCTCATGTCGTATGTAAATAGATACATGTATGTATATTATTATGTTACTATTTAATAAGTTACACCATCCCTATTATAAACATACCATATTATACACTATATTCCCTCCCACACCATCCCTTATATGTATTCCCTTACATACGTATCTTCACGCTGCATCTCTAAGAGTACTCAGAGAAGATGGAGCGCCATGCATCGCGGTCCTTAAATACTTCCTTCGCCTCGTCAAATCTCATTATACTCATCACGCACTTTCGTCTAAGCATGTGCTATGCGAGTGCTTATCCTATCCCTATTATAATATTGAAAATAAATAAATATGAAAAATAAAAAAGGTTATATGAAATATTTTTTTAATACGTTCACATAGTTCTAATTGGGTTTAAACAAAAACGAACATTTTCTAACATTTTCTGCGAGGAAAATTACTAAATAAAAAAATAGGGGCGCCAATTTTTGTAAAAACTGCAAAAAAAAACTGAAAAATGATAATATTTTCAGTTGCTTTGCAAATAAATAAAACATGAATTTCGTATAAGTTTTTGTAAATAGCGAGTTTTATTTTGTCTAACGCAAAAAAATCATTAACTCTGCTAATATAAATAGTTATTTCATTACGATCGACCCAAAAGTTCTCGAGATTATAGTTGAGTGATCGAAAATGAAGCCACTCATTAAATAATCGAGCTATTATACATTATTATTCAGTTATTATGAGTACCAAGTCCTTAAAAAGGTAGTATAGTACAGTATAGTAAATGGCAATAAATAAATACAATAAATAAATAAAATAAATAGATAATTAACATTAATTCAAAACGTGTAATATCAAATTATATTTGTGAACAATCCTTTAAAATGTTCGAAAAATATTGACTACTGATGTCGTCATAACGTATTTAGCAAAATAATGAATAATTTTTTGATTTAAAACCACTAGTGCAGGGGTTCCCAAACTTATTTTGTCTACCGCCCACTTTGAGTCATGCAGTCGTTGTCTAAGATGCCTCCTAGCTAAATGAAATTACAAATCACCCCCAGGCCTCTACACAACACCCCCATTTTTTTTCTGGGACTCTTACCGCCCCCCTTTAGGCCTGCAGCGCCCACAAGGGGGCGTTATCGCCCACTTTGGGAAAGGCAGCACTAGTGCTACGTATTACGTGTTATTATATTCTTATTATTACCTCGTTTATGTTATAATTTGTATCTACGTTGCCTCACGACCTTTCGTTATAGACATAACACAGTATGTAACGATAATATAATGTTTTTCATCAATATTTGTAATGAAATTATTATATCACGCTTTTCTTAGCATCCGGTTGTTAAGTTGTGAAGAAATAAGGATATGTCGTGATATCTCTTATGGGGCACACGATAGAGAATCATAAGAGGTTTCCAACTGTGCTCAAAGTTACGTAACGTATTTCAAAATCATAGCCTGTATATACTCATATTACTCTATTGTTATTATTTTGTGTGGCAGAGCCATATTGAATTGCAGCACGAATTGGGCCGGCTCGCCCGGTGAAATATCACCCTCTCACAGAATGTCGGCGCGAAATAAAAGCATCTATTGCTGTTGTTTCGTTCGGTGAGTGAGAGTGCCAATGCACCATCTCCCTCTATCTCTCCTTTCCTAAAAGGCTGGTAACGCACCCGTGATCGATGTCCATGGGGGGCGGTGATCACTTTCCATCAGGTGACTCGCTTGCTCGTTTGCTCCCTCTTTTATAAAAAGAAAACTGCCGAGAGTCTATTTTATTAGAGACTCATGATAATACTTATCGAATTATACTTTACCGAGTACTTTAGACTTTATCTTACTTATTCTTACTTACTTTATCGAGACATGGTCAATCATTCGGTGCAGTGTCATTCCTCATTTGTCTGTTCATTGTTTACTTTCGTTGTAACCGTAATATTTACGATACATTAATAAGAAACAATGAAAAAATTGGTTCGCTTTAAAGTTGATGTTAGGACAGAACATCACTACGTTATTTTTCCAAAGACTGTCCCTTTGGACTTCATGTCTTTGTTTTTAGGAGGTAGCCTTAAAATAATAAAAAGAAAAAAATTATGAAATACATTTCGAATGCAATTAAAATAAATATAAATGTTACCTAATAGAATTAATGTTTCTTTTAATAATAAAATTCAAATTTAAGAGTTTGATTATATCTTAAAATATTTAGTATTTATTGTTTCAGTAACTAGTTGCGATTATCAACAATTTATGAGAGTGACCTCATTATGGCGAGCAGTAGGTGTATAAGGATGTCACTTTCAGAAGTAGAAATAGGTACACGTACGATATATAGATATAGATATATCATAGATATTTAATAAATATTTATGTAATATATACTTATCTATTGCATAAACATGCATGACTTTTACGAATTCAGACCTTAAATTGAAAAATGAAACTCTACGTACTCGCGTCCCTTCACTGTGCGTGGTCCAACGCGTACTTCGCCGGTATTTGGTTTATAAAGAATAAAAAAAAGCGTATATATAATTTTTTTAAACGAAAATGGGCGTATATTTGATTCCTGTCTTGCATGATGAAAAGCAATGACGAGACCTAACTCCAATTGTACCTAAGTGTGAGGAAAAATCGACGCCGGGAGGGCGAACCAGACCTTAGCAGTGCATTCAGTGTGTATGTGAATCTGCTTTGTGTATGTGCGTAGGTGTGTCGTAAGAAACAATGGAAGTACATTTAAATATTTATGTTTTACAGGTTTTTGTTTGCGCGCGGGTCAAATAGTACAAGATAATTTTGATCTTCCGTTTGTTCTATTGACTTAAAATTCCATATATATAAATATAATCACGAAATAATAAATTAAAAACTTTGACCTCTGTTGATACAGCTAGGAGAAAGAGTACATCGGCCAAGTCTTTCAAGCTGTAGTGATCGTTTTATCGATCTTTAATTAAAAATTATTAAAAAAAAATCTTGTAATTTTAAGCCGGTCTAGGCGAGATGAAAAATATAATTTAGCAACCGCTTATTTTCCAGGATAGCTCTTACAATTCTGCCAAGAGATAGGACTTCCAGAAGCTGGCGAGTGGCGTGGGTGAGAGGTTAGTATCAATGTAAAGTGTGAATTGTAGTTTGTTAAATGCTACGTGTACCAAATAATTTTATTTATAAAATTAGGTGCAATCGACAACCCTGATAATGCTTACTATGAATGTGCATATGTTATAGGTAATATGTTTGTAAGTATGTTATCGTGTTCGTTGCCAACAATGCAGTTGTGTGGGCTACTGTATAATGTAATTCGCAATCTGTTGGCTATTAAAGATTACGAATTTACAACATTTTAAATTGGTTCCGCATGAAAGTAATTTGATTCGCACATAAATAATTTTAGTACTTCATTTAACAGCAGTTAGAAGCTATTTGCGGGCCTAACCTTATGGAAAATATCGTGTGGTCGAAACTTTTAAAAATTTTTGCTACGATTTGGAGCTGTCTGTACTACAATTGGAAGCTTATCCATCTTTTTCTGTTTATAAGTTTTGTATTTAAATTCTATAAACAATATAAAACAAAGTTGCAATGCACGTTTGTCTGTGTATTCACTTATAACTTCTAAACTTAAAAGTGGATTTCAGTAAGCTTTTTGCAATCATACGCAACGTTTAAAGAGAAAGATTTATATGGATAACACAGTTACATTTAGTTTAGTTAGATTGGGAAAAACTCGTATTGAGAAGAACCGGCAAAAAGCAAACAACCGACAAGAAAGAATGGACGAGGAAAATATGGCACATTGTCTTAGAATAAAACTTTGATTACTACTTATTTATTACGTGGAAATAATAATAATAACTTGGATTTACTTTTCAATAAACTAAAAATATTTATTGCATAAAGATGTGAAGTAAAAATATTTTTGTTTACCGAAAACGAAAAATAAAATTATAGGAAAACAGATAAGATTCAGTGACGACAACAGTATACGAGTCATCATTCCCTATCTCTCTACTGCTAGTGTTGGCCTTTCATAGGACTTGTAACCAAAATACACAAACAAATAGTAAGATAAATCTAAGAAATACTGCAAACAAATTACACCAATTCCGTGACAACAAATTAATCACTAGCTTTATACTACGGGTACAACGATATATGTACCTACAAGGAACAGGACAATCAACCAGTAATAACCAAGACACCGTACAATTCAGAAAGTTCACTGAAATGATCTAGCAGGGAATGAAACCCGGGACCCTTGTCTTGGAACTAACAACAATACATCAATACCCGGTTCCAATTATTATTAGCAAATAATCATAGTTAACGCTACGTCGCTAATATCGTTATACAGCAGTCATATAAATGTCTATATCACCCGAAAATTACTAAATAATATAACATCAGTCGCATAGTGGTCATGTTACAGTTGCGGTTATATATATTTCCGTCTCATACTCATAGCGCTTGTATTAAAGTTGCGGTTACAGAAATGCTAGAATGCTACTTAAAAACTTTAAAATTGTGTACATTTTCCGATATAACAAACAACAGAACGATTTTATCTTCTTATAAATCTAACAACCTTTTTGTTTCAACAGAATATTGACAACACTAATACATTTAATCCTATTGGAATAATATGTTTTTAGGATTTTGCATGCAAACTTCTCGTGGTTTTTACGCACGAGATTGTTATCATGACATGTCGATTCTTATCTTATTGCGAACAGACTTTTCTCTAAATCCGAAATCTTCGGAATATTTCTGAGCGATTCTTATATGAAATCAAAGTAACGGTAACGTCACAGTACATGTTTTAAAAGATTCATAACGCTTGCTTTCCTTACTGTAGTTTGGACTGAATTTCTTGGCGATACTTCTAAATACAAGTTCGTTCCGAACTGATTGTGGTTTTGACTTTTAAAAATAGATATCTGCATGCCTTTTGTAGTGGATAAACTTGTATATGGATATGGGAATAGCCTGTCTAGTTATTATAGTGATCAATAGTATTTGAGTGTAGATACACATGTAGATGGCAAAGAGCCATCTACAGATGGCTTTAGATAAATTGCAGTCAGACAGCGACGGATTACTACAACATACCAGCTCCTCATAATTAAGTACTATCGCTTGGACGACTTTTATGGCTTGCGGGACCATACGGTAGACGCAGTTCATATAGAGCACTGGTTCCCAAACTTATTTTGTCTACTGAGTCGAGAGCTCATGCAGTCGTTGTCTAAGATGCCTCCTAGCAAAATGAAATTACAAATCACCCCCCAGGCCTCTACACAACGCCCCCATTTTTTTTCTGGGTCTCTTACCGCCCCCCTTTAGGCCTGCAGCGCCCTCAAGGGGGCGTTATCGCCCACTTTGGGAATGGCTGATATAGAGGTTTACGAGACGTTGCATCCCTTGGAGCTTGTAATGTGTACGTGCTGAAAACGTGTCGACGGGCACGTAACTTCATCGAATGTTGATGTTTATGCCACCAATGATCTTGTTATTAAACAGTGCACTTTTATTACATAGAGACAGAGAAAAATATGCCTTATATTTGTACGATAGGGGTTATTATACTCAGAGATATTTAAGCCGAACTATTAAAGGCGCGTGCCGTCGATTCTTAGGCTCTGGGTCAATTGCAGATGGTAATTTCAAACTGAAAATGTTAGGGCGTCTTTTCCTCCACTAGCATGTTATTTTTATCGTTCCAGATATAAAGTAAGCTCTACATACTTTCTTTGATGTACTAAAAAGTTCTTTAAATAATAAGCTTTTCATGAAGACCTCGTCCCTACAGCAAATATTCTTACAATTTTATTGCTGTTTTAAAGACAGACAGCTTATAATTTATTTTAAGCAAAGCTTTCACTTTCATTCTTAATAATTCTTCTCTTTCTTTTCTTCTATCAATTTTTTTTTTATTTCTAAATGGTCTTATATGTGCTTGATAAAAAAAATCATATTGTAGTATATCCTAGGCTTTAGAACGAATTATAAGTTTTGATTTTTAAACTCTAAACAAACGCAGTAGGTTTTAGTAATAGACTTCCGAGGCCATTGCATAGTGTATAATTTCATTGCTTTAGTAATTATTGTCAATGTCTTGAGGAAGGATAACAGCTCATATAAGTCTTCAACGTTGTAATAAGTTAATTTTCAAATATTGTATTTTTCAGTACATACACTTAAAATTTAAATATTATCACGAATTACATTTTATAACACTGTTATTAATGTTGCTACATTTAATTTTCGAACACTGACATTATGTAATATACATAACGGCTGAAAAAGAGAATATGAAAAAAATAACCAGTATTTTTCGTAAGGAAAATTCATTAACTTTCTGAAATGATGGATGAGACTGGATAGGGTCGTTGACCTTTGATTGCAGGCAGATATATAAAGAAATGCAAAAACAAGCATGTGACTTTAATCTTTACAACCATGGACACGAGCAAAGAGCACATGACTGCAGCTGACTAATTCAAATTTCAAACAGATGAATTGTCTTTGGGAGATGTCCAAACTTCTTAAGAGTTCCCGCCAGTAATATATTTAGTCACAAATAAATAAAAGCGAACATTTAACTAGAATCGTTTATACTTCCTGTGCATTTACATAATTAAAAATAATTGAAAAAAATAACAAAACACTGGTAATTCCTAACTAGGAGTTTGTTATAAAAATCAATGGCCCTAGTACATAGTACAAAACAACTAATTTTGCATTTTTCAACATAAACTATAAACGTATGATCAAAATAGTTTAAAAATTTTAGGCAACCAGATTTGTAAAATATTCATAAACACATTTAAAAATATACAAAAATGTCTTTTTCTACACAAAAAACTAACTGTTTAAGATAAATTAAACGGACTTCAAAAAAAACACGCCGAAAACTACTAATAATTATCCTTTACACATCGAAATTCAAATACAAAAGGAACCTCATAAATACGATATATATACGTATTACTGAAGTCAGTATCAAGCCTACCAAACTAGTAAACTTTCTGTAGCTGTTCATTGATTTGGCTCGGACTTTAACAACTGTCTGCATTTATAAGTCATATTATTTGTACTTTAGTTTAGACTATAATTTGATAAAAACATTTATGTTAAATTGCTTTTTTTTGAAGTCTGTTTAATTTTTCCTTTTTGAGTGGCCTTGCCTATACGAATATCTAGCGTAGGTCAACTAGCCAATTCTGGAAAGGAACACTACTGAATAAAAGGACCATCTGAATATATAAGCCGTTGAAGAACCCTTTTGTTTAAATGTAACTCTATCGTCAGATCTTAACTAAATTTCTATGGGACCACCTTGGACATATACTTTTTCAAATAAAAAAAGAATCATCAAAACCGGTGTACAGATGGCGAACAAATCGGCGATACAAAAAAAAAGTCCTGATGAATTGAGATTGGAGAAACTTCTCTTTTTTGATAGGTTTAAAATTTTGTTTAGTTTTTACTTTTAATACCTATGTAATGTGATCGACCCTAGAAAAATAATGAGAAAAGCATGTAGAGC
The DNA here is from genome assembly GCA_907165235.1 of Zeuzera pyrina. Classification (NCBI taxonomy): domain Eukaryota; kingdom Metazoa; phylum Arthropoda; class Insecta; order Lepidoptera; family Cossidae; genus Zeuzera; species Zeuzera pyrina. The sequence goes on along the minus strand of OU015619.1, from coordinate 3,683,491 downwards.
TATGATGTAGAGCTTTGCAGAGATATCAATGCCACAATCCTGTTTCTTTTTTCATGACACCAGCACGTTTTCGCTATAAAAGTAGGTCGGTTTAAACGAGTTTACATAGAGAGCATTTTTACACACATTAGGTAGATGTATGTACTATGTATGTTCGTACCAATTCACTTATTTGTTTTAGGTAAAAATGGAGAGATTCTTTTCTATATATATAAAGATACTAAATACTCGATTCTAATATTGATTATTGCTATACAACAGGATATATTTATTTTGACTTTCAGTACAATCGCTGTTCGAGGTGAAACTATAAAATCCGTGACCAAAAGGCTTAGCTGACCTCGTGTCGATTTGATTTGACTAACGGCTGACAGAAATCTAGATTTGTTTGGATATTTGGAACTAATTTCATACTTTTGAGATTCCGGAAATTAGAATAATTACTCGAAATAAATTTTAATGTTCTCAATCAGTTTTTTTTTTAAATTAAATTATTAGCGAGCGATTTATTTTGTTATAAATATTAATGGGTGAAATAAACGAAATAATTACGATAAAAAAAATTACGGTCGTCTAAAACGTTCGATTAAACATAAAAATAAAAAAGAATCGTTACGGCTGCAGCAGACTATCAATAAAATGACGAGTTACAGACGTTTTCCATTCAATGCAATTTCAACAAGTACGTAATATCTGACGTATACTAAAATAAATTTGCATTGAGAAAGTACTTACGCGTAAATCTTTGTCTCTTGTAACTGCACCAGTCCCAGCTTGAACAAATCATAGGCTATCCTGGTATACTGAGTAGACACAGAGAGGAGGTCTGGCTGGTATGCAATTTCTCTTTGCTTTTCCTCATTTTCCGGGTCTGTGATGATATTATGCTTCTTCTTCAAACGCTCTAGGCTGCGGTTTATCTTAACCTCCGGAGGTTTCGGCGCGGCGTCGGCGGGCGATACGTCACGTGTACACATGTTGCACATTTTTTTATTATAAACAAAGTAAATTCACAATCGCAGCCTGTAACTGTATGAAGTAGCGCTCGGCCCGTTCACGTATATAAGTCAAGCAAATCGTATCCCCACCACTGTTTGTGATGTAAGCGGAGCGTGCGCGCGCGATGCTTGATACGTCGCTGGCGCTTTTCGTGATAATTTTTTGATTATAGTAATTATCATTATATATTATGAAACTAACAAGTAACAACCCCGTCGGACTTACTTTTTTTTAATTGGAATACACAACAGATAATAGTCACGTTTTAATGAAATTAAGGGAGAGCAGAAAAGAGTTTCTCACCGATTTATTTCAGTACAGGTTTTGCAAACTGGTATTCGATGTTCAAGACCTCTTAAATGTAGTTCAATTAAATAAAAATAACTTAATTTTGTCCTTGAAGTAAATAATAAGACTTACTCTGCTCTAGAAGAAAAAGAAAAATGGAAGGGGAAGAGAATATGGCGGCTGTTAAATCGGCGAAGAGAGAGAGCTTATTTTAAGGATTATTCTAAGGAAGTTGTAGGTGATGGGTTATACGAATCTGTTTCTATCTTGTCCGTTTCCAAATACTGCTAGAAGTAGTGTCGAGGTATGGTTTTGTTGTTTTGTAGATGAAAACTACGTATGGACGCGAAGCTGTATATTCTATATACTAGGTATATATGTATTTCAAATGAATAATGCGCGTTCTGAACATATTTACAGGATATGTCTTAAATATATAGAATACTAGCGGTTGTCCGCGACTTCGGTCGTGTATTCCCTACAGTCTCTTATTTACTACATACACACACACTCACACACCACACACACACACACGTACACATCCATACATATCTTCACACTCTATCCTTATATACTTCTTTCTCCTCTTCGAATCTCATCATTCTCCTCAAGCATTTTCGCCTAGATGTGGGGGTGCTTTTGACATTTCCGTCAGCTAACATTCTGGCTATTTGATCTTCGTAAGTCAGCCTTGGTGTTCCTTGGTTTCTGCTACCGCTCGTTTTCGCTCTCTCATGTTCTCTTATTTATTATATTAAATAATTCAGAAACCTTCGCGGACAGAACAACTCACCAAAGTTTCGTCACAATCCGATGAGTGGTTAGGAACGCATAGAGGACAAACACTAAGAACCTCTATTTACATTAAAGAAATTACATTAACTTATTTAATTTTGATTAAAAATTGTTGCTCGCAGTCGTTTTCGTGTTCGCAGTTCTACAACAACTATTCATTATAATATGCATAATATGCATATACAGGGTTAATTTAAAAATACTAATAACCTCTTAGTATTTTGTACTAAACATTATCCCCAATAACTTTTGTTTTACGACTTTCAAAAATTCATAAGATTCTTCTTTCATACAAAAATAAAAATACATTAAATGTTTCTGAAAATGGCATCTACTCTACCCAGTCGCTAAAGCGGCACACGCACAGCGCGGCGCTGGGGTCCAGTGCGCTTGCACTGCACCATTGGAAATACGTACAGAGTAATTACGTTTCAGACAGTACTAGAAAATTTAACAAATATTTTTTTAAGGAACGTATTGAGTTTTGAAAAGTCGTAGAATAAAAGTTGTTAGGTATGTTGATAGGAATTTTGCACTAAGAGGTTATTAGTATTTTTAAATTAACCCTGTATATCAGCATGTCTCAGATTTGTGCAATGGGACAGTTATGAAATGAACTTTTCCTTTCAATGGGGTTTTTCTCTTGGCAGTTATTTTTTGTAAGATTTTGATTTGATTTTCGTTTCGCTCCGAGAGCGGCATGGAAGCATACTCGTATAAACCCCGCTAAAACGCGTCTGACACGCATTAAGGTTACATAGCAATTTCAAAGTAGAAGTAAAATTAATCCTAAAGTTTTTAAAATAATGCAATATTTCTGCCTTTCTGAGTACATCTCTGTACTAAATTTTAATTAAGTAGGTAGGTGCGAAGATGATAAATCGTCTGTGAGGACACACGGAGAGACAAAGAACGGCTAAGTTATCAAATAAAGAACTTATCAAGGGGACCTTTTTTTTTTGCGTCAGGAAATGCTTTATGCATCCCGTCCTGCCGAGGGGGGTGGTAGGAGGGTATGTGGGACTCCACGGCTGTGAGGTGCAATGCCGGTCTACCCACTAAAACCTGACGGTGTTCCTCGAGAGCCTTTGTACCGGGGTAACGGTTACAGTTCCGTAATCTTCCGCGACCCCGGGTTATCAAGGGGACCTGGCTACGAAATAATTATTATCTTTAAGAACTACAAAATAATTATTTTAATTATTTACTATATTAATCAAAACTCAAGTGGAAAAGTAATTTCACAAAAAATACGATGCTATATTCTAATAATTCTAGTACATATCATTTTTGACAGGTACTGAAGTTGGTGCCAAGCCTACCAATTTAGTATCTAGACTTTCTGTTGTTGCTTATTGGTTTAGTACAGACTTCAATAACGCTACGCTAGTAACTAATTAATCTGTGATATGAATATTACGATTGTTGTACCACAGATTAATCAGTTTACTTAGTTGTACTATATTTATGAAGTTTTTTAGTACTTGAATTTTGATTAATATTGGATAGGTATTTATTTGTAATTTTGTAGTGTTTTTATTTAGAAATCGGTTTAATGTTTTTCTTAAATACTTAGATATTTATTACTTACACTTTTAAGTGGCCTTGTCCTAAAAAAATATTTAGGGTGGGTCTACAACTAACTACCTAATTCTAGAACGAAATATTAAATAAAAGGATCATCAAAATGTATAACTCTTTGAGGAATTCTCTTGTTTAAGTAGTCCATAATTAGATTTTAACTTAATTTCAATGGGGCGACCTTGGACATACTTTCTTTTAAATAGGAAAATAATCATCAAAATTGGTACACAATAAGCGGTATACAAATCAGCGAATATACATATACAGGTGCCTAATAAAAAGAACTTGTACTTTGAATATAGAGCCTTCACCATTTTCTCTTTTTCCAGGGTTTACGTATCTTTTTAATTATAATAGATGAATGAATGAACTTAATTGTATTAGATGAGAGCGCATAAAGCTGTTAGCATAATTCGTCGACTATCATCTACGAAATCTAGGCAACGACTGAGTAAAGAGAGAGTGTGGAAGGTCAACGCTCGTTAGCGCTTGCCTCGGCAACGCTCGCTCGAGTAACTCGTCGAGAGTCTGGAGGCACCATAAGATTCAGCTATCGCGTACTGGCTGCGGTTACGAAATAAGATAGCGTTTTTCAATATTTCACCTATGGATAACTAAAAATGAAAGAAATAAATACTTACTTAATATCTAATATATTAAGTATTGTTTTTCATTGAAATAAATCAGTATACATATTTTAACGTTAATATTTACCAACTAAAAGATAAGTATTATCTTAAATAATAGATATTCTCACAGTGGCTGCTTAGAAAACTGTCAGCTTAGGGTGCCCAGCAAACTGACAGCATTACCTCTTTGAATAGCCAAACTGATTCATTGTCGGAAGCAGCTGCCAACCCGAAGCCTCGACCAGTCGCTTACAAATATTAGACACTAGTCGAAGAACTTCGGGGCTCCAAGGTCCTGAAGTTTCGGCTGCGAAAGGCACAAATTGTGTAAATATTGAGTAATCATAGATGTATTGCGTTAAGATTGGTCTGTTGGCGCAGTGGGAGAGATTCTGCCTGCAATGCCGAGGTCGCGGTCGGTATGATCCGAAGCGATCGTTCAATTTAGAACGCAGACTTTTGTATAGCTCGAAATCTGGATGTCATTGGGAGGCTCCCCCAATTCGTTGTGGTATCCAAAGTACAAGCTTAGTGCTGAGGGTACACAATCCGTATAATCGTCTGTAGTATCATTAGCATTTAGTTATTAATTATTTTGCTACTGAAAACATGGCAATTGATACGTATGTCTCAGATTATTACGAGTTTTATCTACGTTCGAAATTGTCGAAATTGTTGTCGTTATTTTATTTTTAAACAATATGAATGTATGATTAAGGATGATTCATAAAGTGATACAATCAGTTTACATGTTCTACGATAACATATTTACCTGAAATTGCATATTGCAGATTATTATTTTTACATTGTGCAAGATGAGACATAAGTATAAAAATAAATAGTAAAATGGTAAGTACCCAGAATCACCTGACCAAAAAAGAAATTCACTTTCTCGGATGACTTGACTGAAAATATTTTTATTTACTGTATTACAAACAAACATAATGCATTTCCCATTTAGAGTGGCGACGGCATCAAGGTGTGAAAATGATCCAGTACTTATGGCTATGTACCTACTTGGGCCTATAGATGACAAAATAACTTGTTAGATAGTGCTTAACGTCAATGCTAGTCTTTTGTTGCAATATTTGTCCACTGTCTGTAAGCACCTTTCAGCCCCTCACGTTACGCTCAGTCGTTACACGGCTATACACGTCCGTTAGATATACCTAGTCTTGCCATAAATATTGTTACAAAGAAAACACCGTTTTTTTCTATTACATAAAACTATTACTGCAGTGTGCGTTAGTTTATACAAGAATATAATAGCATTTAAAAATATGAAACTCATTCAAAATGATCTCCATTGGCTAATTTTTTTCGTATTTTTCCATAATAGTAACTACATGACTCTTGAAAAATCTTCTACTTGTCAATGAAAGTCCCGTCAAAATTGGTTCAACTGTTTCAGAAATTAGCCCGGATAAAAAACAGACGGGAAAATATATAAAAATCCAAAAAAGGGTGTTTGGGTTTCTGAAATATAACAATAACTACATAAGCCTAAGAAAAATCCTTTATTTCGAGATCACAGATAGATACCTACTTCAGCTCTACACATTTGTATCTGTTATTGTTATCTCAATTACGCGCGTATTATAAGCGAAAGGCGTTCATGAAATGTTAAAGTAGAGGACAAAATAAATCATTGGATCCCAACATGCTTGGAATCAAATTCTACTGCTAAAAAAGTTGTTTCAAAAACATATAACGCGTGAGGCGTTTGGGCATACGTAGTGTGGACGTCTTCCAGGGAGATGGAGCGATGATCTACGCAAGGTGGCCAGAAGTTGTTGGATGAAAACAGTCACAGTTGGGTTCAGTGGCGTGTATTGGGGGAGGCCTACGTCTGACAATGGATTGCTACGGGCTGATAACGAATATTTTCCATAATATGTAATGTCGTTTTGGGAGCCATGACCATGGAAAAGATGGGTAAAAGTTTCGACTCCCGATACAATGAATTCTAAGGATTATACAGTATTTTTTTTTAATTTGAATTCAAAACCTAAACACGCTCTTTTTCGTCTGTCTGTCTGTCCGTCAGTCTGTTTGTTTGTTGTCGCACCAATCTCTCGAACGGCTGAACCGATTTTGATGGGACATTCATTGGCAGGTAGTGGATTTTTCAGAGAGTAATCCAAGCCACTTTTTATACTAGAAAAATACAAAATTAACGCGGGGGAAACGCGAGGCACAACTAGTTATAATAGTACGAATGCAGGACAATCAGTAAGATTATTCTGGATTAGAGCGCACGTTGGGATGCAGGGAAATGAAAGGGCCGATGAGCTGGCGAAGGATGCGGCACTCAAAAGGAAGACGAGGCCGGATTACGATAAGTGCCCCGTCTCATTCATCAAGCGACAGATTCGAATGGAATCGATTGATGAATGGGACAGGAGGTACGTAAGTGAGCAAACGGCCTCTGTCACCAAAGTGTTTTTCCCGGACGCCACTAAAGCTCATTCGGTAGTGAGGAAGATCAGAATGGATAATGTGATAGTGCAAGTGTTCACAGGCCATGGGGGGTTCTCTGAGTACCTGTATCGTTTCAGGTGCAAGGAGAGCCCGGCGTGTGCCTGTGATGAGAATGAGAGTGAAAGTGTGATGCATGTGTTGTGTGAATGCCCCATCTATGGCAGTTTAAGAAATGACATAGAGACAGAGTTGGAAACTAAAATAGATAAAACGTCCATAGGACACTTAATGTTAGATAAAGGCAAAAGAAAGGTATTTATTGACTACTGTAAAAAAGTAGCAGCTAGAGTCATAGCTAGAAATAAGACGCTGTGATACATTGTACATTAAATACTAATAGTTGTTACATTTAAGAAAATAGAATAAGACAAGCTGTGATATAGAATTAAGTAAATATCACTGTGATATAGTTTTAAGGATGACTGTATTGACGAATATATGCTAGGTATAAGTAGAATAAGAAGCAATAATGTGATAAAAGCCATAAACAACTGTGATACTAGCATAAAAGATAGAATAAGATATATAAATGTAACATAGTAGTAAGATAGTATAGGACAAACAATGTATTAGTTAAGGATTTTTTATGAAATAAAACTTACAGGACCTAGCTAATCAACCGTTAGGCTGGAACGAAAGGGAATTATACCCAGAAAGACCAAATGACAGCGAGAACTGGTATGAAAGAGATAAAAGGGCCCTGGCTTTGCCCACGCTAGGGGTTGCGAAATATAAAAAAAAAAAAAAAAAAAATAGTACGAGATCGGAGTTCATTCGGGCATTCTCGGATGCTTTCGCTAATTGGCACGAACACGTACTAATAAGATCATATTGTTTTCAAAAAATAACTTAGCCTGTAAAACCTACGTAATTGAGACAAATCTAATGATAAGTTCTTAATGTAAAATCGGTTAAGTAGTTTTAACTTTGTGAGAGAATATATAAAGAGACATACATTCATACGCTGTTGAAATCACAACTCTCCATTTTGCTACGCTGCAGTCGGGGATGAAGAAAAATCAGTAATTTGAATGATGAATACCATTTGTTTTTGAATAATATCTGTAGTAAATTTGTGACGAAACTTAATAACAAATGGACTCCAGTCATCATGATCAGTAAGTTCCTTATCGTGATCATTCAGTGAAAATATATTGCGATATATTTATCCATATATATAAATAATGAAAATGATTTTCTTTGTCCTTCAATCACGTGAAAACCACTGAATAAATCGGTATGGGATATGACCATTCGATGCGGAATCGTTTGTAGATGGTTTTAGACTATTTATTTTTTTAATTTCATAGACCCTTCACCATTTTTAAACAAATGTACTATTAGGTACAAACTTTTAATTTACGCTCAGAGAAGCGGGTGGGTAACGGCTTGTTAATATAAGTGGCTATAATTTTGCTATATTTTCTATATTGGTCGCTATAATTTAGGGTCGGTGAGACGTCGTGACATCTTTTCTATGTACAAAAAACAATATATCTCAACAAATTATCTATTTTAGCCTGTCAATCGCAATTATGCATCGTGTGTTTACAAATTATATGGCCCAGAATGCCCAGGATTACATTGTCTTTAGCACGTACGCCTTTAAATGACTTAGATAATTTCGACAGTTTACTTGAGCGGCGCCATAATACTGTTTACTAATTGTTAATACATTATCTTTAAATAATAGTTTGCTAATTACAATGCTTACACAAAGATATATTTGTTTGATAAGCATTTGTAATAAGTACCGCTTCTTTTATAGACGACTTATCCTATTGTTTTTTGATATTCGTATAGTAACTCTAGTAGCTTCTGATTTACAGCGCGAGAGACCTGAATTTATGAATGAACCATGGGCCTAATTAATAATAATGATACTCCAGATACGTGTATCCCAACGTGTGGACACAGTGAGTATGGCGTGTAGGTGTCCAAAAAACTATTTATAAATATTGGGGGTTGATGGTAAAACTTCTGCCTCGGACGGAGTGAAACTTGCTGCGACAGCTTGCTCGAGACCACGGCCGATGCAACTCGGTCGAAACGTCAAACGAAATTAAAAGCTAATCGCGTTAATTTCTCGTTTTTTAGATATTTTAATACTCCCGGCCATTACACAAACTGTGTCATCCCAAACAGCGCTAGGTTTGTAAATACTATGGGTATCACACAACGAACGGGGGGAGATCTCATGAACGCCCAGACTTCGGGCCAATTGAGAAAAGTTCATTTCTTAAATGGACCTAACCATTTCAACTCTGGGCTTGGGGACTTACCTTTGTGGTTAGTTATGTTCTTAGCGAGTATTGGTGTACCTATATTTCTTTTGACCCCGATAAAAAAAAAACGATTTAATACAAGTAGTATTTTTATGCAATTAGTATTTCGTACTGTTGGTTGTTACTTGTCAATCGTTAATCAACCGTTCTACAAAACATTATGCTGCAAAGTTTTAGATTTATTTGAGTGATATTTTTAGTTTTTTACTGTGCGGAATAACAAAGAAATGTTTTCAAAAGGTAACACAGAGCATCATGCTATAGTTGTACATATTTGAAATTATAATTTATAAGCTTTAAAAAAATTGTTTTGTAAAAAATAAGGAAGAAAATTAAAATCAAACGAAAGTTAAATGAAATTTCAGTAACCACCAAACTTTATGCTTCTAAATACGGTAATTTAGATGATAGGCATCGGATAAAAACTTCAGAAAGATTTTGATAAAATCGAAACCTCCCGGACATATTTAAAAAAAAAAATTGCCACAAAAATAAAGACTTGTTTTTGAGGGATTTTTTAATGAATATTTATTATAATTTATTGATTATTTATCATTCAATTAATCAGGTTACCCACTGACACAAGAGTTGCCGGGTTTCACTTGGACATTTAAAAAAAATCCAGGTCGGCTCCCTGACGCCCTCCAAACTAGGACCAATCCAGGGTATCCTAAGAGTTCATGCGAGTAATGTCACAGGTTCTGCTGGTTCCATTCTAAATTAATCTTTTGTTAGTATGTGTTAATCAGATGACTATCATATGAAATAATGTCATCACGTGTCTTTATTCATGCGCCTTCAATGAAAGTAAACGTTAAACATCTATGTGAAACACATTGTGTAGATTCAGTTAGAAAATACATACCTACATACAAGCAGACACGTGATATGACAATAGTTCTTCAATATCTTTTTTTAGTGACGCGGAAGAAATCTTCAGAATATACATCATGACCTTGACGATTTAGCGCCTTGGGCCTAAGGTTTGCTGCCTCATAAATTAACAAAAAACTTTGTATAATGAAAAAGGCTATACCAAAGAATTAACACTATTTGTTATGTAAATATTTACATTTTTTTGCAATGCTCAAATTGGTTGACAAATTCGTCAATTACATCGTCTTAATTATAAGATTTCGTTATGTTAATTTCTATATTAAGGAAGGCTACGCGGCATGCATTTATATTAGGGCCATGGCCCCCATGGCCCTAAGGTAAATACGCCACTGACAATAGTTCTTCAATACTAATTTTTGGTAACTCGAAGACACAGGGTTATGTTGGACTTATAACCACTAAAATTCTTACATAGGTACTGCTGTCATCCTTGGTGCACAAGGCCGCGCTGACCTTAAGAAACGCCTGTATGTGAAACGGACATAATATTGTAGATCATTTTGTTTGTCAACAAAGTGATTCGTTAACGTTGATGAAACAGTTAAAAAATTCAATTCGTTTTTCAAATAATAGGTACGTTACAAATAAACAATTGCTTCTCAGTGACAGTAAAATTTCAATGACTGACCTCAGCTACCTCTATATAGAATATATACCGTTACAAGCCGTTACCTGCCCGCTTCGCTGGGCTAAAATGAAAATTTTGTTTTTGGAGTTCAAAAAATAAATAGTCTGAAACCATCTACAAACGATTCGGCGTCTACAAACGATTCAGCGTCGAGTGGTCATAGTCTCATACCGATACGTTCAGTAGTTTTCACGTGATTACGTGACAAAGAAAACCATTTTTATTATATATACATATACAGATTACAATAAATATCTATGTGATCAGTAATCACTGATACTTATAAATCATATTCCAAAATTTTGAACTATGTTCATACTGATAGTGCGAAATATTTTGATTTTTTAATCCTTCTATTCTCTAAACTTTGTTGTATTCAATACAACGTAACAAATACAATCTTTGTTTACAAATACCTGCATTTTTAAGAAGTCTTATGTCGAGATCCAATAGGGCTATACAAAATAATAAAAATTACGCTTGGCGCCGCGTCCAGAGCCCAGACGGGTGATTAAACAAAATAAATAATATTATCTGTTGTTTGCTGGTCTTAATGGCTGCAAACGATTTTATCGAAGATGGAAATGTAGTTTGGGAGTGATCCACTTCGTACCTATGCTTTTAATTTTGAAAATAAAACTTACAGTTAATCCGATCAAGATTAATTGCCCCTAATTATTAATGTTCATGGTTTTTTATAGTGTATTTGTGTGTTTTTTGCTTTTGGAGATCAAGTGGGGCAGTAATTTTTTTTTTTTTTAAGTTTTTTTGATTATTGACAGGTGATAAAATAATAACTCAAAATAATACAATTTATTTTTGAGTTTTTTGATATAAATTTAATTCTTACACAATGACTACAATTTTTTTTTAATTTCTGTCTCATCTCCAACCAGCGTCCAAAAGTCAAAGCTCGACTTTTGAAGTTAAAGTCTATCTTTGGGCCACCGCTTACAATACTGGATACAATACCTAGTTAGTGGAAAACCTGTGGTTTAACAAGTTGTATCACTATGCTTGATTGTAACTTTGTATGTCGCATAATTTTTAATAAAATGAACTGCTACAGATGGAGAAGGAAAGGCGGACAAACGGACCGTGAGCGATTTTATAACAGTTCCGTTTTTTTCGAGCATTTCCAGGACCCACGAGTGTCGATAATTTTTAGATATTGTATTATTTCAATTAAAAAAATGATTGCCGAAATCAGCCGTTCAATGACAATTATTTTGATCTATTTTTTAATACCCACAACCAATATAATTCGGACGGTTTGATATTTAGATTACAAATTAGACGACTGTTTGAGATTTTTTTTGATGTAGTGAATTAAAACAGATCGTGTATCAAAAAGTCGACATAATTACAAGATAGATTGTTGAATAATATATATACACCTATATTATATAGAAATTTCAAATCTCAAAATGCTTTACGAATACAAAATGTTTAAAACACCCTATAAAAGAGGTAGCTAATACTCTCGGGAACTCGCCTTAAGATATAAAAATAAGTAAAAAAATTTTTAAGTTAGACGGTTTTATTGAAAAGGAATGAATAATGATGTAGATAATGTACTAGAAGCTAAAAAATAATTAGGTCCTAGGTACCAGTCATCACACCACTCTCCTCGTCAATCTAGGGCACTGATCAGGCTAATAAAACCGTTTAAAAAATAATATTTCACGCGCCCGACGAATTTTTGCCTAGCATTCTCAACAAAATCTTATTTTTTTACTATCAAGTTTTTATTTTTTATTTCGCTACTTAATATTTCTCATTCTATTTAATGTATAGACTGTCTAAACTCTATGATCCGCCATGCACTGTGTTCTACTTGAAAAGCTCTTTCATACAAATATGAAATTCGCCATTTTGTACCAGCGGCCATCTTAGATTTGAAATTTTGCATAATGTATTGTATTCTACTAGTCAATCCCTTTCATTTGATACCCATAATGAGGGGGTTGTGAAAAAATATGTAATTCGCAATTTTGCGGCGGCGGCCATCTCTGATTTACAATGATACTGAATATAAATAATTGTATAGTCATTATAACTAAAGGTATGTGCTAAATTTCAGATCAATCAGTTAACAGGAAGGGGGTAAAGTATCAATTACTAGATTTGACCCAAAGGGCTAGATTTGACAGGGCAAGCTGAATAAAGCCGTTTAAAAATCCTAAAACATAACCATGACAACTTTTCCTATCAACTCTATTAAGAGAAATCTTAAATGATAAACAACAAATAATACGTACGTAATTCTAAAATGATTTCCTGCTCTACACATTTCGTCAATGGAATTGACAAGTAGACGTAAATCCCAGAATACACGACCACTCCCAAATGCGTGCGGACGGAATTCTTGTAACTAATCACATAGGTGATTCACCGTCGTATTAATAATTTCGTTATTATTTTATTAATAATAATTCTATTTTTAGTAATCAAACGAATTGTATGACCCAACAATCCTAGTAGTACTGAAATTATCACGAGGAACAGCTTCTTCTGGATATAAGGGAGAAACCTTCACCAAGGCACCAAGCTAACTAGGGCTGGACCGGGCGGGGCTAGGACAGGTATGTATTCAGCCCTGTAGCCCAGGCCAGAAAATAAGACTACGGTGTCCCCAGCCTGTTGTAAGAGAAAGAAAGCAATCTAGTATAACGCATCCCGATTTTTACATCTCTTTGAATTGAATCCGTCCTTAACCTACTTCATTTTAACTGTTCTCTTTTATTTCATGGACACAATGTTTGTTTTCTTCAGGAGCTTTTTCTCTCTCTTTAAATAACTCTTTAGTCCAGTAAATCGGTCATTAAAAACGGCCAAGACTATGATTTGGAGAAGACGGTAATTCCTTTATTTTATTGCTTCATTTTATTATGTAAGAGAGTTAAACCTAAAAATGGCAGTCCCGCCATCCTGAAATTTCAAATTTAAATGTAAACCTATTCACACGATAAACAATTAAAACTTTCTTTCTAAAATGCACGGTTTGTACAAATTAAAAAAAAATTCGCTGCTTTCTCAAAACGCGCGGTTTGAATGGATTTACTAAATTATTATTTATTTTGAATGAAGAAGTAAAGAGTAAATATTTACTGTTAAAGGCAGCAGTTGAGAACACGACTCATCTTTCAATAACCACTACACTATGAACGCTATATCAATTAATGTTTATCGATGAGAATTATAGTATAAAATGTACATACATATGTTAATATTTACAAACTTAAAACTACACATTATCTTAAATAATAAACTTCCTCAAAGTTGTTGCTTAGAAAGCTGTTTATCGATTAATAATTTCATTTTATTTTCCTGTATTATTTACCCGAAATCTGTTTTTAAGCGAGAATTATTCTTAGAAGAGATACCATTTTTCTTTATACATACTAACGAAATCACTAATATTTCCACAGACAGGGCCTACGTGATGTCGGCGCCGCAGGTCGGTGCACCCATTGCAAATATCAAATCTGCACTTACATTGGACATCACTATCTGTCTTGTATAACCCAATCTACTATCGACTCAGTAGTTTAGGCACTAAGGTGTTTTATTCTTCGTACAATGTCCAGACATTGGTTGTACATATTCCGCAGTGTAGGTTTCGCATTCCTGTAATTGCCATCTTCCCGCTTTAGTCCCCGTGTCGTTTATCATGCGATCGTCGTAGTATCGTTACTACAAATGATATCCTATTGTGTATTTCAATGATTTCAAAACATTATAAACTTCTGGTGTTACATAATTTTTTCTTAGCAAAGTCTGACAATGGTCTGACAGCTGTGAAGTATTTTTTTTTTCAATACATAGTGATGTAAAGGCGTTGGTTGTGCCTAATATGTATTTTTTGTTATTTAAAGCACAGGAATGTAATATTTTTAATGCCATGAACAGTTTAAAAAATATTTTTGTGGCACAAAAGTTATACATTATATATAAAGTGACCATTTTTTTTTTTTGTCAGAGCGGAACGCTTGCGAAATTTAGAAAAAAAAGTTTACTTTACTATTTATTTAAATAAAAAAATGAGAATAATGTATTAATAATTATGTAATTTGAAATAATCAATATTAGATTCAGTTGCAGACGCTTTTGTTTTATATTTGTCGGTGGAGCAAATTTGTTTCTAAATGTCGAGTCTAGTTTTCAAGTAGGAATAGAGCTTATCACATGATTTGAATATAGGTAGGTAGGAGTACCCGTACGGTACGTATTATTATCGTTTAATCTGTTTGCAAAAGCGGGACAACTTTGCTTTAGCGGGGGACAACGGGACAGGCTGCCTGAAAACGGGACGTATGGTCAACATTACATGATACATTGATAAAACTTCAACGACATTCGTATGTAACATTAAAAACTGATAATTTGTAACAGAAATTGTTTTAATGATACTCACAGATGAACTCAAGTCGAAATCTTTTAAAAATATAGAAAAACAGTAGAAGAGAAGAGAGAGAGAGGAGGAGGACAGCGCGTGTGGTCCACATTGCGTTAGCATAGCAAGGGTACTAGGGGGTGTCCCGAAGAAATGTGCTTCGGCACAACGCTTCCGATGCATGCCAAATTATTCATTGGAGAATCTAAAGACCTTCGACATGGGCATAGGAAGATAGTTTTAGAAACTTTAGTGGGTAATATTCCTACACCAGTACACAACCCAGTTTCTCCCCCAGGGCCTATGTACCTACCTTTTAAATAATTGTTCAGCATTGATCATTTGCGGGCCATTTTGTTTTTCGTTTATTTGCAATAAAATTATACTCCGAAGTTCCTTGTCTCTAAATGTTTCTTGTTAGTATTAATTCAAATTTATTTATTTTATAGAACAGTTCTAATAAATATCTTTCAATCTACCTATTATCATTAAACATTTATTACCACAGCGAATGTAATCTACCTCTATATTAGAAGTCCCAATTAAAACGACCAATATCTTCGATATTAATTTATATGTAATGATAAGAGCCTATTTATATTGTATATATTACATAAATAATGGACATACATTATATATACGCAATATGTATTAAACTCATGCCTTTTCCCTTTTGAAGTATATGAGAACATCAAAGCACAGTAAATTCACATTCTGTATTATTCTTTCCCAGACCAGACCAGTCGCGTTTAGAAATGTTTCAAAAAGGTGGATGTTACTTCCATATTATGTCCCCAGTGACATTTCTGATGAATATATACTTCGATGGTAACATTTCTGAATGTAACCCAGAATAAAAGAATAATCTTAATGAGACTTTTTGGCGGGAACGGGAGAAAAGAGGTCGTTTTATTTAGATTTTCGCTTTTTAAATTTTTGGAAGTTTTGTAGTACAACTGTGACAGTATATTGTGTTTTAAAGTTCTGTGTTCGTGAAAAGAATGGAGGAGATCTAAATAAACACGTGTAGCTGAAGTTTTCGCGCTCTCCAAAAATATCCTTTTTAACTTCAGTAAACCCTCACTTGACTGGAGGAGTGTTAGGGAGATGTGTTAAGTTGTAAGAAGAAAAAATGAATTTACATTAAACATGTGCTAAGTAAAGTAAAGTAGCGTCACAGTAAAGACGTGATTATAATTTATAACAAGTGTTTATCCAGAAATTACGTGATTAGGCTGATGGCCTTGTTGCCAATGCCTTAAGAAATATATATAAAAACAGAATGTAATAATATTTATGTATCGCACCTTCAGAATGAAACTGACTTAATTCAACATTTTGAAATTTAGTTTTGGCAAGTTACAACAATGAATTCAACTAAAATAATAAAATGGATTTGTCACAAATTCTTGTTAAAATGTACTCACGATATGTAGCTAATGAGGCGGACACAGATAGGTAAATTCATACTATATCTAGATAGGAGGTAGGTTAAGTTCATTAATACAGCTCGAAATTCTGTAATTTTGAATTAGGTCAGTTTCATTCTAGGTGCGATATATAGTTTATATCTTCAGGCGTCGTACGGGTAGAATTTTTTTTTAAAATAAAATACAGCCCATGTTACTTGCTGATAATGTAGCCTTCTAAAGAATTTCTGAAATCGGTTGAGTAGTTTTTGAGTTAATCCATTATATAGAAACAAACAAAATTTACATCTATAATCTAATACATATATAAAAATCAATGTTTGTTTGTGTGTTCGTATTTTATGGGCTGCCATAGCGTTCATCCGATTGCGATGAAAGTGTGGAGATAGCTTGAATCCTGAGAAAGGACATAGGCTATTTTAAAATAAAAAACGCGGATGATGTCGCGGACTTCGGCTAGTATTATATAATATATAGAAGTATATACATAGATAAGTATAGAAGTACAGATATAGATTTATTTCATATAGCGCCGTTCCACATTTGTATTATTCAAGTGTCAACGCTGGGAAATTTCTTATCGTAAAATCAGTTTACAGCGCGCGTGTTGTTTGTAATGTTGTTTTCCATTGACGTCTGACGCTGATGTACAACAGATCCACCGTTTTTTCTTTCTTGATAATCTAAATTTAACGAAAATCCCGACGTTCAACGACAAACTATGCGCGCAAACGCTATTCTGCGTATAAATCATTAAATAAAAAAACAGTACTAATCGTTATAACTAAAAGTAGTATATATACTAATCTATACTAGGTATAATATTATAAAGAGGTAAGCTTTGTATGTAATGGGTAAACTTAACAATTACTCAACCGATTTCAAAAATTCTTTTACCTATGGAAAGCTACATTATCAGCGAATAATACGAGTATGCGTTGTATTTTCAACCGACTTCCAAAAAAGTAGGAGGTTCTCAATTCGGTTGTGTTTTTTTTTTTATGTTTGTTACCATAACTCCGTAATTTATGAACCGATTTGGAAAATTCTTTTGTTTGAAAGGATACACTTCCAGATTGGTCCCGTTAAAATTTCACTGGTATTCAAGCGTTGGTTTCAAAGATACACCCAATGACACGACTTGGTTATAACCTTTATTCATTTATATTGACGATTCTCTTGTATGTCATTTGTTAACTATCGTTGTCCCCACATGGTATAATGGTAGTAGGGAGTAGATATAAATTGGCTGTGATATAACAAATTCAAACAGTAGAGTCAGTTTTGTGGCGGACAGAGAATACAGCTGGTGGCTGTCATCTTCGAATTGTAAGAATACTGCTAGGGTGTAATTATGATGTAACCTTTACACTGTTTTTTTATAACTGATTGATATTGATATGATATTATATTGATGATATTGATAATGGCCATAATGGGCAATAATATCCCATCTTCGATCTGATCGCATCTTTTATTGTGAAAGCCTACGGTTTGTGCTCCTCAATAGAATGGAAGTTAACAAATTGCACTCCAGAATTAGAAAATAAACTAATTGTAGACCTGTCCTAGATATTTATTTAGGCCAAGGTCACTCAAAAGGGAGAAATAAAAAAACTTTTATAAAAAAATTAAACCGACTTCAAAAAAAGAATACTGAAAAGTATGAAATAACGATCCCTTACTAATCAAAACTTAAGTACAAAAATAACTTTATAAATACGATACAAATACCCATATGATTAAATTTGACAGTTATTGAAGTCGGTGCCAAATCAATGTACGACAACAGAAAGTCTATTAGTTTAGTAGGCTTGGCACCGACTTCAGTAACTGTCAAATTTCATTATATGGGTATTTGTATCGTATTTATAAAGTTATTTTTGTTCTTAAGTTTTGATTAGTAAGGGATAGTTATTTCATACTCTTCAGTATTTTTTTTGAAGTCGGTTTATATTTTCAAAACATTTCTATCTGCACGAAGTCGGGGCATTAGATTAGAATATAAAAAACTAAACTAATACCGTTATCGCGATAATAATAAATGAGTTAATAGTTATAGTAGGTTAAGTTCAAGGAGAAACAGGTTTCATTATGTAAGATGTTATGTAAATAACTCTAAAATTATTGAATGATAAGATGACACAATTTAAAAATAGCTCAGTAGGTACATTAATAAGCAATAAATTAATTCTTTGCGACAATGAATATATCTGAAACAAACTTAGTAATTACCAGAGACGTATCGACCCGCTCCGGCTTCGCAAGGGTAGAAATTTTTTTTTAAATAAAATACAATCCAAGTTACTCGCTGATAATGTAGTTTACTACAGATGAAAGAATTTTTGAAATCGCTTTAGTTTTTGAGTTTATCCATTACATACATACAAACAAATTTACCTCTATATAATATTAGTATAGTATAGATAAAGCCCCCAACACAAAACATAATAAGTAGAGTTGAAAGTATTTAGCGGCGATAGTGTGTTAGATCGAGAACATAGAATGCTGAAGGATTTCCAAAATACTGGTATTATTCCTAGCATATTAAAATTACAAATGCAGGTTTTCGGGTTCTACTATGTTTTTTCGATATTTTTATACAAAATAAAATCATGTCTATATAGTTAATATGGATGCTTTACGAATAGAAGTGCATTTTAAACCATTTTTTTGTAATCAGACAGAATAAGACCAAATTAAAAAATATTAGAAAACCTTCTAATAAATAAACAGGCCTCGTTATGAGCAGTCTGGAATGTATGTCAAACACAGTACCTAAGTAATAAGTTAATAACATTGTAAGCACTGTAACTGCACTGTTACTTATTTACTAAGGACATACAAAATGAACTGACTTTTAACTTTACTGTTTTATTTTTTTTAAAACCTACTATCGAAATATTACGAGTACTTACTCATTATAGTACAGTACAGTAATCAGTACAGTAAAGTGCTCGAAGTACCTATACCTAATATATGTATAACTGGCGGTATTTTAAGACAAAAATCCCGGTATTTCATTATTATCATGAACCGGTATCCATGCTCTAGTAAGATTACTACATAATAAGGATTCAAAACGATGATCTTGGAGATCTATGGCTAAATATTATGCCATTCTCTAAGACATTTAAGATTTATATTATAATATTAAGATCTGTATGCATTATATAATATAAAAATATCAGTGACTATGATTGTCTCTTAATAAATAAACACTTGAAAGCATTTCTTTATCCAGGTCGTTTCGAAATTCCCAAGCAGCGGGTAAATCCCGACTCTCAGGTACATTCGCTCACATTCATAGTGTCATGACCTTGAAGGTAACAACCGCGCTGAAGATGGTATTAATGTTACTATGGCCGACACAGGTGAATACTTTTAAAAAAAAGAAACAAAAATATGACAATATTTTTATTACCTACTAAAACACATACATACATATGTACATACCAGTATTGGGCAAAAGTAATTGTTAAAGTAATTACAATGGTACTTTTTGTAATTGTGATTGTTTGCTTAACAAAATGTGTTCACAATTACATTTCCCAATTATAATTTTTAATTGTAATTGTTTCTACTCTTCTATTATATCTTTACGCTGTATCCCTTACCTACTAAAATGTTTTACAGAATCTAACTATACAACAACCATGACAAGATAACTTCGAAAACAAATTATTATTTTTAATAATTATGAAATATAAATTATATATAAAATGGCCAGTGTTCCCAACAGACAATAGTTACTGTTCTATATTTGAATCCGATTTTGATTTGAATTTTCGGCTCCGGTTTCGGAAAATGTCGGGCATAGAGAGGTCACCTCGCCCAACAACAAAACTACCAGGTAACCTTCAATAATCACTCCTGATTTCACACGAGATCTAAGCGTGCTGCCTAAATAAAAACTTTATTGAACGAATATGGTATTTTCTATTATAACGACAATCAGATTTAAATCAGTTCAACAGTTGTCGAAAAGTCACTGATACGTAAAGAAATCACAGACATGTTACAAGATAACCAACACAATAACTAAATACGTAAATACCTCTACTGATTAGACGACGGTAAAGAACTAAAAAAATGTAGATAAAAGAAAGTTTTTACTGAATTCTTTTTATTTTTATAACTTCACGAAGAAGTCTGACTCTCTTTGACTCGTTAGGGCCAATAAAAGTATATCGCCTCTTATACAGAGTTCTGGATTCTGTGGGCTAACCATCATCTCTTATAGCATTATTATTTTAATGTTACTTGACTTAGAAAGCTCGAAATTCTGACAGTAGGTAAGTAGGTTAGTGATTAGTTTTATCATTCTACATTCAATCATCAGTTGGCGAAAGAAATACGTAAGAACCGGGATGTTTATTAGCCTCCAGTCTACATTAAATAAAATTAAAATAATAATGCTAAGAGATGGTAGTAAGCCCCTTGGACCCAAATCTCAACCAAGTCAGTTTAGGATAGGGCCAAGCGAGCGTATTTTGCGAGTTGTGAGTCGCATATTTTCAGTCGCGTAAATACGGTTTCATATTAAAATCCCAACTCATTTGGCGTTGTCATACAGCACAAGCCGGACTTTTATATGAAACCAAAAGCGGCGTCAATTACGCGACTCAAAATACGCGACTCACGACTCACAAAATCACGCTCGTTTGGCCCCGCTCTTACAAAACAAAATTTTCTAAATCGGTTGTATTGGCACAATTACCTCTGCGTTTCAAAAATTGGGAAATTAAAAAAGAATTGATATCAATCTGCGATATTATATGTGCTTATATCCGTTGGAATGGCTTTTGATTTTCCCTTAAAAGAGGAAAAAACGTCTGCTATAATATAAGCAGATCTGTCGCTTAATTTCTGTCCAGTAAAGAGTGAACATTCGGTTTAAAGATATTTTATTTCTCAAAAGAACTACATTCACTTACTGAGAAACTTAAAATATTAGGTGGGTTAGTTGTGTACATCGTGTTATTAAACATTAGAAATTAAGTTATATAAAATAAAAATATTAGTCTGTCCACCAATATTAAAGTATTAACTTTTTAATTTAGTGTAAAATCGATTCGCTAAAGTGGGTAAGATAACAAGAAAAGTAATAGTAGTACAATATAAAACACACTCTATAAAAGCAGCTAATGTTTCAAGTGGAACGTGCAAACAGTAAACTACGTTGAAATCTTTTACACGTAATTTTATAGCTTCATAAAGTGGGTCAAAGTTTAGCCGAAGGACAATAAAAAGTCAGCGGAATATAATTGTAGCGATCAACTGTAACGCGAATTTCACTAATCTCGTCGTCCGGAACGCCTTAAATGGGAACGAGCTCATTTCGCATCCAATACTAGCAGATAGTGGTGTGTTTCCATTACACTATGCGGTATTAGTAAATTTTATTGCAACAACAAACTCGGTATAAAAATGACTAGCTCTTTAGTACGGAGGTTAATATATATGGCTTCCAAATCAACAGCCCCGGGTTCGATTCCCGGCCTGTATACTAGAGACAATCATTGTTTATTGTCAACGTCCAACTTCTGACACCAGCGGAGTTATTCACAAACGTCGGAAACTCGACTTTACGTATCCGACAGGAAACTTTCCGATGATTTTGTCTAAACGCAATTCACAAATCCGAAACCTTTCCGAAACGAAATGATTTGACAATTCATTTCGGGACGAAATCTTCAGATGTTTCCGACGACTTTTTAGTGTCGAAAACGTTTCCGAGACAACTAAATTAATAATTTTGGCAAACAATTATTGTCGATTACTAATTAGATTGCGTTTAAATTATAAGGAAAGGATAACGCTAATAATTTTTACCATGTTGGGGCACTTGCAACACCAAGATATCGGTTCTTATATATTTATATAGTGTATAATCGATGACGTCTGTCGTCAAAAATCTAAACAAATTACGTGTGCGTATGTAATCTAGACTTCTAGACAAATTTCGTGCCCTTTTTAAATACGTACCTAAGGATTAATTTGCCTTATATTTTTATAACATATTTGATTAGCTACGCAATTCATAGCTAAACGTTTTTTGAGGTATTTGAGGTATTTTTAGAAACAACAACAATCAAAAATAAAAACGCTATTGTACTTTTTATTGTAGTTATTATTTATTTTTAATAAGCGACATCTAGTATAATTTATTTGAACTTGTTGAACGTTAGACTATAAGCACAGACAGTATAATTCGTATTTATAAAGTCCGTTTAGTTCTTCGAATGTAAGTAAAATATTTACAAAAACTGTTTAATCTTAAAAAATACTAAATAATTTCTGTTTCATAATTATTATTTATGATATATTACTGAATACATTGTGAGTGTCAAAATGTGATACATTTAAACTACACCAATATTTTCTATCAAAACGAAAACGATTTCTACCATTTTGTAACATGCTTCATAAATGCATTTTCTTTCGGATTCGTAAAGTCCTTTCCGATGAGATTCCGATAGAGTTTGTGAATAGTATTTTCCCATCCGTCGATTGAATTTATGCTTTCCGACGATCGGCCCTTTCCGCCACGGAAAGTTTTCGAAGCGTTGTGAATAAGGGGGCAGAACTGTTAGGGGGCCGGGTCTGGTAAAAGGAAAACACTCTTAAACAAACCACTACATAATTTATCCCTTGTAGTATAATTCGTGCTTCAACCGCTGCTTTCAAGGAACTATCGTGGTTGACCGACCGACTATTCTACTGTTGTGAATATTATTATATATTGTTGATTTTTAGACCGTTACTAATTATTATCGTTACTAATTACTACTGAATGCACAAAAAACCAAATGTATTAAATTTTCCCTTTCTAATGTACCCAGAATCCATAATAAAATAGAACTGGGTGGGAAACAGTTAGACTTAGTTAAGTCTGCCAGTTTTCTTGGTTTAACAGTAGATAGTGAATTGCAATGGGCGGATCATATCGGGGCATTGGCTAGTAAGCTCGGTTCCGCGATATATGCCATTAGACGCATTAGGCAATTGACGGATGCGGATACGTCTAGGTTGGTGTACTTCGCATATTTTCAAAGCCTAATGTCATATGGCCTTTTGCTGTGGGGATCAGCGGCGTATATTAACTCGATTTTTATTTTACAAAAAAGAGCGATACGTGCTATTTATAGTATGAATGCACGAGAATCACTAAGAGATCGTTTTAAAGACATTGATGTACTCACCTTGCCGTCCTTATACATCTTTGAAATTATTATGTATACGAGGAAAAATATAGATAGATTTATAAAAAAGGCGATATTGGTAGTATGGACACCGTGATAAAGTGGTTATTCCAAAATTTAAATTACATAAGTCAAATGTTTCATTTTTGGGTAACTGCATTCGTTTTTATAATAAAGTTCCTCAAGAAGTCACTCAATTGAAAGAAAATATATTTAGATTAGTTACAAAACGTACATTGATTAGACAATTATACTATAAAATAAACGATTTCGTTGAAGATAAAACAAAAGTCTGGAAATGATTTTCTCTGCACATGCATTTACTGGCTCTCTGAATATTGTATTTTAATAAACCTTTTGTAAAATGATGTTGAAAAAATTATACCTGACTGAGTTTCTTGTCGGTTCTTCTCAGTGTCCAGGTTTTCTTTTCTCTTCTCTTTGAACCGAACTAAAGTAGATTTGACGTTCAAAAATACCTTGTGATTGGGTTTACTTGAATAAATTGATTTGACTTTGACTTTGACCGTTATTTGCTATATAAATTTAAAATAATATCTAGCCCCAGATCGAAACTACTTTTTATGACCGAAACCGAAAGTTCCATTGAAGGTAACTTTTTGTATATTTCATAAATTTCTGCTCAATTAGTTAATCCATAAATCTATAATAATGTAAAAGTGCCTCTGTCTGTCTGTTACGATTTAGTGACTAAAGCTCTAGACGGATCCTATTGAAACTTAGAATGGAGATTGATTAATCTCCGGGGAAGAACATAAGCTACTTTTTTTTAAATTCCACGCAAACGAAGTCGCGGGCAACGGCTAATTACAAATGCGTGATCGATGTATCAATCGACGCAGCTATTTGAGAAATTAAAAGTTTGGTTTCTCTAAAAACACTTTCCGGAGAAGACTTTTCTAAAATACAGATTTTATATTTTTTATTTAACAATTTATTGCACACAACAACTTATACATACAGAAAAATAAGCAAAAAAACCGTTTATTTCTATAAGAAATTTCTCCCAGCGGACCCGCGAGAGAGAAATTTTGTAAAAAAGAAAGAAAGGTAGACACTGTGTGTAATACAATATTATTATACTAAAAATAAATAATAATGAATATGAAATACAATAACAAAATACATACAATATATAAATACATAAATTTTACATATATAAATACTAATATGTATACATACATTCAATAACGATATATATTATATACATGATAATTATACTCAAGTGAAAATGTTTGTTTTGAACTAACTCTTCATATAATGCTCTTTAACATCTCGTTTAAAACCTACTAGGGATCGACTCTCCCGAACGCTGGGGGGGGCAGATCATTCCATAGTTTAACGCCAAGTACAGTGATAAAAGTTTGTAGAAAGTGAAGGTGTTCGAAGAGAAGTAGATAAATAACTACGATTATCGTAGTTTAAAATATAGGGCTTATTTTATTGAATATCTATCCATCAAACCGCCACGCGCACAGGCGTCGTGTGTCAGTGGAACAACGCATCGCAGCTGGCGTACGTGCTCAGACGCACGTTTCAGTCGTCGTAGCGCCGGGATCTATTCCCGATTGAGAATTTATTAAGGCTCGCTGATCTTAACAGTTAATGAACACTATTTGTGCGAAATTAATTTTTAGGTCCATGAATGAAGTTGTCGAGATTTATAACGAACGGAATACAACCGACCGATAAGTATGTCGGCGAAATTGATGTTACTATTTATATTTACTGTATCTATGTCGATAGTGAGTACAAGCAATATGACGCTGTAGAGATAATATGTAGTTTCTAAGATAACAATTAATCCTTGCATAAAGAACAAAATACGTATTTAAAAGGAAATGTGGCTTTTGCTGCTACCGGAACTTCTATACTGGAGTATAGATTCCCAACGGGTGTGGTACCGCTTCCCCAGCGGGCGCTAGAACCCTCCAGGCGATAATGAATCCAAAGGCAAATGTCGAGAGGGGTGGTCTAATATATAAATTAATTAAATAAATTAATTGTATGATTAATTGTATTGATAATTTATTTTTTAATTATTAAAATAATTAACTAATGATAATTTATTTTTTAATTAATAAAATACTTTGAAAATACAAATTTGCATGAATAAATATTTTATCTAGATATGTAAATTATCTTATTGTTATCGTGTTAATAAGGATTTTTAAATTAGAATTAGGTATACCTACACCTGATTTGTTTTGGTTTAGAATAGATATATTAACTTGTCCTTACAAATTTGTAGGTGTTCAATGATCGAAGGTGTTCAAGCAATTTAACAGGTTTCGACAAGTTTTAATAAGTAAACAATTTTATCGTACATTTGGTCGTCGCTTTATTAATTTCTATTTTATGATTTTTAATAGATATTAAACAAATAAATTAGGTACAGATAACATGCAATAATTTTTTTATATTTCATATGAAATTAACTATTATGGACTAGGGACTAGGGGGGCGTAGGAGTTTTTGTTATCTTCTAAAGGCAAAATGTCAAGGTTCGTATGTTCAGAAAAGGTTGGGAAAATAAAATATATGATTAAATGAGTATTCGCTGATTTTTAACGATCTTTACTAACACTAATTTTACAAATTTACTACTGTACTTTCGCTTTATCGGTGTACATGTGTTTCCTTGTGAGTATTGTATTCAAAAACTTTATAAGCTAAGAATTAAAATTATACAAAATTGGCGAGAGCCAAAAGTTTTTGTATTTCCTTATAAAACGGGCTTAAATGGCTGGACCGATTTGACCAGGGGCGTAGCTACCGCCATATCAGCCGGTTTGTCCCCGCTGGTGTGAGCAGAGTGCAGTTCGGCGTTGGGGACCGCCACCCAATACGCTGTGCATCTCGCGGCGGGAATTGGAGGTGGCGACGAATGCAGAATAGCTGCGTGGATTGTGAGAGGTGGAAATGAAGAGTAGATGAATAAAGCTATTGATATTACGGAAGAGATGTGTTATGTTTGAGTGAAACCAAACGAAAGGGCAGTGAACTTGCTGACTTGCCCGTAAGGGGCATTCGCTTTGTGGTCAGGGGTACCACACGAAGACAGGGGATGCCGAGGGACAGGCGTTTTACTGTACTCTTGTTTAGTTAATTGTACGACTGAGTATAGATGTGGAAATCCCAGACTGCTCAGGGTGCGGCTTAAGATGGGGTTGACGAGAATTTTTATTTTGGCGGTGTATGCCTCAGTCCTCTGTCGGTTTGGGGGAACTAGAGCAGTTTTGAGAGAATGTTAGGGAAGTTCTAGCGACGGTTGAAGAGAATGAGAGAACTGATGTGTGTGGAGACATGAATGGATGGGTCGGGACAGCTTGAACAGGATTTGAGATTGTCTTAGGCAAGTATGGAGATAAGAGAGTGAATGATGCTGGTAGGATTGTGTTAGGAGTATGTAATGGAATAGGATCTTTTTGTTGCTAATACCGTATTTAAGCACAAAATGATCCATCTATACACGTGGGAAAGAAAGGGTAAGAGAAGTATGATTGATTTATTTCTGGTGGATAACAGGCTCACGAAGCAGGTTATGGACACAAGAGCGATGTGGAGGAGCCGATCTGGGAACGGACCACTTTCTGGTGATAACCAGAATAAAAGGTTTGTTTGCGGTAGGGCGACTTCGCATAGTGTCCAAACCTGCAGCGGTCTATCGCATCGAAAGCTGGAAACTGCAAGATGCGACCACCAGGAATGAATATGAAAGAGTAGTGTCCGGTAAGCTTGTTGATAAGTTGAAAGTGATGAGCGAAGATGTTGAAGAATGTTGGCAGAACCTTATGGATAGTATGATCGAGGCTGCAAAAAAAGTGTGTGGAACGAATAAGATTCGGAACGGTAAAAAGCGTGATGTGTGATGGGATGATGAAGAAGTGGTCCGGCACCTTGCAAAATGAATAAAGTGTGTTCGAAAGAAAACCACCTGCTAACAGATAAAACAGATGTTCTGCAGCTATGGAGTGAATATTATGAAGAACTGTATGAGAGTGCCGACTCTAATTCTGATACTGAGAGCGATTCTAATGAATTGATACACTCAGGTTAGGGACTGGGGGATGCCGTTAGTATGATAGAGATTAAGTAAGTGATAAGAGGTCTGAAATGTGGAAAATCTGCGGGAAATGATGAGGTGACTACTGATATGATCGAGTATGGTGGTTCTAAGATCTGCGATACCTGCTGTGTGTGCAATAGTGCAACAAATAATGCAACCTTTGTTGGCAAAAGAAGGAGGATCCAGGGGACTGGCGCACCGCATTTACCGCACATTTTACATTTTTTGCACTTTGTGTAGACTATGCTTGTCTACCAGTCTATCATATATGTTTATCTGTCATATACGTTCGTCATTATTTTTCATTTTATTTCCATTATTATATTCCATTATAAGTACATCACTAAAATGATATGTTTTTATTAGGTACTGGTTGCAAACTGAATGTATTATTTCAACTTAAAAAAAAGGTCTGACCACATTGCAGGAATCGAACTCGCGCACTTCGGCGTAGTAGACCTACGCTCATTGTGCTATATTACTGAGGAGGTAAATTCAGCAACTCTGTGAAAGGTGTAGGGTGTTAGACGAAAACAAGATGTCGGACAACTTCGAAGAAAAATCCAAATTATTTAGGAAAGAAATATGTAAATACCGAAGTGGTTCGACACCTCGCAGAATGAATAAAGTGTGTTCGAGACTACATCATCTGTTAACAGACAAAAAAGCTTTTCTACAGCATTTGAACGAATACTATGGAGAACTGTATGAGAGTGGTGACTCTGTCTCTGACACTGAGAGTGATCCTAACGAATCGTCATACTCGGGGTTAGGAACTAGAGGAAGTCATTAGTATGAAAGAGATTGAGAAAGCGATAAGAAGTCTGAAGTTTGGAAAGGCTGCGGTAAATGATGAGGTAACTGCTGATATGATCAAGTATGGTGGTCCTAGAATCAGGGATGCATTTTATAAACTGCGCAATCAATGCTGGCAGAAGAGAAAGGTTCCGGAGGACTGACGCGCCGTAGACATCGTGCCTCTCTATAAAAGGAAAGGTTCTCATTTAGACTGTGCGTGCTATAGGGCAATCAGCTTGGACAGCTTAGCAAGTAAAGTCTATACCAAGGTATTGACTAAACGTATGAAAGGAGTTTCTGAAAGATATTTGTGGGAGGCACAAGGTCGTTTTAGGAATGGTAGGGGTTGTATGGATCCGATTTTCTCGCTCCGCGTTATCTGGGAGAAGTTTTTGGCCATAGGTCAGAAAGTTTTCTGCGCTTTCGTGGATCTAGAGAAACCATTCCATAGAAATTTTTAAACTTTCGCGTTACATTATAAAATATCTAAAACGGGAAATTTAACGCGATTACCTTTTTATTTTGGCTTGACGTTTCGACCAAGTTGCATCGGCAGTGGTCTCAAGCGAACTGTCGCAGCAAGTTTCACTCCGTGTCTGAGGTAGACGTATTGTCATCTACCCCCGATGTTTGTAAATAGTTTTCTGGATACCTACACAAAACACTCACAGTGTCCACGCATTTAACCGAAGCGTCATCGTCGATAAATTGTACCCGTTTTCCCGATAAAAATTTGTATGTCTCTTGATTTCAATCGCTTCACGCCCTACTCTTGGATAAAAGTGGCGATCAGTAGAAAGGACTTGTGGGCGACGAAACTCAATCCAGTGATTGGTATCTGATTGGAGCAGATGTTCGGCTATCGCTGATTTGGTTGTTTGCCGGTTTTTCACCGCTGCAATATGTTCTTTAATCCTTTCAGTAATAGTGCGCTTCGTTTGGCCAATGTATGAATTACCGCAGCTATAATCTATTTTATAGACTCCTGGCGCTGCAACGGCAAAACATCCTTTGATGTGTCCACTATATTGTTCACCTTTGTTCCAGGGGTGTATATAGTCCAGATAGAGTACTTTTTAAAACTGACCCAACTTTATCAGTCACACCTTTCACATGTAGGCTGTAGGGTATGTAGGCTGGTTGTCTGCTCACCTCTGGATGTCTGTACCTCTCTTTAACCCTACGTAGTCGTTGGTTCACCTCATATCTGTTCTTCGCCGGTACCTCCTGAACATAATCGAGCTCATGCTCCAGATGTTCCGGGTCACATATATCATACGCTCTGTTCTTCAATGATGCCATAACGGATTGCAAATGACTGGGATGGTGGTGAGCCGTCGTAGCATGCAGGTATCTGTCCGTATGTGTAGGCTTCCGATATATATATATATATATATCGAAATTATGCCCTTTCATCCATTAAAGTAACTGTCCCGTTTTCACATACACCCTGTATATATATATATATATATATATATATATATATATATATATATATATATATATATATATTCGTTAGTTGAGTAATTTCTTGAGGAATTTTATTATAAACTTTTGTAATTTAAATTTAGGAATGCTGAAGCTGATTATGACCACGAGTTTACATACAATTAATAACACCTTTCTTTCAAATAGATCTAAATTTTTTCTAATGTGCATTATGTTTTCAAAGATGAATTGAATTTTAACAGGACAACGTTTGTCGAGTCAGATACAGTTAATACAAAAAATGCCATGCTTTTGGTTCTTATTATAATAGCTACACTATATAATATCTCTTTCGTACATAGGATATATTCTAAGATTACTCTTTATAAACTTTTATTAGTAGATTGGATATGAGCAAATATCAGATAGTCTCAACCGGTACTGTTAATTGTAACTTTTACAACCAGTTATACAATTCTGTAAAAACTCGAATCGCCCAAGCGAGACTCGCGCAAGAAGTCACCCCACTTCGCATTCGAACTCACGTGGCCTTCAAATGGAATTCACTAAAGTACTCTAAACCAAACATACTAGAAGCAAAGTGAAGTGATCTTGGATGCGGATTTGTCGGAGATTGGTTTAAGAGTAAACATCTCGGTCGACATCTCGTCTTAGTGTATTTTAACTTCTTCTGATATAATCACGTTAAATAAAATTTATTATATATTTAGATTAGATTATTATATTTAGCGAAACGTCAAAAAATTCATTTACGATAGTACGACTCGCCGCCGCACTCATCGAGGCGGCGCTATTATCTTTGTCGACTTTAGAGAATACTAATTCACAGTTGATAATCTCACCGCAAATTCAGAAGTGAATTTGACTAATTTAAGTTAGAGAATCGCACTGCTACGCGGAAAGATAAATTAGTAGCACATATAATAGAATGATGAGATTTGAGGAAGCGAAAGAGGTATGTAAGGACCGCGACGCTTGGCGCTCCGTCTTTCCTTCTGACTATTCCGTTGGGGATGCAGCGTTAAGATATATATTTATATATCTTCACGGTATATCCCGTCCCGTAACGTCAAGCCAAAATAAAAAGGTAATTGCGTTAAATTTCCCGTTTTAGATATTGTATGGTTTAATTTAAAAAAAAACAAGTAACTATAATAATTATAATTATTTGTAAAGCCTGTATTCGCCTTAAGCTCGCGAATATGAAATGGGAAAGAGCAACAAGAACAAAATAATAGCATCAACATCACCTTGTAATCGGAAAGACACGTATTATGTACGTAATTCATGCCATTATTTAACTAACTGTAAGTGATAAGTTTTTATCAGTTCTTATAATTCAATGGGTATTGAGTTACAAAGTCTATTTTTTTAAGTTTTAGTTCTAAACCAGCTGTGTCGCACTGTTTTACACGCGTTTTTGATATTTTTCTAAGATAATCAGCGCAGCATAAATTACTTTTTGTAAAGTCCTTTAGCTGCTAATGAGGTCCCATTGAATTAGTTCAGCCTTTTCAGAAATTAGCCTGGCCAAGCAAATAGACAGACAGACTCAAAATTAAAAAACGCATGTTTTGATTTTGGTAACTTTGAATTAAGTTTATAACCTTAAGAAAATGCCTTTAATTCGAAATCACGGATAGACATATCAATTTTATTTCTTTGTGTAGACGTACATATGGATACATATCGATTGTGTAGTTCACGGGTATAGATAGTAGGATTAAAATGTATTATAAGTTACGTCACTTGTAAAATAAACATATTTTGGCTAAATTATGCCACCAAGTGCAATCATAAACCTTATATATAAACCAACTATTATACGTGTTTTTGATTATTATGTGTATATTATTGTTACGCGTTTTTGTTTTTTTTTTTCTTTTATGTTTTATTATCTGATATAAGAAATTCCATAAAAATGTGTAAGTATAATAAAGAGAAAGAATACTATAAATTATAATATGTTAGCAAAAAGTTATTGTATTCGTTGAAAAAGGTTACTGGTATGTATTATTATTAAAACAAACATAAACATTATTTTTAAAATCTATTCATAAGTTTATAACCAGTTGTGCCAGTACTGTGTATACCAATGGTGTCTCCATACAAACACTAGTACATTAGTATAGTACTCTGTGGTACTATGAGACTTTATGGCGGGAACGGAAGAAGCGACGTTAGAATTTCATGTATATTTTCAATTAAAAAAAAATAGCTATTTAATCAAATTATATTAATACTTAACTAATTGTTAAGTATTATGTAAAATCTATTGCACTTCATTTAAAATAAAAGTCTTTACGTTTAGCTGGATATATGAAAAATAAATGTTGGCAAAGTTTCATTGTCACAATGACAAGGACAGACATAAATACATGAGCGTCACTGCTCACTTCAGCGATGGTATTGTATAGGTCATGTTACACTGTGTTAATGACCCATCAATTTCTAAGTCAGGAGTACGGCGGTGACGTCATTGTTCAATTTATCAATGGAACATACCTATAGTATAGTTACAAAGTATTTTAACAGCAGCTTTGGCTTTAGATTCAGTAAACCGCCGAAAATTTTAAACCGAGAAGATCAAGGTGGTTTGGGTAAAGATATATCTTAGAAAATAGGAGCCAATGACGACTTCGATGGCGCAGTGGTTTCGGCGTTGTGTCTGGGCGCGGAAGGTTCCGAGTTCGATTCCCAGCCGGTTCAATTTAAGAAACGAAGTTTTCCAGATTGTCTCGAGTCTGGGTGTACTGGGGGAGACGGCCCCAGTGTCGTCGCCTGGTTCTCATAGCACAACAAAACTCAAGTTTTTTAGACCAGATGATCGGTGTGTATTGTCTGACGCATATATTATTATTATTTATTATTATCCAAGCAATTAACTGTTTTTTGCGGTAAACAAATACGCCTAGGTTTTTCTAGCGTAGAACTCAAAAGGTTGTATACGCTCTAGTTGGATACCTTTTGCAGTGCTTGGTTTGTACTGTCAGTTGATTTCTCTCCGTGCGATAAAAAAATTGGCGTTTCTAGTTGGCACTTCTGTTAAATATCTCTCCGAAACTGTGCTGTCATCTGCATATGCACAGGGCCGGATTTAGAGATCTGGAGGCCTCGGAGCAACAAAAGAGTTGAGTCCCCCAGGACCCAAATTATTTTCCTAATAAAATGACCAATTTTTTTCAGTCGAGTTTTTCAATAAATAATTTATTGTGAAACCAAGTAGATTCTTTTAGTATTTAACAAGTATATATATATACAACTTGAAAAAAAAAAATAGTCGAGACACGGAATAGAATACCCAACCTCCGAGGTTGCGGGCAAGTACCACCCCACTCAGCCATTGAGCCATTGGTATACTCCCTCAAGATGGGTAGTAAATTGCGAGTGCTTATCAGGGCCATTTTAGATTTTGATATATTACTGATTGCCTGATTGGAGTGGACAAATATAGGTCAATGATTTCTGTTAATATTTAAGAACAATATAATCATGTTTGTACAAAGTACTGTAGGTAAAGGTAAAACAGTGAAAAAAAATATCAAAGGAAAAGATGTTTACTAGTGGTTACTAGTCGGAATTTGAAAGATTTTTTTTCCGAAGTCTCTATTGTGGGGGCCTCTCTTTTGTGGAGGCCCCGGGGGTGTCGCCCCGGTTACCCTCCCCTAAATTCGGCCCTGCATATGCAACAGAGAAAACGGAATCCAGGAACGTACAGCTAGACTACTCCTATGGACCGTTCACTCAGGAACTCTAATAGAGCATAAACTAGGGAATTCGATCCCGGCCCTTATTTCTAATATAAATTATAATTTCCGGAATAATTTCTTATTTCTAATTTCGGGATTATACTTAGTCAATCCCGCGATCCCGGGATAGTTTCGATATTGAGGGTTACAAATAAACTATAAGAAAATTCTACAGAAATCAGTTCTTTAAACAAGAAATCAAAATTTAGACCAAAATAACGTGTTGTGGGTATACACCTAGTTAACATTGTTCCACTGACTTGCCTGCCATTTCATTAGAAATGAAAATAATGTAATAATAAGCAAGCATTACCTATGCGCTTGCTCGGCTATCATTTCAATTTAAAATACAAGAATTTTTATTGCAAGTAAGCATTACCGTTTCACCGTGTAACCCATTGAGCTGGCTTGCCTATCGCTTTAATTGAACCTGCAAGTTTAATCGCAATAAAAGCCCCAAGTAGTCCGGTGAAAATTGCTTTAAATGAATTGCATTTTATTTCAATATATAAGAAGTTTTATTTTAAGCAATCTTCGCAAATTAAGCTAGTGAGCTTTGTTATATTAAAATAGTAGGCAGGCAAGCTCATTGGTTTCGCTTTACGTTGTCTATTTTGCAAATTTTTTTAAAATGATGTCAATCTATTCGGGACCAATCAAATCCAATCAAATTTCGGGACAGAAAAGCGGTTTCGGGATCCCGGGATCAAATCCTCTAGTTCAAACTAACCGAGGACCCATATTCTGAAAACTTACCTTAGCTTATTCATTTTGGCTAAAATTATGTAGCCACTTAAATTCATGTAATTACCACGCTGCATGGATATTAATAATTACTCAACGGCAGCGGAGGAAGGTAATTAATATTCAATTCATAATATATTGTAGGTAATTAGGTAGGTATTATAGCTACTGTTGCGTCCATGAGAAAATTTAACGAGAGTAAAATGTAAAAGTATTTGTATGAAAGATTCCCAGAATTTATAAATATTTTGCCATTCTATTCTTTTCTTAAATAAAATAATTAAACCGCCTTCAAAAAAACACTGAAAAGCATAAAATAACTATCCTTTACTAATCAAAACTCAAGTACAATTAAAATAACTTTATAAATACAATACACATACCTATATAATTAAATTTGACAGTTACTGAAGTCGGTGCCAAGCCCACCAAACTAATAGACTTTATGTTATTGCACATTGATTTGGCACCGACTTCAATAACTGTCAAATTTAATTATATAGGTATGTGTATTGTATTTATAAAGTTATTTTAATTGTACTTGAGTTTTGATTAGTAAAGGATAGTTATTTTATACTTTTCAGTGTTTTTTTGAAGGCGGTTTAATTTTTTTTAATAAATTTTTTTATTTCTCCCTTTGAGTGGTCTTGACTTAAATATAGTATATCTAGGGCAGGTCTGCAATTAACTTCATTCTAATTCCGGAGCGCAACGATATACAATAGAATCGTCAATATAAATGAAGGTTATAACCAGGTCGTGTTATCTAGTGTATCTTCGAAGTTCAAGCTCCAATATCGGTGAAATTCAAATAGGACCACCTCTGAAGTATTACCTACCAATCGAAAAAAGAATTTTCGAATTCGGTTCATAAAGGACGGAGTTATGAGGTAACAAACATCCAAAAAAAAAACAACATACAGACGAATTGAGAACCTTCTTTTTTTGAAGTCGGTTAAAAAAAATCTAGGAAATTAAATTAGTCACTAATTTTCCCAATTTTGGAGTTTTTCTACGAATGAAACATCTATAATTATAGTATATTAAATAAGTGGGAAGCTAGGTTCTACATTTACGCTATAACACAATAATTGGCACTCAATCAATCACAAACAGCGACGTTACTTACAGTTTACAGACAACAAAATGAGTTAGATCTGGCCAGACGCGGAATTAGGGGTGTGGTCAAGGGAGGTCATAATATCCGATTTTCAACCGGCGTTATTTTTATCCAACTCATTTTTAAATTTCTTTTTCTCTGATTTTTGGCGTTCCTGCAATCCATGCCTGAGTAGAAATTATAATTTATATGTAACTTCAACTGAAAAGAAAAGTTATACTGATTTGTTGTATAGATCTGCTTACTTTAGCTTCGAAATATTAAGTCGCTTTTATACCTTCAAAGTAGTAGTAACGTCCGATTTTTTTGCTTTTGTTATTTATTTGGCACATAAAAATATGTAGATTTGAAGCTGTTTTGGAGTTATAACTTATACCAAACATTTTTCATTTTTTTTTAGATTTTGCTATGTATCACAATGCCGACGATCACAGAGGGTGACAAAGTGAACACTCCATTAGCTCTGACCTATAGATTTCTGTTCCCATTTGCTAATTTTACACTGATGATTGGCAGCAAGGAGCATGCCTCTTTATCTTAGCTTATTTGCTGATGCGCACAGATCTATTCTGTAGTTCTGTTTCTAAGCGATGTTCGAACATGGTTTGAATAAATGAACAATAAATTGACATAAACACAATAATTCTAAGAATGTTTATTTTGAATTGAAAGAAGCTTAATCCAATTATGCCATAATTTTTATAAATATTATCATCAATTAAATATTAGCTTTGTGACAGTTTTACAATAAGTACAGATAGATATGAGTATAATTAGATTATCTATCATGATTTATGTCTATTATTGCATTTATTTCGAAGGAATTTTACAGAACAAATAAGAATTTAATTTCAGGTATTTGTTATTTTAATATTACTACTTCTTCATTGTCTCCAAAGCGATTGTTTATAATATGTTATCATTCCATTTTGAGATCCTTATCCATAGCAATTGGGTAACCGATTGCAAGTAATAACTTAACTCGCGATTACTATCATATTAACTAATTATAATGTTAAGATTATAATTAATTATTTAAAATTGTTAATCATAAATCGATCGCGAATTGAATCATTTGATATTGGTGTTTAATATTCCTACAATAGATTTTCTAATTTTAAGAAAATGAAATCGGATAAAAATTTCTTAACTTGAAAGACTTTTATTTTTATTATATTATGAGAAACGTAAGTATG
This sequence comes from Zeuzera pyrina, assembly GCA_907165235.1. NCBI lineage: Eukaryota > Metazoa > Arthropoda > Insecta > Lepidoptera > Cossidae > Zeuzera > Zeuzera pyrina. The sequence goes on along the minus strand of OU015619.1, from coordinate 3,646,728 downwards.
TAAGGATCGCGTCGCTTGGCGCTCCGTCCTCTCTGACTATCTCGTTGGAGATACAGCGTGAAGGTATGTATATATATGAGAAACGTTTCTGCTATTCTCAAGAAAGAAAATTGTTTATTTCTTATGTAAAGTATCTCTCTTCTTATGAGTACTAAGTACTTAACACTCCCCAATAAAATGATAGCAGGCTTTACAGGAGTTAAAATGGACTACATAATATAAACTTTAAAACTTTCGCGTTACATTATTTATAATGTCTAAAAACACGGGAAATTAACGCGATTGCCTTTTATTTGGCTTCTTGTTTCAGCCGAGTAGTATCGGCCGTGGTCGCAAGTAAACTGTCGAAATGTCAAGCCAAATAAAAGGTCATTGCGTTAATTTTCCGTGTTTTTAGGTAAATGGACCATTTGTTAAAAAAGCGAAAATCCCAATTTCACATATTTATTCAAACTTTTCAGTCTTAGAACTTGCATATGTCACTTTTCTATTTACTCATTTATAATCACTTGTATAGCCCAATATAAAACTCCCGATAACGCAAAAAAATGGAATTTATATATTTATAATTTATTCTTGACCATGGACAATGTAGTCCTTAAGTCGAAATATTAAAGACTTCTAGAGAAACATTAACTATCCCTAACACTCCTCCAGTAAAGTGATAGTAGGCTTTACTAAATTTAAAAAAGGACTTCTTGGAAGAGCGCGAAAACTGCAGCTACACATGTTTATTTCGATCTCCTCCATTCTTTTCACTTACATAGAACTTTAAAACACAATACACTATCATTGTTGTACTCTAAAACTCCTTAAAATATATAAAATAGAAAATCTAAATAAAAATGACAACCTCACTTCTCCTGCTCCCGCCAAAAAGTCCCAAAAAAAGTTCTACCTCTCGATATTGTGTTATATTTCTCTTCGTTTCTATTGTAGGCTTAGAAAAATAGTTTTAGTTATTTTTCTACGATTACAGAGCGGCTAGACAAGTGACAAGAAACACTTGTTGAAGTTATTGCTCCTCAAAAGTGCCCTTGGCTACGTTTTATACAGCTTTTTTCCACGGCTTTACTTTTTTTAAATTCCTTACTATTTGCCATTATCACTATTTGACTAGCGTTTACGACAATAAGTCACTTGTCTAGGCCCCCAGGTCACTACAGAGCGGCTAGACAAGATAAGTGACAAATGCTTTGTACAATCGAAACTCTTTCTGGCGTTATTGGCTCGTCAAAAGTGCCATTTGGCTACATTCTATACGGCGGTTTTCGAACGACTTTACGTTTCGTTTCATATACAAGAAAGTTAATAACGTTTGAATACCAATTTAAAATTCGTTACGCTAAATTACGTGGTTTTTGTCATTCTATTTTACTAGCGTTTACGACAATTGAACCACTTGTCTAGACCCCAGGTGTCAAATGTGAAACGTTAGGATTGCCAAATTAAATAATAAATTATTTCTTCAGTACACATTCAGTACATTCTTCATCAAATAATAACTCGGATCAAATAATATTTTTATAAGAGAAAACGCTCTTACGCATCTACTAGTGTAGGCACTTTTCTCTACAAAAAAACCCGTTTTAACTATAAATTTGTTGCTCAGGACGTGTTGACATATTCATTACACTCCATTAGTTAGCAATCACGTAGATTTATAATTATTATAAGTTTACAACTTCTAAGTCGGATTACCTTAAGGTTAATAAATGCAAGTAAAAGGTTAATAAGTTTAATGAATTATGTTTCCTTTACAGTAATAAGTTTTAATAACTTCGTTTTTAACTTTATCGCTACTGAAGATTCTTTGAGGGCCACCATCTAGTCTTAGTAATAAAAAAAATGTAACGTCATTTATGGCATATGTCACTGAAGACGTCACTACGGTCACTGCATTTAATTATGTCAATAACAAACCGCTGCAGAAATTCTATCTATGGTCATAAAATTCGACGAACGAGGTGGAGGAAACAGGAAGAATATTAAGGCAGACGTTATTATCTTGGGATGTAGCTTGCCAGGGATCGTAACCGCGCACAAGCTGAAGAAGAAGTTTGGAAATACCATGGACATAGTAGTCCTCGACTTGCCGAGAAGTACCAAAATTGGTGAATCGAAGAACAATGTTGCCTTCCTAGTGGATGAAGAAGATTCTGATGAAGAATGTTATGTAAAAGATGTAAAAAGACATGCTGTAATAGACAACGTTGCGCGTAATTTTATATCGAAATACGCCAGAGACTTTAATATAACTCTACCAGATGCTATCATCGCACCAGAGCGCTGTAGGGACTATGCATTAAACAAGCTCTTTCAGTACAGAAACGGTAGCACAGTTCACTGCACGAAAGACTACTATGATTTCGATTATCTCAATTTTTTAGAGAAGTTTGAATTGAGCCAATTCCTAGCTCAATTGAACCAAAAAATGCGAGATTTTTTCCAGTCACAAAGCGCAGCAAACTATAATACTGATGTCGATCGAAAAAAAATGTTGTACTACGACCAGACAACGATGGAGAAACACATATGCGATGCTTTACTTTTTTCAACCACCAGAGAAATCATGAGAACTACTGTTAGGCTCGTGTGTGGTGCGCCCCCAGATTCGGTTTCCGTTTTTTTCTACCTCCACCAGTGTTACAGGACTAACAGCATCAGGAATCATGTAGACGGAGATAACACAAGATTCCGTGAAAAACTTTTAGGGTATTGTAGAAAACGTCTCACTAATAGACTACAGCAAAGCATTGCAGATATAACTGTGCCAACGAAACAAATTACAGAAATTCGGACTTACTCCGATGAACAAGTGATTTTGGAGACTTTGAGAGGTGAAACAAATTACGTGTGCAATTTACTTGCAATGGCTTTACGACCTGACGAACTCCATAAGATACGAGTCGAAGATCAGTTGCTTTCAGAGAAAGAAGTCGCGATGACATGTACTATGACTCCAGGCCTAGCAAAGAAATTTATAGTCCAATACGAGCAATATTTTTGGAGAGAAGACGGTTTCAGCGGTGACATCCTCAGTATACGAGGTCCGATTATTTGGGCTATGGAAAGACCGAGAATGTCGACAACAGGGAGTCAGGAGAAATATGCGGCATTGATTGGATACTTAAAGGTTTGGGATGATGAGGAAGTTTCAAGAGATGCTGTGTTGGAACAACTAGTTAAACTGTTCGGCGAGAAAGCAAGGACACCAGTGACGTATAAGGAGTCCACCATTGCAGATATATTCGTACCACGTTGCGGGGATTACGTCGCTTTGCGCAGGTTGACAGCCGAGGTGAACCCGAGACATTTGGAGTGGGGAGCGTTGGACATATTCGCTGAAGGAGACGTTGCCGCCGCATTGGAAGCTGGTCACAACGCATATATTCATTTGCTTACTACTTTGCGTCCTCAGGCCCAGACGTTTGAAGATGCAAGGGCAGCAGAATGGCCTACTATCCTGAACGATACCAGCCCATTGAGTCGATGGCTGGTTCATATGAATATTACGAAAAGCATTCGCATGGTTATTTATACGACCGTGTTATATGTAGGCGTACGTCTGTTACACTCGTATATACGGAAATGAAGTGAAATGAAAATGACGCATTAGATAAGAAGGTATTCCTTATCTTAATTACTTTCTACATATTGCTTTAACCTCGTCGAGTACCTATTATATAACCAATGTCATTCATACTAATTTTAATATACTAAATAGAATTTTATAGGTTTGATTTTTTTTTAATATATTTGTTTATTTTGAGAATTCTACGTTTTAATTGCTTTCTAGCTGCCAGCTTATCTTCGCGTGGACGTAGTAAAAGTCGCCAATGGATAAAATTTTTAAGGAATTTGGACTATGGATTAGCACTTTATTGTTATTTGTAATTAGCCATCTTTAAGCTTAGGTAAACTTTCTGACAAAAATGATGTCAAAGTGTAAAGATGTGCTTCGATGCTCTAACTACGAAAGGCAAAAGGCAGATGGAATGTACATTCATGTTTACCGTCCAATGCTACTATATACTACTTTGTGCACTATAGCTTTAACCAAATAGATTTATTGTCTTTGGCTTAGACATTTGAAGATTCAAGGACAGCAGAACGACCTGCTATCCTGAACGATATCAGGCTGTGCCGGATTTATACTTTTCGTTGGTATAGGCAGTGGCGACTAGCAGTCTTGGCCGTCCTGTGCTGCTTAGTGTCAACGCTCAGCGGCCCATAATTTCTGCTCATTTTGTCATCATTATGGAAAATTCATTAAGGATTTTAACGATTGTGTATGTTTGTACATTTACATACATACATACATATCTTCACGCTATGTCCCTAACGGGGTAGTCAGAGGCGACGGATCGCCAAGCGTCGCGGTCGTTACATACTTCTTTCGCTTCCTCAAATCTCATCATTCTCTTCACATGTTTTTGCCTAGGTATGCGAGTGATTTTGATATTTCCGTCTGCTAACACTGGCTATTACATTTGCATTTACATAATATTCTAATTCTTATTGTGTAAACAGGAAATTTCCTTACGTTAATATCAAATACGTGTCTAGTCTCGTAACGCGTCCTAAAATAGGGCTCTTATATGCGTCACAGTGTATACAAGGTTTTTGACCAACCGACCTTCAGATAAACCATACTGACAGACACGACAAGGTCAAGTCACAAAGTAAATAGATTTGAGTACTTGAATAAAAAGGAAACATTGTGCTTTTATCCTGTTGGTATAATCTATAAAAATATTGAGTTGTACTTTTGTTACAAAATTCTTTGACTAAAAGCAGTCTGGAATAGACGCCTGCCAAAATTTCATGAGCAAATGTATACTGTACAATATTATTACTTCTTTGTCAGGCGATAGGTAACTCTATCGCTCTATTTATTTGTATTTAATTTAAAAAAAAATAACAATGTGTAACTCCCGTGCTATCAGTTAATACAATATCAATCATAAACTATAAAACAAAGTGTGTAGTAGATAACATAAAAACATAACATAACATATCTTCACGCTGTATCCCCAACGGGGTAGTCAGAGAGGACGGAGCGCCAGGAGTCGCGGTCCTTACACACCTCTTTCGCTTCCTCAAATCTCATCATTCTCCTCACACATTTTCGCCTAGGTATGCGAGTGCTTTTGACATTTCCGTCTGCTAACACTCTGGCTATTTGATCTTCATAAGTCAGCCTTGGTCTTCCTTGGCTTCTTTTACCACTCACTTTCGCTCTGTATATTTTCTTCGTCAGTCTTTCATCACTCATTCTTTCCATGTGGCCGAACCATCTAAGCATTCCTTTCTTCATTTTTACAATAACACTGTTGTGCAATCCTGTCATACTGCGTATCTCATCATTGCTTATCCTGTCAGCAAGCTGTAGTAGATCTTTCTTTTTATCCAACATAATGCAATTCTAATTATTTTCTTTCACTCTGTCGAAGTAGGTAGGGTAGGGCGGGGCTAAAAGGTCCAATTTAGTAACATTGCTTCGTAACTATTTAACTATAAATTTTCTGGAAAAGATCCAAATAGCAATGAGTAGCGTAATCCTTCACTTAAACGTAATTACTAAAAAAGATTATTAATTTATGCCTATTCGCCAGATATTGAAGATTTAGAAAGTCAGTTCGAGTGGTCCTTTAAACCCCGCCTTAGGGGCAAAAAGTACCAGTGATTGAGTCATGAAGGACCAGTATGAATAAACAGCAACTTTTAGTTGATTAAAGCAAATAAATAAAAGGTGATTCAGTGTAATTAACAATTCTTTATATTTATTACGAAAAATCAACTGTTCGTTACATTTATTAAGAAAAAAAACCAGATATAGATTACTAATCACATTTATTACTGAGGTCAAAACTATGGCACAGCATTTCAGTCTTAATAACAAGTCTTTAGTTTAATTTTTCTTCCAAGATCTACACTATCCATATAAAATTGACTTAAACATGGATATTTTCAGTCATACAACATAGAAACTTTAAAAAAACCCAAAAGAAAAAGGAATTTAGTCATCGTCAGAATCACAATTATTACAGATATATGCTGAAGACGTCAAAGACCGGTTAACGCACTTGTCATGAGCCCAACCCTTACAAATAAAGCATTGCACCCAGCCTTCCCCAGGGACGCTGTCTAAATATGACTCACAGCAAATCAAACACAAGCATTCCTCATCAGAACTCGAACTTTTCTTACTTTCTTCTGCTAAAATCTTCTTCTTAACTTGTTTTTTTTTCTTTAACTAAAAGAACCACACACTGCATTAACTCGACGGACTTCGTACCTTGATCAGTTTTTCTTTTGTAATTCCGCATTCTGAAATAATAAATACAAAATTTATTTCATTAATTGTATGGGGTTGAAAGGTCCACATATGTACGTTTTTAACCCGAAGAGTCACAAGTTGTGTTTGAGGTTATGCAGAAAAATCTAATTTGTAAATAAAAAAAGCAATTGTTCTACCTAAAACTTTATACCATAAGCTATATAAATAGAAAGAAACCCTCTTTGTAATGTTACAAACGTAATTCTCAGACTAAAAATAAAACATTTAAAAAATTTTACTTACGTCAACTTTTTGAGCCTCGACTGCATGCAGTCCCAACGGTATTCCAGAGCTCACTTGGCGCCATGCGGTACGTTCTTGTCCCCTAACCCCCACTTACACCAGTACTCAAAATCTCTCACGGAACATTATTTTTGGAAATAGCAATGGTGGACCTTTTTACCCGCGGACCTTTTAGCCCCGCCCTACCCTATAGTACATCGTACTATTCTCGTCGTTCATTTTTATTTTTTAGTACAGAAATAAGAGATGAAATATAGAAAGATAACAACAATCAATAAAAAGTTTTCACTTGCTGTTCAGCATGCATAAGAAAGAGTGTTCAGTCTGAGCGCAAACCGCGCCTAAATTGAATAGTACGTCCATAATTCAGAATTTAATTAATGATGTTTTGGAGATAGAAGCCACCATTTTTGAGCATGTTTTCGATGAAGAAAAATCATAACTTAATAAAATTTTCATTTTTAAATTCGCCATGTATACGTAGCTTCCAATGATGTTATATTTAAAAAAGAGGTAGATAGGTTACGTTAGTACTAATGCTTGTAAAATATTGTCCCGGTTACGCACACACATAAGCCACACACTTTGTTTATACACACTAATAAAATGATGAAGTGTAAATAAGATAGCATGACAATTACCATAAGCAAAGTGAAACAAATATACATTGCACTGCGTCGCTATACAATGTAAGATTTCAATTGCATTTCAAACTAACAAATCACACGGCTCTCTAAAACCATTGTGATTGGTCAATTTCACTTTCTTACTGCATTTTAAGCGAATCCGTGACTACTTCATAGAATATTAGTAATTAATGCCACAGAACACAGACATTTTCGAAAAATATGATTGATGCGTAATAGGTTTAGACAGTAAAAAGGATTTATGTTTGATTTTTAAAATTAATTTTTCTTGAGTCATGTACATTTGGAAACAGAATTATTTAAGTACATACATTTATAAAACACGTTTGTTATAAATTTGAAAATGATAAAAATAAAACACTAGGTATTTTCATGTAAAATATTTTTTATTGTGTGGGATTATGGGGATATTAGACTCACTGCTAAAACTTCTGATTCGTTTTAAAAATACGTATATTATATCTTATATACCAAATAAATAAATGTAATCAAATGTTTAATAGGCACTGCATGACATTGACGGTTCTGTAACATAACTTTTTATATTCTTTGACCAAATATAATATATTGCTCTCTGTCGCACTTGGTAGCTGGGGTATTACCTATCGCATTTCAGTTTTTTATGATTTAATATTTTACTGATATTTTAGATTTTGGAAAAAATGGTGACACAAATGAAATAAGTAAGTACACTTACGCATGAAAGCACGCATCAAAGCACGCGAAATCAATTCATATCGCCAATAAAATTAGTAAGGCAGATAACACAGTAAAAGCGATATGGAACACTATTAACACAGAAGTAGGGAAACAAAATAAGAAAAACGAAGACCTCTCAATATACACTAATAATAAAATTGCTACTAATAAAAAACAGGTTGCTAATGGTTTTGCTAAATTTTTTTCAAATGCACCTGTACACATTACTAGTGGTCTAGCATCCTCTGCACATACAGCACGGGCACTATTAAGCCAAAATATAGGAAAGTGGTTCCCTAGTTTTCAGTTCAGGCACACGTTTTCATTTGAGATAGAGAAAACTTTCAAAGAATTAAAAAAAAAAGTGAAGATTTGTGGGGATTATCAGTTCATGTACTGGCTAATATAATGCCAATAGTAACACCGATTTTAGTAAATATATTTAATAAATGTGTCGATCAAGGTGTGTTTCCCGATTTGATGAAACATAGTAAAATTATACCAATATTTAAATCGGGTTGTAAGTCAGATCCTACAAATTACCGCCCAGTGTCGATATTGCCAGCGTTGAGTAAAATATTCGAAAAAATAATGCTCAACCAAATGCTGGCACATTTTAACATTTGCAGGATTTTTCATGGTCAACAGTACGGTTTCACGAGAGGGCGGTCAACAACACATGCGGGAGCAAGCTTGGTCAAAAATATACTGGAGGCTTGGGAGGGGTCACCAGATGCTATTGGCGTGTTTTGTGATCTTTCCAAGGCTTTTGATTGTGTGTGTCACAAAACTTTAATTTACAAGCTAAAGTACTATGGAATACGTGATAAAGCTCTCGATCTTGTGATTTCATATTTGGCTGACCAAGAACAAAAAGTGAATGTAAATGGGGTTACATCTGTCGGTTCTAAATTAAAGATGGGCGTTCCCCAAGGATCAATTTTGGGACCGTTCCTATTTTTGGTTTACATTAATGATCTTCCATTTATGCTTAAAGACTTTTGTGAAATAATATTATTTGCTGATGACACATCATTATTATTTAAAGTTAACAGAAAAGACATAGATATTAGCGGACAGAATAGGACCTTGGCAGCAGTCTCGAGATGGTTCGCTGCCAATAATTTGCTACTGAATGCACAAAAAACCAATTGTGTTAAGTTTTCCCTATCCAATGTACCCAAAATCCATAATGGACTGGAACTGGATGGGAAACAATAAGAATTAATGAAATCAGTTACTTTTCTTGGTTTAACAGTAGACAATAAGTTACAGCGGGCGGACCATATCGGGATTTTATCTAATAAGCTCAGTTCGGCAATATATGCCATTAGGCGCATTAGACAGTTGACAGATGTAGCTATGGCTAGGCTGGTGTATTTAGCATATTTCCATAGCCTTATGTCTTATGGTCTGCTACTGTGGGGATCAGCGGCGCATATGAAATATATCTTTACTTTACAAAAGAGGGCAATACGTACCATCTACAGTATGAACGCACGAGAGTCGCTGAGAGATCATTTTAAAGACATTGATGTACTCACCTTACCCTCGTTATACATCTATGAAAACATAATGTACACTAGAAAAAATTTAGATCTATTTAAAAAAAAAGGCGTTGTTAATGGTGTGGAAACTCGTGGTCGTAATCAGCTAGTTATTCCTAAATTTAAATTACAAAAGTCAAGTGGTTCATTTTTGGGTAACTGTGTTCGTTTTTATAATAAAATTCCTCAAGAAATTACTTAATTAACTGAAAAGAGATTTAAACTTGTCATTAAACGCACACTGATTGGAAAAGCATACTACAAAATTAGCGATTTCATTGAAGACACAACAATAGACTGGAAGTGATCCTCTCTGCATATGCATTTACTGGCTTTATAGATATTGTATTTTTAAATAACTATTGTAGAATGCTGTTGAAAAAATGATACCTGACTGAGTTTCTTGTCGGTTCTTCTCAGTATTCAGGTTTTCTTTTCGAACAGAACTAAAGTAGATTTGACGTTCAAAAATACCTTGCATTTGGGTTTACTTGAATAAATTGATTTGACTTTGACTTTGACTTATGATACGTGATTCGTGAACCTTTGGAAGTCTTGCTAGTATAGTTTCTGAAGTATCTAATAGTACAGGACGGCATTTTAATATTAATATTAGGAACGCACATACGTTTTGACACTGTCACGTTGTTACACGAATAAGCTCCAGGTTGGCTAATTAGCAAAGTTTTAGGGCGCAATAACTCATCTACCTCTTTTGTAAATATAACATCATTGATAGCTTCTATTTAATATTCCAAGCGATGGCCTTTAAATTTTTTTATTCATTTTCTAGACGCCGCCGGTTCGTTTCTAGTAAAGAGTATACAATTTTATCATGTAATGTACATACAAGGTTGTTTCGAAAGGATGAGTAAATACGAAAGAGTATTAACGTACCCTTTCGTATTTACAACGGAAAATTTGCATTCTACAATTTCGCCAAAAGTCTATAGTTCTAGTGTAACACATCAGTTTAAAAAAAGATGAGGCAACCCTAATATCAGCGTTTTTAAGTCGCTAACAAGGATTTATAATGTAGGGCATAATGACAGGGTTGCACATTTTTTTCTATTATATTTTTTTGTATGGACAACAATATAAACGTATCCTGTAATTATTATACCTGCAATATAGCAGTTAACGCTAACACATTGAAATCCTGGCGGATTTATACCCCGTTCACAATAACCTTGTATTTTTATGTTATGTGAATTTTTAGTAGTAAGAGTAGTGATGATACTCCTACAATTTAAGGGTCGGCACACCTAAATCGGGCCCGACGAGGTTTAGCATTCCGAGTTTAGATGATAGTAAATATATAAATTTCTAAACAAAATAAATACCACTCACTGCTCTTTAAAATTCATTTCTCTCATACATACGGTAGACGAACAGGGCGAAATTATCTTTGCGTTTTTTGCTATTTGGCTACAGAACTCTTATAAAGTTATAACAAACGAAATAAAATTATAACTGTTTTGTATCTCAATTTCATCTTAATTAGTGCAGACGTACATAATTACCTACTACATTTAACTATGTTGTTGTACATTTAACTACGTACTACATGTAACTATGTCTAAAAGACACGAGTGCGCGACGACTGTGGTTCCACTGTGTGGAACCATCTATGTGTGCGTGTGTAGTTTGTGACTGCACACAAAGCGTCTTGTGCGGTATTGTGCCTGCTTTTGACAACGGGCCGTGGGTATTCCAACATGACTATCAGTAATTAGTTGAACTAATGAGTTAAAACTGTGCTTACATTTTAGAAAAGTAATGATCAGTCGTCCACATATAAATTTACGAAAAATGTAAGTTCCGGGGAACTTTAAGAATAGCATAAATAATTTCTAATAACGTACCTACTCTATCACAGTATATATGTATAAATATACTCTACTTTCCATTAAATATTCCATCCAAATCTATTGCAGTTTTAAATAATTTGGTGTCAATTTTGGTAAACACAATACAAACGTATTACCTAATCTTGTATAGCAAACGTGCCGATTGTGTGACTTTAAACAAAAATTAAAAAACAGTATGAAAAAATGCAAAACATGCTCCTAACTGATTTTGTATTATTGTCCATTATTATTTTGAATTTCGTAGCGATTATTTACCTAGTTACAGCTTTCATATGGGGGGTCCAATAATGTACAAAGGTAAACTAGTTCTCGGCTGTGAATTCACGCCATAAGAAGACAATAATAGCAAATTATATAATGTACTAACAATGTACTGTATGTACTGTACTGTACAATGTACTGTACAAATTATATAATATATCATGTACTCGTGCATTATTTTAGGACAAGAATACAAAAATTGCATATTCGGTGAATGTTAGTGCAATCTAAGTAGAGGAGGGGGGAGAAGTTCCGACTCTCTAAACACCCCTCTTATGTACGTCCGTGGTAGCAATTTTGGACAAAGTAAAATTAAAAATTCACGCTATCATAATGTCGTAAAGAAATTTAAAAACAAACATAAAGAAATTGAGCGAATTTTGTAAGTTTTTTATATCTCCGGTAATCTCCGGAACTACTGCGCCTATTTTAATAATTGTCTCACCATTTGAAATGTACACTATTCAACCCCGGCGAAGTCGGGACAGGACCCTAAATAATAAAAAATAATTGAGTGAAAGATAACGGAATAAATCATACTGTATGCTGTGGACAAATAGACAGACAGACATATATGACTAAACTGTAAGAGTTACGTTTTAAACTATGAAACCTTAAAAATACAGATGTCACACAAGACACAAAACGCAAATAACTGGAGGAACGCCCTACTATTAGAAAAATTCATCTTATTTGCTGGATATCGAACTTACTCTACTTTACAACTATAGTTTTTTAAAGAATAAAGCAAGCTGGTCTACATTGCTTTTTTCAGATAGAGCCTCTCTAAACAGCGGAAGCATTTCGCATGCAAAAAATTGCACCAAGTAATGGCATCGCGACACGGAACAGGAAATCGTGTTTTCTATTTATTCCGGTCCAACGGAGTCTAAATGTAGCCTCCACAATGACACAGCCATATTTCCTATTTTATCTCTATGCCCTAGTGGTAATGAGCCCGCTAATGTCATCAGTCTTGGCGTCTTGGGCAAATATAACGGGCTATACTTAAGGCGACGCATTGATAAACAATAATTTAATCCAAAATAGACCTTTTGGTCTATGCAAAAGTGCGCGAGCTAGTTTACGAAAAATACGAAAAAGTAGTTATTTTCGTTTATTTTAAAAACTATAATTAATTTTAAAAAATACAAATGTCATTTTGAAGAATATGTTTAGATTAAAACTATACAGAAAATATAAAATCATAAATTGGTCCCGATACTCCTAAAAATGTAAATCTCTGTTTTAAAAGAGGTTTCTTTGATATTTTTTTTGTGTTACAAATTTTAACCAATCGTATATCGCAACTGTCAAAATAAAGTCAATGAAATGAAGAATCAGGTTACCAAATATCACTTTCATACGTTTTGTAGTCACTTAGAAAAATTGAGATCCCTGCCGTCAAAATTTTCAGTGCGTCGCCTTAATACCTATATGTCCCGTTGCTAGGCATAGAACCTGCATAGGACCCATTATTATGAAATTACTACGAGTGCACGATAACGTGAGAACTGATTGTCTCATGCTTGCATTATTGTGCACACAAAAAAATAGTCAACAAATTTTTATACAACATAGGTTAAAAAATAATTTTGTGGATATTTTTGTGTGCATTGTACAAACACGATATAACGAAGTTGCATGACCGGGTTTCGGTCTCATATTACTGCGGGACCAGCTAATGTGATGAGGCTTTCCGGACCGATACTCCACTGCGCTCATGCTGACTGTACGGTGCGTTGGAGCAAGATTAGATGGCTAAGTGGCCAGAAATTCTAAGGCCAGAATATTGTTTTGTAATCCTTTAATGAAACTTGAATAACACGTTATTTCAATTACTTCAACTAATCTTACTGATGTTTCGTTTTTGTTAAATAACACTAAAGTCCGTTTCAACCCAATTTACTAAATAAGTAAATGACATTTATTTTCATTTAATTAAACAAGAAATTTAAAATAGGTACCTACTAACATAAAATAGTTTTGAAGTTTTGATCATAGACATAAATTACTTAAGTTGTAAACATTTTTCGATTAATTTTATTTCCGATAAGCGTCTTACTTTACAACACCCGTTTTATCGAAAAAAAACTACAAAAGATTGTTTAGGCACAGATTAATTAGTTTACTAACGGTTTAGGTATCTTTTTGGCAAATTTTGGCAATTGGATTGAAATGGACATGACTGTGGTTTAATCTTATTAGAAAAAAGCAGTTGATTCGTTATTGGTAAATGAACGATTAATGCTCAAACTGTACTGCTGTGTGAAATTAAATAATGTGATATTAGAATTCGTATATACAACATTTCTGCTCGAATAAGATGCTAGCTTTATGTCGCACCTCGAGAATGAAACTGACTTAATTAATTCAAAATTAGATTTTATTTTGACAAGTGATAACAATGAGTTAGCCTAATATAATAAATTTTTCCAAATACCCGCATAAATATTCTGAAAGTATGTATTAAGTAATGGGACGAACACATAGGTACCTAAATTCATATTATACTTGGATAGTAGGTATTCTTAAGTTTACTATTTTAACTCAAAATTCTGAAATTTATAGGTCAGTTGCATTCTCAAGGCGCGATATATTAATGTAAGCAAACTTAAAATATTTCTCTTCAAGTAGGTATATTTGATTTAATTTTTGGGTCAGCAACGTTGAAATGCAATTCACGAAGACGTAGGGGCATAATAAATAGGTAGACATAATAATGAGGAACATCAACTTGTATGATATTATGTAATTCACTTTCCATTTGTTTACTAGCATCGCAATCGCATTGATTACTAGCTATATTATCTATATCTATACTACTATATAAATCTCTTGCGTCTGTCTGTAATTTCAGTTTTTTTGTCAAATTTTGCGATAGATAGTCGTTTTATTACTTAGTGATTTCGATTCTACCATTTTTAAAATTTTTGTCTGTCTGTCTGTCTGTCTGTATGTCCTTTTATAACTAAAGAACGGTTTGACTGATCTTAATGACAATCGGTACGTAGTAAGAACACGTGATTGCGCTCATGATAACCTACTTATTTTTTAGAAAATCTATCCCGAAAAGGGTGAAAAGGGGGATGAAACTTTGTATGGGAAACGCTAAATCTTGATAGTGAGAGGTGCGGCGATAAGACTTATTTTTATCAACAATACATAGGCTACTTTTTTATCAAAAATCTGTGAAAAGGGGGACGGGAGGGAGGGGGACGAAACTTTGTACAGGAAATGCTAAACCGCTGAACTGATTATGATGTAGCATGGATACAGTTATTGTTTATTATTAGTTATGGTTATAGTTAGTGTTATTATAAAAATGAAGAAAGGAATGCTTGGATGGTTCGGGCACATAGAAAGAATGAGTGATGAAAGACTGACGAAGAAAATCTACAGAGCGAAAGTGAGTGGTAAAAGAAGTCAAGGAAGATCAGGGCTGACTTATGAAAATTAAAGAGCCGGAGTATTAGCCGACGGAAATGTAAAAATCACTCACATATCTAGGCGAAAATGTGTGAGGACAATGATGAGATTTGAGGAAGCGAAAGACGTATGTAAGGACCGCGACACTTAGCGTTCCGTCCTCTCTGATCTCCATTATGGATACAACGTGAAGATGCATGTACGTATGTATGTATGGATATAGTTGACACCTGGGAACACACATAGGCTAAACTACCCTTAAAGTGGTGAAAAGGGGAATGAAACTTTGTATGGGAAATGGTAAACCGCTGAAACAATTACGATCAAATTTAGCAGGAAGATTGACATCAGAAAAAGGAACATTAGCTACTTTTTTTTAAAATTAGCTAATCAAATTTTGTGATAAATACTCATTTTATGACAGTGACTTCGATTCCACCATTTTTTAAATTTTTGACTGTCCGTCTATCTGTATGTCCTTTTATAACTGAAGAATGGCTTGACCGATCTTGATAAAAATAGCTGCGTAGTAAGAAAATGTGAATACGCTCATAATAGACTACTTATCTTTTTAGAAAATATACCCCTAAAAGGGTGAAAAAGGGGATGAAACTTTGTATAAGAAATGATAAACCGCTGAACCGATTACGATGAAATTTGGCAGGGATATAGTTTGACATCAGAGAACGGGCACGGGTTACTTTTTTTATCAAAAATTTTCCGCGAAGAGGGTGAAAAGGAGGACAACTTTATATGGGAAACACAATAAATCTTGGTAATGATAAAATTTAGTGCGGTAATAAGACTTTTTTTATAAAAATCTGTGAAAAGGGGGACGGGAGGGAGGGGGATGAAACTATGTACGGGGAACGCTAAACCACTGAACTGATTGTGATGTAGCATGGATATAGTTTGACACATGGGAACGGACATAGGCTACTTTTTTATCAAAAAACTATCCCTAAGGGGTGAAAAAGGAGATAAAACTTTGAATGGGAAAGCTGAACCGCCGAACCAATTATGATGTTTGGTATAGAGATAGTATGTTCCTGGAGACAGACGTAAGCTTAAACGTAGACTTTTTTTGTGTTTAAACATACTATGCACTTTTACATATAATTTAACCTAATGCGGGAAAGTTACGAAAAAATTTTCCGCGCAGACGAAGTCGCAGGTACAGCTAGTTTATTATAAAATTGTAACCGAGCTATGGTTGTACGTTGAAGATTAAAATACTGTTTTCTAACAGAATTAATCTTGAAGCCATAAATGGTTTAGTTTACCGGGCAAAGATTTGTAGATCGCATCTCCGTTAATTAATTTTTAATATTATTTGTATTTATTACGTTTCAAAATTTGAATTATTTGTTTATTGTTTTCTAATAAATTAAAGAAGATACTGAGTACTGACCTATACAAGTCCGGGCCGAAAAAATTACTCTGCTCTCGGCTTTGCTTCGTCCCACTCATGTCCTTATAATAATGGATATTACTCGGATGTCAATTGTTTTATTTCAGGCCTGAATGGTAATATACTATCTGGGGGCCCGGCAGTGTCAAGTTGAGCACAGCCGTACCATCCTTTTCTCGAAGCGACTCACGGCACTTTTGACCCCCCTGTAGCTTCGTTGCGGATAACGCTAGAAGTCTGAATTTTCAATGACTAAGAGGTTATAATACAACTAGATATCTAAATTACCTTCAATTTGAACCTGTAGTTTAAAAATCATTGCAAGTCAAATTTCCTTAATTTTGTCACTGACACTCACCGATCATCAAAATTCTAAGGTACTTCTAGCAGTTTCACAAACTTCCGGACAGCTAGCGATTACATCGTCCGTTTTTCATTTTAGGGTTTTTAGTCTGTGGTTAGGAGTTTCTTCCCAAAAAGCAGTTTAAACTTAACCATGCATGCACCAAGTTTGCCATACAACTGTTTACACTTGGATGAAGTTTAGACTTATTAGTTACCGCGCGACGAAGGTACAATGTTGACTTAACGGACTGAGTGTTTTGTGCTGAAATTATTCAAGTACGACACTCCATAGTCGTAGCTGAAGGCAATTTAGTATTTGAGGCAATTGCTCAAAAGTAAACGAAACGTACAAGAAACGAGGCTACTCTTTCCTTAAAGGCCGGCAACTCACCCATGGTTCCCTGGACGTTGCAGGTGTGCATGGGCGGCAGTGATCACTTTCCATTAGGTGACACGCTTGCTCGTTTGCCCCCTCTGATATATAAAAAAAGAAAAAAAAATGGGTATCAAAATATAAAGTAAAACTTGATACCTACTGAAAATAATAGGATTGCGGACAGGATGAGTTATGAAGAGATACGCAGTATGACAGAGTTGCACGACAGTGTTATTATAAAAATGAAGAAAGGAATGCTTATATGGTTCGGGTACATAGAAAGAGTAAGTGATGAAAGACTGACGAAGAAAATCCTCAGAGCGAAAGCGAGTGGTAAAAGAAGCCAAGGAAGATCAAGGCTGACTTACGAAGATCAAAAGCCAGTGTTAGTTGACGAAAATGTGAAAATCACTCGCATACCTAGGCGAAAATGTGTGAGGAGAATGGTGAGATTTGAGGAAGCGAAAGAAGAATGTAAGGACCGCAACGCTTTACGCTCCGTCCTCTCTGGCTATCTCGCTAGGGATACAGCGTGAAGATATGTTATCATGTTAAAATTTAAACAAAAACTTGGTACCTATTAAAAATAATAAGATTGCAGCAATATTGCCAATAACTGTTATACTATATTTGAAAGAGCTGTTTTTAATCTTAAATGTCAAAAACTCGCCTCCTCATATTTGACCTATTTGACTATGCAATTTTTTTTCTTATTTCATGGCATGGCGCACAGATTAGTGCATTTGCCAATGTCACGTATTAATAAGTTTTTCATCTGTGGTTTCTCATGAAGCACATTCGAAATAAATTCGTTTTGTCTTATCGTAAAACTCTGCCAGTAAAGTGATAGTAGTCTTTACTGAAGTTAAAAGGACTTCTTGGAAGTGCGCGAGAGCTTCAGCTACATATGTTTATTTAGACTTACTCCATTCTTTTCACTTATACAGAACTTTAAAACGCAATATATAATCACTTTTCTACTTTAAAATTCCCAAAAATGTAAAAAATAGAAAATCTACATAAAATGTCTACCTCATCTCTCTCGTTCCCGCTAAAAATTCCGACTCTGCAATTGACAATTAAAGAAAAATCAAGTATGCAGCAACCTTACATGCTATCTGGGTTTATTCTTACGGTAACATATAAATTAAGGCAATAACAAATAACTGAAAATAATTAAATTATCAACAAGAGAGCTAATTCAAGAGCTGAATGCGTGCTGCTCTGCTCAGTAACCTGCGTCCCCTGCGTCTCATAGGGTCGGAATATCGGAAATTATTTGTTAAGAAAAACAAAATGAAAATAAAATATTATGAACAAGATGTACCTCGCGGTGTCTCACTCGCGTTAATTTTACTGTTTTTCCTAGATTACTCTCTATAAAGTCCTCTACCCGCTAATGAAAGTCCCGACGAAATCGGCTCAGCTGTTTCTCAGATTAGCCCGGATATATAAACGGGGGGACAGAGAGAAAAATTATAAAACAGCAATTTTAAATAACCATTTTTATTTCTAAACACAGACAGACACTAATTTTATTTATATGTATCTTAATGAATGGCCGCGTCTCTCACACTGCAAGATGTGATGATAAATAAATGTATAGAGAGTGATACTTATCAATATTTAGTTTCAAATCATGTCTTGAGAATATAAAAAAATATCTATCACTATTGGACATACATAATATAATATTTAACTATGACGCAAATCATTGTTTTCAGTCAAGTATAACACTGTGGTATAACATCGTGGATTGCCTGCTATTGTATAGCTTATTGCTATGTTGTGTGACATGCGCGTGCGACGAGCAAACGTAAACTTTTCTTTGGAAATCACATTGTTTTAATGTCTGATTCAGTGTAGTGTACCTTCTTAAGAACACCTGCCTATTTGTTAGTGGTGAATAATAAAATAAAACTAGATACTCGTTATCAAGTAATACTTTTATTTAGGCTAGTTTTAGAGGCAAGTAGGAATTATCCTAGCGAAACGCCCCGGCTCCGCACAACTATAAATTTTTAAAAAATGAAGCCATATTACTGGCTGATAATGTAGCTCTTTATAGCTGAAAGAATTTTTGAAATCACTTGAGTAGTTTTTGAGTTTATCCATTACAGACAAGCAATCAAATTTGTTATCTTTGTAATATTAGTATAGTATAAATAAAGCCCCCAACACAAAGCATAATAAGCAGAGTTGAAAGTATTTATCGGCGATAGTGTGTTAGATCTAGAACATAGACTACTGAAGAATTTCCAAAATACTGGTATTTTTCTTAGCATGTTAAAATTTCAAATGCGGGTTATAGATATAGACGTTGCAACTATCAATCAATCAATGCTTCGAGAGATGTTACTGAAGAGCCAGGGTTGTAATTAGGAAGTTACGTATAATCTTTATTTTATGTACATTACATAATAACATATATTATTTAAATAGATAATAAAACGATGAAACATTCATCTATACCTACGTTAACATTTGCCATGCAACTTAATGCAAGCGCAAAATAAATATGTGTATGTTCATATAATAAAATAATTTTTATATTATAATAAGACAATCATTTGATTGTCATGATTTATGATATTGGTATAGAGAAGTCGCGTAATGTTTGCTACAATTCAATTATGCTGTAAAAATAATTCTTCATGTAGAAATTTTCTGTTTTTAGAATTTTGTATTACAGAATCTATTAACGATTTTTTGTACATTCATCTGTTGTGATCCAAGTTTTTTTTTTTGTTTTAATTTTTCTCTTTTTTACTTTATTTATTCTTCTAGATTTAATTGCGCTGATCATTTTGAAAAACAAATGACTTTGTTTTTCACACACATTCCTTTAATGGGATGTTATTTCTGTCTACTTACTTGCTTACAAAAACAAAAAAAGGTAGGTAGTGATTCACACTAGGTTTCTCTTCAATCTATACTCGCATAATATTATAAGCTATTTCACTGATTTTTTCTTTTTCATTAATATTATCTATCAAAACTTATATTCCTCAAGAATTTTTGAAAATAACTATGGTTCAAGAACTAGATCGCGACAAGTGAACATTTTACGGGAAATACTCGTATACTACAAAGAATCAAGTAACAGAACAGAATAATGTATAAAAATTGTTTTAACAGTAAAATTATTAGTCATTTTTACCAACTTAACAGTTCCTTTTTCCAGTCTGTGTACTGTATTTCTCGACTCTCGAATCGTAACTTACAGACCAGTGATGGATTAGGCCCACGAGGCCTAGGCATAGGGCGGTACAATTCGAGGGGTGGTAAAATTACAAAGCTACCGACATTTTAGAACCCAAAAAAAAAAGGGTGACTTAAGGTTCGAAGGTGCTAAAAACGAAATAACTTTTTCGTCAATCATGAGAAATATTTTTGGAACAGAGAGAATGATGAGAATTGAGAAAGCGAAAGAAATATGTAAAGACCGCGACGCTTAGCGCTCCGACCTCTCTGACTACCCCGATAGGGATGCGGCGTGAATATATTATGTTTGAAAATTTATTTTTGAAGTTAATGAATAAAGTTTATTAACGCGGTTTGCTGGAGGTGCAAGTTGGTAGAAATCATTACGTAACGAAAAAGCGTTATCCCCCTCCATTCGACATTCAGCGATTCTCTCTCTCTCTCTCTGTCTTTTCCTAACACATGCTAGTTAATTGAGCAACATGTTTGTTAGCTCCATACATATATTCACAGTGACGTCACTGTGAATATATATAATACTGAAAGATTTCAGTCTCTCTCTATTATATACGAGTGTGTGGGTGTGAGTAGCGCAATGCGAGTAGCGAGCAGCATGTGCGGCAGGCTGTATAACCTCATTACTGTACAGTAATGAGGTTATACAGCTTATACAGGCAGGTATACGGAGGAAATTTTGTTAAAACTTATTTGTTTTTTGTTTTTGTTTTAAATTATGCGTACGTTTTATGGTTTCATTATTGCAAATGTCATAAGCACTCGCATACCTAAGCGAAAATGTGTGAGGAGAATGATGAGATTTGAGGACGCGAAAGAAGTATGTAGTGACAGAAGTATCCTTACAACAAACATGTTGTATAAGGACCGCGACGCTTGGCGCTCCGTCCTCTCCGATTACCTCTTTAAGGATACAGCGTGAAGATATGTATGTATTATTGCACATAAGATTTGAGAAATGGAAACTGCAGCTAAAGAACCTTTTTGTTTTTTTCTCTCTAATTGTTACGATTTAGAAATTTTAATATTGTAGTATATTTTTATTTTTTACACGAAACATATTATATCAAAGTGGGCCAGGGTGTCACTGAATTCAAATCCGTTTCTGTCAGAGACAGGATGAATATTCATATATATAGACTGTTATAAGAGAAACATCCAATAGAAAGACTGTTTTTGATGATTTTCTGACCATTTGTGTATCCTCATTTTGATAAGATCACAAGATTGACGTTATTGTCGTATGTACATTGTTTACAATTCTCACCGTTTTATGTGGCTTGTGGTGTGTTTGTGGTGTCCGGTCACTGATAGATAAGAGCTATGAGAATTGTAGATAACTTGCATAGGTGCTTAAAATAGTAGCAATGTCGTATCAAGATAAATGTAATATGTAGAATATGTTTTCAGTTTTTTTAAGTGCTAAACTTGTTGAAAAGATGCCGCGCGTAAAAATTTATCGTAGCGGGGTAACATTTTGGTGTTTCATACAGTTGCTGAGATTGAAGAACGTTGCTTGCAGTAAGTGAATAAATCTTATTGAACTTCTACTTTCCTCAGAAAGCGCTTATTGGTTTCGGCCGTCTCTATGAGGTAATTATCATTACCTATAACAGAAACCTTACAGGCTGCTCGAATTATTGTCACTGGCCTTTCTCCATCTATCCATCCCCGGCTATCTTCTTAGAAGAGACCTGTGACTAAGGACCAGTATTATTTGTATTCTGCAGCGGTAAGATACGACGAATCCTGCGGTTTTATTGAAACTATAAGGCACTTGTTTTCTTTTATCATTAGCCAGTGTTTGAGTACTGTATGAAAGATGGACTTCTTTACATGAAAATATAGACAAGATAATAGAAGGGCGTTGACTTCACTCAAATCACTGATTGTTTGTCTGTCACTAATAATAATCTATGTATTGGTACAGACACAACAAATAATCTACTCTCAAGTGGAAAACGCAAGGTTACGATGGTGCCTGATAAGCGAGCAGTCGAAGACAAAAAGAGTTACCATTCGCCTCAGTATTTAAATGACTTTGAAAACTAATTATTACGTACACTTAACAGAGACGTTATTTATTATGTAGATATCTAAGCTAAAAGAAGGAGTATAAATAGAGGCATAACATTTTGGAACGTATTTCAATTTATAATACTTTTTTGCTTCGAGAGAATTCTCTTTACGAGCCGCGTAACCAATTATGCAATGAACTACATGCAAGTGTGTTATGATGTTAAAGTTATGACGATATTTACAACTTATTGTGAGATGAAAAGTGTACGTAACAAAATTATGGATCTAATTTATGTCTTTTACGCTTCAGTGATTCTACACGATAAATAAGCCACGTTGTAATTAATCTATTGTTTATTTCAAATGAGGTACTTACTCCTTGCTTTGCCTGATTATTAACGGTTTAATTTTAGCAATTACGTATAATCCATTAACTTCAAGTAATCGCAAACCGTATGTAACAATTCCTTATTAGTAATCTCAACAATTAGTAGAACTACTTTTAGAATTTCGTAGGAAAGGCTGTCTTTGTAAGAGTAGGTATACTTAGTTATTTTATTTCATAGCTATCTAGCAATTACTGCTCTTGATAAAGTCTAAAGATATTCTGAAATAGTTTATCGTTACAAAAATTTATTCCGAATAGAAGAATATAGTATATATATGTATGTATTTCAAAACTAGACGCTGAAAATACGTTACCTTTTGCGAATGTCATTGTTTTTATTTTTTTTATAGAAAAACGTATTATATTAGTACAAGTAATGATTAAAATAGAAGTCTATTTTGGACGCTAAGCACGCGCCTTTGAGGTCGGTCAAATATTTAACCTCGGAAAAACATGATAGGTACAGCATTTTAATTCAATTTCAATTTATATGGTAGGTATATCTAGAAAGGAATATAGGTATAATTGCAAAGGAATGTATTTTATCCCGATTCGAATTGTAAATCGTTGTAGAAACAACAAAAATACCTAAACTACCTACACATATTTTAACAATACTGAGTGCGGTCCTGTTAATTTTGTCTTCAGGAAAATATTGTTTTGTTTTCTTTATGTGTAGTGTGAAACATTGTTTTTGTCAATTTCCGGTAAAATATTCTAGTCAGAAAATAAGTGATCACTTCCTATTTTTTAATTAACGGCTGCTCCATTTCCTAGTTCGTTTTTAAAGCACTTAGTATTGTATAATTGTTTTCCTTAGCGATGTGCAGCATTACACAATAGGGTCGATTTCGCCTTCACCCTCGTTTGCGACATTGAAACGAAGTGACCAACTTTTTTCCAGCGTTTGACGATTGACGAACGTCACGCGCATATTATTCAGCCAGATTGAAACGTTCAAGATTTAATTCCAGTTGCAATAGAAGACAATGTCATTGTAGATTGTGTCGAATACTATTGTTTTGTTCGACGGTCAGCTGCTGGGAAAACGTTTGGATTCTGTCTGTGCACGTCAGTCGTAACGCAACGCAGCTGAGATTGACAGCTACATCCGAGTGACATACGCGTAATTATTTGTTTAGTGCGAAATGTCATCTAATTTAATAAACGATAAACATCAAAATGATACGAAATTAAACGGTTTAAGTGCTACATTTGTCGATAAAGGTTTAACTCCCTTAAGCGCGAGATATAGGTCCAAAAGTTTGTCAAGTGATAAGTTGAACAACACGAAAGCTGATCGAGCTGCTATTTTGGAGGATGTGGAGGCTCACCACATTTCTGAGAAGTCTGAGACACCAGGGTGTTTAGTGCAAAACAGGGTTATGGACCAAGGGAAACAACCAGTTCTAAACGGGTAAGCCTAACATTTTTTTCATTTTAATATAGACATCGACGTGTGTCTACTAACCTATTGGCTGTTTATGAAAATAATTTTTCACATTGTTATTTAAATGATCGACACATTGTACATATCGAATTATTAATGTTATAAATATTTGAGATTTGAAAATTAAGACTTCAAGACTCATTCAAGGCATAGTGCTATGTATGCCTTTTTAAATTAAAAAAAAATCATTTTTTTTTATTTTACCCACAAAAATATTTAATTCAAATTGTTGTTCTTTTATGTATTTAAATTTTTGTAAAATATTGTTTGACAATATTAACAAAAATAATATTACCTTGAAGTTTTACTCAATGTTGAGTTGCCAGATATTTATTAGTATTACTTATGAAATAACTTAAGTTCATTGATAATAACTCTTAGAGCCGCTTCTACTTTTTTTTATATCAGAAGTGAGTATTTAATGACAGTACAAAATGTAATAAACTCAATATAAGTTTTTAATTTACAGTTTTTTTTCATAGAAGACATAATTCTAAAATAAGACTATTCATTTATGTTTTGAATGTTTATAAACTATCATTGTAAATATTTGTTATTATGACATTCTTCAATTTACTGTTTATCACAGCCATATTAATTTATTTGAAAACGTTTGTGCAATTAACATTACTAAAAGCTTATTTTATATAGCAAAAATAAAACTGTCATATTATATCTATTTTATAGAAGAAATGCTACCCAGCTGCAAGTATTATATATTTTCACTTTACCCTCTGTTATACCATCGTATTTGAAATGGACAAAACAATAGGTCAGAAAATATTTACCATAACGTCCCTTCTAGCAAAAAGTATTTGGGTTTACTGATAGCAAAATAAGGCCAGATAGGGCCAGGTTGCTCCATCACCTATACAATTTCCATGTATACATACATGCCCTATGTGCCCTATCCCTGTAATTTGTATAATTAATCTATGCTAATATGTCTTCTATATTAGAATTCTAGTGTACATGTGTTTGTAATTGTTCTCTTCCTAAACAATCTCTGCTTACCACAACCTCACAGATTATCAGCATGAAATAATAGTATCTATTACTGTTGTTTTGTTTGGCGAGTGAGATTCCCTAAAGGCCTCTATTTCCTTAAAGGCCTGCAACACAGCGCCCATGATTCTCAGGATGTTGCTGTGGGTGTCTAGGGGCGGCGGTTGGTCACTCTCCATTAGGTGATCCGCTTGTTGATTTGCCCCCTCTTTTGTAAAATAAAGAAAAATAAAAAAAATAAAGGATTTGACCGATTTTGATGAAATTTAAAATGGAGATTGATTAATCCTCAGGGAAGGACAAGAAAAAGAGTGTTTGTTTTATATTCTTTGTATATTGTAGTATTTATTTATTCTAGTTGTATAATTTTGTGATAAATATTCTTTGTCATAATATGCATAATTTATCACTGGCTCCTGAGATAGTTTTTAATTAGTTTGGGAGTAGGAGGTTTTCCCATTTTCTGTAACTTTGTTTTTGAAATTGGATTTAATTATTATTATTTCAAATTGAAATTTGTATGAACATTTTTGTGGAATGCAATACGGCTATGAAATTGAGTACAAATATTGCTTATTAGAAATAATGAGATATGTGTTTCACATTTTTGTATTCCACTCGCAAACAGATGAAATTTGTATGAAACTGTCACTTTGTCGCAGCTATACTGCCACGCCTATTTTGATGCAATGGAGATAGATTAAACTGACAAAATCGCAGACAACAGCATATTTATTTTTTTATAATTTCATATGCATAGAAGATACTTTGGTTTAAAACATAGGTCAAGTCACAGGTCGATCAAACATAGGTCGGTCGAGAAGAAGGCGAGTACTGCTAGTATTAAAATAATATGTCACAGAACTTGCTGTGTCCATTTCTAAAATTGGAAAAAGGGCAAATTATGCAATCACCTCAATGTTCATTTGTCTGTCTGCTGACACTGCGATGTAAACATCATTTAAGAGCTGTTACAATGACTAGCAGATAGCGATTTTAATTTAAAGCCCGATCCAGACTATAGTGCCGATCACATATTCTTGGTCTAATCTCGGTCTGGTAAAATCTACATATGCCGGTCTCGGTCCAATCTCGATCTGGTAAAATCTGATCATGTTCACATTATACAATTTGGCTCAGTTCGCGATTCAGTCTTGAACTGTCAATAATTGAAGTCAAATTTTGGGCTCGGAATTAATAACAAAATTAACGTTATGTTATGAAAGTATTTATTTGTTTCTAATATTTAAAGAGCATCATACCGTAGGTACATGTCGTAACAAGTTCGATCTCGCTCAATCAAAATGTATTTGAAACAGATCGTGACTGGAATAGGATTCCACCGGAACTCGACTATAACGGATAGTGTGAATACACACATTGTTTCTTATTTTATAATATTTTACCAGACTGAGAACGGTATGTGCGCCGGTCACATGCCGTTCTCTATAGTTTGCATTGGGCCTAAATATCTAGTTTTGACTTATGGAGTTTGGTTTTGGGCTTTTGTTGGTTGGTTTCTGACTTTTGGTGGTTTATGTGGCCGTTTCTCTGTAAACGGGGCGACTCGTCCTAAGAAAGTTGTCTCGTCCACTTTTGTGCTTATATATTGAAGAAATCATATTAAAGGAATAGATATCTGCCTGGTTAATAATGAACAGCAGATGAACCAAAAATATTTCCATTGGTTTAGGAAATATTGAGCATTTTTTGAAAAATTGACACAGGGGACTGTCGCTTATGTCAGGGGACTGTGTATTTAAATGAAAAATACCGTATTAGTAACAAAATTAAGTCTTTTTTTATTTTCGTAAATTTTGGAGTTTAGGAATGAAGTAATTGAACAATAAGTTAACAAAAAATTTCTTGTCATTATTAAAATATTATAATAAATTTTATGGGTTATCACTCTTCTGTATTCCATTCACTATAACTTATATTTCTCAACGAACTTTCCTGTTGTAAATTTGGTTAAATGTCTTCTTTTTTACCATTTTCATCTCTGAAAAATTCTTTTGTTGTTGCTCTTTTAATACCTCACCAAATAGTGCCTTTTTAACTAGATTGGTATTTCTTGTACTTTGATAGGTACTTTTTCAGGACTTTAGTTTCTTCATAGTGTTTCTTCTTTATTTTATATCTCGACATCTTCTCTCTATTATTTTTTTTGTTGAATTCAAAGTCAAATCAATTTATTTAAACCTGATTGCGAGGTATTTACGAACGTCATGACTACTTTAGTTCGGTTCGAAAAGAAAACCTGTATACTTAGAAGAACTGATGAGAAACTCAGTCAGGTATCATTTTTTTAGCATCATTTTACAACAGGTTATTTAAAATACAATACTTATAAAGCGAATAAATGCATATGCAGGGGATTATTCCCAGACTCTTGTTTCGTCTTCAATGAAATCGTTAATTTTTTAGTATACTTTTGCAATCAGTGCGAGTTTAATAACAGGTTTAAATATCTTTTCCATGAATTGAGTAATTACTTGAGGAGTTTTACTGTAAAAATGAATACAGTTACTCAAAGATAAGCCACTTGACTTTTGCAATTTAAATTTAGAAGTAACTAGCTGATCATGACCTCGAGTTTCCATACCATTAGTAACGCCTTTCTTTTGAAATAGATCTATATTTTTTTGCTGATCCCCACAGCAGCAGGCCATAAGACACAAGGCTATGGAAATATGCGAAATACACCAGTCTAATGCGTCTACTACCATACATTGCCGAATTAAGCTTGTTAGTCAAAGTCCCGATATGGTCCAACCACTATAACTTATTATCTACTGTTAAACCAAGAAAATTAGCTGATTTAAGTAATTCTGATTTTTTACCACCCAGTTCTGGTTCTTATATTTCAGTAACTTCAGTTGTTGGTAGTTGAAATTGGTTAGATGCATCCAAATCTAACATATTTTCTCCCATATAGTAGTCATTACATTTCGTTATACTTTTTTATTATTGCGATACTGTTGCAATGCTCTCTCCATTTCTTCTTAGCTTCTCGATGTTCTCGTTCTCATATCCTTAACAACCTTTCTAGTCCCCTTTTCTTAAGGTTTTTCTTTCTCTCTAAGTTCATCCCTTTTCTGCGGGTCGTTTTTGTTCCACTCATATCTTTTCGCTCGTGTCTACTTTTTCTCTGTCAAATTTATTCCTTAGAGAGTTTTTCTTTTTTGTTGCCGTTCTCAAAGGATATTTGTATCTGAAACATCTATGAACATAAATAAATACAGTCCCCTGGCGGCGGAATCAGTTCCCTGTAGGCGGAATCAGTCTCATGACCCGTTATGGAGCAACGGGTTGTTGTCAGGAGACTGTTTAATTTTTTTCATTGAAACATATCACAAAATATAAATAAGTTATGATAATTTGCTGTACATCGGAATATTTATCTATCATAACAAAATAAATTTTCTAAGATATTAATAAAATACATAAAAAGAAATAAAAATAATTCATACCAGAGGACTGTCGGCTGTCAGGTTGCGACGCGAGATCAGATCGACGAGCGTCAATCCGTGGAACCTGCGTCGCAACCTGATAGCCAGTTGTGACAACCTGAAAGCCAATTAGTGACAGTTTAGTGCTGCATGAACAAGCAGCACTAAACTAAATGGCGGATGGGCTTGGTGGTAACCGTGCAATCTTCAACTGATTTGCATTTCATTACACGCATTAACCCAATAGTTTAAGCTGTCAACTACGTGGCACGTAATTTTAAATATAGACAGGGGGACTGTTCACATAATGCGGTGACGAACTTTAATTTACTTTTTTAATTTAATGAACATATATTAATAAAAAATAAGAAAGTATAATTAACAATCATATTATATTGTTTAACTAATCAAATAATTTGATTGATTTCTAGAGTTATCATTTTAATTAATTTCATTTAAAGCGACGATATCGTTGTGGTGACACGCCAGGGGACTGTTTTTTGAGCATTATGTTAAGGTTTTTGATGTAATAAAGTAACTTTAAATGAATACTGTACGGTGAGTACAGGTAGATCCGGTAATTATCTTTTAAAGTTAATTACGAAATATGTCATAATTTGTAGTTTTTTAAATAATATCAGCCTGAGACAACGAGTTGCCCAGTTCACAGAGAAACGTTCATATTCAAAATTTAAATTTAACTTAAATTTTTAAAACCTTATCTCCAAAAGTAATAGCCTCAGACGTTACAATTTGTAGGCTCAACCAGCCAAATAATCTGATAAATTGTTACGTCAGTAGCACAGTTAGTCAAACTTTACTATGGAAAATTTTATCGCCTCCAATATCTCAGAATAGGTTGTTTCGACAAATCGTAACTAGTGACGGATTATCCTATAATAAAATTAAGCAATTGCTCATGGCATCACGTCTCCGTAATTAGCACCGAAAAAAGCTCTCACTTGAAATTTCAAAATCCGAAATTTCAAATTAATGAGATGTCATTGATCTTAGCTAATCTACTGATCTCTTTCATACATATTCTAAAGAAATTTTTTAAAAGACCTGTATAAGTTTACTAGTGGATAAATCCATAGGCGTGGATTATTTAAGGCATCGAGTTGTCTTAATCTAGCAATGATTGTAGCATCTATGAGGAGGTTAAGACACAAAAAAATTATAGGGATTGGATTATATTGGACGGTTTTTTAAATACAAAGAAAGCTTTTATGATAAATTTTGTTTTGTAACTGGCAGTATGGAACACTAATTGGACATCTGCGATTTGGTTTGCACTTGATCCGTTTATAATATTTTAATATTATTTGACTAATGATAGTAATTACCACTAATATTCCATAGTATTGCCACTTCAATAGGATTTCAATATGAAGATTAGTAATATCAATATTAAGTTAGTAAATTGAAATCTGTTATCCGTAAATATTATTAATTTAAAGTTTATCAAGTATTCATAACTGGGTTAATAAATTGACATGTGTAGATAACACAAGGTGTTATTTCTATTCTATTCTAAGTATCATACATATATATACATTGTATACATATATATACATATACATTATATGGCACTCATAATCGTAAGTCGTGAGCACATATACACATATACACCACCTCAGGCATAATTATACACTCAATATAGCAGTAAGTAAATATTGAAACATTATTAAAATTAATATAGTATCCGGTATTGTATTTACAGTCATATTTATTTTACATTTTCTACTTTTTTTACTGTTTTTTATATTTCACATGGTAAAAGTTGCCAATTAATGCTTTTGAAATCATAGATTATAATCTATTAGCTGATGCCCGCAACTTCCTGTGGAATTAAAAAAATAACCTGTGTCCTTCCCCTGGGTTCAATCTATCTTTAAATAAAATTTCTGAAGAAAACGTAACAGACAGAGAGGTAGAGACACTTGCGTTTATAATATTTGTATAAGTGTTTGGAATTTTAAATGCTGCATTTTTAATGCCTATTGAATATAATTGACAGGTATTGTCAATATTATTTAATTGATTTTTTTGTATTTCCAATTACAATACAATACACTTTATTGCACCAGTACAAATATACAAAGTCACAAAGAAAAATATTTTTAAAATGTACAATTTAGGCGGCCTTATTGCTAGAGCAATCTCTTCCAGGCAACCTTAAGGTAAAGAGAAAAAAAAACAGGGAAAAACCTGTGGGAGGTGCGAAAATAAAAATATTAATAAATATACATATAGATCCATTACAAATATTATATAAATATATAAAAATTAATAATGATGAATTACCAACATATTATAAATTAATCACATTACAAACGAAATGACATTACCCTGCATCCACCTGCACCTTTATACAGGTAAATGCAAGGCAATGTCCAGAAGCTATGGAAAGATAGTAAATTTTGAGTTCACGTTGAAATTGAGCAAGTGTGTTAGCACTTCCTAACACCAATGGGAGCGAGTTCCATAAACGAACTGCTTGAACGCTGTAGGAATCAGAAAAGAACTTTGTAGTGTGGGAAGGAATTTCAAGACGGAGAGTTTCACATTGTCGTAGGTTTCGATCTCGACCACTGCGAAATTTAAAATTATTTTTTAGATAAGCTGGTATCAAAGGATTGAACAGAATGGAAAAAAGAAGATTAAGGATGTGTGTGTTACGGCGAAGACGAATTGGAAGCCACTTGAGCTGTGCGCGAAACTCTGAGATGTGATCATATTTGCGTAGTAGTAATTATATTAAATTGTACATTTAGAAACTCAGAAATGTCTAGAGAAATGTCAAGAATTACTGCTATGCACTAAAATGTAACTGCGCTATCATATCTTATGTAATTAATCTTGTTCGATTCAACACCACAAAAATTCAGGCGTGCTTATTCACCACCAAAAGGAATCTTTTCGTATTAACTTTTACTTTCCAGAATGTCAATATAAATCTCGGATCCTCTTGAGTTTCTTATTATGCATTCGTCATCAAACATAGGCTTCGAGTGGTCTATCGAAGCCAAGATTAATACTGTTGCCAAAAAATTTAGCATCCTTTCCAAGATTATACGATATTTCTCACCAGCGCAATTTCTAACATTATAAGAGACATAAGTCCGATCCTGTATAGAATATTGCTGTCACTTCTGGGTGGCTCTGAGAATCAGTTGGATGCGCTGGCTTTCACAGACCGCCGAGACAGGAGGTTCATTGTTGACGATACTTTAGTCAACAACTAAGTTCAAAGTCATGAACATCGCCGTGCCATCGACAGCCCTATGGTTTTAATAGATTATTTTTGTGGAGAGTGTGCGTCGGAATTCCATAGCCTGGGTTCCACAGTCCCCCGTCCACTAATGACTAGCTAGAAACGAAAAATCGATAAATAAAAGCCCTGACATTGCCCACGCCAGGGGAAGCAGCTGTAAAATATAAAAATAAAAAATGACCAGCTATACGCCGGGACGGTCTTCACACTCACATTTTTGACATCTGTTTCACTCGGACAAAGAGATTTGCTACTTCTTTTGTAGTACGTATGACTAAGGTTTGGAATATGCTTCTGGCGTCAGCGTTTCGTCACACTTATAGTTTGATTTTCAAGGAGTCAACAGGTACCTTCTGGGCAAATGTGATTGACTTTCAGTCTCGTCATTGCTTTTCATTAGGGAAGACTGCAACCAAACTTAAACCCATTGAACATAAAAAAAATAGGAACAATGAACTTTAATATTGTTCTTAATATATACATAAAGTTGTTAACAGACTATCTGTCAGAAAATCTTTTGTAATACATAATTTGCACAGTTGTTAGATTCATAGTATAATGTGTATACTCAGTGGTTTGAGAATTAAAACAGTACAATTGACACAACTGACCAGAGTTCAAATTTAAAAAAAAGTTATTAATGGTGGTTGTTTTTTTTGCCAGGTACTGTATAACGTAATAAATATTGTTATCTAATTTAATACCAGTAGATTGAACAACAGAAACATAACAATGGGTTTAGAGAGATAACATTAGCAAATAATTTTATATATTTATTATAACATAATATGTTATATGAATTATTAAGATTAGTATGATTACTTATCATAATAATTTTCAAGGCTTGGAAAGATTGTGTGGTAGTTTAGTTTTTTAATTCTTCCAATTAAAGATTGTAAGTGAAATAATGTATAATCAGATTCAATACCTGTATTAAAATTTCGAATACAAATATTAATAAATATTTTAAGCTATATTTATGCTACATGTTTAAGAAATTATGAATACTATGGCCATTTTAACGGGCTACTTCACTTACATTTTTTCTCTCTTTAAAGTTAGGGGTAAAAGTTATGGGTGATCTGAAACAAGTATTTATTTAAAATTAATAAAGCTTCTTGAAATCTAATAATATTACTAAGGTTTTTTTTATCAAACCTCGGTTTTACACTTGAGGACATTGTAAACAGTACATTATTTATTTTTATTTTCACGGTCTGTTCCTGGAGTAACTTAGAAGCATTGAAATGTCGAATTAAAATAGCAAATTCGGATAGCAAAGAAATATGTAGATACGTGCTTGTACAATTTGTTTTTTGTTTCCTTTAAATTCATTTCGTGGTTTCAGATATAAATAAACAAAATGCAATTGGATGAGTCACAAAAAATCACTTGTTGCAATAAATCACATGATGAAATGCAACTTCATGTTTGAATGATATTGTATCATGTTTAAGTTATTTTTAAAACACGATAGAGAACGGACCAAGTGTGCTAACACTCTTTAAGCAGGGTTCCTTCGAATCTAATAATAAAAATCAATGTTTGCTTGTTTGTTCGTATTTTAAGCGCTGCCATACCGGTCATGATGAAATTTGATATGGCGATAACTTGAATCCTGAGGAAGGACATAGGCTATTTTAAAAATAAAAAACGCGGACAAAGTCGCAGTCATCTGCTAGTATATTATGGATTTATTGCTTCTCTCAATGAATTTTACCAGCCCCTACCAAACAATTTTATAATTTATTTTTTTGCTTTCTTCTGAAAGAAGTTATATTCATTTAAAAATTTTTCATGAACTGCCCTTGCCGCAGCGTTTATTATAACGTTCATTAAAAGTATGTAATGATTAATAAATAATGACCTGTACAAAGACAAAAGGAAATAATTAAATTTTAAACGAAATTTTAAATTGTTGCTAATACTATTGTATTGGATACTGTTTTCGATATATCTATTTTTTAAACATATTTTTTAATTTTACAGCTAGGGTTGCCAACATTTCTTCGGCTGATTATAGTATTTTTCAGAATAAGCTATGAAAAAATATAGTATACTTCAAAAAAAGAGTAAAAATAGACAAAGATATTTTTTGCCTTATTTATTTATACAAAAACTTTTTTGTACTTGCAATTTTTTAACAATGTTTTGTCTACAATAGCAATGTCATATGTGTTATCGCATTCTATTTTTAAATTAATGTAGACCACTGGTTCCCAAACTTATTTTGTCTACTGAGTCGAGAGCTCATGCAATCGTTGTCTAAAATACCTCCTAGCTAAATGAAATTACAAATCACCCCCCAGGCCTCTACACAACGCCCCCATTTTTTTTCTGGGTCTCTTACCGCCCCCCTTTAGGCCTGCAGCGCCCTCAATGGGGCGTTATCGCCCACTTTGGGAATGGCTGATGTAGACCAAAAGACAAAAGCTAATTTCAAGACGGACGCGCCTTCGGTCACACGCGCTAGGATCAATCAAAACTCGAAAGTCATAAATAAACAGTGAGAAATTTGTTTGTTATTCTTATTAGTTACGATGTTGCAAAATGAAGATTTATGCATCCAACTGAAATATAATATTTTTGCGTACTATACATACCTGAAATACAGTAAAATATATATTATAGTACGGTTAGTAACCCTACATACAGCACGTGGTTTATGTATGTTTGTATACATATATCGCAAGAGAATCTATTGGTTTTAATTCGTCGAACAATTTCAAATTGAAGAGTCTAGTCAAATTATGTGAAATAAGAGGTTCTGGGGACTGGGGACACAGAGCTGTCGACTACGGTGTCTGCAGTTTCTACACAATGTAGGCTAGGGACTAATTATTCTATGACAATAATATGTACTTCTAGAGTTTGGAGCACTACGTCGCGGGGCGAGTCGTCCCCGAAAGCTATGAAAGTTAACAGGCTGCTAAACTTTTGATAAAAAAAACCTTCGTTTTTACGTACTACTAAGGACTGTCTCAAAAGTCTCATAAAACGCGTATTATAAGTCTTAAAATAAAGGTCAAAGGTCACGATAATCACTTTTTCTCGTATATTTCAAAGTCAAAGTCAAATCAATTTATTCAAGTAAACCCAATCACAATGTATTTTTGAACGTCAAATCTACTTTAGTTCGGTTCAAAGAGAAGAGAAAAGAAAACCTGGACACTGAGAAGAACCGACAAGAAACTCAGTCAGGTATAATTTTTTCAACATCATTTTACAAAAGGTTTATTAAAATACAATATTCAGAGAGCCAGTAAATGCATGTGCAGAGAAAACCATTTCCAGACTATTGTTTTATCTTCAACGAAATCGTTTATTTTATTTCGTTTCCTATATACTTATACACTTCAGAGTTTCAATGTTTTACATAAAACTTGTACTTAGATCATAAGATTCTGCACTGAAGTTAATATATAATTACTTAAATTTCTTTTAAATCCATCGATTTCGTGATATATGTTATATTAGCATGGGGAGGAGGAGGCACGCAAAAGTAAATTTCTCTGAACAAGATTTGAACTAATTAAAATCATTCCACCAAAATTCAAATCCTTCCACCACCATAGCACCCTTAGAGCCATTATCGGCGTACATGAAAATAAGTATATAAATCTTTTTAAATATGAAAAATGTTTTTTTATTGGAACGCTGAGTATTCTTGATAGAAATTTTTAAGTGAGCGATTTTATATATATTCACTGGTTACCCATGCTTACAATTTATCACATCATATTAAGTAACTCAATATGTTTTTGTAAAAAGTGTCCATATGCCAGATGTTTCGCCATCGCCAGTCAGGACTCAGGGAATTCCCAGTGGCATTTGGTCGGAAGCATAATATGGCTCCGACTATTATCGTATTTAAAAATAAGTTATTTATCTTAACGTTAATATTTGCAAACTTAAAACTTAACATTATCTTAAATTGACTTCCTCAAAGTTACTGTTTAGAAAGCTGTTAGTGCTTAGAGCACCCAGCAGACTGGCAGCATTACCTCTTTGAATAGTCAAACAAACGGATTCGTTGGCGGCAGAAGCTGCGCCTGCGACGTCTCCCGAAGCCTCGAGCAGTCTCTTACAAATAACAGAAACCAGTCGATGGGCTTCGGGGCCTCAGGATCCCAAAGTTTCGACCGCTAAGAGCATAAATATGAAACTCTCAGACAGAGTCGCATACTTACACCGCTTCAAGTCCTCGGCAGTGCTGGCCGCGGCACCTGCTGACTTGGAAGTCGCCGGCACACGGGAAACAATAAGTTAATTAATTTTTGTACATAAAATATTGTATTCCACTCAAAAATGTACTAATGTAAGTACATTTTTGAAATGTAAGTAAATTGTATTTAATTATACCCAAACATGCTAACTTTTTTTATTCTAATCTATTCTACCAAGAGTAAGCTTGCTGGGTAACAGTATTACTTTATTATTTAAAGTATTCGTGTAATGTATTTAATTACGGAAATATAATACAGTCATTATAAGGATTATATTGAAATAATATTGTCAAGATATGCTCACCTATATGCATGAAAATATTTAATCTGTTGTGTTGTGTACGAAGTCGATAAATTGACCAAATATTTGCATAGCCTCCATTTCCGGTCGTCAATGCTATCTTTTGCTTCCATTGTGCTCCCCTTGATAGAGATAAAATAATTTACCAACAGCTAATTGTGTACTACATTAATTTTGACGGCAGTGATCTCAATTTTTCTACGTGACTACAAAACGTATGAAAGTGATATTTCATTGTCTTCATTTTGCCAGTTGCATTACACGATTGGTTAACTTTTGTAACACAAAAAAATATCAAAGAAACCTCTTTTAATACAGAGATTTAAATTTTTTTGGAGCAACGAGACCGATTGATGTTTCTAAATTTTCTGTATAGTATAATCTAAACATATTCTTCAAAATGACAGTTGGATTTTTTAAAATTAATGATAGTTTTTAAAATAAACGAAAATAACCGTTTTTTCGTATTTTCCGTAAGCTAGCGCGCGCACGTTAGTCTAGAGCAGAAGGTCTATTTTAGATCAAGTTATTGTTTATCAATGCGTTGCCTTAATTGAAGCAAAATAGCTCACAAAAAGTGACTTGCCAATTTTGTCTAAATTTAAAATAACAATATTACAAATTGAAGTGTTAACAACAGAATTACCAATTCCAGTGTGAAATAACCAGTGATATTGTAATTAATTGTATGTTATCAGCAGCTAATTGTTTTGCCGTCCCTTTCCATCCGATAACATTGAACGTAACCAATGTAATACTAATTTCAAACGTCTGAGAACGGAGTTGGTAATAACTACAGGGAAATATTGCACATAAATTGACACATGACAACAGATTTTTGATGAACAGTTGACAAACTAGTGCAGTTAAATGCTTAATTATTACGTTTTGCAACTAATAACCATGTAATGAATTGCTGAAATACTAGTTGTCTGGGAGTGGCGTCACTAATGTTTGGTTCTGGTGTATTTTGTTCACTAGACATATTTTTGTTGAAGACACCAGCTATATTTCAGAGTAATTTGAATTCCACTACCAATTGAAATCTACGTGTGACTGAACAAGAATGTTATTGAAAAATGTTTCAAATAGCTGTTAATAAATAGTACGTACCTGCCTTCTTCTCTGCACATATCTCTTAGAAATATGTGCGGTGTCACCCTTGCGAACGAAATAAGCAATGAAGTACGCACTATGACAGGGTTGCACGACAGTGTTATTGTAAAAATGAAGAAAGGATGCTTAGATGGTTCGGGCACATAGGAAGAATAAGTGATGAAAGATTGACGAAGAAAATCTACAGAGCGAAAGTGAGTGGTAAAACAAGCCAAGGAAGACCAAGGCTGACTTATGAAGATCAAATAGCTAGTGTTAGCGGACGGAAATATCAAAAGCACTCGCATACCTAGGCGAAAATGTGTGAGGAGAATGATGAGATTTGAGAAAGCGAAAGAAGTATGTAAGGACCGCGACGTTTGGCGCTCCGTCCTCTCCGACTGGGGTAGTTAGGGATACAGCGTGAAGATATGTATGTACCTACCTACCTATGTTCTAGATGTGATTTGATTTTAATATTATTTCATAGTCATTATTACTATTATTGTTATTATTATTATAGTGTACATTACTGGAGTATAAAGAGATTAATTTTGAATTTTTTGGAGGTCCCTGACACAACAATTTGAGAATCATAGACCAGATAAAATTGGGCCAATCTCGTTCGAAGACGACGTATGCCCCAGACCGTCAGCCCTGTAGCCCAGGCCTGAGAAGAAGGGTACGATGTTCCCCATCTGTCATCGAAAGACGGCTAAAGAGGCCTTCGAAGTCGCGGTCGAGTGGGGGTTCCAGTAGTCCATCCATGCAACTCCGAGGAAGACGAGAGCGTATGTGGTCCGCAATGCCATACCACGACGAGGGTACAACTGGGCTCTTGTTGCTGAACCGAGAAGTGCTTCGGCACAGTGCGAAAAGGGCTCCAATGTGTTCCCTAGGAGATCCGGGAGCACCTCGACAACGCAGCAAGAGCGACCTCCGCAAGTTTTGATGGGTAAAAACCCCGCATAACTCAGTCTCTCCCCCAAGAGACTGTAAAAAAACCTATTTTAGTGGGTATCTGATTTTATATTTACAAGTCAAGTCAATCAGTGAAGAATCATAATCTGATAAAATCTGTAAAAAAAAATATTTTATTTTTGAAGTATAAGTACTTAATTATGAATTTATTGCTATATTTTTTTATAAACAATTTTAGTCGTAGCAATGAATCGTAAACGGACAAACGCGCGCTGTGTTTTGTATGTACGGAAGTTTATCGCGCGGTAGTATTTGCACTTCGTAATCGTAATATTATCTACGATGTGAAGTGTAGAAGCGCCCGACGCGATACTGAAATACTCAATTTGTTCGCGATAACACATCGGTAATGGACGTATCATTCAAATTGGTTCCACTTAGGTAGAGAAGTTGGACACGTGTCACTCATTGATTACCGAATTACTGGTTTTTGATCAAAGACCAATAGTTTGTGATGTTGTGATTTGAAAAATGGTATTGTGATTGTGCAATTTTTGTTCCTGAGTCAACTTTAATTGTAACTGGATGATCAAGATGACGGAGGATACCAAGCCTTTGATACTGTAAGTTCTTTTATAGAGCTATTTCCAACAGCTATTTCCGAATCAAACACTTATTTTTCCAAAAAAACGCGAGTATTACGAGAAGGATGATGTCGAAAAAATGATATTTAACTGAGTTTTCGCCGGTTCTTTGGCGGTAGCTTTGACGCTAAAATATGTCTTGTAACTGAGCTTACTTGAATGACTTTTTATTCGAATTAATATGTAAATAACAACTCTAACTTGCCCTTATAAAGTAAGAACATACACGCGCATTTGGGGTAGTTTTTTTTCCCCATTCCGTTATTCGCTTCGATACGAGGCGCTCGCAATTTGATACGAGCTTGCTACTTTCACCTTTAAAAGCATGGCAAGAACGGAAATCGGACGGACGGATCATCCGTCTGTCTTTTTTACACCTAATGAGCTGAACTTTGTCATAGAGACCTGTACGTCTAAACCAAAATCAGAAATGAGTAACAAAAAATTACATAATGCGTGTATACGATCGAATTTTCTTTAAATTTAACTTTTATTTTGACCAAAATTGCTAAAGAATAGTAATCGATGTGTATCTGACACACACAGCCGACCGTTTTTTAATGTTATAAGAGGCAGTAAACAGATAACAAAGCTAAGCTGACGGACGATACGACAAAGTCAAAGTCAAATCAATTTATTCAAGTAAACCCAATTACATGGTATTTTTGAACGTCAAATCTACTTTAGTTCGGTTCGAATAGAAAACCTGGACACTGAGAAGAACCGACAAGAAACTCGGTCAGGTATCATTTTTTCAACTTCATTTTTCAAAAGGTTTATTAAAATACAATATTTTCATTAAGCCAGTAAACGCATGTGCAGAGAACATCATTTCCAGACTATTGTTTTATCTTCAATGAAATCGTTTATTTTATAGTATGATTGTCTAGTCAATGTACGTTTTATAACCAATCTAAATTTATTCTCTGTTAATTGAGTAATTTCTTGAGGAACTTTATTATAAAAACGAATGCAGTTACCTAAAAATGAAACATTTGACTTATGTAATTTAAATTTTGGAATAACCAATTTATCACACACAAAACACACATGCAGAGGATCTCCTAAAACCACCACAACAAATTTGAAAGTAAATTCTTACGCACATGGCTGAATCAGCATGCATCGCACGTGCATGTTGCCAACTTTGTAACGAAAAAGCTTGTTTGGACACAAAATAACTTAAAAAATTGATGATTTTTGATCACTATCACGTAATTTACGATTTAATGTATACTGGTATAGGACTTGGAAATGACTTTAATCGGACGTCTGAGTCGGATGATTCATGTAGGTAAGTATAGAATTGTATTTATGTATCTATTAAGCAACAAAAGGACAATTATTTTTTATTTTATTTTTAACAGTATAAAATCTACCGACGTAAAAAGGACTCGTCCTCGTCGCGTAGCCCACGTGGATAGTTCACTACTGAAATTACCAGTGAGCTTCGCCTGTAAAATACAAGCTACACGCACAGATTTACATATACCTACGACTATCTGTCACGACTTCGATAGATTTACCTCGCGGAGTTGAGATTAGCTTTAAAATTGATATAAATAAGGATGTAAATGCTATTCCTCGTTATAAATAACTACAATGTTTTACAATAAAAGTTACTACCTACTAGATAAAAACGTACTACATAACTTGAAAAAAATATAATACACGATTAAATGAATACAGGCTGGATTAAAAAATACTAATTCAAACAACTACATTATGCCGATAGACCTGAAAAATATAGAGAAATATTAGCATATTCCCCAATATTTTTCATAACACAATTTCATAATAATTCAATTTGAATTATATATATTTAGATGTCAGATATCAGACATCCAAAAATAGATGTATGCAAAGTTATTTCTAAAGGATGTGTAAATGCGAAAAGGTATTAAAGTACACATGACTACGGAAAATTTGCATTCAAAAGTCAATAGTTCTAGTGTAAGATCTCAAAATTTAAAAAAAAAAGCGAGGCAACCCTAATATCAGCGTTTTCACGTCACTAGCGACATTTGGAATGTAGGGCATAACGATAGGGTTGTACATTTTTCTATTATATTTTTTTGTATGGACAACTAAATAAACGTATCCCGTAATTATTATATCTGGAATATAGCAGCCAACATTAACACGTTGAAACCCCGGCGGATTTATACCCACTTTCACAATAACCTTGTATATCTACTTAAATGTCTGATTTAGGAAAGTCCACCTTGTCATTCCACTCTGTGACAAATATTATGTACCAACAATATAGGCTGGTAATAATAGTAACCAATATTTGTTTACTAAATGACAGAGCGTTAGAAAATGCTATTAAGAACTTGTGATATTAAGAATATTTGATGTTGCAATGTTGGGTTTTGTCAAATAACCAATGTCTCGACAGTTAAATAGCTATACGTATCTTGGTGTTGTGGACACAATGAAAATTGTGTGATGTGTTGTGACACTGACAATTAGTGATTAGCGTTTAAGTAGGATAAGTTAGTTTACTACTTAGGAATGAGATATTATTTATTACAACCGTATGGTCTCTGCAAGGTATTGCCGCTTGCAGGGGGCTAGCGAAAGCGCACTAGCGCCGCGTAGTGGGCCATTCGTGCACTAATTTGTTATAGAGGCTACTACCGCTAGTCGGGGGTGCACGAATGGCAATATTAAGAGACGGGAAACTGATTCCGTGTGGTCCGAGTCTGCTCTCGGCCGCCGTACGAGACGCACGCGTCGCTCGCTCGCTCGCTCGCTCGCCTCGCCTCTCAGTGCTCAGTGCCGTTTCCGCGCGCCCGCGTTGCGCTGCCATCGCTCTACTCGCTGCGCATCGTGCGTAGCGAATTAGTGCGTTCGTGTCGTGTCGC
The DNA here is from genome assembly GCA_907165235.1 of Zeuzera pyrina. NCBI lineage: Eukaryota > Metazoa > Arthropoda > Insecta > Lepidoptera > Cossidae > Zeuzera > Zeuzera pyrina. The sequence continues at coordinate 3,604,689 of OU015619.1, read as the reverse complement.
GTTGCGCCTGCGCTCCGCGTAGCGCCGACCGGTTATCGCGTCGCGCCTGCGCTCCCCGTAGCGCTGACCGGGTTATCGCGTCGCGGCCGCGCCAACTCGAATCGTTGCGATTTCTCCGAGCGCCCGCGTGCGCTGCCACCGCTGTACTCACTGCGCATCGTGCGTAGTGATTAATAGTGTGTTCGCGTCGCGTCGCGGCCGCGCCAACTCGTATCGCCAAGTGTTAGTGTTAAGTTAGTGAAGTTTATATAAGACCTAGGTGTTAGGTACACATCTGTGCACAATAAGACAGGCACAGTACGACCAGGGCTACAAAGTAGGCACTCTCCCCCCTGCCTATCCCCGGTAGGGAGGTCCTCTCATACAACTTGGCGGCTCTACCAGCGCCATGGACACGCTGACGGACACCCAATTCCGCGCGTTCGTGATGGCTCAACTCGAGTCATCACACTCCCATATTCGCGACCTGTGGGACCACCGGGTCTCACCCGCGCCCCGCGCCCCCACCCCCGCGTTTTACTCGGCCGTTGTTTCCGCCGCCGCTACAGTCGCGAAGCCCCCGCCGCGCGAACCAACCAAGCCGGCCCCCGTTAGCGATTCGCCCGCTTCCCCTGACCCGACGGAGGCTTCGGACTCCGAAGAGGAAATGGACATAGCGCTTCCCTCCTCTTCGGAGGACGAGGCCACTAAGAGCGCCGATTGGCGCTTAGTGGTCAAGAGGAAGCGGGCGAATTCCCCGAGAGAAGGCGACACGCCCAGCCCGCCCTCCAAAACGACGAAGGCGGCCCCTCAGGCCTCCGGAGCTCCCGCGGCCCCTCTGGCCGAACAAAAAGCGCCTGCCTCACAGGCCACCCAGGCCCCTCAGGCCGACAAAATCAAAACACCGCCGCCGGTGTTTATTCAAGAAAAAGCGTCGTGGGATAGGGTCTCTCGGGCCTTAGACGCGCGCTGCATCAAATTTGTTTCCGCCCGCAACACTGCACAGGGCATTAAGGTGCAGGTCCCCACCCCGGCTGACCATCGGGAGCTCACAGCGCTCCTACGCTCGGAGCACATAGGGTTCCACACTTATGCGTTCCCGGAGGAGCGCCAGCTTCGCGTGGTCATCCGCGGCCTCCCCAAGGAGCTCCCGGAAGAGCTCATTCTCGGCGACCTTAAGTCGCAAAACCTCCCGGCGCGTGAAGTCCACCGCCTTTACAAGCCCCGCTCGAAGGAGGCCTTCGACCTCGTGTTAGTCGTACTCGACCTCTCCCCCGAGGGAAAGGCCGTTTTCAATATAAAATCAGTGTGTAGGATTTCGGGCCTCTCCGTAGAGGCCCCGCACAAGCGCGGCACGGTGGGTCAATGCCACCGCTGCCAACTGTACGGGCACTCGGCTCGCAACTGCTTCGCACGGCCTAGGTGCGTCAAGTGCCACGGAGACCACGGCACCCCCGAGTGCTCCCGCACGCCAGAGACGTCTGACCCTCCCGGTTGCGTACTGTGCGGAGAGCTCGGACATCCCGCGAACTATCGCGGATGCCCGAGAGCTCCGCGCCGTCGCCGCCGCGGGGGTAAGTCGCGCCGACCCGGCGGAGCACATCAGGGCCAACGCCGCGGCCCCCCTGCGCATCCAGCTCAACCTAAGGCCGCCCCTACCGCGACCTCCGCACCCACACGGCCCGCGCCCTCTGCGCCAGCCAAACCCGCGCCCTCCGCGCCGTCACAACTCGCGCCCTCTGCGCCGCCACAACCCGCGCCCTCCGCGCCAACTCAACCTGCGCCCTCAGCGCCGAACAAACCCGCGCCCTCAGCCCCGACCAAACCCGCGCCCGCGCGCGCTCTACCGGCCCGAGAGACCATAGCGCCGACGCCAGCACAACCACCGCGGCGTAAGGGGCCCGCGCCTCAAGCGCGTTCTGTGGCGCCGGCTCCTTCAGCGCCGGCGTCCGATCTCCTCGGCGACATCCGCATGCTCGCCGACCTCGTTAAGGACATTAACCTCAACGAAATTAAATTAGTCGCGCGTAAAATCCGCGACTGTAGCGACGGGATGGGACGGCTCATCATACTCGCCGAACACGCGTCCCTTCTGGACAGCCTAAGCCGCTTCACGGCGCCCCCTCGTAGGTTATAAAACCGGGCACCCACGAGTCAACTCCCTCCGCGCGCATCAAACCGCGCGGGCTCTCAATCTCATTTTTTAACGCGGACGGACTCCGCAGGCAACGCGATCTTCTTCACGAGTTTACGCGAGACCACCAAATAGATATAATGCTAGTGCAGGAAACCTTTTTGAAACCTAGAAATCGCGACCCCGGCCTCTCCGGGCTTAACATCGTGCGAAACGATAGGGTGCCCGCCCCCAAAGGCGGCACTGTTATCTACTACAGAAGGTCCCTGCACTGCATTCCGATCGATACGCCCGCCCTCACCAACATAGAGGCGTCGGTGTGCCGGGTGGCCCTCACGGGGCACGCGCCTGTCACACTCGCGTCAGTTTATCTCCCTCCCGGTAAAGCGCTAATTAGAAGCGATCTAGAGGCCCTCCTAAATTTAGACGACTCTGTCATACTCGCCGGCGACCTCAACGCTAAACATCGTCGCTGGAATTCGCACACCACCTCGCGAAATGGCAGAGCTTTAGACGAACTAACCGATGTCCTTAACTTTGACGTTATCGCCCCCATGACGCCCACCCACTATCCCAGAGTTACAACACACAGACCGGACGTACTCGACATAGCGCTTCTAAAGAACGTAGCTCTAACGCTGCACTCAATAGAGGCGTTACACGAGTTAGACTCTGACCATAGGCCGGTATTACTCAAACTAGGACCTATGATAGACACTAGGACGCTCACAAAAACCGTGACGGATTGGCAGAGTTTAGACGAAATGCTAAGCTCTGAGAATTCGCCGCGGCTTAACGCGATACCGGACGTTATCCGTTCCGCCGAGGATGCGACCGCGGCGATAGACGCGCTCACCGCTCACATCCGCGAATCGGTCTCCTCGTGCTCCCGTGAGGTCACGGCGGCGAATGACCGCCGATGGGAGCTCCCTGGAGACATCCGTTGGCTGATCAGATCCAAGAACGCTGCGACCCGCGCTTACGACTCGTTTCCCTCAGAAACGAATAGACGCAACTTACGCGCCCTCCAACGCGAAGTCAAAGACCGAATTTCCGAACTTAGCGAAAACAGGTGGAGCGATCTCATGCGAGAGATCGAGCCGACACACCAGGCTTACTGGAAGTTGGACCGATCTCTCAAATCGGACACGTTCCAAACAATGCCACCTCTGACGAAACCGAACGGTCAGACAGCTTTCGACGATGTAGACAAAGCCGAACTCTTGGCCGACACTGGAGGCCCAATGCTCCCCTAGCTCTCAGCCTGTAGATCAGAACCATTGAGACATGGTCAATCGCGAAGTTGGCTCCCTATCGCCCGCGACCGCCCCCTGCCAACTCAGACCCGCGACGGTTGACGAAGTTCAGATCATTGTCAAGGCTTTCAACCCGACGATCTCGTACACATAGTACGGGACTTTTTGTCGGACCGCTCCTTCCGCTATAGAGTCGAAGGGGTGCTCTGCTCTCCCCGCCCCATCAGGGCAGGCGTCCCACAGGGCTCCGTTTTATCGCCCACGCTCTACACGAACGACGTCCCCAAAACCCCCGGTGTACAGCTCGCCCTATTCACGGACGATACCGCACTTTTCACATCAGACCGTAGTCGCCTCAGAGTCTCCCATCTCCTCCAAGTCCCGGTCCGAGCCTTGGCGAGTGGTTCCGTCTTTGGAGAATCGAAGTGAACCCCGAGAAAAGCGCCGCCATGTATTTCTCGAGGGGCACGACGACCAGTCGCGCCCGCCGCGCTAACACTCTCCGTACTATTACACTTTCCAACACATCAAAACAGTCTGCGACCGCGCCGCGTTGGTCCTCGGCCGTCTCAATATGCTCATTTGCGCGAAAAGTAAAATGTCCCTTAGACATAAAGTTACTTTATAGAAAACGTGCGTCAGGCCTATCATGACGTACGCCAGCGTAGTATTCGCTCACGCTGCGCGCACTCGTATCAACTCTAACTAACCGGCCCTCAGCCGCCTCGCCGGTCGGGTCCGCTAGAGGCTCGGACCTCACCCGAATAGGAAGCCCGATAAGATGCACGCAGGTGCGGAAAACCACTAGGGCTAACAGCAAAGAGGGGTTTTGTTTAGTCGGTTCGAGTCCGACACTACCCAGTCGGCGTAGAGTCCGGCTGGGTGTCCGCGGGGATTTAATTTCGCCTCTCAGAAACCAAAAGAAAAAAAAATGTCAAGCGCAAGTAAGTCAACGAATCGGCATCCCGAGCTCCCAACAAGAACAAAGGAGAAATAAAGAACATAGACAACAAATTCGAAGAAATTTTCAATATACAGTCCACTGAACCGAATAAGTACCCCACACTTGGTATTAGAGTAGGTACTTAAACTGGACTAGATTAGAGTCAACGTTCATTTTCAAGGATTTGATCGTCCAAATTTATTCATATAAGAAAAATTCGGTCCAATGATACAATCATAAGTTCATTGTTACACAGATGGAGTACTTAAGATACAGTTCACGTATCAGTACAAAAGGGACCTAATTCACAATTTTGACAACCAAAGCACAAGTTAAGTAAATAAAAACCGTAAAATGAAAATAAATAACAATATTTTATGATTTCGATAATTTTTTGAAATTTGTACTGTAATTTCGCTGCATTTTTAATTATTTTATTCTGCATGTACATATATATGTATTTAATTTTATTACGAAGTTTGAATTTTTTCAAATTGCACATCGTACCTATAATTTTGTATCGATCGCTCTGTCGAATGATAACACCGATAAACGATACGTTCACATCGTACAGTATTGTGAATGCAATCATCAATATTTTCAAATAATTGAAATTATACGACCAAATAAAAATTTAAACGTTATATAATATAGTTTATAAAAAAATCTGAGCGTTCTGAGACACATTGAGTTAGTTATCTTAAAACAATATTAGTCCCCATAACACATATATTTTCGTAGCTTGTCTACAGAACCTTATTTTAAGCACGCATAGCGACCATAGACAACTATCTATACACAAAATACGATAACTGTGAACATATTAAAAATGGGCATCGCTTTGTACGACCTACGCTTATTACGTAACTTGCAGACAGCATGCGACAGCCAATATCGCGCGATATCTGCTGTCAAAACAAGAATTTGTGTAATATAATTTGTATAGTTGTGCTAAATCTACCGCGAAAAGTGTATTTTACGGTCATAGAATAATAGATACGCAATCCTCATACATGATACTAATTTTTTATTGCAATTAATCACCGGTCTCGCAGTGATCGTGTGGCTGTCGCTGTCTGCAAGTTTTTAGATAATAAAACCCCGCCGTTCATGTGACTATGTAACTCAGATTTCATACTTATTTATACGAGTGTATGTGCGTGTTTAGCCTAGGTTTACAACAATAGCTGTATGTGCATGACGGCATAGTCACCATAACCATAGTATTAGTCACCATAACACAATTCTATGATAATTTAACCATTATACGTGACTCTAACGGAGTTTTTTCATCAAAAACGACTAATGTTGCTTTGTAACACAACACAATGCCCATTGAGATATGCATCGCGTGAAATTTGCAGTAAATCAATTACTACAGTGCAATTGAAGGACATTCTAACAAGCGTTTCATTTAAAGGTTAGCTTTTTCAAACATTTTGTAGGAAGTCCGCGTTCTGACCACATAATGTCGTGTTCAAAAGGGGGGCATAAAAAAATGGATTATCGTTGCTGTATTGTCAAACCAACTGTTTATTCTACGGATCCAACTTCCTGGAATTGATTTCTTTTTAATTGAAAGAAATTGTAAATTATAAGATTGTGACTTGTCAGAAACGTGTTAATTCAGGGTTCTCTAATAATCTATACTCAAAAACAAACAAACAAACTCAAAAACTATTCAACCGATTTCAAAAATTCTTTCACCTATAGAAAGCTATATTATCAGCGAGTAACATGGGTTGTATTTTATTTTCAAAAACCTTTATACTCGTGCGAAGCCGGGCGGGTTGCTAGTATCGTAAAACGAAAAGTTTAAAAAAATTGGTGAAATTTTCATTATCTAATTTTTACTTTTTCATTCCTGGTTTTGAGCTGTTAGTTTACATATCTACTTTTCCGCTCAGTAGATGTGAAGATAACGGTATAAATCGGCTGTTACATACAAACAGACACGCATAGAACACCAGGCGGGCAGATACAACCAACTATAACAGCCGTACTCATAAGAACTTGTTAAACAAACTTCTAATCGTCATTTAACTAATCGATGTATTAGCAGTCAACCGATGTTTAAAATAATACATGCATACATATCTTTTCTCTGTATTTCTAACGGATTAGTCAGAGAGGACGGAGCGCCAATAATAATAATAATAAAATCCATAAACTTTCTTTAAGCTTTACTTAGTTAAGTACATAAAAAGTTTTATACGCTGCCACTGGTAATTTCTGTCAAATGTTACAATGAAAGACCCAAAAAGCTGTATACTACATTTCTTGTGCCGCACATACTATCTTCTATTCTCTGATGCCCACAACTTCGTCAACATTTTCGTTTTTAAAATAGTATATTTCCGTCTCCTGGTGTCAAGTTTCGCCCAATGGTCACCCGAAGGTCCGAAGAATCACGGGTGCGTTGCCTACCTTTAGGGAAAGGAGTGATGGGAAGGGGAGGGGGAGATGGGCCACCGGCACTCTCACTCATCGAACGAAACACAACAGCAATATGCTGTTATTTTACGCTGATATTCTGTGAGAGGGTGGTATTTCACCGGGCAAGCCGGCCCAATTCGTGTTGCAATGTAGCATGGCTCTACCACCGTCAAATTCTCTGACTACCCGTTGGGGATACAGCTTGGAAGTATGTATATATGTATGTATGTAGCTATTATTAAACAGATGATTACAATTGAATAGCGTCTATGAATTCAATTTGTTTGCAAACATTGTTTGAAACGTAGTTAGTTTTTACCCGTTTGAAAAGTTGCAAAATTAATCAACGTTTGTGAATAAGGGTTTCATTTTTACCATTTAGGCTATATGTATACGGAGCTCTAAAAACGACTTCTTTTTAGATTAACTAATATTTTACAAAAAATTTTTGGTACTAAGGTAGTTTTGTCTTTTCGTTTTGTTAAACTAATTAAGAGTCAGTATTCAGTATGTACAATACTGAGTACAATAATATATTAGATTTTGTTAGTGTCTGGTGACCTAAATATCGATGCCTAAGGAAAATCATGATCGATTTCACCAACATCCCCACGATTCAGGTAACTCGTAAGCACACCCTACCCCTAACGGTCTTTACGTTTCACCAACCAAACGCCAGAGGGCCCCCTATGAATATTATTTAAGAACTAATTTAGAGATTTTATTCTTCTAATTGACACATAGGTGAGAGTTGTAGTGTATTAGGCACATAGAATGAGTGATGAAAGATTGACGTAGAAAATCTATCGAGCGAATAATAGCAGAAGCCAAGGAACACCGAGGTGGACTAAGTAGATCAAACTGGCAGAGTGTTGACTGACGGAAATGTCAAAAACATTCCCAACCTAGGTGAAAGTGTGTAAGGAGAATGAGGAGGATTGAGGAGGCGAAAGAGGTGAGTATGTAAGGACCGCGATACTTAGCGCTACGTTCTCTCTGACTAACCCCGTTAGGCATACAGCGTGAGGATATGTATGAATGTATATATGTACATAGGTGACAAGTTAGGAAGCGTTGGTTAAGTCAGCCATGACAGTAGGTAGTAAGTTCGTTTGCGTTAAGGTAGACTCATAGAACCGACCGTTCGTTGAATGAAACGATAAAATAATGGATTCGTTAACCGGTGATGAATCATTAATCTCACTAGGTTATTCAATCAATCGTCACCTCTATTGATAGATGGTCTTCTAAGATTTAGGTAAAAAAAGAATAGGAACAGTACTTTAATAACGTCATGGAATATTTATGCCCTCAAAGTATTATTACAGATAGATATGGTGAAATTACAACACTACGAAAAAATTAATCAATGCTTTATGTAGACCACCTCGACGTTTCTAAATACTCTCAGATCCCGCTACCATCCCCTAGATGGCTTCAGTTAGATAGCCGAAACAGAACACTTAGAGCAGCGATTCCTAAAGTGCGTTTCGCGGAACCTAAGGGTTTCGTGTATATGACACTGGTTCGCAAGTAGTACCTTTGTCGTTGAATCGTTGGAGTATTTCGGCTACTGTCATCTGTCAGAACATTATTATTTGCGCGGAACTTTGCCTAAGCATAAATCGAACTATTTTTATTCTTTGATGAGGTCCTACTTAATAAAAATACTCGATTTTAGACCGATTAATAATTTTTATAGGAAGCAGTGAAACAACTTAATTAATCATGTATTAGCATTAAATACCTACAACGGGAGGCGGCATACGCGCTATTTCTCAAACAAAACTTTCTGGCACTTTTTGTGGGCGAAGAGGTACTACCACAAGTAAATAGAGCACTCAAATGCAATGATGTAGTTGTGTCTTTACGCTTTCGCATACAAACATTTCGATAACGTTCCCCCAATTCAACAAATACGTAGAAATAACTATTGAAATTTTATTTCTGATCCATTAAGTCTAAAATTAAATGCTACCACGAAATGCATTAAGGTCTACAGGTAAATGTTAGCTAAAAATATAGTCTTGCTAAGGAGTTCGTTCACGTCATAATTTGTACATTTCACTAATTAAGAACAGTACGGTACGAATTTAAGCCAATTCAAGATTCATTATTGCATGACAAACATACGACGATACGACTTTCTAAAATTATGAACAAGTTAATGCAACATATTCGAACAAATTGAAATACGTTATGATGAGGTCGGTAAATCGATTTAGAAAAAACGATTCTGAAAAAATATATTATTGAAATGGAAAACTAGTACTTAACACAACAGTTATATTTACTTTTTTATTATAATTCCGTCTTTGACTAGATTAGATGTGGCGGATTATTCGTTGCACCTCCTGACGGTATAACGCGACAATATTTCGGAGCATTTGAAGCAATAAATTCGATTATAGAAATGGTAACAAATCGATTCATAACTAGTTTTTACTGTGCGGTGGCTAATTTTTTACTTATACCTTGACAGAGGGGAATGCTTGAAATTTTAAATTGAATCACGCCTCCCGTTGTGGATACTCGATGTGTATTAGTATTTATTTCAAATATTTGTAATAAAGGATTTTTACTCTAATTTTAAATCGCAGTAGGTAACATCTGTCATAGTTTGTAACGAGATTCCATATAATAAAATAGATTTAGATTTTAGAACCGCTGAATGGGAATCATTATGCTATAAGTTAGAACATAACATCTAATAGACGTACATATTATGTGTGTTGTCGTCCGATTGTAGAATGCGGCAAATCGTGACGTAGCCTATATAATATAGTCTTTGATTACTTTAATCAAAGAATATAGTATTATATATTATGTTCGCAACCAAGGGCTTCTATGTAAACCGAGGTAGACCTGCCTTACTTCAAGAAATGAACATTTATGTGCAATCCTTGAATTAAAACCTTGATATACATACATACATACGTATCTTCACGCTGTATCCCTAAAGGGGTAGTTAGAGAGGACGGAGAGAGGAGAGGAAAGCGTCGCGGTCCTTACATACTACTTCCGCTTCTTAATATCTCATCATTCTCCTCACACATTTTCGCCTAGTTATGCGAGTGCTTTTGACATTTTCTTCTGCTAACACTAAGTATTTTATCTTCAATGGCATTGTTGACAATTTGATACAAACGCATTGATGCATTGCATCAGTATCTGGCTGGGCATAACGTAAAATTGCTGCACATTGCGCCCCTAGTGGCGCTGTCTCCGTACTATACGAGTACATTGGTTTACTTAAAAAAAAAAGTTTAGTATTACTATTGTATCTTTTTGTGGAGCTTAAATTACAAATATATTTGTCATTTGATTACTTCATCAAATTTTATATGTATTTACTTTATATTAGTTAAATGATGTTTATATGTATAATATGAAGACTTATTAATAGTGTCAACTGACATCCGCGATACAAGCTCGCGCTTAGTGCGGAGGTCGCTAGTAAATGAAGTCTTTTTAATCTTTTTTTGTACCCTGTTTTAGTAATTAAGTATGTTATATTTCTTATGGTAAATAAATTATTATTATTATTATTAATATTACTTGCGTGCAAGATGGCTGCGTCAAAACAAATTGAATGTTGTGCCAAAAATCGTAGTAATAAAGACAATAAAGTACTTAGACGTTATGAGTAGAAGTTTATTGTTTATTTGCTAAACCAACAGCTACATTATAAAGAAAAATACAAAATAATACATAGAAAGGAAATAAACTAGTAATTGGTTTCAGCATGTATTAAAAATATCGTTAACTAAACATTTCTTTTTTCATTCGAAATAAAATATAAATATTTCGACATCAATTTCATGTAAATCACACAGTCGCATTTTTTTTTTAAGTAATATACGTAATTCTAGAATCTACAGAATTTACATTGAACTATATGGTAGGTTGACCATTTCGTTAATAAACAATGTTTAACCATAACCTTCTCCATTTTTTCTAAGTCGGTTAAAAATACTCGTGCATCTCGCTCTTTCCAATTTTACGATTTTATGACGACATAGATATAAACTGATGGATACAATATATTGGGTCCTTACATGTGAAATTAGTGTTTTGTCGTATTGACCACTTTGATCTGAAATATCTCCTCTTTGGTTAAGAATTCCAAATTCTAATTTATAAATTCATTTAGCTGGTACATTTGAGTTTTGAAAACAGTCATTCATTTGTGTTTTCCTCATTATTTTTTCTTTGGCGTCGCTTATTACCACACAATGGAAAACATGAAATATCGGTATATTTACGAGTATGAGTTCTACCGTGGCACCAGTGCTGCAGAAACAGTTCGAAGGATTAATGATGTATACGGCGCTGGTGTCGCAACAGAAAGCACGGTACGTTTTTGGTTTCAACGTTTTCGTTGTGGAAATTTCGACCTTCAGAACCAACCCCGTGGAAGGCCGGAGACCAAAGTGGAAAATGAAGAATTAAAGGCTATTGTGGAAGCGGATCCATCACAAAGCACTTCAGAGATAGCTGCAGGCTTCGGGGTAAGTGACAAAACTGTATTAATCCACTTGAAGCAAATCGGGAAAGTAAAAAAACTTGAACGATGGGTACCTCATGAATTGAGTGAATCGAACTTGCAAACACGCGTCGACTGCTGTGTTACTTTGCTCAACCGACACAATAATGAAGGGATTTTAAATCGAATCATTGCTTGTGATGAAAAGTGGATACTGTACGATAATCGGAAGCGCTCATCGCAATGGTTGAACCCTGGAGACCCAGCCAAATCCTGCCCTAAACAAAAATTGACTCAGAAAAAGTTACTTGTGAGTGTTTGGTGGACTAGCGCCGGTGTCGTTCACTACAGCTTTCTAAAATCTGGCCAAAAGATTACGGCAGATATCTATTGTCAGCAACTGCAAACCATGAAGGAAGAAGTAGCTGCTAAACAACCGAGATTGGTCAATCGCTCTAGGCCACTGCTGCTTCACGACAACGCAAGACCACACACTGCACAACAAACAACCACTAAGTTAGATGAGCTACAATTGGAATGTCTGCGACATCCACCGTACTCCCCGGACCTTGCTCCAACAGATTACCATTTTTTCCGGAATTTGGACAACTTCTTACAAGGAAAAAAATTCAACTCCGATGCGGCAGTCCAAACCGCCTTCAAAGAGTTTATTGATTCTCGCCCCCATGGTTTTTTTAGTAAAGGGATCAATGAACTACCTATGAGATGGCAAAAGTGCATAGATAACAACGGTGCATACTTTGATTAATTAAATATATTTTACAAAAAAAAAATTGACTATATTCCTCCCGTACAAAACGCCAATTTCATATGTAAGGACCCAATATTACTCTCCTCTATAGTGTTCCATCGATCGTCAAGTTATAAGCAGCAACTAAGCTATTTGCAAATTGTTCGCGTACGTAATCATTTTATCAATAACGCATATAAGTTATTATTTACGTGATCTTATTTGTGCAAATGTTCGGGACGCTTATTATGTAACTTGCAGTCAGCATGCGACAGCCAATATCGCGCGATATCTCCTGTCAAAACGAGAATTTGTGTAATGTAATTTGTATAGTGGCGCCAAATCTACCGCGAAAAGTGCATTTTACGGTCATAGAATAATACGCACGCAATCGTAATACATGATACCAATTATTTATTACAACCGGTTGCGCAGTGATCGCGTGGGTGTCGCTGTCTACAAATTTTTAGGTAATAAACGCGCCGGTTTGTAGGCGTGATCATGAGGCTACGTTTTTTTGTGTAACAAAGCTCGCATACATACTTTCCTCAAGTAATATTATCCTTGTAAGTCCTGGGGCCTGATAACGCAACTTCCATACTCTAAATATGAATGGCTTATGTTTAACTTATCACCAGATATAGTAAAATATAATGGCAAAAAATCACTTAATACTGCCAAAAATAGTAAATGATCACTAAAATTAATTTCTCATTTTAGTGTGAAATTATAACCAAAAATTTTATCTTCATCCAAATATATGACATCCTAGAAAAGTAAATTACTCTAGAGTTCTAGACAAATCGTTCCATGTATAAAGCGGATTCTGATCTGGCGCTTTGTTGGCCGTTGCCGCGGCACGCTCGCTTCGCTCGCTCGGCTCGCGCGTTGTGATAAAAATACTAACCTAACATAACCTAACCAAAAAGAGTGTTCATATAGATATTTGCTCATTAAAATTTAGTGAACGTTTACTACATTTGGTTTTTGAATACAATTTGAAGTGCAGTCATGGCTAAAAGAGCTAGAACTGTTGCAATTTTAGGTTTCCTTTTTTTGGTACAGATTTAATTTTTTTTTGGCATTTAGTATAGTATAGTATACTAAACATACTGTATATTTTTAGGTAAGAGAGCTTAGGGTCCCATAGTTTTTTTTGGTGCCCATTATATTTAATCCCAATATGAACATATATTTAGTACATTCATTTCGGCGTTCTTATTATAAAACTAAAAAATGTATTAATTGGCGTTTGTTAATATGTCAATAATAATGCTTAATCTACAATTGATATTAATCTTCCGTTTATGTAACTTATGCAATGAAGCTCACGCCATGGAATGGAATTGTGACATCTCAGTAAAATCACGCTATATCCTACGCGTATGGGTTACGGCATTTTTCGGGATTGTAACCAATGTGGAGTTTGCAGTGCTAATATTTTTTTAAGACAAAAATGAACTCATTTGAACTTTCTGATCATTTTTCTCATCCGTCAAACCGTCAAACTGATAAATTCTCCACTTTTCTTTAACGACTAGAATCGAATTAGAATACCTATCGTTGCTATTGAAATATATAATTAAAGGTCACTGGAATTATTCAAGGTCTTTTTGTCGTTTTTAAATTTATTGAAAACTCCAATTGTTTCTAATCTTCTCGATTAAAACACAAAAGTTACACCTTTTAAAAATAAATACAGACTAATTGTATTAAAATTTCTGAACTAAATTGAAGTTAAGGGTGGCTTGCACCTTGAATTGCTGCGAGCCACCCTAAACATGTAAATGAGAAAGTCCTATTTTATAAAATGAAAAGCATGGATTTTTCCTCTTGGTTATCTTGATTGCTACGGCAAATGGTAATCCTGTTTAATTTCGAAAATAACACTAGCAAGATCAATTATACGGTAAGGCATTTCATCCCATCATGCGGAAATAAATGTGCTTCACAGATTATCATGTTCATCCAAAACATAATCCCATCACGCGCCGGAAATGTTTCACAGATAAATAGTCCTCAATAAGGTCGAAATCGGGTCAATAAACCTTTCCTGTACCGTGAATATAGTGCCTTTCTGTGATAACTTCTTAATATATTTTAATCTCACGATTACGGTGGGATGATAAGCAGGTACGGGGCCCGAGCGATAAGGTGCGGGCGCCGCGCCGCGCATATAAACAACTACCTACTTTAAATAAAAAATATCAACGGATAATAATTTTGATATTTCGCGACTTATTTTGCGAACAATCAAGACAGTCGAGTCATTGATAAACAGCTACTATGAGCTATGTTAGGCTATGTTCACACGCTGCGATTATTTCTTTAGATACTCTAAAAATCGCAGTATTTGTAATAATAAGTATGGTACTTGTAATATTTGCTATAAAACGAAACATACGTCTGCTTGCTCTTTTGATTTTCCTCAGTGCGAAAACTACTTAATCAAATAACCTCTTGCAAACAGAGGACTTGTAACTCTGACCAACACACATAGGCTACCGTTTAAGTACCGTAGTCGCGGATCAACACTAGTCCTGTAGTATAAAAAATGGTGTTACTCTGTTATGATAGTAAATAATAGTGTTACTACCTGACATAAAAGACGGCTTTAGTAGGACAGACTATTTCATTTCACAGATCACAAATATTTTTAACCGATTTCATAAAGAAGGTTCTCATTTCATACGATTTTTTTTACTTTTTTTTTTCAAAGGTTATATGTGCTAGGTGGTCCTATATAAATTTAATTAAGATTTGATGACGGACTTCAAACAAAAGAAATGCTCCAACGGCTTGTGTATTTTGATGATCCTTATATTTAATATTTTATTTAATTTTGTCCGATAAAGAATTGGAAAACATTCTAGTTATAGACCTAACCCAGATATTTATTTACTAGACTAGACCACTCAAAGGGAAAATAAATAAATTAAAAACTAAACAGATTTCAAAATGAAAATGCTTCACTAAAAAGTACAAAATAATGATTATTTAATAATCAAAACTCAAGTGTACAAATAACATCATAAATACGATAATTATTTTGTACTTCTTAGTGTTTTTATTTGGAAGTCGATATTTTTTAAAGTTTTTAGTGTGTAAAAGTAAGTGGTAAAATTAAGCGATCACATAAACACAAAAAATACAACGGTTGGATCGGTACATTTTATTGAAAAGATAAAAATTCGAAGCTTTTTCACATTCCCATACAATTTGATTTAATACTGGCGAGTTATTTGTAGATGTGTAGGTCTAGTATAGAAAAAGAATTTTCATTTGACGTTGTTTTTTTTAAATAAATTCTTTCTTCGATACATTTTCGCTTACTAGCCGCCTTTGAAAAGGAAAACAATATC
This sequence comes from Zeuzera pyrina, assembly GCA_907165235.1. Lineage (NCBI taxonomy): Eukaryota > Metazoa > Arthropoda > Insecta > Lepidoptera > Cossidae > Zeuzera > Zeuzera pyrina. The sequence goes on along the minus strand of OU015619.1, from coordinate 3,589,342 downwards.
GGAGAATTTCTTTGTAGTTATGTAGTGTTAGTAGTGTTATTTTATTAATTGTAATACTTTATTATTAATTTATTAATTGTAATTTCTAAAGTATGATAAGTTAATAACGACAACCAAATAAGCGATGATAACACATACAATTTTTACATTTTAGGATCTCTGGCTCAAAATCACCTTCGTAATAAAACGAATTACGTATATTAAGTAAAAAAGCATACTTAATTGTCTTATATCACATTATAAATTGTATGAATAATTCCTATTTAAAAAAAAAACCTAATTTCGTGAAAAATTTATAATATGTATTTAAAACATTGTTATTTTCTCTGCGACAAAGTTCATTTGTGTTACAAGGTTGTTTGTAATGTAAGCTGGTAATGAAGATAACGCGAATGAATTGTTCTATGGTACACTGACTTGCAAAAAATTGGTTCAATATGAATTTTACTTTGACGATTTCGACATTTGACTTTTTTGCTGTACAATATTTAATAAAACAATGTCTATGAAAAATTCTAAGTTATACAGAATAGCTATTTTATAATCTAAAATTAGAATTGAAAAAAAATTTAATAGTTATTTAATTGATTTTGGACTCATTTTTTTGCATAATTTTTTAACATTGATTTAAACGTCTACTTTCCGAATTTCCTACGGAACTCTAATTTAATGCATGTATGATACGCTTTAAATTCATTATAAATACAGTAAATTTATTTCTCCGGTTTTACTGCACGCCAATGTTGCATGATTAGGTTTCAAAATTGAATAAAATTACTCTTTTATTTCATTGAATAATGTTCACAATTTGAATATACTGTCTATCTTTGAGCGTAGTATTTATTTATGATATCATATTCGTTATTTAAAAATACTTGTAACAACGATAAGGACCCAAGATAAAGATCGGTTTGTCGCCATGGTGCTGATTGATTTTACATATAATCGATTTAAAATAATTAAAAAGCTGGCTGTAAATAAAGCCATTTGATAAACCACCCAATAAATTCTAAAGAATGCATTATTTCTTCAATTACTTACTTCTTTGCGGTTCCAAATAGTAAAAAAGAATCTTTTGTATATTGAAAAATTACTCAAGCGTCTGTCTTTCTCCCACAGCTGATTTTATCAAAAGTTTTGCAACGCACATTTTGCAAAAATTAAGTTATTAGGGATAAAACGGAAGTGATTTTTTGTGAAATTTTTATTTATTTTTGGACAGGACGTCTGTCAGATCAGCTATACTCCAATAAAAATTAATGAAGAAACAAATTAGATCCTTTGACTTGACTCTATCATTCCGCCCTGTTTATTCTGTTGGATTCAACTTTTAACGAAAATCCTGGCCGTTACAAGTTCATGGAAACGTCATTCGACAATTTCAAAATGACCCATTTGCGTGATGGTTTGTTAAATATAAGTCACTCAATCAGTATATTGGGTATCTACATTTTAAGTCAAAGCGTCAGTGCTTGGTTGGACCGTGGTTTAACCGACAACGAACCCCGTGTAACGGCAGTCTTATAGATTTCTAAAAAGCTTAATAAACGTAATTTTATAAATATTTTCAGCACTCGAGTTAATATTTTCTTTTTGATAATGAGGAGAGATCGATGTCAGACTTTCAATCACTAAAACGTTGTGTATGGAGATGTAAGTCGTACAGGCAACACAGCTCAGCACAACACAGCACAGCACAACGCAGCACAGATTTTACTGAACAATACATTACTATGCATGAGCGTATACATCTACATCCACAGATCGTATATCGTATAACGTATACATCTACATACACAGCTCTATAACATGCACATGCGATGCAGGCGCGTAGTATGAAGGCGACGAATTGAAAATTTTAGCGACAGAGAGATCAATTTTTTGAATTAATTACAAGACGTATGAAAGCGATATTTGATAATTTTGATTCTTCATTTCATTGACTTCATTTTGCTAGTTGAGATATCAAAGAAACCTCTTGTAAAACAGAGATTTATATTCTTCGGACTAACGGAATCGATTTATGCTTTTAAATTTTCTGTGTAAATTAATCTAAACACTTCAAAATGCCAGTTGGGCTTTTTAAAATTAATTATATTATGTAATATAAACGAAAGGAACTATTTTTCGTATTTTTCGTAAGCTAGCGCGCGCATGTTTGTAAGGTCTATTTTGGATTAAATTATTGTTTATCACTGCAACACATTAATTATAATAAATAAATAATCTGTGCTGTGTTGAGCAGTGTCGGCTAATGCTTCTGTCTCCGAATATGCCTAGGTCAAAACCCACGCGGTGATCGCCTTCGATGTGTGCAATACCTTCATCAAAACTATCCCAAATTAGGAATCAGAAACGTCTCAATTACTCATTAAATTATAATCCTAATTAAAAATGCGGTATAAAAATCATTAGCGTAACATTTGTAACGTCAATCAAAGATTCAGTACGCCACAAATATTGTATCTATTGTCTGAATGGCTAAGCTAGAAAAAAATGATCCGCTCTGAATACGGCACTATAGGAGCTAAAAAGCCGTAAGCAAGGCTGTCGGTCGCCATGCGATGTGATAAAAGTAATCATTGTTTAAATACTATCACAGGCACAATTTGATCTGTTGAATTCAAAGATAATAGAATATAGTGTTGAATTTATGAAAAATGAAAACTATAGCTGTTCTTCAACTTAGTTCGCGTGGAATTTAAAAAAGTTGCTTATGTTCCCTAAGGTTTTCTTATGTATAATGTAAGGTTTTCTAATGTATGTAAGGTTTTCTAAGGTAAAGTATCTCCATACCTTTCATTAAAATCGGTTGAGTGTTTTAGCCGTGAAATCGTACAAACAACTAGAGACAGTTTCATTGTTAGACGCGACTATTAAAGATTTTGCTACGCAACTTACCGATTTACTTTAACAATTTTCAGTGGTACGATGAATAAATCGATTTAGTATAATCATTATGAACCAAAAGGTAGATAGAGTATTGTGTATTCGACTAATGGATCGGAGATACAATACGAGTACAAGATGGACTCAGACCAGACCAGACCTGAGTGCAGTCTGCCGCCCTCTCAGTTATGAGAAGTTATGTAGTTTGTTAACTTATAATAATATAATTTATGCATATATATTATATAACTATAGATTTATATAGTTTGGTATCAGTGTGGACGAAATCATCAGTGATTTTTAAGGATGTTAATTGAAAGCTCACTTATTTTTCGGCCGGCCGAGAAAAGTAGCTGTGATTACCCACTTGTTGGTAAGTGCGGCCTCTTCTCGGCCGTCCGAATAATAGATGAGCTTACAATTAACGTCCTTAAAAATCAGTCGATAATTTCGTAACCACTACTCGCATACCTAGACGAAAATGCGTGGGGACAATGATGAGATTTGAGGAAGTGAAAGGAGTATATAAGGACCGCGACGCTTGGCGCTCCGTCTTCTCTGACTACCCTGTTGTAACTATAAATTTAACTAACAATAATATAACTAATATTTATCAGGTGTATTTTAATGAAGATCACCTTGTATTTTTTCTCAGACTACAGATATATCAATACTTGAATTATTTCAAACTGTATTGAACACGTGTATGTTTTTAATTTATTTACTAACATGTGCGTAATATTACATACCGGTTTTACATTACGAAACATATTATTATGTAGGTATGTATGTATCTCATTGAACTAGGTACTGCTAAAATGGCATGACTAACAGTCTGAGCGAATATGGTCATTAAAATAAGAACAAACAACTTCATGATCTCATTCAATAATTTCAAGATTTTTTCGATCTCGTAAAAATATAATTAACAATTCGTCATTGATCAAAAAAGAAATAATGCGATGCAAAAACAACAGGTGGCACGCACCAGGTGGAATAATCGTTTTCGCAATGAGTTTTTTATCCTTTCCTTTTCTTATTTTGTAAAAAAACCTGTAGTTTTGGGAGGTTTTGATTGTAAAAACTTCCGACTCGAAAATAATTGCATTTGAAATAATGCTGTGAATTTTTTAATATAAATTCAATGCAATCTGTAACAGTCTTTGAAGGTTTTAGCTTAATTGTTTTATTGCCAGATTGATGTTTTTCGCTATTTATTTATTATTGCAGACAATTTATCTTAACTTCAACAGCTCATTCACAAGGTGACACTACAGTGTGCTAACAGTTTCAGTAAAAACTGATCTTTCCAACAATGCGGGATCAGTAAAAAGTAATTTTGCATAATTATGCAGAATCAGTTTTTTACCAACTCAGTATTTTATGGGAGAATGAGTTGTAATGATTATTAAGTATTTGCTAATGATATTTGAGGAAGCGAAAGAGTAAGGACCGCGACACTTGACGCTCCGTCCTTCTGACTACCCCGTTAGGGATACAGCGTGAAGATATGTATGTATGTATGCTAATGATATCTGTTTATTTGTACAAGTCATTCGATATATAAACAACAGTCAACACAGCCTATCACCAGAGGGTACCACTGTAATTATTTCTAAAGCTGACATTGCAGTCGAGTTTTGCTGTTGAGTCACTATTTACTAATGTTCCTATTCAGGACTGTCTTGATGTTATCAAGAGAAAACTAAGGGAAAATGGTCTGTGCGACAAGTATATTGTTTTACTGAAGAACTGTCTAGAAGAAACTTTTTTATACCGTGGACAATATTACCTCCAGATCGACGGAGTGGCCATGGGTAGTCCAGTAACACCGGTAATGGCCAATATCTGGATGAAACATTTCAAAGAAATGATAACACCACAATTATCACACGGTAAACTGGAATAGTTACGTAGATGACGTCTTCTGTATTATGAGAGGAAGCAGACAGGAGATGGAACAATTTGTTAGCCACTTGAACTCTTACACCCCAACATCAGGTCCACGTTTGAAATGGAGATAGACAGATCGTTGCCTTATCTCCATGTGAAAATAACGGTGAGAGATAATGGTACCTTGGCTCACACAGTATACAGAAAACCCACGCACACTGACAGGTATCTGCATGCTAATTCGCATCACTATCCGCGACACCTTCAATCCGTGGTAGCTTCACTGGTGAATAAAGCGTACAACCTATGTGACCCTGAATATTTAGAGAGTGAACTCACACATGTTCAGGAGGTACTAAAACAAAACGGATACAGAGGGAACATACGACGTCCACGGAAGAGCGAGCATCACCCTCAGGTCGACAGAGTGCATTCTTGCCGTATATAAAAGGAGTAACGTACAAAATTGGAACAGTACTAAAGAAATACTCCATTAAGACTGTGAATAGTCCGGACTCTAAAATGGCAAATCACCTGCGTACTCCGAAGGATGTCATTCCCTTCCAGACACCTGGTGTCTACAAGGTGGATTGCAGATGTAGTAGTTCCTACATCGGACTGATTTGTCAGATTGTTCCTTTTGAGGAACAATAGCAGAAAGAGTCAGAGAACATGTCACAGCTGTCATGTTCTGTATCGTTGTACTGTGACCCTTCCCTAGTCACGCACATTAGTACAAGTCTGGAATGTCATGAATTACTGAAATCTTCAGCTATTTTCCGCTCAGCATACCAGGACCGAATCCCTTCGGTGCTGGTTAGCTGACCGAGTCCGATCTCTGGTATGTCCTGAGGATGCTTCGTTATTAGGCGAAACATGTGTCGATTGGTGGTTTTTGGAGTTTGAGCGGAAAATAGCTAAAGATTTTAGTTATTCATCACGTGACATGGATTTCCGCAAAGTAACACCTGAGTCTATACAAAGTCTGGAACCTCGCATCAAAAAAAAACTGACACCCTCTTGAAGCAAAAGTTCCGTCTATTATTATCGTTCTTGGACCGAGATCACGTGGATTTACTCATTTGTTTTCTCAGTAGTGTTAGCAACACCGACGAATAAACATAAAGGGGAACACTGGCGCCCTCTAGAAGAGCGCGACGGTGTTCGTGACGTCATAGACGAGAATGACTGACGGCTTGTTCCCTACTACCGCTCCAGATTATATAAGTCAAAACTCGAGACATCATCATCATCATCAGCATGTACATCAGACAACTAGGTCAGCCATTGCTGAGCATTTGCTGGAGTCAGGTCCTTTCCACCGATCGACACTATTATTCCAGAATAGCACGAGAGGCGGTTGAAAGCAAGAAATACCATAATTCCTACTGGGAAGATGGATACCGCTTATCAACATCATGGAATCCTGTCATCAGTGAGTGTGTCCGGGGCCGGAAAACCGGACGTCGCCAGTGTGTAGATGTCGTTAGTGTAATGTGTCGAAGTACCGACAGTGACAATAATAAAAATTAAAAAATGTGATAACTGATTGCGGGTAGTTGCCAGAAGACGCACACTACGAAGATGACATTCGTCATCATCAGTCTGCCCGTGACCACGATCGGTACAATCCGGTGGAAACGTCGGTATTAAGAGGTATTTAGCCTTAAAGTATAAACGCGACAAAGACCCTTGAAAGAGTATTGTAAAATTGGTGTAATATATAGAATATTAATGTTAAAAAATGAGCTGTTGCGAGAAGCCTGGCAGATGTGAAACATAGAACTTATTTTGTATAGAAAATATGCATGAAAAGATGGTTTATTCAAAGATATAAATATGGCATAATCAAAACATTAAAAAAAAATTCTTTATTTAAAAAACAATAGGCAAGGTGTTCCGAAGTGAATAACAACACAGCATACGCTATAAGTATACGAGCTTAGTACAAGCGCGTGCTGACGCGTCGTCACGTCGCCACGCCAACAGCCGGTCTGACCCGCAACATAAGATGTTTCACATCCATAAAAATATACCTATCATGTGATCTTTGGTTATAGGTACAAAGATGGCAAAGTGGGGTACGGCACAGACAGTCCAGCTCGCGGGCGTCGTGTTATATTCTGCGTACATGGAAATCCTTCTACGGGTTGCTGTGCGGTGATCGAGACATCTCCAGATAGTGATGACCCAGAAAGGAGAAATGGCAGCATCACCGAGGTCGAAAGTAAGTGCATGAAAATCGTATATTTATATCGTTTTTTCTGGTTCTTTGGCTTCAGCTAAACAAAAGGTCTTTTCGTTGTGTTAATTATAAGTATTATTTATCATTATATTAAAGGAAAGAAAGACATATATATGTTAAATATTTAGTACATTTTTTTGTTGCTTGTTTACAAAGGAAAATTGTGTTCACTGTTTTAGACATTACATTATATGTAAGCATTGATTTGTTCTGTATTTATATGCATTATTTAAAATGTAATTTCAGTTTGTGAACCATATAAAATAAAAAATATAAAAGAAACATTTTATTAGGTTCGAGCACATAGAAAGAATGAGTGATAATGATAATAGACTAACGAAGAAAATATACAAAGCAAAAGTGAGTGGTAGCAGAAGCCAAGGAAGACCAAGGCTGACTTACGAAAATGCATAGCCAAAGGTCAAAGGCACTCGCATATCTAGACGAAAGTGTATATGAGGAGAATGATACGAAGGAAAATAAGTCACATAGATAAAAGCACTGAGTTTTCCCCGAATTTATCAATTTTTTTGGCAACTTTCAATTTTTTCTCATAAAAACTTTGTTATGAACATTGAAAAAAATTTTTCCGAATCAGTTCAGCTATTTTCTAGCAATTCGCTTACCAACGAATAGCATTTAATTTTTTACTTATGTATGGTAGGTATAGACTATAGAATGTTTCAATTTTTTACAGCTTGCAATTATTTTATAGCGTCTTTATATTTTTCGAAATCATAACGTTTTTAATGAAGTTGTTAAATATAGTATTTTGTAATGGATTGATTATATTTTTTATAGTGGTAGAGCATATTTACTGTTTCTTTTACCAATTATAAAGTGTCTTAAGTGGTCCATGGAATATACCAATATGTAAGTACATACATAATATACATACATATCTACACGCTGTATCCCTAAAGGGGTAGTCAGAGAGGACGGAGCACCAAACATCGCGGTCCTTACATACTTCTTTCGCTTCTTCAAATCTCATCATTCCCCTCACACATTTTCACCTAGGTATGCTAGTGCTTTTGACATTTCCGTCGGCTAACACATAAATAATATGAACAAGTCAGAGGCGTGACTAGGGCTTCAGGGTAGAGCAAGCCCGACATACATGTTTTTTCGTTTTTGTAAAAGTAAAGGGAAGGGGAAAATATTATAGATGACTAATTAATAATGGCTTTGGCACAACCGGTCGACAAAAAGCGAGAAAAGAGATCACTCCCAGCGTTATCTTTCGATAAAACAATTTTTTTTTCATACTTTGATGAAAAGTTCGCTTTGCGTCCCCGATATCGGAGCAAAAAGTCCCACATTCTGTCCCGGCTAGCTATGGGGAAATAAAGTAGCGCGCATGCTCAGAATTTTCTACGCATGCGCCTAACTAACTGAACTCGACTGTAACCTAGCAACAGTGTGTTCATCTTTGTGTTTATATGATTGGGATTCTGCAATATTATTAACATAACATAACATAACATAACTTCACGCTGTATCCCCAACGGGGTAGTCAGAGAGGACGGAGCGCCAGGAGTCGCGGTCCTTACACACCTCTTTCGCTTCCTCAAATCTCATCATTCTCCTCACACATTTTCGCCTAGGTATGCGAGTGCTTTTGACATTTCCGTCTGCTAACACTGGCTATTTGATCTTCATAAGTCAGCCTTGGTCTTCCTTGGCTTCTTTTACCACTCACTTTCGCTCTGTATATTTTCTTCGTCAGTCTTTCATCACTCATTCTTTCCATGTGCCCGAACCATCTAAGCATTCCTTTCTTCATTTTTACAATAACACTGTTGTGCAACCCTGTCATACTGCGTATCTCATCATTGCTTATCCTGTCCGCAAGCGTGACACCGCATATATTTCTGAGAGACCGCATCTCCACAGCATTTATCATACTTTCACTCGATTTCGGGCATATCCATGCCTCGCTGCCGTACAACAAAGTCGACACCAACACCGCATTGTGGATGGCCATTTTAGCAGTGTTAGATATATTCACACTACCCACTACACATTAATTTAAATAAAATAAAAAAATGAATTCAGATGATTCAGCAGTGAATTAGAAGAAGAGGAATATAATGCGAAAAATAAGTCAGTCAGTAATAAGTCAGTCAGTCAGTCAGTAAGTCATAAATATAAGAATTAAATAACTCTATAAATTAAATAGAATAAACCTTTAAAAACATTAAATAACGATAATTTTTTTTTTTTTGAAAATGCAAAATATGAATGTCATAGCAAACAATTCGTGTTCAGCTCGCTTCATTTTCGGAAAATAAGAAAACGATTTACAAAATGCTGTCAAACGATGGTCGATTTGTTTTTTTTATACCAAGACAACTATTTTTTATCATCTTGTTTTTTTTTCTTTGGCAAATACGAACATTGAATATAGTATCTTTACTTCTGAGACATCCTTTATATACTATAATTAAAATTATAATTATTATAAGTACATAATTATGTTTAATATTTATTCATATTATGCGTATATATGTATTTATATACATACATTCCGGCAAAATATCTCTTTCACTTTTCTATTGTCGAGAAAAATGTGCATTTGATAACATTCCAGATATAATGAAGTGTTTGATGTATAATTTAAAACAATTAAAAATATTTAGTCACGTTTAACTCGACTGTAGGTTTCGTACCATATCTTATATAAATGAAAATCAATTGTCGCAAGTATGAAAGATCGACCGATTTGGCTAATTGTTTAGAAAAAAAACAGTGGAAATCCACCGGAAAAGGCGGAAATTTGGATGGTATTTCGGTTTGAAAATCTCAATAGAAAAAAATCGCTAAAATGGCGTCACGATGTGACGTTCAGTATTCCACCTAGGCGAAGCCGAGGCGATTCGCTAGTTTATAAAATAAGTTGTAATATTAATTACTTGAAATCTTTCATTCTAATTTTCCTTTAAACTACAGATCAGGCATTATCTCCTTGCTTTTTAAAAATTTAGGTTCAATAATTTCGGAAATATGGGAAGGAATGAGGAGACAAATTATGTTTAGCTTCACAATGAAGCATCATCTAGAAAATACCAGAGATTAGACCCGCATGCTTATGCATGCAAAGACGACCTCCGTGGCGCAGCGGATAAGCGCGTCGGAAAGTAAACGGGGGTTGCAGATTCGAGTCCCGCTTCGAGTCTGGGCGTTTATATGTAATATGTATAGGTATTTATTTACGAAAGAAAAGTACATGAGCAGTATATCAGTTGTCTAGTACCCATAACACAAGCGCTGTGTTGCTTACTTTGGGGCTAGATGGCGCTGTGTGAAATGTCTGAGTATATTATTATTACCTAACTTGCAGTTGCAGTTAGCATGCGACAGCTAAATATCGCGCGATATCTGCTGTCAAAACAAGAATTTTGTATAATGCAATTTGTATAGTGGCGCTAAATCTACTGTGAAAAGTGCATTTTACGGTCATGACGCGATAGACACGCAATTGTCATACATGATATCAGTTTTTTATTACAATTAGTGACCGGTCGCGCAATGATCGTGTGGCTGTCGCTGTCTGCAAATTTATAGGTAATAATCCCGCCGGTCTGATACCCAGCACCGGCAGAGGGTAGCAAGCCGAATTAGATATATTTTTCTGAGGATAAAACATCAACAAATTAAAAGTTGTAGGTAGTAATACTCAGACATTTCATACAGCGCCATCTAGTCCCAAAGTAAGCTGCATAGCGCTTGTGTCATGGGTACTAGACAACTGATATACTACTTATATACTTTTCTTTTGTAAATATATACATATTATACATAAACACCCAGACTCGTGACGGGAATCGAACCCGCAACCCCCGTTTTACTTTCCGACGCGCTAAGCCGTTGCGCCACGGAGGTCGTCCAGTAGTAAAAACACGACATTGACTCGACATTGATCTCCACAAAGTACCTAACCTAACCTAAAGTCTATACAATATGTTCTTTGTTTAATACTTTACTAAGTATTGGGATTTTTTTGGGAATTTCGTTGCTTTTCTTTTTCAGATATGAAACCCTAAAAAAGAAAAATTCACTTTCTCATAGTTAAGAAATGTATTACATGTCATATCGAGTTCAGTCTTATGATTAACGTTATTGTTTGAAAACGACGCGAATTATCATAACTTTCCAAGCGACCTGCTGTTATATTATGCACACGATACAGTAACTTGTTATCATAATAATCAGAATTTGCGGTTCTCGGGTATTATAATTTATAACACGTTTTGTCACATTAATTTCGTACAAAAGTTGGTTCATTAAAATATCACGTGTTTTTGAGTGAACAATCGATTTGTATTATTCCACTAGCAAAATTGCTGTCCCCACGTTGTGACTAAAAGCACAGTACAAGTAAGCATACAGTATTCTATCTCGGCAGTGTCCTAGAGATAATTACCTACGGTCGTTTGGTACGTAAACACGCAATAGGGCTACTGACTTGGACTGAATGTTTTTCTTGGGTTACGTATTTGATAATAGGTACGACATTAAATTGTCACATTATCTTTTCATTTTATATTATTGCAAATTTAATACGTTTTTATTTATATAATTTTACTAGTATTTTATATCTAAAATCAGCAACAAAGTAACTAGATCATTATGATAATATATTTCCTACAAATTAGCAACAGAGAAATATTTCCGGTTTCGATATAGATGTATTCAAACACCCATACACTGAACATTATCCTCGTAAACTTGAGTGACGCATTATTTAGTCAGTAAATGCGCGGGAGCGTTTCACACCGTACGACGACAACCGCGGCGCACTCGCGACTGTTGTATGGCGAGAAATGCCGAGGTTTCGAGCGCGTCGTTTGGGAGCGTTTGTATGAAGATAGAATACTGTATGCTTACTTGTACTGTGCTAAAAGTATCACTTAGAAAATTAAAAATAATCATTAACATTGGAAACAAATAAATGAATAAGATAAATAAATAAATGTCTATTAAAAGAAATCACTTTAGATATATGTTTTTACTAAAGACTTTTCAATATAAACTGGAGTAGACCCGCGCTACTCCAAGAAATGAATATTTTTATACAATCAAATAAATGCACAGATGCACATGACAAATACGATAAACTATGTTTTGTTCAACCCTAACTGCACACCAACATTGGTTAATGTTTAATCAAAAGATGAAGAAACCATTTTTCACCCAAAATTGTGTAAATCATATTCAATTGTGTCGGTAATATGCGAAAGTATTTTAATCTTATCTTCATATTACTTTTATTTTGTCACTATTTTTTATCAGACTATACAGGGGGTGTAATAGAAAGGTTTGGTATTAACAGTCCTTTTAGCAAGTCATTGTACGTTTGTACGCACGAAATTGAACATCTTAAGCTGTTGTAGTAACTGAGACGGGCCCATCCTTGAAATTTCAATAAAATCAACTGTTCCATAGATAAGCTCAATATCTTCTCGACCAAAATATACGAAACGGCTGATTTTTTTTGTGCATTTGAGTTAGGTCCATAATAAAAGTTCAGTATCTTCAATAGAATGATCCTTTCCATTCATTATATTTATTTATTCCACATATATAGGTCCTGTGAAATCGTACGGCTTTGATAAAACCTATACAGGTGTAACAGGAACGAGTGGTGGGTCCTTGTCTGCTCGGATCGCTACCGCTATCTTACTCGCTAATCCTGGCGTCAAACATTGCTTGCAGTCATGTTCCGGTGGAGAGGTTAAGAGAGCCAGAGGTTAAGACAGACAATAATGGTACAAAAGGCACATCATTTCAGTCCTCAGGGTTGCCGACGCATTTGCAATCTAAAGTTCTTTCTTAGCTTTGATATTGTTAATGTCTACGGGTCTTAGTACCTATCATGTGGACTGTTCGCTTGTTTGTCTCCGTAGTATAAAAAAATATGGCACCATAAAGGGCATATGACTCCCACAAGGAGCATATGGCACCACAAGGCGCATATGGCTTCACAAGGGGTATATGGCACCGCAAGGGGCATATGGCACCCACAAGGAGCATATGGCACCACAAGGGGCATATGGCTTCACAAGGGGTATATGGCACCGCAAGGGGCATATGGTTTCACAAGGGGTATATGGCACCACAAGGGACATATGGCTTCACAAGGGGTATATGACACCACAAGGGGCATATGGCACCCACAAGGAGAATATGGCACCACAAGGAGCATATGATACCACAAGAGGGTCAGTGCGGATTTACTGTCAGAGCTTTCAAACAGCTTCCAATGCTTTACCTAATCATTGCCGACAAATAACGGTAGCTAAGATTACCAGATCTAAAGAAAGGGATTTCCTGACAAAATTCTTGATTTTTTAGTCAATTTACTGTATTTTTATACAAATTTTTATACTGGTCTTTCACTTGTCAACTTTTGATTTTTTTATTTTTTTTTGTTACCAAAATGCTCAATCAATTTTTAGTTTATGTGATAAATTCCTAAAATCTCTAGCTATCTTCCGCTCAAACTCTAAAAATCACCAATCTACACGTCAATCGGATTGAATCGGATGGATTCGGTGCTGGTTAGGTGGCCGAATCAAATAATTATCTTGAAAAGAAGTTCGGTCTCGGTTGTAAAAACTCGGTTGTAAAGGCGCTTGATGTGGATGCCATTAGATCGTGCGCGCGGTCGCTTCATGAATGGTGATCTGAATTATTTAACCTCAGTATCAATGATCGTAGTACAACTACAATACAAACGCTACAAAACTACAAAAGCTTTTTCATAAGTGACATCATTGTATCGATACATGCAAGATAGTAACTCGGTTTTTGGCGGTTTTTAATAAATAATTTGATCATAATAGGTATATGTCTGAAGTTCTACGCTAAAATGAATAGAAATTAATAAAGCTATTCAAAATCAATTACAACGTTGTTTCTTCTTGGTGTCGATATTTTCAAATAATGCAAGGCGCCTTAATTGTACGCAGGGCTGGAACGGTTCGAAAAATACCGGTTAATTACAGGTTTTTCGTAAATGATCGCTCGGAGCGGAATCGATTCACGAGCGTTAGTGTAGCTGGTATTAACCCTGTTAATTCCAATAGGCGATATAGGGGCGGAGAGGAGATCGCCTCAAAATCTAACAAGTTGTGACATCTTTTAGATCATCAATCGGAACTGAGAGGGATATTACATTATTTTAAAGAGGGGTGCGGGTGTGCAGGACCGAAATTAGCGAACGAAATTGAGTGGTATTTCGGGCAGGATCAGTTTTGTTTTGCTCTTTGATCAGATCCGAAATAATATAGATTCTGATCGAGCAGAATCGAAATGATAATGGTCTTTTTAAAATATATGGCGTTTTTTTTACAAGTTTCCACCCCTGATTGTACGAAATTTTTAGACCCTTGATATATGTAGGTTAAAGTAATTTAAATACGAAGTATTTAAATACAAGGAAAAATGTGTGTTTTTTTACTATTCATTTTAGTTTTTTGTTTATTTTTATATTAATTGCAGATGTTTGTGTTTTAATGTTACAGGGCATTGTCACAGATCAAGAAACGAAGACATAGACAAAAGGGCCCGAAGAAAACTTATTATAGCTAGTATATTGTGCGTCGTATTCATGATTGGTGAAATAGTAGGTAAGCAAAAAGTTTTCAAACAGTATAAAATTTCTAATATCCCAAGCAATGCTATCTAGGTATACATAGAAATTAATTCGTAGTTTTTCAATAAATGTCGAACAAACAAATTGAGAATATGACAAACACACAGACACAAATTCTAGAAATATGTCTTTTATATTCAAAGAAATAAACATTTTCTTAAATAATATCTTCAATATATCACTATAATTAGAACTAGTCTTTCAAACAGTGCAATTCGCTTGTGATACTCGTACAAAAAAACAATCACAAATATTGTAAGATCAATTGTTTAGAATTTACTAAATTAGATTTAATAATTTTATTCGTTAATGTGTCGTATTTCAATAACTTCCACATGTGCGGAACTTTTAAGCGCCAGTGTAATGCTCGATACCAGATACTGATGCTGATATTTAAATAAACAGTAATATTGATCTTCATATCTTTTCTATAATTACTAGTGATCATAGACATGAGTGTAATTACTAAAATCAAGTGTGATTATAACTCTAAATTCATTAATTTATTAAGTTTAAGTGATGTTTTGATTGTTCAGTATAACTTAAATTTTGTTTATTTTTGAGAAAAATAGACTCCAAGAATCATGATTGGTTTATATATTTATTATAGTAACCAATTTCCTGTCGTTCATTTTTATAAGTGTAACATAGATTGTATAGAGAAAAGTTTTGTACACAGGCATTAGAATCCTCGTTCAGAATCCTATTAATGTATTTACATCCATTGCTAAGGTATCGAGTCCCAAGAAATCCCGGGAATTTTGGGTCATATGATCATAATTATCCATACTAAGTGCGATGTCACCCTTGCGGACAGGATAAGCAATGAGGAGATACGCAGTATGATAGGGTCGCACGACAGTGTTATTGTAAAAATGAAGAAAGGAATGCTTAGATGGTTCGGGCACATAGAAAGAATGAGTGATGAAAGACTGACGAAGAAAATATACAGAGCGAAAGTGAGTGGTAAAAGAAGGCAAGGAAGACCAAGGCTGACTTATGAAGATCAAATAGCCAGAGTGTTAGCAGACGGAAATGTCAAAAACTCTCGCATACCTAGGCAAAAATGTGTGAGGAGAATGATGAGATTTGAGGAAGGGAAAGAAGTATGTAAGGACCGCGACGCTTGGCGCTCCGTCCTCTCTGACTACCCCGTTAGGGATACAGCGTGAGGATATGTATGTATGTATGATCATATCCATACTTTTGATGTAATCACACCTGTGATTCTGATCACTGATAATTGCATAGAAAGGTGTACTGTTTATATTTACTTCTGAGCGGCTAGACAACTGGCAAAGTACAATCGTAACGTTTGTTGGCTTTATTTCTCGTCAAAAGTGCCCCTTGGCTACGTTTCCTACGGCAGTTTCCACACAATTTTATGTTTCGTTTGATACATAACAAAGTTAGTAACGTTTAACTACCAATTTAAAATTCGTTACGCTAGATTACGTGGTATTTGTCATTCTATTCTACTAGCGTTTACGACAATTGAGCCACATGTCTAGGCCCCCTGGTTTAGACTTAAAAATAATCAAAATTAGTAAAAGATAACTTATATTAGGTTTTTGGCGGGATTTTATGGGGAGCAGTTGGCGTTTACTTATATTAATTATTTGGAAATTGTTTCTAGTGGTATTGTGATAAAATTGGCGTAGTTTTGCGTCCCAAGTATCAACGTTGTTGTGCAATATGTGGAATTGTTGAAATAATGCGCACTCAGTAGTGTGGTGTTGAAATGTTTTTAATGGCTCAGTCTGCCTCAGTGGGTCGTGTTAGAAAGACTGCCGCAATATATTTGTCGCCAGAAACTCCAAGAAACATTAAAATGTTTTATATCGACATTTTAATGAAATAATATGAAGAATTTATGTATTCATTACTGAAGACATCGGTTGTATGGGCTAGATCCCTTTACCTTTCCTCCTAAAGGAGAATCGTATTACTACTAATCATTTCAAATTTCAAAAGTTTATATTTCAAAATGAATATTAATATCTATGTAGTTTGTTTATAAACAATCGCTGGTGGAAGTAATAAAATTCTTTTTTCGAATGGTACATCTGCATTCGATTATTATTCGCTTCATAAAGAAGTTGATGCAAATATTGAATACAATTGGAATCTTCTGCATATGCGGTAGTTCTTCAAATGTCGGTGTCCTACCTATTATTATGCGGATATTCTGCAGTTGTCGACGATCTGCATTCTGCAAATATAAATGTTCCACAAAGACGGAGGAGGAGACTTAACATCTACAACTACCCTGAATATGTATCATTACACAATTTTAATGTACGATTGATTTTATAATGTTATGTTATAACATTTCTTCAGTAATCCACTCGAATGAAATCGCGGGAAGAAGGCTATTTTTGAATCAAATAACTACACGCTAAGATAGTTATATAACAATTGTGTTGTATTTCCAGGTGGTTATCTATCAAACAGTCTAGCGATAGCGACAGACGCAGCTCATCTCCTCACGGACTTCGCTAGCTTTATGATATCGCTGTTCTCTCTGTGGGTGGCTAGTAGGCCGGCGACGAGAAGGTAATGCTCCAGACTTATTAAATTAAGTACCTTTTTTTAGTTACGCAAAAGAAATTTGCATCCAGATACCTAGCCCTTTGGGAGAGAGACTGGGATATGTGGGGCTTTTACCCACCAAAACTCCTAAAGTGGTCGTCCTTGGCGCTTTGTCAAAGGACTTTGTAGGAGATCTCCTACGAAACGCGCCGCAGCCCCTGTCGCGCTGTGCTTAAGCACCTCCCGGGGGTCAATTACGGAGCCCCGTAGCACCCTTGCAGTCCCACGACAGCGCGGACCACGCGCGCTGTAGTCCTTCTCGGGGTCACATGAATGGACCACCGGCGACCCTACTCCGACCGGCCGCGACCTCGAGGGCCCCTTTAGTCGCCTATCGATAGGCGAGGAAAACCGTAACCTTATTCTTTGGCTCGGACTACAGAGCTGACGGGCCGGTACATACGTTACTACCGCTCCGGCGTAGTCGTCTCCGAGCGGGATTAGCCCTCTCCCGTTCCCTCTCGGCGTCCTCCTTCTGGACCATTACGATCTCACAGAAGAAGGACATAGCCTTCCACGGCTCTTCACCTGCCAGTATAGCCGCTACTACCGCTGGCAGGGACAGATCTTGCCCGATCTGGTGGACCAGGCCTCGGCGCTCAGAGGCCCAAGCAGGGTCCTCCTCCAGCGTATGCTGGGTGCTGTTCTGGTCTCCGCCGCAATTATGGCATCGTGTCGTATCCTTTCATTCTATACGATTCAGTACTGACTGAAGCAGCCGTGTCCGGTCAGTACCTGCATTATCCGATAGGTGACATGCCACTGCCTCTGAAGCCAGGCTTTAAAGTTGGGCAGGATCGTACTGACAACGCGTTAGGGTGAACTTTATGGCTTTTCCAGCCGCTCGCGCCATTTCTCCACTGCGCGTCGGCGTTCCTGCCGACGCACTTCTTCCGCCGTCGCGGGCACGATTTCCCCATCCTCATCTCGGAGACGGACGTACACCTTTGCATCCATCTCCGCCAGGATGTCCATGGGCGGAAACGGCGCTAGTAAATTAATTACCTAGGTGACCGACCTATGCTCGGATCAAAAGAAAAAACAAAAAAGTTTGACCACGTTGCAGATTTCGAACCCTATACTACCTTATAAAATATACATAATATGTATATCACACACATTAATGTGGAATAATTTAATTGTGAGTTTTACGAAATTGAGAGTTGAGACTGATAAATATCTAAATATCTATAGACTATAAGAATACATAGTATAGAACAAAAGTCTATACATAAGATAGAGATCTATATATTTTAAATCACGGGTGCTTTGCCGGCATTTAAGGGAAGGGGGGGAAGGGGAAGGGGGATAGGTCACCGGCACTCTCACTCACCGAACGAAACACAACAGCAGTAGGTTATTTCACGCCAGTATTCTGTGAAAGGGTGGTATTTCACCGGGAGCCTGCCCCAATATCATGCTGCAATGCAGCATGGCTTCCACCACACATATACATTAACATTGTTTTAATTGACTATTTGCAAAGCATTTATGCATTTATTCATACGAATGCGAATTTAAATGCAAATATTAAAAAAAGTATGCGTATATTCGCAAATATATCATTACATCACAAGTGTGTATGTGTATGTGTGTATATCCACGAGTCTACGAGTGTATGCGTGCGTGAGTGCGTGCATGCGTGCGTGCGTGCGTGTGTGCGTGCGTGCGTGCGTGCGTGCGTGCGTGCGTGCGTGCGTGCGCGTGTGTGACCGATGGGCCGCCACAGGATGCCGTTCGGGTGGTACCGCGCGGAGGTGATCGGCGCACTGACGTCGGTGCTGCTCATCTGGGTGGTGACGGGCGTGCTCGTGTACATGGCGGTGCAGCGCGTCATCTACCGCCAGTTCGAGATCGACGCCACCGTCATGCTCATCACCTCCGCTGTCGGCGTCGCCGTCAACCTCGTGTGAGTACGGTCCAAACATACATACATATGCTGTATCCCTGACGAACTGGTTCAAACATAAATTTAGTAAAGTCAAAGTCATATCAATTTATTCAAGTTAAGCCAATTACAAGGTATTTTTGAACGTCAAATCTATTTCAGTTCGGTTCAAAGAGAAAACCTGGGCACTGAGAAGAACGGACAAGAACAGATCATTTTTTCAACATCATTTTACAAAAGATTTATTAAAATACAATATTCAGAACCAGAACCAGTAAATGCATGTGCAGAGAACATAATTTCCAGACTATTGCTTTATCTTCAACGAAATCGGTTATTTTATAATATAATTGATTGAAAATTTAATACATTTGGTTTTTTGTGCATTCAGTAGTAAATTATTAACAGCGAGCCATTTCGAGACGTCTATTAAGATCGTGTTCACCCAGATCATATCTAAGTCCTTTCTGTCCAATTTAAATAACAATGAAATGTGATCAGCAAATAATACTATTTCGCATAAGTTCCTGAGCATAAATGGGAGATCATTAACGTAGACTAGAAACAGGAAAGGTCCCAAAATTGATCCTTGTTCGGTCGGACCAACAGACAAAACCCCATTCACACTCACTTTTTGCTTCCGACCAGACAAATGCGAGACCACGAGATCAAGAGTGGTACCACGAATTCCATGGTAGTTAAGCTTGCAAATTAAAGTTTCGTGACTAACACAATCAAAAACCTTGGAAAGATCACAAAAAATACTGATAGCATCCTGGAATCCCTCCCAAGCCTGAAGTATAGTCTTGATCAAGCTTACTCCCGCATGAATTAACCGTACTGTTGACTGTAAAACACCCCGTGGACGTTAAAATGTGCCAGCATTTGAACAAGTATTATTTTTTCCAATATTTTACTCAACGCTGGTAATATTGACACGGGGAGATAATTTGTTGGATTTAACATACAATCTGATTTGAATAATGGAATAATTTTACTGAGTCTCGTTAAATTGGGAAATTACCCCTTGATCGACACATTTATTAAATATCTCTACCAAAATTGGCGATAATATAGGTATTACATTAGATTTTATGAACTTATAGTCCCCATCTTCACTTCTCTTTTTATTGAATTATTTGAAAATCTTTTCTATCTCAAGTGAAGATGTGTACCCAAATTGAAGATTAAGGAACCATTTTCCAACATTTTTGCTCAAAAAAGTCTCATATAAAAATTAAAAAAAATTTCAAAACCTCAATTTTATTAGTAACAATTTTATTACCCATTTGTATTGAAAAAACTTCGTTATTTATATGTTGTTTACTACCAACTTCCTTGTTAATAGTGTTAATAGCCTTTATCGCGATATAGATCGCTTTCTATTTTATCGCGATATAGATCGCTTTCATGTGTTTCGATACTTTTTAAATCCCTATAACCCTATCCCTACTTTTTCTTATGGCCCTTAGTCGCCCAATCCGCAAAACGTAACTTGTTGTCAACAACTACTTTCTTTTTCTTTGGACAATTCTTATTAAATATTTTGTATAGGTTTTTGACTAAAGATTCATACATGATGTTTGGATCATCAACCAGAAGAGCTGTGTTTGCAAATTTGGCTACATCATGAGTAAAATTTTTTAGCCTACTCTCTCCCAATAGCCTAAATTCCAATATCTGTTTTGATTTGTGTTTCATGTCCTCTATTTTTATTAAATGAGCTTTATGATCTGAACGGGTACCACTAACAATAGTATGTTCTATAATTTCACACTTATTAAAAAAAATGTTAGCAATACACGTCGCGGAATGGTATGTGACCCTGGCAGCTTCATCGAAAATATGCACTAAGTTAAATGAGAGAAAGAGTGAAATGAGCATATATCTCTTTACTTCGAACTATCCAATATGTCTACATTGAAGTCACCACACGCTGTTATTGACTTCTGACATTCGCTAAGTCATGTGAGACTCTCGTGGGAAATTAAAAATTCCTGTCATACCTTGTATAATTATGTAAATTATTTGAATTCGTATCGACAGCATGGGTCTGACGTTACATCAGCACGGACACAGCCATGGCGGCGGCGGCGGCCACGGCCATAGCCACGGCGGTAGCAACCCTGTTCTAAATAATAAGGTATGTGCCTTTTTAATGCATATGATCATGATTATTATATTAGGTTATACGTATCTTGCATATGGCCTTTCGAAATTGAGGAGAAAGCTTATAATTATTTTAAAGCGTCATTAAGTAGTCGTTACTTATATACAAAGTTATTTTGAAACGAAGGGTAAATACGGAAGGGTGTAAAAGACAACGGAATACTTGGGTTCTACAACTTCGCCAAAAATCAATAGTTCTAGTGTAAATCTTAATGTTTGAACAAAAATGAAAGCGAGGCAATCCTAGGCCCGTATTAATAAATCGAGCTCAAAACTGCTCTCAAGTGCGATCTCAGCTGAGTCGCACTCAAGTTGTGATCACGCGCTTAAGATCGTCCCTAATTAATAAACCTTCAAATTGTAAGAGACTGGTCGAGGCTTCGGGAGACCGCCGGGCTGGCAGCTTCTTCCGCCAACGAATCAGTTTGGCTATTCAAAGAGGCAATGCTGCCAGTCTGCTAGGTACCTTGAGCAATGACAGCTTTCTAAGCGGCAACTTTGAGGAAGTTTATTATTTAAGATAATTTGTAGTTTTAAGTTTGTAAATATTAACATATGTATGTACTTTTTATTAATAAAGATTATAAACCTTCATCAGCGACGTATCACTTGAGATCGATCTCAAGAGCGCGATCTCAAATAAACGTAATTTTTGAGTGAATGATTAGGAATGGATTGGCGAAATGGCTAAACGTTTCGTCGTTGCTATTACAGTCGCTGTTGATTCGATCACAGTTTTGCAAATTTGAACATAATATGAGTTCACAATCTACTTATTTGTACTTATTTATACTACAATACTTTAATCATGTTGACTAAAAAATAATTAGTAATAATTTGTTGATAATAATGACGAAAAATTAAAATATTTGGTTCTTTAAAAAAAAAACTAAACGCATTGCATCAAGCTGTTAAGTTGGGAATTTTGATATGGCGTGGCGTCACCCACGCGTCACCGCTATACGCTAGTATATTAGTATTCTGTTTTCACCGCTCACCGGCTCACCGCCGTACACTTGCGTCATTGCTTGCTTTAATAATAACAACCGATTGGAATTTTGTATTTCGCTTCGAGGTACTTTATATCTTTATAGTGCTGTGTAGTCCTTTAAGATGTCGACAAAAAAACAAGTTTTTACCCCAATGAAAAGAAACGTGTTTAAGGACTTGTTGAATATAACGTACAGTTTCTGGGTGAAATCTGGGTGAATTATCAGCGTCTCTTATATATCTTTTAAGGATACAATATGTATTTAGCCAAAAAATATCGTCATAATTATCAATAAATAATTTCGTAATAATTAATTTCTTTTAAAATTTGTTTAAAATCCATTTTTATTTAACATAAACCAGCAGACGCTCCTTACATTTATTTGATATTATTGTTATTTACCACACGACTCATACTCAAGTCACGGTTCCACAGCACTCGGCAAACACGCACTTGAGTAGCATCTCAAGATCGGTCTTGAGTGTCGAGTTTAATTTATTAATACGGGCGACACTCAGCTGATTCCTTGAACTCAAGAATGTGTTTAAGTACGATCTATTAATTAGCACAGCGTCTTAAGTGTGCACTCAAGATTGATCTCAAACATAAGAGCGATTTATAAATACGGGCCCTAATATCAGCGTTTTCCCGTCGCTAGCAAACATTTGGAATATAGGACATAATAATAGGGTTGTACATTGTTTTCCCATTAAACGAATCGTTTTTTTTGTATGGAACACAAAAATAACGTGTCCCGTAATTATTACATCTACAATATAACCGTCAACAGTGACACGTTGGGACCTTTGGGGCGGATTTATACCTCCTTTCACAATAACCTTTTATATTCAAATTAGTAGATATTTAATGGAGTAACTTTTTAATGTACAGCTTATATTTTTTGAACCAAATGTTTATTATTTCTATTAATTTAAATGCTTTTAAATAACAGACTATTAAGCCCATACATGACGCTTTGAGTAATTTTATGAGGTATATAATATATATCATAAGTGAGCACAGAATTAGTAATTCGAAGTATAACTTATTTTTAAAATTAATTGTTTTCACTATAAATTTACTATTTCTAATTTAAATAAAAGTAATGACCAATGAATAGTTTTCTCATTAAATTTTGTTTTTAATTTTAGTCACTTAACGATCTTCTCGCGGCAGTTAGAACTTGGCTGCCGCAATTGCAGATAAGGACGAAAATGACTTTTAGCGGTTAGTTTAGAAGTCTGAGGCGATTGTGAAGCGTAACGGAGCGATCGCCTGAGACGTCTAACCTAACCTCTAAAATATAAAACAAAATTTATCAACAGCAGCTAAGTTCGAACTGTGACGAGAGGCTTTTAAACCTTATGGCAGATGTCATTATACTATATACCACTCCAAACACAGAAGAACCGGTCGGACGCGGATGCTGACGCGGACGCGGACGTGGACGCGGACGCGGAGAGCGCGGAGAGCGCTCACAACCATTCGCACGCGCACGGGCCCACCGAGAACATCAACGTGCGCGCCGCCTTCATACACGTGCTCGGAGACTTCCTGCAGAGCTTCGGGGTGTTCGTCGCGGCCATCGTCATCTACTTCAAGGTGCGCGCGTGTGTGTGTGCATATGTGTGCATGTGTGTGTATAGCGCCAAGCCTACTAAACTAATATACTTTCTGTTGTCGAACATTAATTTGGCACCGACTTCAATAACTGTCAAATTTAATTATATGGGTATTTGTATCGTATTTATAAAGTTATTTTTGTACTCAAGTTTTGATTAGTAAAGGATAGTTATTTCATACTTTTCAGTGTTCTTTTTTGAAATCGGTTTAATTTTTTTATAAAAAAATTTTATTTTGCCCTTTTGAGTGACCTAGGCCTAAAAAAATATCTAGGGCAGATCTACAATTTGTTTATTTTCTAATTCTGGAGCGCAATGTGTTAACTTCCATTCTATTGAAGAGCATAAACCGTGGGATTTCACAAGATGCGAACAGATCGAACATGGGATATTATTGCCCATTGTGGCCATTATCAATATCATCAATATCATATCAATATCAATCAGTTATAAAAGAACAGTGTAAAGGTTGCATCATAATGACACCTTTGCAGTATTCTTACAATCCGAAGACGACAGCCACCAGTCATATTCTCTGTCCGCCTCAAGACTGACTCTACTGACTGAATTTATTATATCACAGGCAATTTATATCTTCTCCCTACTACCATTATACCATGTGGGGACAACGATAGTTAACAAATGTCAGACAAGAGAATCATCAACATAAATGAATAAAGGTTATAACCAAATCGCGTCATTTGGTGTATCTTCGAAACCAAAGCTTCAATGTGAATGAAATTTCAATGGGACCAATCTGGAAGTGTATCCTTTCAAATAAAAGAAGAATTTTCCAAATCGGTTCATAAATGACGGAGTTATGAGGTAACAAACATTAAAAAAAAACATACAACCGAATTGAGAACCTTCTCCTTTTTTGGAAGTCGGTTGAAAAGTATCGTAACACTTTCATTGGTTGATTGGCCTCCTGAAAGCGTTTACCATCTTGTTCAATTAATCAGAATTATATGTTGTAAGCGATACTGTGCTTTTTGCTCTTGCAAATATAGTTCAATATAAATTCTTTACGCGTTCCGCAAGTTTTGTTACAGGTGGGATACAGTAGAGACACTACTATGTGCACATCATAGTGCACGTACACCGTACACGCATAGTATACGCACGCGTAATACAGGCATACGCATCACAGACAACATTTTCACATGAGTATAATTACCATGTACATAATATATATCGTTATTGAATGTATGATACATATTTGTATTTATATATGTCAAATTTATATATTTATATGTATTGATTATATGTCATTTTGTTATTGTTTTTTATATTCATTACTAGCATACCCGGCCCGTTTCACTGGGCGTTAGTTGAAGTTAAAATAAATTAAACAGTTTTTATAATTATTTTGATACTGCAAAAAAAAAAACAAAAAAAAACTCTACTTATCCGATCGCTACCAAACTTTACAGGAACACCCGCTAGGCCAATCCGATGATTCCCTGAAAATTTCATTGAAATCAGTCCAGCCGTTTCGGAGTCCATAAGGAACATACATACATACATCGCCTTTTATATATATAGATAGACTAGCAAACCCGGCCCGTTTCACTAGGCGTAAAAAACAAGAAAAAAAACTCTACTTATCCGATCGCTACCAAACTTTACAGGAACACCCGCTATGCCAATCTGATGATTCCCTGAAAATTTCATCGAAATCGGTCCAGCCGTTTCGGAGTCCATAAGGAACATACATACATACAAACATACATACATACATTGCCTTTTATATATATACATTATTTATATTTAGTATAATGATATTGTATTACACACAGTGTCTACCTTTCTTTCTTTTTTTATAAAATTTCTCTCTCGCGGGTCCGCTGGGAGAACTATCTTATAGAAATAAGCTAATTTCTGTAAGATAGTTCTCCCATAGTTATCTCCCATATAAGATAGTTCACAATTTATTGCACACAACAACGTATAGACGTCGTTGTGCGCAATAAATTGTTAAATAAATGAAATAAAAACATAGTACAGAGACACTATACTCTATACAGGCACACATAGTAGAGACAAGTAATGTATTAGTACAGACACACATCGAGACAGTAAAGTATACATAGTAAATACATACTACATACACATACAGTAAAGACACAATACGGGCATATATAATAGAGACAAATATAATACAGGTACTTACGTATACATACATACACATACTTTGCATATCTTCGCGCTGTATCCTTAAGGGGTAGTCAGAGATGAAGGAGCGCCAAGCGTCGCGGTCCTTACATAATTCTTCCGCTTCCACAAATGCTATCATTCTCGTCACATATTTTTGCCTAGTGCTGAGAGTGCTTTTGACATTTCCGTCAGCTAAAACTCTGCCTATTTTATCTTCGTAAGTCAGCCTTGGGCTTCTTTCGCTTCTCCACTCACTTTCGTTAATTTTCTTCGTCAGTCTTTCGTCACTCATTCTACGTGCTCGAACCATCTAAGCTTTCCTTTCTTCATTTTTACAATAACACTGTCATACTGCGTATCTCTTCATTGCTTATTTTATCCGCGCATAAGAGATCGCATTTCTGCTACACTTATCTCACTTTTACTCTATTGTAGGCAGATGTATATGTAGTAGACTTAATGTGTATCTTTTAAAAATCAATAAATAACATTACATTGTATTTTATACAACAGCCATCATGGGACCTGGTCGACCCGATCTGCACTTTCCTGTTCTCTGTGCTGGTGCTCATCACTACATTTAATATCATTAAGGATACACTTCTCGTGCTCATGGAGGGATCGCCTAGAGGTGTGGACTTCCAGGTAAAGTATGGTTGGCAACTGAGGAGTGTTCGAACAAAAGGTAACATTTCCATCATTGCTTTTTTTCAGAAAACACTAAAATGTGATTAAAAGAGTTGGCATATTTTTTTCAAATATTATGTTCATACAGAAATATACATTCAAAGAGTTACCTGACAGTCACTGTTTCGACCATTTAGAAACTTTTATATTAATGAAGATAAATAAGTGTGAAATTTGGAAATGTTACCTTTTGTCAGTAAATCTTGAAAATGTCACTTTTATAATCATTCAATATGGAAATGTACCTTTTGAAAGAATTGAAATAATAGCAATAAAATATAAGTCAAGTTTTTATTATTAAAAAAGTCTATTCACTGCGTGCATGGCCTGCAAGTTTGAATGTCTCGTGAGTAGGCCGTTTCTTAACCTTTTTTCTAGTGTTGCCGCTACTAAATCTAAAAATCTTATAATTCAATCATCGATGGAAATGTCACGTGTTGTGGACGATAATGATTATTGATTAATATTACATAGGGAAATGTCACATATTGTTAGAATTACAAAATACATACATACATATCTTCACGCTGTATCCCTAACGGGGTAGTCAGAGAGGACGGAGCGCCAAACGTCGCGTGTTTCTTTTTGTTAGAAAACTGGAATATGGACTCGATTTTTCTAAGGGAATCGGTACTATTTGATACGCCAAATTCAACTAGAATGTGTAGTTCATAGATTTACGTATGTAAATCTCAGCCAAAAAGTGGATATGTCACCTTTTGTTCGAACACTTCTCAACTACATATATGATTTAAGTATATTTGTACTATGGATGGTCTATAACAAACATATTATTGACAATAACAATTGATCGTTTTTTTCGTACCTTAAAAAGTAAAAAGGAAACAAGATTGTTAACGTGTTCGTTTGTCTGTGGGAATGTGTTATGCAATATGTGATTGTGTGTTAAACTTAAAATTTGGCATAATGATATGTACATCGTATTAAGGCGCTCCCCCAGGCAAATAGGCAAACGTGTAGAACCTCTCATTCTAGAATTCCTAGAATTCTTATGTAATCTAGTAATTCTTGGTTTTACTTATGAAAAAATGGTATTTTTGAAAAAATTTGAATGGTCAAGTTTTATATCATAAAACTATCTATACATTGGTGTATGTCGAGAGTAAATATAACTTCTACTCATAAAGTAAATGCACGTATTTCAAATTCTTAGCCTTTCTTTTGAATACAGATTTGATATGTACATACATACATACATATCCTCACACTGTATCCTCAACGGGGTAGTCAGAGAGAACGGAGTGCCAAGCGTCGCGGTTCTTACATGCTTCTTTCGCTTCCTCAATTCTCATCTCAGATTTAATATGTATTTTATATATAATGAAAAATATATATACAGCAAAAGCGTGGTTAAAAATTATTATATATTTTTATTATAACAAGAAAATAGCCTCTAAAACTTATAAAAAAACAGTATTTAACTAGGGTTTTTTTTACGCTACTGGTCTGTCTCGAGCACAGTGCTTCTGGTATACACTTTGCTCGAGCCATGATTGTGTATCTGTTTAATTATTAGCTTATGTACTTGAAATTATATAACATATTTATTTATTTTCATCTTAATGAAATATTTTGTGTTTCTATTTATTTATTTATTATATGCTATAATATTCTCCATGATATACCTTATATGAACCAAAAATGTATTGACAGTTGTTTCTTTTGTTATGATTTGCTTTAAATCGAATGGGCTAATGTTATACATATTGGAGGCCACACAGTGGTAGCTTCTTGTTCTACTGATCTTGGGCACTCCTCAGTCAGGTGTTTTAGAGATTGAGCAGTTTTAGCCGCTGCGATACGGAAACGGTGTAAATACACCTTGTGATATCCGTGGTTGGTGAGTTGTGTCACGGCAAAATGTGGCCTGACCACTGCGAGGCATGACTGCAGGTCATCATAGGTGGGCAGTAAGGTCTTAGTGTATAAACAATTGTTTGTTTCATCATACAACTCTTTAGCCGCAGCCTCAGATATTAGTCTATTTTGGTACTTTGTGAAACTAGGCGGTATGTCGCAGAAATCAGGCGCTTTGTGAAGGGAAGCCGCGGCTTTAGCTGCAGCATCAGCTATTTTATTTCCATGAATGCCACAGTGAGATTTGACCCATATAAACTGGACGTTCATTCCACGGGTTAGAGCGAAGTTCAACCACTTATGAAAGCTCACAACTAGACGATTGCAGGAATTAGGGTTGGACAATTCTTCCAAACTGGATTTGCTATCCGAAAGAATTACGGTATTTCCTTATTCGTTGTTAGTTACGATCCAGTTGCAGGCAGGCAGGCAGAGACAAAAACTCCGCCTGGAAGACGGAGCAACAGTCGTGTAATTTAAAATTTTTAGTGACCTGTTTTCCGTTGTGCTGGATGACAACAAATGCAGCTCCGACCTTGTTATCATGCTTGCTGTCGTCAGTGTATATGGGCCGGATGCCATCAAGTCGCATATTTGAAAGATCATCTTCTGATGCTACCTCAGTATAGGCAATGGCCGACCGCAACGCTGGGTGAAGCAACTCTGAAGGACGAGCCAGAGTTTCTAGAGGCAAGTCCTCAAGCAGGTAGCTTAAGGTGCCCTCTATTTTTGATATCTCGTAGTCGGAAACTTCACGAATTTTTGCAGTGATAGGTGTTAGTTGTGCTAATGAAATTGAAACTGCCGTGCTAAGAGTGCGGAATCCCTGAACAAATTTAATGGCAAATAATGTTTGCATCGATTAGAGTCTTTTAGACACAGTTATGTAATGTATAGCGCTGCTCCAGACTCCAGCAGCATAGCAAATTATAGACTTAATGACATGCTCGTAAATAATTTTTATGTTTTCCGGCTTCACTCCCCAGGTGGCTCTAACATATGTTATTAGTTTGTAAAACAGCTTTTTCGCTTTATTAATGGTATATTCGGTATGTATGATGAAATTAAGTTTCCGGTCAATTATTACTCCTAGATATTTAATACTATTTGTAAAAGTAATTAGCTTGCGCTGAACTTTAATATTACATTTAAGGGCAGCATTGTCAAAATCTATAACCTGCGTCTTGTCAGGACCAAATGAAAGTTTAACTCTGTCACCCTATTTCATTATGATATGTAAAGCTTCATTAGTTCTCGTTTTCAGTTCTGTGACATTTTTAGAATTATTTTTAGAATAAATTTAACTAGAGTAAGCGCCTTAACCTTGTATTATAATTTTAATTTTATTATGGCACATTTTATGTGTCCGATTAGATTATAGCACACCTTCCCACGTCCGGCAACGGTTTCACACGTTCATTTTTATAAAATTATTTCAAAAGGTTATCTATAGGTTTACTAGTTGTTCGCTACAACTAGTAAACCCATACATGTAGTAGAGAAGTACGGCAACAACTTGTTGTCGAAGTCTGTTCAGGCGTCAGACAAGGCTGCGTAATGTCTGCATGGCTATTTGTGCTGTATTTGGACAGTTGCTTACAGACATTGAAAGGTAGTATGAGTGGTATGATATGGGATGACACAGTGGTAAACTGCCTTTTGTACAATGACGATGCTGTACCTATAGCACCATCAGAAGCGGAGTTGCAGACACTAGTTACGTGTATGAAAGAAGACTGTGAATTGAAAGGATTGAATATGAATGTGAACAAAACTAAGGTTCTGGTGTTTGAAAGGGAAGATGTACAGCAAAGTGTGAAATATGGGTACATGGAAAATGTCTAGAACAAGTGAATGAAATTGTGTATCTGGGGAATGCGTTTTTGAGGGCTGGAAGATGTGAGTTGGATGTGGAGAGACGGGTAGCAGCTGGCAATAAAGTGAACGTTGCTCTGTACGCATTAGTAGGCAGTGTGAATATATCTAATATAGCCTAAATGGCCGTACACCATGTGGTGTTGGTTCCAACATTATTGTATGGTAGTGAGGCCTGGATATGTCCGAAATGGAGTGAAAGTAAGATAAATGCAGTAGAAATGCGATATCTTAGAAATATGTGCGGTGTCACCCTTGCGGACAACATAAGCAATGAAGAGATAGGCAGTATGACAGGGTTACACGACAGTGTTATTGTAAAAATGAAGAAAAGATGCTTAGATGGTTCGGGCACATAGAAAGAATAAGCTATGAAAGACTAACGAAGAAAATCTGCAGAACGAAAGCGAGTGATAAAAGAGGCCAGGGAACACCAAGGCTGAGTTATGAAGATCAAATAGCCAGTGTTAGCAGACGGAATGTCAACAGCACTTGCATAACTAGGCGAAAATGTGTGAGGAGAATGATGAGATTTGAGGGAGCGAAAGAAGTATGTAAGGACCGCGACGTCTGGCACTCCGTCCTCTCTGACTACCCCGTTAGATATGTATGTAAGTATGTGTAAGAAGTATAACGGAGTCCGTCCGGTGGTCCGGTATGCCGGCGCGGCCGCAGGAGGTGGCCAACACGTTCCTGGGCCTGCCGGGCGTGCAGCGCGTGCACAACCTGCGCATGTGGGCGCTCTCGCTCGACAAGACCGCGCTCTCCGCGCACCTCGCCATTCGTGAGTGATACACACGCACGCACGCACACGTACACACACGCACACATTCACACACACGTACACAGCAACACACACGCGCACATTCACACACGCACACATTCACACACACGTACACAGCATACACGCGCACACATTCACACACACGTACACAGCATACACGCGCACACAGACTGACACACTCGAACACATGCAAGCACGCTCATACACATACACACATATTTGAATTTAAAATGTTTTTGTTCAAATTTACGTATAAATAAAAGCATCTTACAATACAATTTTTTTAAAGTGGAATCTATCGTCAGTTCAGAAAAAAGAAAAAACTATTAAAATATAAGAAATGAAAATGATTTCCTTCAAACAGAATTGAAAACAACACTGCAGTTGTCGCAAAACATAATATTATTATAGTTAGACATGGGTGGAAAACAAATTATTAATTGGAGGGTGGTATCCTCTATCAAATAGAGGATATCACCACCAATCGTTAATTGGAGATAAAGACAAAATCAATACCTATATTTCTTTCATACATTTTTAAATTATTGTACCATCTAGCTCTTTCTACTCTCGTGTGACTGTTATTGTTATACCATTACAGGCACGGGAGTCTCCCCACAAAAGGTATTGGAGCAGGCCACACGGCTAGTCCATGATAAGTACAACTTCTTCGAAATGACACTCCAGATCGAGGAGTTCAGTGACGGCATGGAGGCGTGTAGCCAGTGTAAGATGCCGCAGTCTTGATTGTGTACATCGAATGTAGTCTTTTGAATACCGATTGTGAATATACTACTGAACGCAAAACCCTCAAAACAAACTGAAGTAATTCAAAATTACAAGATTTTGAGTCGCAGTGAATCCAATTGACTGCAATTAAAAATAAATTTTTAGGCAACATAAATTCAACACGCTATGTCCGCTAACGGAGTACACATGTACAGTAGAATACGCTCATAATGACAAGGGAAGTGACAAACACGTCATACTATGCGGATGTCATAGAAAGCATAGTTTTAGAAAATAAACGACTTCTTATTTTTGTTAGGTATTTAGTTTTAATAAACAGAAAAATTTCAAATGTTTCTAACCCAAACGTCATCGCAAGGAAAGGGGTGGGGAGGGGCACGAAAACGAGCGAAGGTATTAGGAATCATGTCGGTCGCTATAACCGGATATAATTTCTTAAAAATAGCTCTTAATAAGCGACGCTTTACTACAAGCGAACAAGAGCAGTAATTATATCCGAACTTTGTTATAAAGAATTTTAAATGGAAACCAAACTTCGCACTGCAATTACTTCATATTAAGCGGTTGGTTAATATAGGCGGAGTCGTAATGAACGGATTCCACTGTAGATTCATGTGTTTCTAGTATTTTATGAGTATTTTAAGGTTAATTTACACATTTTTTTTATATTCAATTAGATCAGTTCTGTTCTGAGGTAGCGATATAGTGTTTTAACTTTTAGAAAGTACCGCATTATGCAGAAATGTTTCATTTACTTAAAATATATGTGTGAGAGTGATAATTACACATTTTTAGTAGATACGTGGTTGTACACTGTAAGTTAAAAAAGGAGTAATGCTATTGCGCCATTTTACCCATATTATACATTTATACAAAAATTAATTAAAATTGCAAACAATTCGCTTCTGCTAGCGCTCGGCTCGGCTTCATGCGAAAGCAATTTTCTTTTTACAACGGTAAAGAGTACGTAGACGACAATCTCCTTCTCCCATT
Source organism: Zeuzera pyrina (assembly GCA_907165235.1). Lineage (NCBI taxonomy): Eukaryota > Metazoa > Arthropoda > Insecta > Lepidoptera > Cossidae > Zeuzera > Zeuzera pyrina. The sequence continues at coordinate 3,556,269 of OU015619.1, read as the reverse complement.
AACATTATCAAATATAATTAATGTACTTAACTTTTAATACATATAAAATTTCCTCGAAAATTCACATCAAAACAGTGACAAACGCATCCAAATAAGCAGCGGTTCTCGAAATTGCCGCAATGATACAAACAGACAGACACGCGCAGGCAACCTCATTTTATCAGTGGTTATACGAATTAAATATTAAGTATTAGCGGTTCTGGCATATTCGAAGAATAATGATTCTGGCAAAAGCTAATTATTTCTGAAATAGGTTGTTTTTGCATAATGTTGTCCAATTTACAAGATATAGTTGCCAAGTTATATCAAATATTTTGTTTTTGCATCTTCACAATCGCTTAATTGAATAGGACCGTATTTTTATAGTATAAGGTATGCATAGCTAGCAAAATGAAAGTTCTAACGCATACTCGTAGTTTGCAATAACTATTTATTATATTTGTTTTGCCCGTACCACCTATATAAATAATTGTATTTTCATAAAATTTCCTTATACATTTATTCAATATCTATAAATGTATATTTTAGTTGTATAGTAGCTTTTTTTATAAAATATTGAAAAATGTAAAATTTAGATTTATTTTATGAATATAAACCGAATTTATAATGTCTGTTATATCTATAAAATATAAATATGTAAAGTATTACATAGTGTTTATAAATATACTTAGTGGATTATGTTTCATTAGATATCCACGATGTTCTCAAAGTTTAAAAAATCGATTAAAAAAATATTTTGAAGATCATAATAAAATATCAGTAACACGTATTCATATATTTTTCTCGCTCAGGATTGATTCCATGAAACAAATTACGTATGTACAATGTATATTTATAAATTTTTCTAAATCAATCAAATTTTAAATATTGTGCCAACTATAACATAACATGTGAATATCTAACGGAACTTATTATATGTGTAAATCTTTATTTTGAGTATGTTATTAATTTTTGAATATTTTTAGTATTGTCATAATCCAAATATAAAATATTTTTGGAATCATTTTTGTTATATCAATATTTTAGTTGCCTGTACATTATAATTTATGTGCATTAATTTATCAATTTCCTGACATTATAATTATTGTTTGCAATGTTTACAAATTAATTCAATTTCTAAAAAATATTACCATAAGATGTAGTTTAAAAAGCCAATGGAAAGGTGGTTTTTCAAAATCTCTGATCTATAATTTCTGGTCAACGAAATAGAAGTACTCGCGCTTATCTTCACAGTTTTAAAAAGTCATCAAGGTACTGTGTAAATACCCTTTCAATCAAACCCTTTTCAGGGATGGCAACCCTTTTGTACGTATAAGCCGCGTGACATATTTTATCAAACATATTCCGCGTTAAAACATATTTCTATATCAAATATCGTATCGAGACTACACGGACAATTATATTATTCTCTGCCCCTCTGTTATTCGTCCATTCGACCTTGGTATTGCCGGATATTCAATATTCGATATCCGGCCACATTGCAATACTTTACGTTCTTAATCGAAGGTTGACCATCCCTGACCAATTGCGGTCATCAGTCTTTTTAATACTTCTATTAATAGTATTTTCAATACTTAGGTAACCAATTGGGTGTACTGAAGTCAGCGTTTAAAACATACAATTCAAAGACCGACAATGACTTCAAATCTTCACTAGAAGGAGTCACGAATGTCACCAAACCAATCACCATCAACGATGATGATGTTGATGATAATAGTGAACGCAAAAGTAATGAAATAAAAATAGTAACTCAAACTGAAGTTTCTAAACCGAATAGTGATAGTGAAACTATATTAGCGAGTAATGAAGAAAGTAGTAGAAGTGTCTCTAATAGTATTACAAATGGCGGAACACATTAATAGTAGTGACTCATTTAGTTGAATAATAGTAACAACATATTCAAAACAAGACCTAAGATTAGAACAGAATCAATTAGATCAAAACACTGATTCATTTAGAACATTTGAAATGAAAGATTTTTATCAGCATTATACGTGTTATGTATTCTGTAAGATCTTTTTTCTTACCTTCTATAACTCCATTGTAATTTTAAAATTTCTTCTCATTTTCGAATTTTTGTAAGAGAAAAATAATGAATAATCGTCATAATTAGACACTAGCAAATTTTCATCCAAAATATTTCTTTCGTAATGAAGGATTCACTTTGAATTGTTTACAACTTTCAGTTCAATCCTACTGCATTGTAATAAGTGCCTTATTTAAAGTAATAGTTGGTATTAAGTATAAAGTATACATGATATTTCACTATTTATCTACACTACAGGGTCTTGCTATTTAAATATTTTATCTCTGTCAGATATTAAACAAAACGTGTGATAGAGAACAGGCCTTAGATAGGTTTTTGAAAATACAATTCTATTAAACGCCGTTTAGATTTTATTGAAATAGATGACTTGAAGTAGGTACAGGTTGTCCACTTTTTTAAATATATCGATAACCTTCTTTTACGCAGAGTAGTACAAACGGATCATGAATCGTTGATTATAGTACGAGTTAATTGATTATAAGCTTTATACCTTTACAATAAAGTTGGAAGTGAACTACCACTGGTACACCACATAGAAAACGTAGACATTAGACAAGATAGCAGCTGGTTCTACTATTTTTTGAATGATTTTACGCTTATCGAATACTGCGCATGCTCATTTAGGAATCTAAGATCAAGAAATACATAGATGAGACTCTTGTCTGTGTTTATTTAAATTACAAAAAAATACATTTTTTAATTCGCGTGTCATCTTTATTTAGTAGTATAGTTTTTATTTTTTTATTTTATGAAATAAAAAAGTATCTATGCCAGCATTTCCTTTTATGGTGAGCGCGTTAACTTCGTTTAGTAGAATAATATCTATTTTTTATAATACAAAATGAAGTCGGCACTCGCGTTTATTTTAATTATAATAACAATTTTCAAATAACTATTATAAAAAGGCGACTTTCAATAGTTTTATTGACTATACTCATCTCTGTCAACCTCTCATTTTTCAGATTAGTTTATAAGTGATGGGTATAGTTTTTTGGTCTTCTTTAGTAAGTTCCGTCTTTGATTTCTTGGTCTTAGGCAGTAACTTTTAATCGTGGTTCGTGGTCAACATGTACAGTGGTATTTACTTATAGAAATATGTATTTTGCACATATTAATGAGGTTCTTTTGTAGTTGCGACTGAATCGATCGAAAGATCAAATGTTGAATGTTACTTAATTCCATATGTCCTAATAATTTATGTAGAAACTTAAGTGGATAAGTGCCTTCAGGAAGTGAATGCTGTCTTCCAAATGTGTAGAAGTAAGATTATGTGAATATGTTTGAATAAAAAATTACGTATTTAAAATTGTTTATTATTTCCATATTACTTTGTCTAGCACAACTAAATTCAACTCTGAGTAGTTTACCTTAGATTAGTGATGTGCAGAAATCCGTACCTGTATCCGGAATTATCCGTAGGATCGATATCCAAATTCTTTTAGACGAACATTTTATTTTAATTAAAATGAACAATTTTGCTCAGTCTACGTATATTTGTGTAGACACGTAAATGCAAATGGAAACTGTCACATATCTAGTATAATTAAATTTTCAAATGTATTGAGTAGTTTAAATTAGTGATGTGCCAGATATATATTAATTATATTCGCAGTGCCTCATCAAATGACCGGCTGCCTCTCTAGAGAAAATCCCTAACTACGCCTATGATTACGAAATACAACATCCGTGGGTTTATCACCTAAAATTTGCAGTCGGCGACAGCCACGCGACCATTGCGCGACCGGTGACCAATTATAATAAGAAATTTATATCATGTATAACTATTGCGCGTCTATTGCTCCATGATGTAACTTGAGCTTTCGCGGTAGATATAGCGCCACTGTACAAATTATACAAATTCTCGTATTGATATCGCGTGATATCTGGTTGTCGCATGCTGACTGCAAAATAGATAATAACGTGCCGAATCCCTATCTGCGGATTAGGTACTAATCGCAGGATCTGGCAGATCTCTAATTTGCTTAAATAAAAATAAAAATGTGCATAAAACTTTTGTCTCTTACAAGTAGATAGTAGAGGGCGGATGTATTTATGTCTGCATAGTAATTTTGCAATTGAACTAGCAGTACCTAGCAGCATCGCCTATGTTTTAAGTCAGAATATTTTCTACACGTAAGAAAAATTCATTTTAGTGAAGTTAATAAAATAAACACGTAGAAATTTACAAATTTATACATTATGTACACTAGCTGCCTCTCGCGACTTCACATAGAATTGTATTTGTTCTTTACTAATTTTAAAACCTCTTTTTACTACTGTAAAAGTCCCCTGGCGACGCCTTGAGCCCGAGGTCCGCCCTTCATACTGTAGAGGTAATTTATTATATATAAAAAGGGTTGTCTACTCTGTGGTTGCGCTTTTGATGTACTGTACTCTGTGCTAAAATATAATATGCTGTACTTAATCTTAAATTTGTCTTTCAATTAAAATAAAATCAAAACTAAAATAATAATTCAAACACATACGAGGTATCCCTCGGTTGGAGAAACCCTTAGGCGGTCGACCATCTGGCTGGGCGCCTTTAGCGATCGCCTCAACGCGACCAGTGACGCTGTAAAAGCCACTAGAACTAATTGCAAAGAGGGGTTTTTTTTAGTCGGTTCCAATCCGACACTACTCAGTCGGCGTAGGCTGTCCGTGGGGATTTTTTTGCCTCTCAGAAATAAAAAAAGGAGCACCATAAATGTTAGTTCAATGAAAAAATAATTGAGTATTGTTAACGGTTTATTTTAAACTGTGTAGAAAGTGGAGTCCGGTAAGCAACCGGTGGTCGCTATTTGAGTGAAGTACGCGGCAGAGAGGCGCGGGGTGCGGGTTCGATTCGGCGATGCGAAGTCCACTTCATATAGACCGAAACGCTCACTGAAAATTTTGATAAATTTAATATTTTTGATATGAAACATATTTTATGCGGCGTGTCAGGCCGGTTGTTTGCGTGGCAACGCGTCGCCACGCGCTTGTACTTAGCTCGTACACCTATAGCGTATGCAGTATTGTTATTCACTTCGGAACACGTTGCCTGTATTTTTTAAATAAAGAATAATTTTTTGCTTTAAAAAAAATATTTTCATTTAACCATCCTTTCCTGCATATTTTCTAAACAAAATACAATAGTTATGATGTTTCAGATCTGCCAGGCGACGGTTCATTTTTTTTATCACACTTTTTTATCACTAAGCACAACATCTATCGAAATAGTATCGAGTAACTTCCATTATTACTTTCAAAGACGACTTCGATTCAATCACATTTTAATGCGATAGTACGAACAATTACGCATCAATATAATATGGTACGATCGATAGAAGGATATTCGTGCCTGGGGTCATACGGTTGTTGAAACAATAATGGATTTCCGCCATTTTCCATTCAGTGTATATAAAAACGCATTAAACCACAACAAAATCACACCTGGATGATACTATTGATTAACTATATTGGCTTAGATAATGGTTAATGGCAAGGAACAAGGAACTTATAGCCTGTATGAATTCCTACATTTTCTAAGACGTATAAGGACGACGAAGTGAGTAAAGCGAGTTAAGATAAACTACTTAAATTAGACTTACCTAGCTGGTGAAAGCTAATCGTTCTGCAAAAGGATGTTGACTTCGATGGAAACGTATAGGATGACGAGATATAATTAAAAGACGTGCTTTCGCTAGCTCGTGTATTTCTCGACCGCATTATTTTTTTGACATTCAAAAGTACCATGGTTATTATGTAAGTAGCAACACCCTCAAAAAACAGTGCTGCCATTAGTTAACGATTATAATTACAACGATTAATCGAGAATATTGATAATAGCTAACACTGGAATACAACGTTAAACGTATTTTCCTTTTGATAAAGCAAACACCCTTTGCGATCTCTGTTATGTCCCCTTAGGGCGGCGCGCCCGCTGATTGGGAAGTCCTGGGGCTGCAGTCTCGACATAGCGATTATTTTCGTAAGCTACCGATCGATAAAAATAACGAAAAAAATCGCTTGCCATAACGATAAGTACGAACACTTTGCGAGCTGTCAAATTTTATCGTAAAAACATTATCAGCAATCGTAAAGTTGAGAGTTAGATTTGATATGATTCCAATAACAATCGATAGTTTTAATGTAGAGACTTTCAAAAATCGTTAAAAATTAATCGTTATGACTTATCAACCGAAATCGGTCGTAAAGCGATCGCTATCTATGTCGAGACTGCAGGGGCTGATATAATGCGTCTAATGGAATCACTAGCCAAATCCTCGAAATGGTCCGCCTATTGTAACTCATTATCAATTCTTAAACCAAGAAAAGCTCCTGATTTAACTAATTTTTAATTGTTCCTCAGCCAGTTCTAATTTAACATGGATTCTGGGTATATCGGAAAAGGAAAACTTGATATATTTGGGCTATGTGCTTTCAGTAGTAAATATTATTAGCAGCGAGCCATCGTCCGCCAAGATCTTGCTCATCCAGCTAACAACTGACATATCTAGGTCTCTTATGTGATCCCGCTCAAACTCCAATAACCACCAATCGACACGTGTTTCGCCTCTCAACGAAGCATCCTCAGAGTATACCACAGATCGGACTCGGTCAGCTAACCAACACCGAAACTTTTGTAGTTTTGAGCGAAAAATAGCTAAAGATTTTAGGAATTCATCACATGAAATGGATTTCCGCAAAGTAACACCTGAGTCTATACAATAGGTCTTTTATGTTTATAGCCGAGGTTTATAGTTTAAATAACAATGACATGTCGTCAGCAATTAATACTATTCCGCACAAGTCTTGAAGTTGCTTTCACTTTTACTAGTAAATGAGTACCTAAGAAGCCAATACATTCTATAATTTTCCTTCAAATACTATAATTGCTAAAATAGTGTCGAGGTGAGATTTTTGTTGCTTTGTGCACACTTAATGGGAAATTGCGTGAAGTTATGTATTTATAATTGATCTGGTTGGGAATCAAACATGGGCCCTTCACCTTAGATTGCAAATTAACCAACGGACAGTGGTACATAGTACATATATACTCACGAATACCCGCGCATCCACTCATAATTGTCAAGTAGGCTCCAATACGTGTATCCATGGACTTGGCAGCCATCTTCCAGAGCCCCATGTAACGCTCTGAGATACCCATCTATATAGTTTCTCCTCCGAATATCATGCAGGCCACTCTCTAGAGATACTCCATTCTCTGTGACTACTACCGGTGGGTTGTCGAAGGTCTTCTTTATCCAGTTGAGCGTTTTACGGAATCCCCATGGAACTATCTGCGAAAGTGGGTAATTAGAAATGACATTAATAGGATCTTAACAAAAATTTGGCGGCCATCAGTGGACGCTACTAATTTTATCGTGGAGCGTTCGAATTGAACGATAACTATAAAACACGTACAAATTTCCGGGTAACGGATATTATTTGATCATTTTTGTGTTCCGTTACAACATTGAAAAATTTAAACATTGAAATTGTCTGTCTGTCTATCACAGCTATTTTTCTCGGAGAGTATTTGACGTAAACAGCTGTATGTTCATAGCGAGGTGGTGGTTCAAAGACAGACGTGAACTTCGAAAGTTGAATTTTAACTTTTGAGGGTTAACTGTCGAAGTCGAAAAAAAAATTAAAAATCAAATTTCTTCGGGGTCATCGAATGAAAACTTTTTAATAACAGCACTATACTACTTAGACTAGTGCTACTGCCTAGTGAGCACGAAAAAGAAGACTCTCGTTACCCCATTGTGTGCCCATAAACTAAGTACTTATACTATGGGTACTAGTTAACAAATTGGGGCAATACCCGAACTCCAAGCCACTTTTAAATTTGTTGCCTAATTGATTTAACTTCTTCACAGATGTCCCAATAAACGCTTTTGCAAGCTGATATAATTTTATGACAATGAAATGAATTGACATCCCTTCGTTACACAATTTATTTTATAACTGAAATAATTTCGGCGACTGGTGATAAGAATTGACGAGGCCTAATTTTAATCAAGCTTTATTTTAATCAAGCAAATCAAGTGTTTACTGAGGTAGTTGATTTTGGACGTTATCCTTCGAACCGGATATAATATTCTAGTCTATATATAGCAGGGGTGGCCAAGCTCCCTGATAGTCCGAGCCATTTTTCAAAATTTGAAATTTTTCGCGAGCCGCAATTAAATTTATATTTCAAAGGTATGCAAAAAAGGTATTAAAAAAACTTGTACGCCACTGTTTATGTTCGTTCGCGCAGTTTTCGATGAGTCATATCATTCTTAACTTGGACGGAAATTAAATTTGTTACAAAGTTGCACTTAGTCTTTCATATTTGTTGTCAGTAATTTAAAAGACATTTTGAAACACATACGGAACGATCATAATTTTTTAAAATATAATAGCACAAAAATGAAAAGGGAACTCGGGTACATTTATCGAGAGCCACAAATAATCCTTCAAAGAGCCGCATGTGGCTCGCGAGCCGCAGGTTGGCCCCCCTGATATATAGTCTATTTTGTGCATGATAAAGAATAGAATTTGTTAATTTTTAAAGATTTTTAAAAGTATAATAATTTACTTACTCTTAACCAAGTAGAGTTACTCTTAGGCCAATCTTCCTTCTGGCTCAATACTACCCCCATATCGTCTTCAAAGGAAGGTTTACTGCTTATTTTCCCATTACCAGACTGCACGAGGGCTGTCGTATAATGATTGAGACCCATGATGTCGAACGATCCTTTAATCATTTTAATTTCGCTCTTTGTGAAGGTGGGCAGACGGGAACGAGGGTAGTTCTGCCGGCGCGAGTTGTCATCAATGCGCTTGCGCATAATAGGAGGATAATCCCCTTCTTTAGAGAAGATTGGATGAGCAAACCAGCCGAACTAGAAAAAGAAATATTTTTTCAGTTAAATTATTGAGAACACAGATCAACAGAGTAATTATATATACCTACATATACGGTAAGTATATATGTAAGTGCAAAAGATTTAGAACAATAAAACTATAAATAAGTAGGTAAAATAAATAATTTGTTAGGTACAAGATATAGTAATACATAATTATAGGTACGTATAGTTCCAGAGGGGCTTCCACACTAAGTTTGCGTGTGCTACACCCGCAAGACGTCATGTAAAAACTAACTGCGACATGATCATATCCTTTCATATAATATGAAAAAGAAGTTTCTTTAAAATGTCTACCATGTGGCCCACCGTGACATATTTCTCGCCAGGTTATACGTACGGTAAACTGTCTCGCAGTTTCAGCTGCGGCCTCGTCTACAGCAGACGTGGTGGCTGGCTCCATCCACGTCATGTCTAGAGTTATGGCGATAAATCCTGCAAATTATGTGAAATTAATTGACTTCAAGTCTAATTCTGACGACAAACATGTTTTGTAGTAATTAATAAAAATCTTTTGCAATCTGTTTTCATTTTACATAAAAATGAAAAGGGATGATAAAATTGAGAAAAATTCTTTCATTCTTTTAGATCTATCATTGAAATCAAACTAAACAAAGAACATTCACAAAAACGACAGCTATCAAATATAAAAAACCGCATGCAGATCGGTTCATCCGTTAAAGAGCTATATACCTACTACAGACAAACAGACAGGGTAGTAAAAGCCAGAGAAGTAATAGACGTAACATATGTTTTTTATCGTCGATATAATCCATAAATAAATCTGCATAATATCACGAATGCGAACGTAACTCTGTCTGTCTTGTTACATTTTTGCGGCTAAATCTCTGGACCGAATTTGATGCAGTATAGAGATACGACTGAACCCTGGAGAAGGACTTAGACTATTCTTTTTAAATTCCACGCAGACAAAGTCGCGGGCGACTATTATTGAACAATAAAACTGTCTCAAAATAATTTTGACCAATGGCCAAACATTGCTAATAATATTTACGATAACTGCTACTTTCAAAGAAACACAGAAGTAAATTATTTGTTTAAACGTTCAAAACGCACAGACAAATATACAGAGAGACACCGGCATCAAACCTTTTTTTTTCGTCTGGGGTAAATATCTTCTATGCAAATATGTTACTATTCAAACAGTATACACAAAGATACTGCTGAATACGGACTATACGCGAGGAGCTTATAAGTCTATACCTTGTTGCTTCCTCTTATACCGTTCCTCGTACATCCTGTAGACCATCCCATGGGCTCGCAACATGTTGTGTCCACACATGTAGTCCTCGAAGCCGCTAGCGTGGCCACCCGGCGCGTCGTTTCCACCGTACCCATCTTGGCAAAAGGACAAAGGCTCGTTAAACGTTATCCAGCCTTTGACACGGTCTCCGAATGTGTCGAAGAGCAGCTGGGTAGAAAAAAAGAAATAAGAAAACATTACATACTGGTTTTAGGCGGTAACGAGGGTGGATTACTCTGGGCTGGATGATTGCTTGAGGAAGCATTGGTTGGTTCGGCATACCTAAATGTAAAGGCATAACTCGAAATTTCGGATATTTTAAATTGAAATTTAACCCAGGTTCATAACCTTGCACCTATTACCTACAGTTTCTTTCTTTTAGGATAGCATTGTGTCATTACGTGTTTTCGGCGGAACCCAAAAAATATTTTACTGTAATCTCTGGTCACATTATTTTTGTGCGGAACTTGACCTAAGCATAAACAATAATAAACACTGAAACATTTTTATTCTATAGGTACTAAATAGGTTTTACACAACAAAAATAAGAGATTTTAGACCTATTATTAGTTTTTATAGGAAACAGTGAAGTAATTTATGAAAATACGAAAAACAGTTATTTTCGTTTATATTTAAAACAATAATTCATTGTAAAAAATTCAACTGCCATTTTGATGAGTGTGTTTAGATTATTGTAAGTAAGTGCATAGAAAATTTAGAAGCATAAATCGATTCCGTTAGTCCAAAAAATGTAAATCTCTGTTTTAACAGAGGTTTCTTTGATATTTTTTTTCCGTTAAAAAGTTAACCAACCGTGTAACGCAACTAGCAAAATGAAGTCAATGAAATGAAAAATCAGGTTACCTAATATCACTTTCATATGCTTTGCTTACAAAAATTGAAATCCCTGCCGTCAAAATTTCCAATTCGTTGCCTTATAGGATTTTTACTCTTATTTTATATTGCAGTATGTATTTTTTATCTATACTAATATTACAAAGAAGTAATCTTTGTTTTTGTATGTAATGGACAAACATAAAAACAACTCAACCGATTTAGAAAATTATTTCATCTACAGAACGCTACATGATCAGCGTGTAACATGGGCTGTATTTTATTATTAAAAAAAATTCTACTCGAGCGAAGTCGAGGCGGGTCGCTAGTTTATTATCTTTTGGTATGACGTAGAGATGGGATACTATAAAATAAAGGATTTATTGAGGGTTCCATGGCTTTAAAAGTTTACCCGCTGTTCTAAAACACTATAAATATAAAGATAACGACCGGTCCGTTTCACTGATGTAGTGGTTATACGTCTAATTTTTAAGCCAAAAGACTCGGGTTCAATTCACAAGCAAGTCAGTTTAGGAAACCTTAATATAGTGTTGTAGTATGGATGACATGGGTGTTACTGGGAGCTTTTCTAGCTTGTTGCCCATAGGACATTCCTAGCCATTAGTTTGAGAGCACGTGATTGATGAAATTGTTTGAGTACTATTATTCATTAACATTTTACATAAAACCTAATTAAAACGAAACATAAACTGAATGCCTTATGAAGACTGACCTTGGCATAATCAACGAAGTACTCTGCCATTATCGGATTGGTCCAGCCACCTAAATCCTGAAGCGCTTGGGGCAGGTCCCAGTGGTACATCGTCACCAGAGGTTTTATGTCTAAATGTAAGAGCTCGTCGATCAGCTCACTGTAGTATCGGATGCCGTCTTCGTTGACATCACTTTAAAAGAGTTGGTTTATTGGTTACAATAATTCTACCTTTTTTCAGACTAAATTCCAGTGAACTATATACAGTAATACCTTATTAAGTAAATAACACATAAATCATTCAAATAGTGCAATCTATAGGTACTCAAACCTACTTAAATCAAAATGGTATAATCCTTACTCAAATCCATTCAATAGCATGTAAACAATGTTCTACTCTACTTATAATAATTTAAATATTTCATTTAATTAATTTCAATAATTTATATTATTTTTTATAATTATTATGTAGCCTCATTCGATATTTTTAAGTTAATGCGCTAATTTTAATAATAAATCAGTAAGGGTAATTATTATATTTCGTTGCAGGGATTAATAGCAATTTCGTCGTTATTTTCATCAATTTTAAAGTGTTTTTAAATCCATCCCTATTGCGTTTATCCTACAACAATACGTACTTGCTAAGCCCGGACGGCAGTATCCTCGGCCACGATATTGAAAACCGATAGATCTTGGCACCCAGCTTCTTCACTAGTTTTGCGTCGACTTTGAACTGATGGTAAGAATCTGCAGCCACATCTCCGTTCTTACGATCGAACACACGCTCAGGGTGCGCATGAGTGTATCGGTCCCAGATGCTTTCGCCTTTACCTCAGATAATTATTTAAACATACATTATTTATTTTATGGTATATCTTGACCAGAAATATATGCAGGTCGGCCATATTGAGAATTTTTTTTTATGTATTTGGCATGGGTTTCCTGTGGGTCTAGCAGGGTTAAAATTTGAAGACTAAAAGAGATATGGTACAGACAAGATCGAAAGAGACAGAGAAAATGGATAACATCGGCTGACAAAAGCAGAAGAGAGAGTAAACATTTACCTGAAACATTCCACGCTCCTTCTATCTGGTAAGACGCTGTTGCAACACCAAATAAGAAATCTGGAGGAAAGCATTTCTTCTGACCGTCTGATAGAGCATGCCCTCTGGAAATATGTTTTAATTATGTAAAAATATAAGCAGTGACGTATTTGTATAGCATAGCATTGCTAGCATTGCAGAATTGAGAAATGGCATAACTTGCATTGCAGAACTGAGAAATTGCATAACTTGCATTGCAGAACTGAGAAATTGCATAACTTGCATTGCAGAACTGAGAAATTGCATAACTTGCATTGCAGAACTGAGAAATTGCATAACTTGCATTGCAGAACTGAGAAATTGCATAACTTGCATTGCAGAACTGAGAAATTGCATAACTTGCATTGCAGAACTGAGAAATTGCATAACTTGCATTGCAGAATTGAGAAATTGCATAACTTGCATTGCAAAAACTGAGAAATTGCATAAATTGCATTGCAGAACTGAGAAATTGCATAACTTGCATTGCAGAACTGAGAAATTGCTCATTTGTTTGGGGTCAATTTGTCTACTGAATGCAAGTGAATGCAACAAAGGCATAACCCGAATTTCAGATTTTTTAAATTGAGAATTATCCAGTTTTGAATTACATTAACATAAACTATGCATAAACTTCTGCCTGAAATAAACACTTATTGCAGTTCGTCTGTTTTAGGTAGAGATAGTGTTGTGTCATTGCGTTTTCCGGTGCACCAGACCGTAATAGGTACCACGTTTTCTCTGAATCGTCTCTTTTCAAGTTCCGCCATTGTTGTATGCTGATGATAATAAGTTGCTGCCAATTCCCCTACTAATAGGGGAATTGGCAGCAACTCATATAGTCAATCACGAGCGGTTAACAAATTACATCGTCTGGTTTGTGAAACAAATGCTGCGATCCGTGAAAAATATTTTATCGAATGAGTCTGTTAAAAAGAGTTTATTACTTGATGGCGTAATAATGTTAAGTCATTTAGTATTTAATATTTAAATGCTTTATTTCAAGTAAACTAATTTATTCTAATTAATTTACAACAAAATTGTGTACATTTATATTTAAACAATAATATTATAATTTATATTTCTTATTTCATAAACATATTAGATATATGTCTTTAATTTTAACAGAGTAACAATACACAGCAAAATTACACCTCGACGCCACTTTTCAATAAGAATGTTCGCTGGGTTATCGCGTAAAGGTTTGTAGATAGCGATAGCCGCGTAGAAGTCGCGGGACACGTGTCTAAATCGTTGTCAAGTAAAGCTTTAATAATAATACTCCAGACAATTACTCAAATTGTGGACCCCAAACTATGCTTGTGCTATGGGTACCACACGAAGAGCTAGAGGAGCTCCCAGTACCAAGACTCCAAGCGAATTTAGAAAACTTCGCTTCCTAAATTCGACATTTGCGAACGTGAACGTGACGAACACGTAAATAGATCACAAACGTTGGATCGTACGTAATATAGATTTCTGACACCAATTAAATACAAGGGAGTAAAATAACATTTTTACGGCGAGGCGCTATTTTGAGTTCCGAGCGAAGCGAAGGATTCCAGAGTAGAACCCTGAGCGCAGCGATTTTTTGATTAATTTTACAACAGAGTGATACACTCTATTTTTCATTCCCATCTATGAGAAAAATAAATGAGACACGTTATTCGATATGTAAAAGTACAAAGAAATTTTGTTTCTAAATTTTTAACTTCTTATTTTTTTTCTGGAGCGCGGCTGCCGCCTTCTAGATAAACGTCAACATTTCTCATACAATATTTCCATTCTACCTCTCGTGTTTCTTATTCAAGTTAATTTTTGCCCTCTGTGAAAGTCTTTAAGACAAAAGACCTATTTTTAACCGACTTCATAAAAAGGAGGAGGTTTTCAATTCCACCGTATGTTTTTCTTGTATGTTTGTTACGTGATTATTCCGCCAATAATGAATTGATTTCGATGATTCTTTTTTTGTTTGGTAGGTCATACTTCAGAGGTGCTTCCATTAAATTTCACTGGTATTGGTGCTTGGACTTCGAAGATACGCCAAATAACGCGACCTAGTATAACCTTTATTTATATTGATGATTCTCTTGTATATCGTAGCGCTCCAGAATTAAAAAGAAGTTAATTGCAGACCTATTTATTTAGGTCAAGATCACTCAAAAGGGAGAAATAAAAAAATTGAAGAAAAAAATTAAACCGCCTTCAAAAAAAACACTGAAAAGTACAAAATAACTATCCTTTACCAATCAAAACTCAAATATAATAAAAATAACTTTATAAATACGATATACATACCTATATATAATTAAATTTGTCAGTAACTGAAGTCGGTGCCAAGTCTACCAAACTAATAAACTTCTGTTGTCGCACATTGATTTGGCACCGACTTTAGTAACTGTCAATTTAATTATATAGATGTGTATGTTTCGTACTTATAAGTTATAAAGTTATTTTTATTGTACTTGAATTTTGATTAAAAGTAAGTAAGTTATTAAAGAATAACTATTCTTTGTACTTTTGTACTTTTCAGTGTTTTATTTGAAGGCGGTTTAATTTTTTTGATCATACTTATCGGGAAACCGAACCAATCATCGTTTTTCGAATAGATAGAAAAAAATGAATTTTATAAAATATTTTATTTTTGTTTTATCTTAGTATGAAAATGGCGCTAGTAAGGAAGCTATAGGGTATAAGGATTAATTGAAAAGTACTAATAACCTCCTTAGCATTATATTTTTGAAATCGTTCACAATAACTTTTTTCTACTTTATAATTCTTAAAATTTTCTTTTATATGAAAATAAAAATACCTACATTAAATGTTTACGAAAATTGCACATACCCTACCAGGTCGCTAATGACGAGTGATGACTGATGAGTCATGAAAGCTGTGCAGAGGTGAAAGAAATAAAGTGTGGGACACGCGGTCGAGGCGCGGGATATGGCGCGGGCGCAACAATTATTTCTTGGAAATGTCTCTGTTTACTGTTTATGTATTTTGTACAGAGCACATACAAACAAAGAGCAAGTACGTTACCACTTTACGAATCCCGGGACAAACCGGAATTTTGGGTCATGTCCATATTTTGATAGTATACCATAGTAGTACACCCGTGATTCCGACCACTTGTAATCTGTCTATATAAATAAAAACGAAATGCTGTTCGTTGGTAAGCGCATCACTTGAGAACGGCTACACTGATGTGGCTATTTATTGGTTTCAAATGTTCGTAATAGTTTGAATGTAATGGGAAAAAAAAAGAAAAAGTAACCCGAAAAATTGGATAATTCGGGAAAACTGAGTGATTTTGTCTATGGGATTTTCTTATGAACTCACGAAAATTAATATAATAGCTAACTGAGCCACAGCAAAGGGAGGCCGCGCACAGTATGTAAATAATACATTTATAATTTTTAATTTATTTTCTTTTAATTCGAGTTTCTTTGAATCCGGGTACATACCAAAAAGTATGTATCCTAAATAAAATAAAAAAAAGTGAAAGCAGCAAACTCGTATCAAATAGCGAGCGCCTCGTATCGAAGCGAATAACAGATGGGGAAAAAAACTAGACTAACGAACGTTACACGTTGAAACGGCGGTTTCGGCTCCATGAGTGAACAGACAAACGTAAATAAGTAGGTATATATGCATCTAAAATCATAACCCTTATTTTGCTTCGTCGTAATCAGGTAAACATCAAGGGAAAAAAGGCGCTTCATAGGTTTCACACTGACGAGTCAGCGCAGCCTCGCTTTTTAGTGCAAGTTATATCGAATAGATGAAAATCTAATCCATTTACATCGCCCTCACCTCCTTGGCTTCTACTACCGGATAGTAGAGGCCAAGGAAGTAGAATAAAGACTAAGACCGATTTAAAATTAAATAGCCGGAGGGTTTTACAGAAATGTCAAAAAGATATACCTGACTCAAGTTCTTTGCCGGTTGAACCGGTGATAACTTTACTTCCAAAAAAGCCTTGTAATTTGATTAAAAACTTTTTATTTAACTTTGACTCTGAAAAGCGATCGCATACTTAGACGAAAGTGTATAGGGAGACTGATGAGATGTGTTGAGGAAGCAAAAGAATGACCGCGGCGCTGGCGTTTTTCTCTTTTAAGCGAAGATATCATATTATGTATGTAATATGTGTTTAAGAATAACTTGTGACAGAGAAAATCAATATAAGAAATACTCACCTAATAAACAGTCCAATTAAAGCCAAAACAATAAATTCCCGGTTACTGACCATGACTGTTTTATCAGACGCGGTCTATCCGTTCGTGGACAACGTTCCACTGTGAACTGAGATAGCGGTGTGACTTATTCACGCAATTAAATAATATTTAAATTATAAAACATAAACAAGTCATATCGTTGATATAAATTAACTATGCCTATATATGGTATACAAGAGTGAATGCATTTCAAACGTATCGTGATATAACTGTAGGTAATATCTCCAATAAATTATCGTGAGACTACATTCAAAGCTCATCTTAAGTGTGTACCTATCTATATAATATTGTGTATATATCAATCAGAAGTTATTCGAGCCGTTTTAAGTTTAATTTTGAGCTAAATTGATATAATTTGTCATTTCATATTACTTGCATAGTTTACAAGCTGATGCCCGCGTCTTCATCTGCCTTTTTTATTTTTAAAATAGCCTATGTAAGGACATAAGCTATTATAAAAATCAAAATTTAAGGATCATACCAAATTTCATCGCAATGGGAACGCTATGCCAGCCTATAAAATACAAACAAACAAACAAGCAAACAAACATTGACTTCTATATATTAGATTATTTTATGAAGTATTTATATTCTATATATAAATACCGACCTCTTTAAACTAGGACTAATCCGGGGAGACGGAAGGCAGCAATATAATAGGCATATGTAGGAAGTGACTAACGAATTAACGATGAATTAAAATTACAATGTTATTATATTAACATATATCTACACTGTTAATACATACTACATAGGTATATAACATCTCTCTAATATCCACCCTAAAGAAATTTAATAAAGAAATAAACTGAGTATTATAATATTATGCCCATGGTATAACAATAATAACTAATTCAAAGAAATAATGTATATATTATAATGTGTATTAAAACAGTATAATATTTCTTACACGAATTTTGACCTTTGAACGGAACGGCTGCCTGTATCCAATAGCGTGCTTCGATCTTACCATTTGTTATGTAGTTGTTACAAAATGGTTACAAATACACAGGACACAGAAAAAAAAAACATGTAGACATAACAACTCATACCAACTCGAGCAAATAATTTTTCAAACTTTTTTAATTACAGCACAGATTAATTAATTTACTACGTTAAAACCAGATAATTTAAAAATCGAAAATTTTTTGACGTTGTGGATGACGATATAAAATCACTCAAATTCTTAAAAAATCAACATAATAAGTATCGGACGAAAAAATTTAAAAAAATCAAGAAAGTGTCTTTGATGTAGATCGATGTTGTGATAGATAAAGCAATAGGGTACACACGGGAGTACAGTGGTGTGCGTATCACTAGGAGTCCGTGAAAACAAAATTAAGATTCCTGTAACAACGATTTTCTGACTCGAAATTTTTATTTTGTCAAAATTTAATTTTATCACCAAATAAAAATATCCTAGTGGTCCCTGCTGTCCCTGGTCTCAGATCCATAGACAATACGTCTCAGATCAAAAAGAGGTTATGAGTCATAAGTATAATAACCTCTTTAACCTTCGAACGGAACGGCTCAGCACTCATAACAGTTCGCTCATAACTTTTTTTTTCTTCATGGCATGGCGCACAGGTTAGCGCACATTCGAAGTAAATTCATTTCTTCTTTTTATCGTAAAACTCCTCCAGTAAAGTGATAGTAAGTTTTAGTTAAGTTATAAAGGACTTCTTAGAAGAGCGCGAGAACTTCAGCTACACATGTTTATTTAGACCTACCCCATTCTTTTCACTTATACAGAACTTTAAAACACTAAAATTTCCAAAAATGTAAAAAATATGAAATTTAATTAATTAAAATGTCAACCTCACTTCTCGCGTTTCCGCCAAAAAGTCGCTCATAACTTAAGAGCCTATGTAGTATGAGCCAACTAAAGTAGTCATGGAATGCTGAATGTTCCACACTCAATTTCCGAATTTTAAGTATAGTGACATCTATGTATACCGCTACAATATATTTAATCCGTAATTCCGCTATTCGCCGTTAGATGTCATAAACAGCAAAATAATACTTATTATTCGACTTATTTACGATGGCATATTTCTAGAAACTGATTTCAATGTTTACTTGGTGGTCGTCAAAGTAGTAGAATTTTCATGAAACCGATGTTCTTGAAACTTCGTATCACGTCATCGACAGGTGGCGTTGATGCTAGCAACTATAAATTCACCGTTTCGGCGCCAAATTTATCAGTCGTCTATTGACATTTAAACGTTTGGTGCAATTATCAAGTGGTGAAACTATAAAGTCAAAAATGTCGCTGTTACCTTATATGTACAATTTCGACCGTCCATTTCGTTTAATGGAAAGGGGATTCTTTCGACCAAACAATTTTTTCAATTATTCACCGTTTGACGAGCTAGTTTCTCGCGATTTCTTCAATCCTCAGCAGTTCTTCAAGCCATGGGACAACATGATACGGCCATGGGAGAACGTTCTAAAACCGATGGAGCAGCTAACTACAGCTATGAATCAAATGGCTTTGAATGATTTAGGAACAATTACAACCGATAATGAAAAGTTTCAAATTAGTGTCGACGTACAGCACTTCGCTCCCGAAGAAATAAATGTCAGGGTAGTTGATAAATATGTGGTGGTGGAAGGAAAACATGAAGAGAAGAGAGATGAACACGGATATGTGTCGAGACAGTTCGTGAGAAGATATGTTTTACCTGAAGGTTGTTTGCCAGATACTGTGGAGTCCAGATTATCGTCAGATGGTGTCTTAACCGTAACCGCACCAAGAGTTCTAGCAATGCCATCGACTGGTGAGAAAATTGTGCCAATTACCCATACTGGACCAGTTAAGAAACAAATAAGGGCTCCCAAGCCTACTTCAATTCAAGAAATTGAGTGAATTATGTAATGATTATGATAATATTAGTTTTTCGTAAGACTGAGTTTGTGTATCTGAAAGAAATTTATTGTTACATACCCGCCTATTTCGTTTTTTTTAATTAAATTCGATTTGTGAAAATCGTGTTTATTTATTCTCTGCAGCTCTGTTTTTCGTGACTGTTTGATATTTTAACCTTGTATTAAAAATTGTAATTATTATTAAGTATAGGTAATGAAATCGGATTTATTCTAGATATTTTTCTTGACCTTGGATAAAGATATCAAGATCAAGGTTCAAGGTCTAAAACTGCGTTCAAGGTCTAATAAATAAGTTAGGTAGGTACTTTCGTTTACTTTCTAGTTTGTTCATTAAAACTTAATGGTAAAAAAATTAAAATGAATCACATTTAAAAACTTAACTACTGATTCAATACAGTCGCTTTCACACAAAACAATAAAAATTAATAACTTCGTAGGTCAAGAATCAAAATGAAGACAACAATGTAGGTACCTCTCATGCACATCTGATCTGAAAACTTTCTTGTACTTATGTGGTTATTTGAACGTAACCAAAACCCAAATATCCTTTCCATTTTCCTCTGTTTGTTTGTTTGTCCGGGCTAATCCGAGACGGCTGAAGCGATTTTGACTGTTATTTTCACCGGCAGACAGAACCTTTCAGAGTGATTTACGCTAGTTTTTTATACAGGAAAAATACCAAATCTAACGCGAGTGAAACCGCGAGCCACATAACATATCTATCTTGTAATGTAATCAACTTGTAATGTCGCGCCTGGCGTTATAGACCGGCAGCTAGGTGCAGATTTTTTCGATCAATCGAATCACGTATGCCCTTCAGGATTTTCATCATTTAGTAGGTGTAGATTAACGACGCGGGTGTGCGAGATCGTGATCGCGGGACATGCCTCGTACAATTGAGTTTCAAATTGATAAAAAAAAATCAATTTTTAATCAATTGAATCACGTATGCCATGCACGTTTAATGATGATTTGTAAAAAAAAATCCATCGGAAAACCATCGGCATACGTGTAGGGCGGGCCTTTTGGGCTAAGGTCGTCGCTTACATTTGAAAAAAAAATGCTTTTTATTAATCGAATCACGTATGCCATGTGTACCAAATAATCATTTTGATGACAAAATTCAACGGAAAACCCTCGGCATACGTGTAGCGCGGGTCTCGAGGATTAGTGCCTACTACTACTTTTGTGAATTTTTTTTTATTTTTTAATCAATCGAATCATGTATGCCTCGGAAACACTCAGTTATTCTTTGTAAAATGATTTATATATTTCAATGGCATACTTATTAACGAGGTCTAAAGTGGCGGCATACGTTAAAAAACACGTCAAAAATAGGAGTCCTGTCTTACCCATCGAATCACGTATGCCCTTCGACATTTCACCTTATAATCATGCAATTGTTCCAAGTTTCAAGGGGCATGCAAATCGTGCTGGGCAATAATCGTATAAAATTTGAATAAATGCTTACGACTAAATACGATGTATTAAAAAATTCGACATTATTTTTTATCAATGTAATCACGTATGCCCTTTGAAATTTAAACGTATAATCATACAATTATTTTAAAATTCAAGAGGCATACGAATTTAGAAGAACAATTGTATAAAAAAAAGTAGTATACCACATGTTATTTACAGAAAATGAGAATTTTGTAGTTTATTTCAATTTTGGAAGATTCGAAATAAACACGCCACTGGGCGAACTAGCGTCAAGGGTTATTGACCTAAGACCTATTCTACATATCTACATTGCAAAGGTTCTCTTTTTGTTTTATGGCCGGGCGCTGCGGGGGGTAGGGCTCCAAAGAGAAACTTTGTATTACGACAAGTTTCCACCTCCTACCTTCCTACGCTGTTCAAAAATTTATCATATGAATTTTTGTAAACTTAACAAGATTTTTGTTTAAACGGTTAATATGTTTTTTTTTATAATGACATCTGTTGTAGAAAATACAAACTATTAGCATGTTATTTGCAGGAGAAAAGCGATGAAGTACTTCGTATATTATAAAATTAGATATATAAGTATATATTATATATATTATAAGCTCAAGGTAATAAACATGAGCAACCCGTTTACTATATAAGTACAATGATTGCCCAGTATCATTCGTAGTCCTTTGAAATTTTAAATAATTGTTTGTAGGTACACGTTAAAAATTCTAAGAGTTACGTAATTAGATTGATGTAAAATAATATCGAATTTTATAATATATCTCTTTTATTTGCACGTGTTAATTACAATTTTATACTGTGATTGCCCAGCACGATTCGTATGCCTCTTGACTTTTAAAATAATTGTATGATTATACGTTTAAATTTCAAAAGGCATACGTGATTACATTGATAAAGAATAATATCGAAGTTTTATATATATCGTATTTAGTCGTAAGCATTTATTCGAATTTTATACGATGATTGCCCAGCACGATTTGTATGCCCCTTGAATCTTGGAACAATTGCATGATTAGAAGGTGAAATCTCGAAGGGCATACGTGATTCGATGGGTAAAAAAAATTCAAAATTTTGCAACTTTTCTGAATTTTTTTTGCAGTTTTGACCCATGGTAATTGTATGCCATTTTGTACACCTTTATTTAAAGGTATAAACTAAATTTTGCAATAGGTTTCGTGAATGATTCGATTGATTAAAAAAGAAAAAAAAAATTACAAAAGTAGTAGTAGGCACTAATCCTCGAGACCCGCGCTACTCGTATGCCGAGGGTTTTCCGTTGAATTTTGTCTTCAAAATGATTATTTGGTACACATGGCATACGTGATTCGATTAATAAAAAGCATTTTTTTTTTCAAATGTAAGCGACGACCTTAGCCCAAAAAGCCCGCCCTACACGTATGCCGATGGTTTTCCGATGGATTTTTTTTACAAATCATCATTAAAAGTGCATGGCATACGTGATTCAATTGATTAAAAATTGATTTTTTTTTATCAATTTGAAACTCAATTGTACGAGGCATGTCCCGCGATCACGATCTCGCACACCCGCGTCGTTAATCTACACCTACTAAATGACTAAAATCCTGAATACTGAATACGTGTTTAATTGATCGAAAAAATCTGCACCTAGCTGCCGGTCTATTACACCTAGGCTGACCTATAGTTAAGGTAATAATAAACGTATGTACGAGTATACAAAGGTCTTTAGCATCACATTTGGTAGGCTTCTTCGTCAAAGCGCTAAAATATGAACTCCAAATTCAAATTTTTGTTTCAATTTCATTGATTCGAAAGAAGAGAGAATACATAGTTCTTTCTTGCTTGCACTATCGGTCAATCGGTGAAGCCATGGTGTAGCCAACTATATTGGCATTCGGCAATTGGAAGAATATCTGAACGTTTATTTATTACTTATCAAAAATCTGAATAGTTGTGCAGGACTCACTGTCACTGGGTACCCCCTCGGAAGTCCACAAGTCGCGGCTGCTCACCAACTGTAGCTATCGAAGTCCTTACATAATATTTCCAACAACGGGCATTATAAATATTAGCATAAAGGAATCGAAGTTTCCGTATGCTAGGAGATAGCCCACCAAGCAATTATTTCAATACTCACGCTTGCGGGCACTGTTTTCTATCGAAATAGCTGCCGATCGATCTACCATATGTATACGTTCTATTTACAGACGGGCTGGCTTATCGTGTCGGAGACCTCGATAATGCGCCGAGGACGACCTACCTGTTTTGGGTAAAAGCCCCAAATCGCTTGGTCCCGCCCCTGGGTACCTGTACTGTACCTGGATGCGTGTTGAAGATTATCTTATGTCATAAAAAAAAGATGGGCCAACTGATCTTGGATTCTTCACTTTCGAAGTACATGACACAGAGTTTTCTATATGCCTATTTTGTTCTGACTTAAAACATTTTATTTTTATTGTAAGGACAGCTTTAGTTAATTAGTACATAATTTCACGGCATTACTCATTAGGAGTGAAAAATATTATAAAAATGTAAAAAAATATACCTTGCGCTATTTTGATTAATGAAGGTTACAGTGATAAAGACCCGTCCGTCAGATATTAACAGGTGGTCAGCTTGTCGTTCATACTATAGTTCCTTATGCCAGTAATAAGCCTTTTCTTCTTCTGCTGCGGTCTTTACCTTCAAGGCCTACGTTACTTTACCCAAAGTAATGTAGTAGGAATTAGCCGATATCGATTTGTAAGAATATACGTAGGCACATTATGTAACAATTAGGTACTACATATTTAATATATAAAAATCAATGTTTGTTCGTATTTTATGGGCTGCCAAGCTGTCGTACTTCATCTGATTGCGATGAAATTTGGTATGGAGATAACTTGAATTCTGAGCAAAGACATAGGCCATTTTAAAAATAAAAACGCAGACGAAGTCATGGAAATTAGCTAGTAATAAATAAAACACTGTTTCCATTTAAACTTGTAATTTTTATTATATTATTAATTCAGAAATACTTTTTAATATGTATCTTATTAATTCTAATTGAATGCGAAATGTAGTTACAATTTTTATTTCGCTTCCAAGGTATGTTTCTCTGAAAACGTTATAATTTGGTAATTGAGGCGCACGGGCGCATTACAGCTTCACAGATATTTCAAATGCGCTTGCGCCGGTTGTCGCGGCGATTTAAGAATGTCTCAGAACCATAATTTATTTCGAAATTCGGACTATGTTGGAACATGGTTGGAACTAGATCTGTGTCAATCGTTTATTTTCAAAGATTCGAGCGTTCAAGTATTGATTTGAAAAAAGATTCGTCAAATGATCCAATCAATCATTGATCCATTGATTATTTATATATAGATACAATCATGATTGTATTTTTGATTGAAATGAAATATCGAGCGATTGTATGAGTAATCTGATCTTTTACAATTTCGATATTTTTATAGTTTTTATTATAATTTTGCCGCATTTATAATTTTATTATTGGCATTTTAAAAAATGTGCAATTTTTTTTAATTTCACTTATCACATTAAACGGCATAGACAATCAATTAAATATCGACAAGTAACGAGATCGAATCGGTCAAATGGTCGAATCGATGGACCATAGAATCGTTCAAATGATCGAATCAATCAGAACCGACACAGATCTAGTTGGAACTATGATCATATTATTAAGAGTAGTCGCATATTACGTATCTATGGTCTGAGATATACATACTATTATTATTTATACTGCAACATATTAAATTTGTTGTACCCTGATGCATCACATAGGTACGTTGTACGTTGTAATGAGTAGGTATACTGAGTAATTAACAATCCAACATCTAAGAAATATACAATGTGTATATTTGTGTTTCTGTCTAACGTTGGTTATCTCAAATGTGTTGTCTATGAATGCACTGTTTGTATGGGTACTTAAATATTGGTAAACTCGCAATTTAAATTATGTACCTATGTAACCTATGTATGTATGTATGTAACCTAAATTACAATGTAACTAATATAAATCTGAAATTTTAAGTTACACGAGGAAATAAAAACAATACAGAACTGTCAATACAAATATACTACATATTGATATTAACGAGGATATAAATAAATGAAGATATGGCATGAACACCGAGCGCATGGACCTCTTAAATTGAAGAGAAAGCACCACAATGTGATGCAGAGTGGTTTGAAATAACATCATGAAACTACACACACATACAACGACCTATGTATATCGCTGTTTGCTATAGTCAAGGCTTTTACAATACCAACTTACGTCCTTTTCTCTTTTTATATGTATGTACTATATCACATAATACATAACATGTAATCTACTCGCGTGACACTGAATAGTCTGCCCGATCTATATGCCAAGTATCTATACAAAGTTCCAGCACATGAGTCAATATTTCGAGTTACATAATGCTATATCTATTATCTAGTCTTTTATTTAATTGAAGTTACTAGTATTTTAACCAGTATTTTTATTACAAGAATAAAGCAATAACTAAAAGTTCTAAAATTTTGAATTACGTCAATCTCGCTTTTAGGGCACGACCATACAAAATATATTGTGCGACATTTTTAGTTTTTGTCTGCCTTTGTGCGCCTTCGTAAGTATTGACAATGAAAATGAATTAAAAGCAAACTATAATTAAATTGGCGTGTTGCCGAGTAATACATTTATTGGCCGTTCTTCACCGCTGTTTTATCACCGGTCTCGCCATCTCCGATCTCCGACTTTATGCCCTCCGCTTGCGTCTTAACCGGCCCGGTGTGTACGATGGGCACCAGTCTCTCGCCGGGGTCCAGCCGGCGCCGTAGCGGAGCCGTGACGGAGAGGATGCCGTCGGACGAGAGCCGGGACTCCACCGCGGCCGTCTCGCAGCCTGGAGGCAGCGCGTACCGCCGCGTGAACTGGCGAGACACCCATCCGTGCTCGTCACGTTTCTCCTCGTGACGGCCCTCCACCACCACGGACCTTGCAACAATACATACGTATATAATTATGTATGTTATGTATGTACAATGCGTATGAAATATTATCTAATAAGATCACATTCGGAAACGACGGAAATGTCAAAAGCACTCGCATACCTAGGCGAAAATGTGTAAGAACGATGAGATTTCAGAAAGCGAAAGAAGTATGTAAGGACCGCGACGCTTGGCGCTCCGTCCTCTCTGACTACCCCGTTGGGGATACAGCGTGAAGACATGTATGTATGTAAGATCACATTCACACCCACAGATAATTACATTCGCTATTCATTATTTTAAAAAACTCAAATACAATTAAAATATCTTTATAAATACGATACACATACCTATATAATTAAATTTGACAGTTACTGAAGTCGGTGCCAAGCCCACCAAACTAATAGACTATGTTGTTGCACATTGATTTGGCACCGACTTCAATAACTGTCAAATTTAATTATATATAGGTATGTGTATCGTATTCATAAAGTTATTTTAATTGTACTTGAGTTTTGATTAGTAAAGAATAGTTATTTTATACTTTTCAGTGTATTTTTTGAAGGCGGTTTAATTTTTTTTAATAAAAATTTTTTATTTCTCCCTTTTGAGTGGTCTTGACCTAAATAAATATCTAGGGCAGGTCTGCAATTAACTTCATTCTAATTTCGTTATATATAGCGCAACGATATACAAGAGAATCGTCAATATAAATAAAGGTTACAACCAGGTCGTGCTATCTAGTGTATCTTCGAAGTCCAAGCTCCAATATCGGTGAAATTTAAAAAGGACCACCTCTGAAGTATTATCTACCAAACGAAAAAAGAATTTTCGAAATCGGTTCATACATGACGGAGTTATGAGGTAACAAACATACAAAAAAAAAAACAAAAAAAACAACATACAGACACGAATTGAGAACCTTCTTTTTTTGAAGTCGGTTAAAAATGGTTACTGTAATATACACTGCCGATAAAAAGTACAGAATTGAAACAGTTTATGTTTAGTAATTTTTTTTTTAACATTAAATAACATAAACATAACATAACATAAATTCACGCTGTATCCCCAACGGGGTAGTCAGAGAGGACGGAGCGCCAGGAGTCGCGGTCCTTACACACCTCTTTCGCTTCCTCAAATCTCATCATTCTCCTCACACATTTTCGCCTAGGTATGCGAGTGCTTTTGACATTTCCGTCTGCTAACACTCTGGCTATTTGATCTTCATAAGTCAGCCTTGGTCTTCCTTGGCTTCTTTTACCACTCACTTTCGCTCTGTATATTTTCTTCGTCAGTCTTTCATCACTCATTCTTTCCATGTGCCCGAACCATCTAAGCATTCCTTTCTTCATTTTTACAATAACACTGTTCTGCAACCCTGTCATACTGCGTATCTCATCATTGCTTATCCTGTCAGCAAGCGTGACACCGCACATATTTCTGAGAGACCGCATCTCCACAGCATTTAACATACTTTCACTCGATTTTGGGCATATCCAGGCCTCACTACCGTACATTAAATAAATTGCTTTAAATAAAAAGTGTTAGATGATTTAAATAAGAATAAGACGCATGAATGAAAATAATGTTGTCAATAGAAATATTATTTAAAAACAAATGCTTTTCATTACAGTACAGATATCATGTTGACCAAATATTGACCCCAAGAATTCTAAAGGTGCAAAAGGCACCGACTTCAGTAACTGTCAAATTTAATTATATAGGTATGTGTATCGTATTTATAAAGTTATTTTAATTGTACTTGAGTTTTGATTAGTAAAGAATAGTTATTTTATACTTTTCAGTGTTTTTTTTGAAGGTGGTTTAATTTTTTTTGTAAATACTGGTTCTAAACATTTCAGTGTTGAATGAATAGTAAATCGAAATAGTGCCAAGTTTTGACCGAATCTTCGGTTTTTAAATGAAACCGAAGATTCCGAGAAAAGTATGGTCTCAACATCACCAACCCTTCTATAGTTTTAACGGTTATTTCGTCTGGGGCGAAGTGCTGTACGTCCAAGTTAACTTGAAACGTATCCTTATCAGTCTTGATCGTGGAGCCTTCATCGCGGAGGATGTTCGACAACTGCTTCCAAGGGCGATAATAGTCGCGCGACACGGGCGGCGGCGTGACAACTGTTAATATATCCTCCGGAGTCAGTCCCAGCGCGAAATGTTGGTCGAAAAGACGTTGAGGACGTTCTAGCTCTAACAGAAACGGTAATAGAGACATGTTTTACAATTTTGTCAAACACGTAAAAAGAAAAATGACGACCGGAATTGTTTTGTAGCGCGCATGACGTTCCGCGCAGAACAAATATGGCTGAACATTCATGTATTCTGTGTGGCCAATAAACGTCAACAGTTCGTTCAATTAAAGAGGTTGTATTATTTTTATGTTATTGTATTGTATTGGATAAACTGTATAGTAAAAGAAGCCAAGGAAGACCAAGGCTGGCTTATGAAGATCAAATAGCTAGTCAAAAATACTCGCATACCTAGGCGAAAATGTGTGAGGAGAATGATGAAATTTAAGGAAGCAAAAGAAGTATATAAGGATCGCGACGCTTGACGCTCCGTCTCCTCTGACTACCCCGTTAGGGATACGGCGTGAAGATATGCATGTATGTATGTATGTATAGACTCAGGTGTTACTTTGCGGAAATCCATTTCATGTGATAAATGCCTGGAATCTTTAGCTATTTTCGGCTCAAACTCCAAAAACAACCAATCAACAGGTGTTTCGTCTCTCAACGAAGCATCCTCAGGATATACTAGAGATCAGACTCGGTTAGCTAACTAGCTCCACGTGTCGATTAGTGGTTTTTGATTAGGGGTTTTATTTTATTTTTGTAATTTCTAATATGTAGGTAGAACGAAATGTATTATTCTAGCGTCATAAAATAGTCATATTATAATAAAGCGGGTGGAACTGTGTCGGTACATTGAATACAGTTATTAAAAAATGCGTGTAACAAAAAAGCATTTTTTTAAATTTTTGTCTGTCTGTATGTGCACGCTAACCTCCGAAACTGCTTAACTAATTTTCCTGCGGTTTTCACAAGTAGATTAAGCTCAGCTTGAAGCAGCATTTAGGCTTCATTTCATTGAAATCGGATGATAGTGAAAAAAGTTATTGTCACTAAGAAAATTTTAATATAATAAATCAGTATAGACCGTGTGTGTACACGCTAATCTCCGAAACGGATTTTCTTGTGGTTTTCACAGGTAGATTAAGCTTAGCTCGGAGCAATATTTAGGTTTTGTTTCATTGTAATCGGGTGACAGTAAAAAAGTTATTGGTATTTAATTATAATATTAACTTCGCCGTTCGCCTGTTACAGGGTGCATAATAAAATCGAATTTCACGCGGACGAAGACGCGGGCACCAGCTTGTAAGAAAATAAGAGAGAGAAATGTCACTCATGAGTTCGTCCGGAATTAATTTTATTGGCAGATTTGCTTGCAAGAGTATAATGCCTGATTTCACCAACGCTAAGTCGTCACATACCTAACTAGATTAAAAGGACCCCTAAACCGGGGCCTTAGATAATATTCATTTCAGTAATCTAACGATTCACTAATAATGTCAGACATAGTAATTATGTGACGTTTTATTGTTTCCATAATGACTATTCGTTTCCAAAAGTTTATCGATAAAACATTTATTATATTATTATTGTTTTACTTCTAAGTTTCTACATAATATAACAAATCTTTCTCCATATTGTCAAAAACTAACACACAAAACTGTCACATAATGTTAGGGATTCGAAAATCGAGTATATAAATTTAACGGTTCCTTTAACTACATACGGGCTTCTAACGTTTCGTGAAACGCAAATTCATTGTTAGCGGATCCCTATCCCTTTTTAGGGGTTCGCTAAGTATTAGGGGATGAAATCGGGCATAAGACCGTTAAAAGGCTGTTTGGACTTTTGTAAATTGAGTAGTACAAATATATGAATGGGGACTATTTAAAAAAATGACTCCATTTAGCAAATTGAAACGGTCAGTTTGGTACAAAAAAAAACAGCAAATATTCATAATATTGCTTCTACGGTACTGCTTCAGTATTTCTTAGAGAAAAGGCAGTAAATGAACTTCTCAAACAACCCTGTTTCGTTTGATCCATTCCTCCTGGGACACTAAAACAAGGCAAGACGGTGGGAAGACATGAATGTAGTAGCAGATAAGTAATAAATTGAGGATGACATTGTTTCGTACCTCTGATTTTCTGATGAACCCATAAAAAATGTAAGTATACTATTTTATATAACAGTAATTTAACTGTTTGTACGTTGAAGATATTTATAGAAAACTAACTGTGATAAAATTAGGCTGCTCTGAACATAACACAAATATATACAGAATTTTCATCTGTTCGCTTATTCGATTTATAATTTAAACAGTATAGGTATAGGTACTAAATGGGATTGAATGCAGACTGCAGTATTTGAAAGGCTAGATTATTGAATATCGGCTTAATGTATGCATCATAGCGTTATTTTGTAAAATTTATTAATTTTTTTAGTGTTAGTCTACTGAGATGAAGCTAATCTTAATAAGCCTTAAGCGTGGAAAAATCAATCATAGATATATTAATCATACTTTATACATAACCGCTTGTCAAATTAATAGGTAATACTTGGGTAATGCTATCAAAATAGATATCGGTGGGCATTAGATCATCTTGTTTTTCCATTGTTTTTAGGCTGCATGTTTATTTGATCAATACTAGTGTACCCACATATAAGGTTAAGGCACTTGGATTAAATTATGCTAACATTTAGGTATGGTGGAATTGTAACAGTTGATGTAAGAACTTAAATATGGACTTGTAAGTTGTATATTTAATTTTTTTTTCACCTAATTATGGCAAAGCTGGTGTCCAAAAGTAGGGGTATAATTAAAGTGACCATTTATTGTTTTTGTCAGATCGGGATGCTTGCGAAATTTAGTAAAAAGGTTTATTTTACTATTTATTCAACAACAAGAACATTAGAACAATGTTTTAATAATAAGGTACCTGCGGGTAATAAGGCCTGTCGTCTAAAAAGGCCTTTGTGAGTAAAATCGTATTTACAATGGGCGCTCCCACTCAAGGCAACACTCACAGACGGCTAACACACGAAGATATCTTTATGAAATTACAAATGCGGAATACGAGGGCTATTCCGCATTTGTAAACTCAATTTGTCAACTCAAAATCAATATTAGTGTACCCACACATAAGGTATAGGCACTTGGATTAAATTATGCTAACATTTAGGTATGGTGGAATTGTAACAATTGATGTAAGAACTTGTATATGGACTTGTAAGTTGTATATTTAATTTTTTTTTACCTAATTATGGCAAAGCTTGGTGTCCAAAAGTAGGGGTATAATTAAAGTGACCATTTATTGTTTTTGTCAGATCGGGACGCTTGCCAAATTTAGTAAAAAAATTCTTATTTTACTATTTATTCAAAAACAAGAACATCAGAACAATGTTTTAATAATATATAATTTGAATAAATCAACATTAGATACAGTTGCATACGTATCTGTTTTATATTTGTCGGCGGAGCAAATCAGTTTCAAAATGTCGGGTCTAGTTTTCAAGTAGGCGTAGAGTCTATGACATGATTTGTTGATGTTACTTTTGGTAATTAAATTGGCTTTTCAGAACTGCGACACTTAATTTTGTTTTGTCACTTGTCCATTTTTCACTTATTAGAGAGAAAACTTTTTAGACAGGTGCGTTACTTCCAGGTAGGGTTGCCATCCGTCCGGTTTTCCCCGGATTTGTCCTAGTTTAGAGGGCATCCGGGTAGCGTCCGGGCGGGGATTCATTTGTAGTCCGGGTTTAAAACCGACGAACCGACTCTCTAAATTCACCGTCCCCCCACCCCTCCGATCGATGGACCCCACTTTTATTATCACCGATGATAAAAGATGACTAAATTTAATTTTAAGGTCTGAAAATAAATAAAAAGGTGATTTATAACATTTTCAACTGTTTTTTATTACACTGATTATATTTAAAAAACCTGATGACATGTCCGGGTTCTGGGCTCTAAAATCCGGGGTTTTCACGCGTCTTGTCCTGGTTGCCAAATTTTGGAGATGGCAACCCTACTTCCAGGCAGACATCAAAACATATTCATAGATTATACGAAAATTCGTACAGTTGAGATTATTATCACGGAAATGACATGACAGCGGAACATTTTTGCTCTGACTGCGGACAACGGGACAATCAGCCCGAAAGCGGGATTGTCCCGCACTAAGCGGGACGTATTGTCACGTTAGGTATATTCGAACATAACCAGTCATTTCCAAACATTTTAACCATTTAATGCCGCGTATTTCGACGATTCTCTATGATCGTATAACCCACAAAAAACTTTATGGCAGAAAAAAAATAAGTTGCCAGTGTTGTTTATTTTTTAAATCATATCACTCGAGAAAGTACTCGAATATACAATATATCTACATACTAACTTAATAATTCAACTACTACCTGACATAATACTTAAACTTCAAAATTTTAACCCGAAAAAAACTAAAATGTTAGTTATGGCTTACAGATACAGCTAATCTTACCTATCTTATCCATTAGGGATAGGGACTTCAAGATATTCACATTATTCATATTACGGTAAGTAATTAGTAGGTATACTAAGGTTCTCATTTATTCAAAAATTAAATTTTTATTATGTTAGAACCAATCTTAGTAAGTACCCAATAACTACATACCCATTATAAAAACTCAAAATTCCAAAATTTTGTATCAGTTTCAGAGGTTGTAGATATAGTTAGATTCGCGATACCTAATCTTAGGTAATGCAGAAAAGAATAAATGACGTCACTGTAAACGCTATAAGGCCAGTATGACAGATGCCCCAAAATGACAAATAACTTTTTTTAACAGATAATACAAATCTCGTACAAAATAGATGACATCATCGTAAAAATTGTAATATGGCGGATGCATAAAATGACGAATTACCCTTCGGGATACCCTTTAAAATGTGTATAATGGATGAATGAACCGTTTAGTATGGATATGGATATCAACGTGAAGATATGTATGTATGTATTATTTTTTATAGTGAATTTTTGTACCAATTTAAATACTAAATAGTATACAATTCTTTATTTAAAAATAATAGTTTCCGTTAATTTACTGATTTTGACATTATGTTCAGTTTTAAAATTTTTGAACATTAACTATATTATAGATTTAAGTTTTAATCATAGTTTATCATGTTTTAAGAGCAATTTAATCAAGAGTAATAGTCTTTGTTAGAATTACAGCAGAATCGCACCCACAACCAACTGATTGCTGCAACAAGTTGAAACGTGCATGCAATTTGGGGAATTTGGGGATTTGGGCTAAGTCGGGACCGTACCGTTCACGCAATAGTACTTATACAGACTACTTATTTAATTACCGTTGGTGCCACAAAAATAAACAGCGAAGAATAATCTTCTGAAAAAATTTTTAGAAATGTAAAAAGATTCGCCAGATTTACCCAAAACAGATACCCTAAAATCTTTCTTTCTTTCTCTTAGGTGGCTCAATTGATGTAGCAACGGCAATTACAAGACTCGTTTTTGAAATTTAGACAACATTGGTTCGATGGTGCCATTATTACACATAGGTAGGCGCGAGTACACGTTGTGGCGTTGTTCGCAGAATGCAAGTGATTAGTTACTCAGTGGCAGAATGAAATTGGAATCGCGGTTGCTAAAGTGAATAGAGCAGGCAACTGCGTCTGCAACAAATAACTAGTCAGATTGCACCGCGGTTAAGGGCTTTCATCACAGTTAATTGCGAATATTGACAATGGAAGCTTTTATAATTCGCCGTTGAACGGTTTTATCACCGTTTTTCCGTCCACGGTACAATGGGGGAGCAAAATGTATGCAGTTGTATGGAGACGCTTTTATATTTCCGTGCACGACAACGTGATTCCGTGGACATTGAAAAAGCGTCTTTATCACCGACATTATAGGGAAGCATTTTGCTTACCTATTGTATTTTGGACGGTAAATACGTCACGATAAAAACTTTCGACGGAAAATTATAAAAGCATCCATTAAAATCAAAAATGAAAAAAATAGGATATGTACTCTTGGCAACTTAACAAGCCTACGTATTAAATTTTGTTGACATTACGTTTCATATTAATGTTTGTCTGCTTATCCATCCAGGCAGCTAAAAGGCAATTAAAAGAAAGAAAGGCAAAATATTATTTAATGGATTCCATTTTTTTATACTTTAATTTCTGCTTTGTCGAAAATTGTATTTCATTGCGTTTTTATTTCGACGTTAAATTCTATTTTTTTTAAATCAAAAGCACTCGCACACCTAGGCGAAAATGTGTGAGGAGAATGCTGACATTTGAGGAAGCGAAATAAGTATGTAAGGACCGCGACGCTTGGCGCTCTGACCGCTCTGACCCCGTTAGGGCTACAGTGTGAAGATATGTATGTATGTACAAATTATTATATAAAATTAAACTACAAACATTTTTTAACGATATTTAGAATAATATGCTTTAATTATAACGAATCGCTCAATATATAAAAATATTTATAATGGCACTTGTCATAAACGTTTTGTCTTTGGAGTATCACACTTTTTCTTTTTACACTTTTTTCTAGTATAAAAAATTGTTCCATCTAATATGCTAATAAGCAATTTAATCACTGTCCATAGACTCCTGATCTACCTCCATATCACTGTCTTCCGGTTCCTGTTTAATATACGTTCTAGTTAATACTGATTTTTCCGTCATATCGTCTATTAATTTGTCTATTGTTTTCAAATTGTTCTCCTCAGCCTTCGCGGTCCTGTATGCATTTTTCCAATCGTTCGATGTGAACGATAATATTTTTTCTTTGGCTATTTTCATGATATTTTGCAGTGTCAGGAACCCCGTGTCGTCCCCGACGTAACTTTTTACTGGCAACAGTAAATTTTTTATTGGACTCAAGTCGGGATAGTACGGTGGAAGTCGCAAAGCTGTGTGCCCGTGCTCTCTAAGCATTGTATCCGTTTTATATTCGATATGTTTATCCCTATTCAATAATATTAACTGGTAAAGTTGCGGTTTATACATATCTGGTGAAAAAGGCACGTTTCTTGCTGTCAACCAATCTACCATTTCCTTCTTCCTCGCGTTAGATTGTGGTATGCTATTCGATATTCTATTGTGGAAAGCCGAGCCACCGTCAATAATGACTATACTGTCTGGCAGTAGCTTGGGTATCACGTGAAATTTGAACCATTTCTCGTATTGCTCGAAATGCTCGCCTTTGCAGCCCTCGACCTCTTCTTTGTACTGTCTTTTGCTTCCATCGTAGACGTGTAATGTGTTTTTCATCACGTCTTGTTGGTCGCCGGCTAGTAAGATGATTAATCTCGATTTGGCCGGTTGTTTAAGCGTTGTTGATCCTGCATACGGCCTAGGTTTTGAAGATGTGCGACTACTGTCAATGGCAAACTCACCGGTGTAAACAATGTTGCGACCTTGTGACCGATATTCCTCTATTTTAGTCAAATATTGAAGCCTAGTATACCTGCACTCATGTTTCTCAATCATTATACTCGTGTGGTCCTCTTTCTCCATCCATCCGAAGCCTAGTTTGGCAACGTGTTTCCTCAGTGTGCCGAGAGTTCCTTGGTAATCAATTTCCGCCTTTAACATTAAATATAAATCTCTCATAAAGGGAAAATCGTCTTGATTTGTATAAAAATTGTGTAGTATCCTTCGAATCGCTTGCGCGTCATATTCATCGTTCGTTATATTTTTCTGATACTTTTTCGCCGGCGTGATAGCTTTCTTTGTTTTCGTTGTCGGTTTGTTGTCTACAAATAGTCTCTTTATCGCATGTATTGATATGCCGGTTGAGTGGGATACAAGTTGCGCAGCCGTGACAGTCGCGTTCGGATCCTTTGCTATTTCTGATTCGAAATATGTATAAATTTTATGTAATACTTCTTTAGTTTGCGTTTTAAATGGTCTTCCTGGGCCTATGGTTGATGGAGGTGTCATTATTAAGAGTAGCACAAAGTAAATTGAAGTAATTTGAAAGCACTTGTTTAAAAACAACCTTAAAAACAACACAACACAGCTGCTTTGATAATGTAAGGCGAATGACTGATGTGGGGTGAAGGAAGAGACCGAATTATTTAGTAAAAGAAGATAAACCTATTTGGAAACGGCGAGAGTGATAAGGATAGAGTGAGATGAAAGAGATGGTAGATATTTGTTATCACCGTCATTCAATACACCGGCGCTCCGCCAGTCACGACGCCTGACGTTTTGACGATCATTGGGGTTTCGCAGCTGGTATAACTTTAATAATTTCCTAAACCCGCGGTAATTTTTGTAAACAATTGATAAGTTGTACAGTTTTAACTTAACTAACGAATTCATCATATTCATTTAAATACCACACACTATTTTTATAATATATTTACGTATATTAATTTTCATACAAATATTTTATTAGGTACGTTTAGATGTCAGTTTTCTTGATAAGTGGTAGAAGTAGTAGACCAGTCTCTGATCTCTGAAAGTTATAACATGGGCAGCTTTCGTTGTAAATGGTGGATTAATATAAATATTTGAAATGAACTCGAAAACCATAAAACCTGCTTAAAATCAAACTTTGAATGCAACTTTGCTACCACTTTGCTGCTTAATGAAACTTATGACGCATGTAACCTTTGGTATTACTTTACGTACTAACTAATTAATCTGTGGTATTACTTTCCGCCAGTAACAAATTAAAATTAATCCGTGGATCTGTGGCATTAGAAAGTAGTTACCTACCTACTTATATTTTTATTTCATTTACAAACATTAATTATTACAATGTCACATAAATAGAAGATAGGGATAAACCTCTGCAAAAGCCAAAATGTCATTCAAGTAAGCAAAAGTAATAAATAAAAAATGCTGCAAGTACTGGTTAAAACTTAAGGATTAGCGCCATCTATTGTTGAATAGCAAAGCTAACACAGATATCAAAAACGGAACATTCTTTTTTGTTTTGTTATCAATCGGTTGAGTTACAATATTATTTCTCAAACTTTGTTGTTTTCCATTTTTTAATGTCTTTGATAATTCGTAATTCCTTGTAATTTGTTATGACTTATTTACACAAAAATGTAGTTTTTCTGGAATCGCAATGAGTGTTGCTATCTATTGGTCAATAACTGTTACTAAATTCAGGGGTCTCAAACATTTATTTTAATGCTTAAATTTTTGTAAATACGTCTTTGATTTTACTTATCTAAATGGCATGCTAATAACGATCAATATGGGTAAAAATGGCCCTAATTACTCGTTACGTGTGCGTATTATCAGTGTATTTATTTTCATAGAACTGTCAATGTATTGGTATTTGGGAATCAACTAACAATGAAACAAACTTAAAATGTAGGTAATTTTTATATACATAATTAATAGAATTTTAAACAACAATGCAATACTATTTTATTATCAGTCAATAAAAATTAAAAACTGTCTCTTTGGGTTTACTTCTGATATACATATTCTTCATAAATTATGAAACCTAATCGAAACAACTGAAGACCTGCGTAGATGTTAACCATTTAATTTGTAAAATGATTAACAAATTGGTGTTTTTACCGGAATATAGTTATTTTTACATAGATAAGATGAACGGTAATGTGAAATCGCAGTAGTTGCAAGACTCTGATCAACGGAAGGAAACTGCTGTTCCGCTGTTTCGTTTAGTTTAGACAAACCAGAGATAGGCCGATAGGAAGAATCTAATCAAAGCATTATGTAATGAAATCGTACGTTAACATTTGTCTTTAACCTAAAACCAATATTACTCATATTTTAGTAAATTTCCCATACAAAAAAACAGTATTACCTGAGTAATTCAACTGACGTAAAAAATAGAAAAATATATGAATGTTTTTCTCAAAAAGTCATAAAGGAATTCAGAAATTTACCGATGTAAAAAGATCTTTGTGTTATTAGAGGTTTTCCCCGCATAATTGCGACACAATTTCGTGACACAAAAAATCGGCACAATAAGTTATTATTGATAAGCTATATGATTGCTAGTAGTAAATTATTACGCCGATTTACGCCGTGAAATTGAGTCGCGATCATGCAAAAAAAAAACATTTAAAAACACAAACATCATCAGGAAGTTTAATTTCTTCATAATTTTTTGAGAAAAACTAATCATGGTATTAACATCCTTTAAATAAAATTTGTTGTAAGTAAGAGTATTTTTATGTTACGTGCGAAATGATTTTATTAGTACAATTTTATGACATAATGCTTTCATCAGATTTTTCCGAAATCTCTATTTTTAATTTGGCCAAAGTTGCTTGTCTGACCAATGTCAAAATAACTATAGTCCGTTAGTAAATAGCATAATACCTGCTAATCATTTTACGATTTTGAAATATTTTCGATTTCAAACGGATTCTGTACCAGCTTATAAGAAGACAGCTGTCACACGACGAACACGAGATGAAGATCTGACAGGACTTCAGTCGTGGGTTCTGAACATTATTTCGAAAACAAGTATAAAAAGATGGTTTTTAATTTTCTTCTCATGTAAACCATTATTACATGTACATAAATTATATTTCAAGGTTGTTTCTTATTACTAGAAGTATAACTAAGGTAGGGAAATACTTCTTTTTTTACATATATCTCTCTGACTACCTTGTTAGGGATACAGCGTGAGAATATGTATGTATGTACGTATAAGCTGTGATCCCAAATACACACATATTGATAGTTCTACAAAAATAAGTACACTAGAGTCACACACACACAATGCGTAATTTAGGATATTGATTGTACGTTATTATTATTATTACATTGCGAGAGTATGTATGTATGTATAAGCTGTGATCCCCAAATATATATATTGATAGGTCTATGGAAATAAGTACACTAAAGTTACACTCACAACACGTAAATCAGGACGCTTTATCTAGACAAATAGAAAAGTTATTTCAGGTAATGTCGAAATCGAAAGTTCTAGAAATTCATAGTACCAAAGGTTTACGGCAACTGTGACCGTACAGATAATGATTTTTTATTGTAGAACATGTGCGTACCTCTAGAAATTCTAGATAATTCTAGCGACTCCTAGATGGCGCTATAAATTTGTATAAATGCTGAAGCTTGCATGTAAACTAACGTCATTCACATTCACGTTTTCGCGGAATTGATACAAACCAGTGAAATAAAGCACATAAAAGTCGCAATTAAAGCTATTCAGCTGGTGATTTTGAAAATAAGAAAGTATTATTTTTCAAAGAATCTTGTTATAAAAGTGAGTGTAGAAAACTGAAAATGTCTTTTTATCCATTTTTCGCCGACTACGAGCGCCCTCAACCACGCCGGCTTCTCGACCAACATTTTGGTTTGGGGTTAACGCCCCAGGATCAGCTGACTATTATAGCTATTCCACAAACGAATAGAGAATACTACAGGCCGTGGAGACATCTTCAAGCGGCTGCAAGAGACGCGGGATCAACCATTAAAGAAGAAAAAGACAAGTTTCAAATAAATTTAGATGTGCAGCATTTCGCTCCTGATGAAATCAGTGTAAAAACTGCAGATGGCTTTTTAGTTGTCGAAGCAAAACATGAGGAAAGGCAAGATGAGCACGGCTTTATTTCTAGAGGCTTTGTGCGGAGGTATCCTCTACCAGAAAGCGTAGATGCAGAGAATGTAAGCTCAAAACTTTCTTCTGATGGAGTGTTATCTGTGTCAGCACCTTTGAAGGCGCCTCCTAAAACTGCAAACGAGAGGCTCGTGCCTATAATTCAGACTGGACCAGTGAAGAAGCAAGCTGAAGGCAAAGAAGAATAATATTCCTCATTTAATTCTTTTTTTATATTTAAAATGTACTTTCCTGTGTGAGTCGTAAATTTGTGAGTGATATATTATTAGTGTGTTTATTAAATGACGTTGTAGTCATTGTTAATAACAACGCTTTTCATATAATTTCCTAGCACTTTTAAAGATACGTTGCCTTTTGTGATGCTACGCACAAATAACAGTAACTTACAGCTACTTGTTTGGACATTGATTTAGTCTCTGGAAATATTGAATAAAGTAATTTTACAGGAAAGTTATAAATTATTTGAGGTCAATGATGTTATATTTTTGTATTATAACATCATTGTTTACAGTAGATTTTTATTTCCTTTTATCTAGGTTTCCATAGTGCAAATACAATAAGTTTTCTGTAAATACATCAAGGCAAAATTCTTATTAAGGAATAATGAGTAAAAGTATCAAAGAACAGTAATCATCGCAAACAATTAGAATAATAATAATCAACGTCAGATAGGAATTATTGTTTTTTGTAAAAATGCAAGAAAACATTTCAGGAAATATATTTCGGCTTCCCTTCTTTGTTCTTAATATTAAAGGTTAAAAAATAAATAGACTTGTTTAAATTACCTAATTAAAAAGACTCAAATATAGCCTTATTATAGATAGCTATGAACTAATAAAATGTAGCAAATTAAAAATTTTAATATAAAATCATTAAGAAAAATAACGACATAGTTAATACTGGATCCATGGTCTCCACGGTAACCAACTCGCAAAGATTAATATTTAACCTACAATTTAACAAGACATATTTAAACGGACGGTATTCCCGAAAAAATAAGTATTTTTTTATAGTACACTAGCAAACCCGGCCCGTTTCACTGGGCGTTAGTTGAAGTTAAAATAAATTAAACAGCTTTGAAAAAAAATTTCTACAGATCCGATCGCTACCAAACTTTACAGCAACACCCGCTAGGCCAATGTGAAGATTCCCTGAAAATTTCATTGAAATCGGTCCAGTCCATAAAGAACATACATCGCCTTTTATATATATAGATAATATTATTATTAAAATTTCTATTGGAAGTCTCCATCGCCCATTGGGGGGACATGACGTATCCCAGATTGGAATTTAAACTTAAACTAGACTTATACCTAGTTTGCCATGCAACTGTACACACTTACAATATTGCCAAAAACTTTGTTGTCAAAACTGTCAAAAACTTGCCTCGTCATATTTGACTTATGTTAGTAGGTAACTTACAATCAAAGAAAAATCAAGCAAGCAGCAACCTTATGTGCTATCTGGAATGGTAACTACCTTACTGGTAATGCACCTTGAATTCGTAGTTCTGTGTTTAGTATTATATTTCTTGAATGGTTTTTTCCTGCAAACCTGATAAACATTTTACATTTGTTATAATATATAGGAATTGATTATTGTTTACCACAGAAGAATACACCTTTTTTTATAAAGCAGGAGAAACTCGAACACAGGTATCCAGTCCCTTGGGGGAGAGGTTGGGTAATTGGGTTATGTGAGACTTTTATCCCCTAAATACGTTGGTCATTCGGCGCGTTGTCGGGGGTTCCGAGAACTTCTGAAACTTGACTCACCGAAGCCTTTCTGGCGCTGTGTCGAACACCGAGGTACCTAACTTCAGTGACATAGCCGGACCACGAGCACTGATGTTGTTCTCCTTAGGGTTTCGGGATCACCCATCACCACTGATCAGACATAAGCCGATTAAGTCATCTATTAGTCTTATTCTCAAGCCTGGGCTACAGAGCTGACGTAGAAGCACAAATTAATTAATTATTAATACTTACTATTATTATTTACTAGCGTAAAATAGAAGTCAATCTAGATTCTATAAAAACAAGTCTCATTATATTGCACTGCCATCTAATAAATAATTGTGTATTATTTTGTAACGGTGTGAGTTTTTATTGTACCTCAACATCAAGTACAATGCTTTTACCTTTTTCACATAGGTGGCGCTAAGTATTATTAACTTTTATCTTCGAAAATCATGTTTTTCGGTTTCAACAAGGTTTCAAACCTTTCTTTTTATACCCTGATTTTAGATCTGAATAAATAAAAAATATTTCATATTAAACTAAAAAAAGAAGTCACTGTATACGTACCACGATGAAGTATACGTAAGATCAAACGAAGTGGTTTTTTATGTCGCGTCGCGTCGTCGGTCGTATCTTACAAATATAAAAGTATAACCATTGTCTCGAAAGTGAAATGCACTTGCACTTTTTTTTAGATTTTCTATTTTTTGTACTTTACACTTGAAGTACAAGATAGTATATTGTGCGTTAAAGTTCGATGCAGGTATTGAAGAATTAGAAAGTTTGAATAAACATGTGCAATTGACGTTTTTTTATATTACTTTTCTATTATATACTATTATGTACATATATACTATTAAACTTTTTTTTCGCGTTTAAAATCCTTTAACACTTCTTTAAAACCTTTTTTTCACATTCAGGTAATTTTTTTTGTTAATCGCTTCGTTCTCATTTTAAGCTAATTAAAAA
The DNA here is from genome assembly GCA_907165235.1 of Zeuzera pyrina. Lineage (NCBI taxonomy): Eukaryota > Metazoa > Arthropoda > Insecta > Lepidoptera > Cossidae > Zeuzera > Zeuzera pyrina. Next base: position 3,513,492 of record OU015619.1, on the reverse strand, counting down.
AAAAACAGTTAAGTATATCGAGTTTGGGGATTTTCTGTAGTTGAGCAATATTTGTATATTTAAAATTTATTTTTTTTAAGTCTTAATTAATGCCAAAAAGCATATTTTTTTAGTTTTTTTAAACTATAATTTTTTTTAATTAATTCAATTTCACCGTATAGCAAATATCAAGTATCATATTGTTTTTTTGTAATGCGTTTTGTGTTTATGTAAAATACTGAAATAAAAACCAATACATTATGTAGGTTATATAGCTTTAACTTTTCACCATAGCATAAGAATAAAAATATTAAATGTATGTATGTGCCATTATGCCACTATGCACTATTATTTATATTGCGACGCGCGGTAGTCAGGTAAAAATAGCTCCGAAGTTAAGAATTTATGAGTCTTCGATAAAACGTTTTCCTAAAATGCCTTTGCTTGAAGATAGCTCCTGTTTTATATGCAAAGATAACTAAATCATTCGAGCTCGACCATTCAAGTTAGATTGGAAGCCACTGCTGCTCTTAGTACAAAGACTGCGTCGTTGAAGCTAAAAGTCAAAATCAAGATAAACTCGGTGTTCTTTGTCTAGTGTTGTCGCTTTATTTTGTACTAACTTTTGTTTAGTTCTAAAATTGAAAAAACGGAAAAGCGAAAACTCTTGCGGCTTCACCTCTGTGAGTCTGTCTGTCCGACTCCAGAGCAAATAAAAACCACAGAAGGGAGATACCCGTTTTGACTTGAAATTGACACTGTACCATGTGGTACTGCGTACAGTACTCGTATGAGTCTCAGACCAAAAATCATACTGGACGGAGCTCTTGCTTAAAGGATGTCCGTTTTTTGTTGGTGTGAGGTTCTAGACTTGTACTAATATTCGTTACTATAGGGAAGGTCATAGTGCAACAATACGTAACTAGAGTTGCTGCGAATAGTAGTTATGGCGAATAATCAAATAGCGAATATTCGCCATTCCTTATTGCGAATAGTCGAATTATTCGACATCAAAAACGATACTTACCATGTAAATTATTAATATTAAAGAATAATATCTAATGAACTAATGATATTAGGTAGTAAAATATAAATTACTATTATATGTGTTATAATTTATAATAGCATGCTTTACATTGATTCGCGTAACATATGAACGATTTCATTCTTTTCTATTTTACGAGAATTTAACAATTATACCTAGATAGATACCTAACCACTCCAGGGAGCTCTGTATATTCGGAGAGACTATTTTCAAAATCAGGGTTGGTGTACGAAGAAAAAAGGAATACGATTTACGAATAGGATTAGGAAAAATTGGATTTTCTGCACCACAATATAGCCACCACATGCCTTTAATAGATTTTGAATATTAATAAGCTATTTTCTTTTTTTCATATGATAATAATATGTTATGGATTTATTTTAATTAACAATAATAATACAATACTTGTGTCTTCATAATAATTAGTAAGAAATAAAAAATATTATTTGATTTTTTAAAAAATATGTAGTTCTTGTATCCAAATTAATGAGTTGTTAATTATTCATAAAATAGCGAATAATTGACACAATTATTCGCTATTTGACTAATAATAAAAAAATGGCGAATAATAACGAATAGCGAATAATAGCGAATATTCGCAGCAACTCTATACACAACTGAACATGACATTTTTTTTGTGAATCCTAGTAGCCAAACAGTTTAGATTTACGAGTATTTTGCAAAAGAATTAGTTCGGAACTGCATTATTTTGTACGTTGAGCCGGTCATGAGCTGATACACTGAGTACGAGTAATACACCGACGACAGTGCGAGATTGCCAAACTTACTATAGCTAATTGTTTTACTCGTGGTTACGCTTAATGTGATTGAGCAGAGATTCCTAAAGTGGGTTTCGCGGAACCCAAGGGTTCCGTATATAAAGAACCACTAAGGTTCCGCGCGAATGTTAAATTGGTCGTTAAATCGTTGGAACTTTTTAGTTACCGTCATTATTTTTTGCGCGAAACTTGGTCTAAGCATGCATATTGTCAAACATTGAACCATTTTTATTCCATAGGAGGTCCTACACAGAAAAATGTTCGATTTTAGACCTATTAATAGTTTTTATAGGAAGCAGTGAAATAATTTCATTCATCTCATTAATGTTTATTTCAAATATTTGTAACAAATGATTTCTACTCTTATTTGAAATTGCAGTGGGTATTTTTTATTATTACAGTTTACTACAGAGTTCCATAAATTAAATGGGATATATTGAGTGTTCCATAAAGTGACCATTTTTTTTTGTCAGAGCAGGACGCTTGCGAAATTTAGAAAAAAAAAAGTTTACTTTACTATTTATTTAAATAAAAAAAAAGAGAATAATGTATCAATAATTATGTAATTTGAAATAATCAATATTAGATTCAGTTGCAGACGCTTTTGTTTTATATTTATCGGCGGAGCAAATCTGTTTCAAAATGTCGAGTCTAGTTTTCAAGTAGGAATAGAGCTTATCACATGATTTGAATATAGGTAGGTAGGAGTACTCGTACGGTACGTATTATTATCGTTTAATCTGCTTGCAAAAGCGGGACAACTTTGCTTTAGCTGGGGACACGGGACAGGCAGCCTGAAAACGGGACGGTCCCGCTGAAAGCGGGACGTATTGTCACGTTAGTGTTCCATGGTCTTCAAAGTTTAGGAACCACTGTGATAGAGAAAGAGACGCTCCTTATTCCGTCTATTATGATTCGTGGTCCATGTGTTCGATTCGCAACTATGTGTGTAATATTAATATATCAACAGTTACATTTTTTTCTACATCAACATGTGGATAGATTTCGCGTGTTTTGTAAAAAGTTAGTCCAGTGAGGGTGGGTTGGTGTATATCCAGGCCACTCATTCGAGTCGTCGTATCGTCGTCGTGACAGCGCTAGCTTAAACGTGCAAATATCGAAAATTGTGATAAAAACAAAATCACAACTGGTGTGGTGCAAGTGTAGCCCGTTATTGTCGTAATAAATAGACGGCGCCGACATATGTGGGACAAATCCAGACGCAGGTGAGCCGGTCTTTGAGTACTTCCAACCTTTGTCACTGGATTTTCGTTGTAGTAGCAAATTGAAAAGTCTGCCTTATATTCATATTTTTAACAATGTATTTGACGCAGTTAGTATTGCATGTGACTTTCAATCTTTTATATCAAGTTACAAAGAAATATACAGGATTAATTGAAAAATACTAATAACCTCTTAGTATTTTGATTTTAAAAGTATTCTTAATATTGTGCTGCGGGCCGGTGTGCTTGCACTGATCCATTGGAAATACGTACACAGAGTAAACACAAACCTTAACGTATTAAGTTTTGAAAAAAGTCGTTGAACAAACGTTGTTAGGAATGATGACAGGAATTTTGCACTAAGAGGTTAATAGTATTTTTCAATCGACTCTGTGTAATACCATGATTAATGTGATTAATAGGTTACATAAAGTCATGTCATGAAGATCGACGCGACGACACGGTTATTATTATTACGCGTAGGGATAGCAATCCGGCACTAATTTCAATCCGGCCAGATCTGGCCGCATTCCCTTCGATCCGGTCGGATCCGATCGGATCATCGGTCACAACAAGACTATTGTTATTCATTCCAAAAGAAAGTAAAGGGTGTCCAGTGGCAGATTTCAAACTTTGGAAAATTTTAAAATAAATTAACATTTTAATAAAATTTAAAAACAACAAAAGCGGATTTTATTTTTTGAGAACCATTTTCTCTAAATAGTGACCATTCAGCTTCACACGCTATCAAGTCTAGCTCGCATGTTTTGAAAAACTCATTTACAGAGCGTCTGAGGAATCATGCTAATTTCGGCTCGAATATTTTTTTAGCTTCGTGATAGTGCCCAGATTTGTCATGTAAACGACGGATTTTAAATTTCTCCATACGAAAAAAGCATAGTCTCAAATCTGGTGATCTGGGTGGCCACGGTATGGTGCCACAGCGATATACGTTTTTTCTGAAAATAATTAAATAATTTCTTTTGGTCACATTCGATGTAATCATTTTTGCTTAGTGTTTTAAGTGTGTGAAAAAATAGAGAAAACCAATTTTCTGTAATTGGACCCTAGCTAGATCAATTTTTGACCACCGGAAAGCTTTATATTGTAAATTTCATCGAAATCGTTAGTCGTTTTCGAGAATGCGATTATAAATATACAAATATTCCTTATAGTATAATACTACTCTTTTGAATAACATAGTTTCTTAAAATAAAGGAAGTCAAAAACAGCACCTATATTTTATTTGATGTCTGAAGTTATGAAGTCTGCTTTTATCATTATTTTTCATTTTATATCCTTATTATAAGCACATTATTAAAGTTATATGTGTTTTGAATAGGTACTTGATGTAAACTGAACATAGATATATTATTTCAACTTATTATATAAAAACAAAAAAGGTCTGACCACATTGCAAAATTCGAACCCGCGCACTTTGGCGTGGTAGACGTACACTTAGTCATTGTGCTATTAAGAAGGTAAACGCTGCTGCGAAATGAAAAAATTTAGAAGTTTAGAGCTTAGAAGTTTTAAGTGTCTGAAAGACGAAGAAAACGATTTTTCACAGAATTGAGACCTAGCTGGATCGATGTCTCGCCCCCCTCAACTCCTATATTGTAAATTTCATCAAAATCGTTAGATCAGTTTTCGAGAAAGCGATATCAAATATACAATGTACAAATTTTGGTGGTTTAATATAATAGTGAATATGTTCAGTCTGGTCCTTCCTTAGAAGTCTAGTATGGTGTTAGATTCCTATAATTGCAGGTTGTGTTGAATCGACTCGGAGCCGCTTCGTATTGAGAATTTTCTACTCAATGAAAGAAGTCTTAGGAGCCCAGTCTTAGCAGAATTTTTAGGCGCTTATGACAGTATTTCTTTTTATTAATGTCGATAGTCAAATCAACAGCGATGATACTCTAATAATACAGTGACTTCGTGTTACAAATTGTTCTCATATTATTCTTCGACCTCATTGTTGAAGTAATTGAAGAAAACTGAATTTCGTGATCGAGATCAATTCCGATAAAAAATAACATTACTGTTCCCTCACTCACCAACACGCGACGTACCAACTTTCCTATCGGGCAGAAGGACAGAACACAGAACACAATTATTGATTACATAGAACTGCGTTGTTGCAGGCACAATAATTGGTATGGTATCCAGAGTACTAATTTGTTAAAAGAAAGTAAATAAAAACTGTGAAATGCTACTTTTTATAGAGATATTGTTCCAAAATTTGTTCCAAATTCGAAAAATAGTGGCAAGTGCAATATGTCATTTCCATTATATTGTATATATTATGACGACCTCCGTGGCGCAATGGATTAGCACGTCGGAAAGTAAACGGGGGTTGCGGGTTTGATTCCCGTCTCGAGTCTGGGTGTTTATGTATAATATGTATTTATTTACAAAAGAAAAGTATATAAGTAGTATATCAGTTGTCTAGTACCCATAACACAAGCGCTGTCCTGCTTACTTTGGGACTAGATGGCGTTGTGTGAAATGTTTGAGCATATTATTATTATTATTATTTTTTCACGTTTTTATACTAATTTGGATTTTATTTGATATTGTGTCTGTCTGTACACCTCTGGTAGATTACACCGGATTATTTTTTTATATTATTAATCTAATTTTACCTGTAATCATGGATTTAATACAATTTTGGAAATTTCTAACATTTTTTATATGAATCCATAATATAAATATATAATATGTATTATCTTTATTCAGCCACTATTCTGTTGGTTTTTAGTGAATTAAGCTATTTATGCTTTAGTTGTCCATTGTCGTAGTTTTATTTTAAACTAGCGATCCATCCCGACTTCACACGAGGACTTTATTATGTTGCTAAAATTACTTTCTAAAGCTTTCCGGTAAACTTTCTATCCTTTTAAAAATAAACAGGAAGAGAAGAAGAAGTAGAAGAGGAAGGAGAAGATTGCAATTTTAAGTGGATTCGGGACAATGCAAAATTAACTTGCGTTCGTGTTTGTTCGTATGTTTGTTTATTCGGTACAATTTCCCAAATTAAATAAACAAAGCAATAAATATTTATTGAAAAAAAAAAATTCTTAACATATTACGTTTTTTATAAATTAAATAAAAAGTATAAAATAATTTCTCTAAGCCTTATGAAGATTTAAAACCCCATACAGTATTCTAACAGATTGTCCTGGGGCCTAATTCACTACGACAATATAGATTTCGCCCATATGTCTTACCACGCGTAAATCATGTCAATATCGTGTCTTCTTTAAACCATGTCGCGGTAAGGAATCGAGTACTTTGTATTTTGTATGCCCCAAGACAAATTGTCTATAGTACACTATAAATTCACTAGTACGTTCTGAACATAACTTTTGTAGTATTTGATCTCAAATATTTTTAATTGAAATTTTATTTATTTAAATGAACAATGTTACTAATAGCTGTAACATTACATCTTATTTATTATTTTAAAGATTAAAACCATAGGAATGGCTATAAATGTAACATATTTGATAAACAATTCACCGACAGCATGACAGAAGTACCTAATCATAAATGACATGCTTTTGAACATTTTTATACAATGATGTTATATTTACAAAAGAGGTTTTTTTACCAAACTACTCAGTATCATCTCCTTAGTTTGTGATTTTACCAAAGTGATGTTGAGAATATTATTTTATAACCAAATAATTCTTAATCAATAACTGAAAGAATTGTAACAAAAAACGTGAATAGTAAACAGTTTTTATTGGAAATTTAATCGTAGGTATAATAACTTGCAACTACCTACCATAATAGATTTTAATTCTATTAGCGGGTTTTCAACATAATCTAGTCGATTATCTATATTTTGTTAATATTTACATTTGTTCGCAGACTGTACGAAAGATGTAGGTATGCCGATGTGCGGCAAGTAAAAACAAATCAATTTTTCTGCAAATCAAGTAAAAGTCACAACAGACATAATCTTATTAATTTGTGATCACAGCGATTCCACGCGATTGTCTAACGTGGAATTTTTGACAGTTCAAATCACGCTAACGTCGCGGTAATTCCGCGCGAGATCGTTAAATGTGTCTTACGGAATACGCTTTTTCCAGATATCGTAGAAAAGTATGGAATTGACATGGTTTCGAAGCAAGGAATCGCTAAATGGTCATAGTGAATTAGGCCCCTGATGTGATTGTGAATTTTTAATAGCTTCGAAAATACTTATAATTTTTAAAACGATAAACCTATATCCCGATCCTCGCATTTCTATTCTCGCATACTACTTATTTCACCTCCTCAAGCTTCATCATTCTTATTACAATTTTATTGATCGCTTTTTCTAAATAATTATCATTTCTATTTTTAACGTTCTGTGGATACGGAAATCGTGGGATATTACAGTTTTCACGCGATTGACCCCAAAATCGGCCTATGCTAACGGTACCCCGGAATCGATTAACATGGAGATCGAATCTATCCGGGGCTATTCCGATTTGTTGTCTTACGGTATTAGATACATATTGACTTTGCTCAACACGGATACAGTGGGTCAAGGCTTGGTCAGTTACTGATTTGTGTTTGATTTTTTTTAGTTGGCCGGCGCGATACGTATCCGTGGGCCCATATGTCTTGCGGTACTGATAGACTGTATAAAATCTAAACTTCAAGCACACAAATGGTACAAATTGTTTGCGCGCAGAGCGGAATGGAATCTATGTACGTATAAGTAGGGCATACTATAGTACTATGTGATGGGCACTTATTATGAAGTAGGCTATGGTAGGACTCATACATTAGTGTCTGTCTGTCTGTGGACATGGAACTTCGGTGTAGGTTTCGCCAATCTGTACATTGTACATTGACGGGACTCGGGAGCGAAAGTACTTTCTTGGCAGTTCAAATAAAGTGCTTTGTTAGCGGAGTCATACAGGTTCCGGATACAAGTTTAGAAAATGAATGTAGGTACATCCGGACTTGTATTCTTAAATACAATTAAGTCCAACGACTTACTCGTCACTAGTCTCGCCATTTTGTGATTTCCATGGACTCAGTTTGGTTTTCAGAAACAGATACATATCAGAACTGATACATCTCGAAATTATCGAAAATCAATTTACTGGTTTTGTTGAAGAGAAATGCGTAATAGTTGACTCGACAACACCAACGAATTTGTTTCGTTCTCGTATTATCCTTGATCTTATTATGTTTTTACATTGACAACAATAAATTCTAATTTGCATCGACTCTTGCAGTTTCGCCAATAAAAGTAATACAAATAATTTTGTGTCATGACAAAATTTTATTTTAAATTTAATTAAAATAAACTACGCTACACAAAACTTTGTAACTCTCAAAACCACCGGAAGGTGTTAACTGTTACAACTATTGTGAGTTTCTCTCTGTGGCTTTCGGGATGGATGGCCCTTTTACATGTAAACAAGATTCTGGGACGCTAACAATAAACATTGTCTAAAATTCGGTTGTCTTTTGCAAAGGAACATAAATTAAATTAAATACTATTAAACTTGTATTTGTTTTAAAGTTTCCGAGATAATTTAATATAACTAGGTTATGAGATGATAAGAAATAGATAATTTAAAGACGTTGTTAATACAAAATATAATAGACGACTTGTTGTTTGTTTCACAATAGAGTACATTAGCATACGTAACAAAGGTACATAGTTAAGGTAAATAATTATTGTGGTGGGTACCATAATTCCTTACCCTAACTAAATACTTAGGTATTATTAACGAGATTCCGGGGTGTTATGAATAACGGATATAACCTTGGACCCAGTAATATAATGGATGCAGCCATAATAAGTTGCCGCTGTTACTACCGTGTGTCAAACGAATTTTTGTGTCTCTTTCTATCTCATTGCGCGAACCCACGAGTAAAACAGTTAGCTATAGTAAGTATGCAACCTCGCACTGTCAGTATATTTCGTGTCAGCTTATGAGTCGGTTATGAAATATTTATCTGCATAATACTCGTAAATCTTAGCGCTTTGGTTACTACATAGTATTTACAAAAATAAAAATATGTCATGGTTAGCTGTGTGTCGTTGTTCTGTGACCTTCCCTAGTTACGCCTATTAGAAAAATCTAGAAAGTCTGTCAATAAAAAAAGGACACTTTAAGGACATGCTTTTAGAGCAAATGCTCCGTCTTTTGTCCTACTTGGTCCGAGAGTATAACCGTACAATATACGAACATGTATGTATAGTCCCTTCCAATACAATTTGTCAAAAACGTAAAAAATCTTTTGTCATTTTAGGTAAAATGGGGATCAGGCAATGTATAAAAAATAAATATTGAAAAGTGTCTACTAAAACTCAATTAGAGTACTGTAACATATCTCGTTTAATTCAGATCGTCGTTCATTTTCTAGCTTGGCATTGGACCTGCACCACTTATCGAGTGATAAGGATTTCTTTTACCGACTATGCATTTATAATATACCCTCATTTAGCGACTCCGTATAGTCACGTCTGTCAAATGCACCAGACAACACACACTACTCATCTGGCTTCAAACTAGGGCATTCGCTGTGTTATGAGAACCATAGGACGACTACTAGTGTAAAGGTTGTTAATTGAAATGACGGTTAGTAGCCATTGCATTTTTTTTTCGTCTTCTCGCTCACTCCCTAACCTTCTAGCATACATCTGTCCCTTTCACACAATAATCGTCAAACATCACATTCTCTCGCTTTCACATACATACAAGTCCATATTTTTGTCTCTCTCGCACACATATTACGTTCTGTTCCATTACATGCCCTTTGAAATTTCAACAAAAATTATATCTTAAAACCTTAAAAATTACATTTTTATTAAAGACTCATACCTCATACCTTACACTAGAGGTATCTCCCAGTACATCTAGACTAGAGACAATCTAGAAAAGTTCGTTTTCTAAATTGGCCCGACCGGCAATCAAACCCGCACGCTTATTATTTAACTTTTGCCTAACTTGCAGTCAGCGTGTGACAGCCAAATATCGCAAGATATCTGCTGTCAGAACGAGAATTTGTGTAATGTAATTTGTATAGTGACGCTAAATCTACAAGTGTCTAGAGTCTAAAGTCTAAGTGCATTTTACGGTCATAGAATAATAAATTCGCAATTGTCATACATGATACCAATTTTTTTTACAATTAGTCATCGGTTGCGGAGTGATCGCGTGGCTGTCGCTGTTTGCTAATTTTTTGGTAATAACCCCGCGGGAGTAGACCGTACACCTGCGGTTGCGGTTCCCGCGAGGCTTGCTAACAAAGTCTTTAATTGTCCGCGAGGCGTCATCTCGCTGAATCATCACTGTCATCTAGTTGATACCTGTTGATAACGAGCAGACAAGCGACGGATGATAACTAGCGACGAGGCAGTGATGATCAAATGCCGGGATGGGATAAATTTGTTTGAAAAACTACATCGAAACGGTTTTTATAATTATTATTTGAGCTGCTCGAGTGGCGCAGTAGTAGTAGTGTAGTATGTACATATTTTAGTATACAGCCAGTATTTCCTGGAGTGTATACAGTTGGCATACCCTAATTATACGCTAGTAGAAGTGACGTTACAAAATGTCTCTAAATTAATTAATTTGCAGATAGATCCACGTTCTCGTCGCGTGGTGTAATTATGATTATTAAAATGGAAACATACGGGAAAATAAATGGTTCTTGACCGTTACTCGTGGACGCCAAGTTCTACAGTTTCCTATAACGTAACTAATGGAATAAGCTTAATTGCTTCTTATTAAAAAAATAGGAGCTTATTAAAAGTTGGAGCTAGCAGATGTGAAATATTGAAACTATTATGAAAATGTGCATGAAAAGATGGTTTGTTAAAAGAAATAAATATGGCATAATCAAACAATGTGGCATAATCAAAAATAAAATATTGTATTTCTATGAAAAAAAAAAATTCTTTATTTAAAAAACACAGTAAACGTGTTCCGAAGTGAATAACAACACTTGTGTTACAAGTGAACAACAAGCAAACACAGTATACGACCTCAGTACAAGCGCGTAGCGACGAGTCGCCATGTCGCCACGCCAACAGTCGGTCTGACCCACCGTATAAGATGTTTCACATCAAAAAATCGTACACAAAAAAAATAATCCGAACCAATTTATTACTGCAACGACATCTACTGGATATTACAACAACTAATTTTATTATTTTATAAATAATTTTAATTCAATAAATTATAAAACTCTATTGGGTCTATTCCACATACTAACCTAACTCTATAGGGTACAAGCGATCGATAAATTGTCATTAATAGTTGCAGGCGGGGTTGAGGGGTGAGGCAGCAGGTGTTTAATTTAAATTCACTCGCTTTAAAGATTTATTATTCACTTAGGTATATAATGACTGTTATACAAACCCTTGATTTGTAAAAGAAATAAATATACAGATATAAAAAGTTTGATTTAATCAAGGTTAATTCCTGGCCACATCAAAAGCACCCTTGGACATGTGAAAGCCTCCTGGACAACCATTAAAGTAGGGAAAACTATAGAAATATTATTAAAAGTTAATTTCAATATTGATCGGATAGATAATAATTTTATGATATATACAAAATTTATGTACGAAATGAATACATAACCACAGTATAAACATAACAGTACGTCTTCATAGAAAGTCAGTGTGCGCGGCTTGTATGTGTGCGCCCTAATACGCATGTGTCGTATCACGCACACAACAGCTATATTTTGGACGATATGGGTAATTATTATAGCGCCAGTCGGGGTCGCAAGCAAGGCAAACACACAACCGCGGGGTTATTACCTAAAAATTTGCAGACAGCGACAGCCACGGGATCACTGCGCGACCGGTGACTAATTGTAATAAAAAATCGGTATCACGTGTGACGATTGGATATCTATTATTATTATAATGACCGTAAAATGCACTTTTCGAGGTATATTTAGCACCACTATACAAATTATATTACAAAAATTCTCGTTTTGACAGCAGATATGCGCGATATTGGCTGTCGCATGCTGTCTGTAGTCTGTCATGCAAGTTACGTAATAAGCGTGCCGCTCTGTTCGTTTTTAATTCGTTCTTCACATCGTTGCAAATACAAAAATGTCTAAATCGCTTAAACTAATGTACGAATGTCCTTAGATACCTTTTAGGGCCCAACTGAAAATCAGCGCTTCGGTGACGCTTAGGCAGAACCGTAGCACTATGCTGGGTTGGAAGTCCTGTTCGGCATTACACCTTTAATTTTTGTAGGTATAAAACTAGTTAAGTATTGATCCTATTGTAAGTCATATATATTGTCAGTGTGTGTCGAATAAAGTTTGTCTATTTGTCTATTGTCTACCTAAATAATTTCAGTTATTCGAATCCAGATATCATTCTTCATCATAACTACAAGAAATTAAATTCAACAAACATGAAAAACTTACCCGTGTGTATTGTTTTTTTATTATTGTACACTAAATGTATAACTAAGCTAGATTCTCTCCGCATCTCACACCCAACGTAACAACCCTACGTATCCAGCCGAGAGTAGTCAAATCCGTTACGCACAAGGCGGGGAGTCGGCCTTTTTTCCACGTAACTATACATATTTTCTGAGTAATTTTTGTCAGGAATTCAAGGATAAAAATGTAACAAAAATAACTGATCAATCTATAATTTGTTAAATCTTTCGACGTGAAAGTTTGGCGGAATGATTTCCCGGATGTAGCTGTTCCAGCAAATAAACAATTAATTACTTTCTGTCAAACACCTTGTCTCTGAGAAAATCGATTTCGACAAGTCACATCAGCAAGTAACATGGCTTTTTATACATACATACTATATCTTCACGCTGTATCCCTAACGGGGTAGTCAGAAAGGACGGAGCGCCAAGCGTCGCTGTTCTTACATACTTCTTTCGCCTCCTCAAATCTCATCATTCTCTTCACACATTTTCGCCTAGGTATGCGAGAGATTTTGACATTTATATTTTTATATTGGACAATAAATTATTTATCGATTATCTATTAGAGTTAATGATTAGGGTGGCATCTGTACTTTAAAATAAAGTATTGCACATTATTTCGGATAAACGTACCTACTTTATACTTCACGAGAGCAATAAATACTTAATTTTAATTATTTCGACTTGTTTATGGTTTAGTTTGTTATTATTGCAAGTAAACAAAAGTGTTAAGCGATTTTTGCGTGTAACAGTATCGCGCCAATAATAATAATGAGCACTGATTTCGTTTTTGAACGTTACCTAAAACGTCAAGCCAATTCCAAATCACTGAAGAGGCAAAAAACTATATGCCTCATAAAAAGGCGCTCAAGGTCACCCAAAGGGCAATGGAGAGAGCCATGCTCGGAGTTTCCCTGCGCGACAAAATTAGAAATGAGGAAATCCGCAGGAGAACCAAAGTAACCGGCATAGCTCAACGAATTGCTACACTTAAGTGGCAGTGGGCGGGACACATCGCTCGCAGAACCGACGGCCGTTGGGGCGGAAATGTTCTCGAGTGGCGACCGCGTACCGGAAGACGCAGCGTAGGTAGGCCCCCCACAAGATGGACCGACGATCTGGTGAAGGTCGCTGGAAGTCGTTGGATGCGGGCAGCGCAGGGTCGGTCGTTGTGGGAATCTTTGGGGGAGGCCTTTGTCCAGCAGTGGACGTTTATCGGCTGATATGATGATGATGATGACGGGAAAAAAATAGGAACTCCAATATGTTACTTAGATGACTAAGTATACTTATTTGCTCAAGAGTTAAAAGTGACGATCTTAATTGTAATAGTTTCACTTTGGTGTGTGATAGACTTGGGTGGGGTCCGTTCGAATCATCTTGCTCGTTAATCCTGCCACCAAACAGCAGTGCTTGCCTCAGACCAAGAAATATAATGGATGGTGCCATTATAAGTTGCCGCTCTTACTACCGTGTGTCAGACGAATTTTGGTCTCTTTCTATCTCATTGAGCGTAACCACGAGTAAAACCGTTAACTATAGTAAGTATGGCAACCTCGCATTGTCAATGTAATTTGTAACAGCTTATGAGTCGGTCATGAAATAATTCTTTGCAAAATACTCGTAAATCTTAAGTCTTTCGGCTGACAGTATTTACAAAAATACAAATATGTCATGTTCAGCTGTGTATCATTGTATTGTAACATTTCCTAGTCACGCATGTTAGTAAAAATCTAAGAAGTCGGTCAACAAAAAAAAGAAATTTTAAGGACACGCTTTGAAAGCAATTACTCCGTCCATTGGTCTGAGATTTGACCACAAATGTGTTTGACATTGGCAGTATGAACGTAAAACAATGAATGTTTTATTTAATTTAATGTATTTGTAACCCATAATACCCATAAATTTCAGCTTTCTATACACTTTCTTCCCATAAACTTTAACTATACCAAATCTCACACTCCTCCGTGCGCGCAATGTTCTTGAAAAGAGATATAGTTTTCTCTTCATTTAATGATACATAGATATAGAAATAATTTATTTTATAGAATTGAATTACTGAATAATATAAATATTTTCGTATATCCCATATTAAAATATTCAATGTAAATTGTTTCCGTATGTTATCCAATCGGTTTAAAAATTGTTGTGAGTTGTGTTACGAATATTAAAATAAAGTCAGAGTATTGACCAGTAGCTTTGTAATAACTAATAACAAACGATGAATTACACCATTCTAAATCTGAAATGGTAGACGCTACGAGCAATTTTTTCACAACTACAAAACCAAAAAGATTTATTTTATTTATTTATTTAAAAATGCATACATAACATCATTACAGTGAAGACACCAATTCGATGCTACGAGTAACAATATTTGATATATTTGAATTAATTAATAAATATAATTGTCATTTTCAAGATGCTTTCTTGTTATTTCTATGCATTTCGGCAGACTGCAATGAAACACATCAATATCCCGCGATACGATGTTAATCAATCGAATAGCACGCGACAATGGGGCGAAGCTACGAATCTTAGTCCTAGACATAGGTAGGCAGAGAGTGTCCGGACGGCGGCGCGCGTGCACATACCCGTCCGGCGCGCACAGCTGCAACTCCTCCAGTACCTCTGGGTGGTACACTTTACCACGCAGCACCTTCATGACGTATGTCACGAGCGCGAGATCCCTTCTCACACCCAACTTGTTGTACCCGACCATACCCATTACGAATAGACTCGGATACATCAACGGGTAATATGGATAGACACCGTACTCTTTAAAATATAGGTACCGAGTAAATTTATTTTGTATTTTTTCCACCATATTAGCATATTTAGCTTCATGTGGATTCCAAATTATGGCACTAGTTTCGAGACGGCTCCTTACGAGTGTATTATATAAAATTCTAATGACATTTGTATTGTTGAAATCCTTGCATTGTCTCAATATGAAACCTAGATTTCGGAAGGACTTCTTACAAATGCCAATGATATGGTTACGAAATCTTAGTTCGGCTACCATCTCGACACCGAGATCTCGTACGCTCGACACCCGCGGCATCTCCTCACCTGCCATCTTATACTGGTAGGTCAGCGGTGATCTTGCGCGACTGTACGTCATCATAGCGCATTTTGCAACATTAAAGTACAGTTTATTTCTGCAACTCCACTGTACTACTCTACTGATGTCACGCTGAAGTTTCTCACAGTCTGACAAGTCTGTAACCGACCGAAATAATTTGAGGTCGTCAGCGAACATTAGACAATTAGACTCCTCTACCACCTGTGGAAGGTCGTTAACCATGATGATGAACTCCAAAGGTCCAAGATTACTTCCCTGACTTACGCCCGAAAATGTGAAGTAAGGCTCCGATTCGTGCCCCGCATGATCGACGTATTGCCTGCGATCCCTTAGATAGCTTGAAAAAAATTTTAATAAGTGCGGAGTGAAGCCAATTGCGGCAAATTTCATCAAGAGGATGTCATTATCTACGGTATCGAATGCTTTCCGGAAATCAAAGTATGCGGAATCCACCTGCCGTCCGGCGTCTACCGCACGTGCCACGTATGCCGTAAACGACAGCAAGTTACTCCCCGTACTTCGAGACGGCCGAAAACCGTGCTGCGCATCAGCGAGCTGTGATTTAACTTGTGTATAAATACATTCATACAAAGCAGACTCAAATATTTTTGCAACTGCCGACAGCACTGCTACCGGCCGGTATTCACTAACCTCTGGACTTAAACTACCTTTAGGTACGGGGATAACCCGAGTGGTTTTCCACATATCGGGGTAATGCCCTTCCCTTAGACATAAATTAAATATATGCAGCAGAGGTTCTTCAAATACTGAGCGACAGTCTTTGATGACGTACGGCGGAATCCCATCGGGGCCAACGGACTGCTTGGGCTTCAGATGGCTCAGCGCGGCTCGCAGTTCGCAGTTCGCGCCGACCGAGTTGGCCGACGTGAACGCGCGCCGCTCCCGCCCTCGCACCCGCACTCCTTTCCGCCGCCTCCGGATCCAATACCGGCCTTACCTCACTATACACTGAATGGAAGTAGGAAGCAAAACACTCCGCAGACTCTTTATCACTCAACATTTGCCCGTCTTTTGTGATGCGAGTTTTATTACGTACGGATTGCTTGCTTCTAATAAAATTCCAAAAGGATTTCGGATCATTTTTTATATTTATTTGCAGCCTATTTTGGTAAGTTTTATAAGCTGCCGCTGTCTTACTCTTGACTAAAGAACGACAATGGGAAAACATTTCATAATCAGTCTGTAATTTAGTTGTTTTATACAATTTGTGATATCTCCATTTTCGTTTAATATCACTTATTAAATCGGATGTATACCAATCCGGATAAATATGCTTAGACTTTTTCCTGCCTACTGTTCGTTTTAATATTGGGGTATGGTAGCTAATAGTCTCGTTGATGGCATTGTAAAAAAATGTCAAAGCTTCCTCTGAATTATTGATGTCATATATATTACCCCAGTCCAAAAGTTCAAAATTATAATATAACATCGGGAAATTAGTTTTAGCAAAGTTCCATTTCAACTTACTGTCAGTTACAAAATTATCCGCTTGAGTACCGCTCTGGTCAGGTAGCTCTTGTAGGTAGTTAAAGCTAATGATAGATGAAAAACTACACGGAATTGTATATTTACGTCGAGTTTTTAGAGTTCGCTAGTCAAATTGGTTGAAATGGAACGCTTATATAGTTTCTTCATGCGTGTTCGTCCGTCAGTGCGTATATCACAACCGATGAACTACAAGAGCTACTCCGAGAAGCGGGTTTGAACCAAGCCCTGTAGCCCGGGGCAGAAAATAAGGTTACAGTATTTCCTACCTGTTGTAAGAGGCGACGGCGAGGGGAGAGGGGCCTTTGGGGTCGCGGCCAATCGGAGTGGGGGCTCCAGTTGTCTATCTGTGCCATGGATCTATGCGATCTTAAGGAGAATGACAGCGAGTATAGATCTTTTGAAAAAGATTTTAAAATTTAAATTGATCTTAAAATTGAGAAAGTTTTGGTGTATAATATCCCACAAAACCCAGTTTATTCCCCAGGGGATTTCTCTTGCTAACCAAAAAAAGGCAATTAGCAAGTTGCCTAAGAAAAGAGCTCAAGTGATTTATTGGTAGAAACGGGAGAACAGTTGGCTTTTATTTCATTTTCCATTTTTTGTGTTTTTGGACGATTTAAAGTAAAAGTGATAGTACATTATGCGTTAGAGTTCTGTGTAAGTGAAAAGATTTAGTAGTGGAACTCATTATTGTAGTGGAACTGATAATCAGAAGTAGACTGAGTGAAGCAATGCATGCTGCATTGCATCACTTACACACAATACTTGGTTACACAATAATTGGGCCACAATAATTGGGCCGGTGGCCCGGTGAAATACCACCCTCTCACAGAATATCGGCGTGAAATAACAGCATCTATTGCTGTTGTGTTTCGTTCGGTGAGTGAGAGTGCCGGTGGCCCATTAGCCCCTCCCCCTCCTTTCCCTATGCCCCTAAAGGCTGGCAACGCACTCGTGACTATTTGGACGCTGCGACTGTCCATGGCCGGTGCTGGTCACTCTCCATCAAGTGACCCGCTTGTTCGTTTGTCCCCTCTTTTATAAAAAAAAATACAAATTTTCGCATTCCTCCAAGAAGTCCATTTTAAGTCCAGTAAGCCTATCACTTTACTAGAGTAGTATTAATAATAATAAGAAATCTTTATTTATACGAAATGTGGTATATAAAACGGAGACGGTGAAAATATTGTAAACTTATAGGACTTTGTTATAAGAAAAAGTAGCAAATTTTACATCAGACGTGTGCTTTAAGGTGAAAGACGAAGAATTTTTGCATTAGACAAGTGCTGAATTTTTACATTAGAATCTCAAATAATGAACACCGAAGACAAGACTGTATGGGTATGGTTCCCTTTGCCTCTCAAAAATTAGGGGCAATATAAAAAAGTAAACAGCTTAGTTAGATTGGTCGTTGACAAACGACTCAACTCTGCTAACGACTTCAAGTAGAATAATTATCTAGCGAGTTGCGACATCTAATTTTTACAATAGTGCTGTACAAAAATGCTGTAGAAAACGCAGCGGTTGCGCTCATTATAATGAACAGTAGTTCACACATAAAAGAACTAACAGACAACGGAAGTTTGCGGTCTCAGTTATTATTCATGAGACGTCGCAACCTGCGATTTAATTATTAATTAAACTCCATAGACATCGGCGAATCGATAACACCCAGCCGAGATATCTAAACACTGGGAAATCGATGATAATCGAATAATTATTCGGGTCGTGCGTCCTTATCACTCGCAAGAGTACCGAATCTAATCTTAATTAGGGTTGCATTAACAATACCAATTTCAATCTCTTTGCTTGGCATTTTCTCCAAAATATTGGAAAAAATAGTTAATAGGCGCCTGGTTTCATTTCTGGAGAATAACAAACTACTATCTGACAAGCAATTTGGATTTCGCCGTGGTGCATCAGCGGAGGACGCAGTGGTTTTACTGACTAGTCTAGTCTCCAACTCATTAGACCGGGGCCGATGCTGCCTGGGTACATTCCTCGACCTTTCCAGAGCTTTCGACACCGTGTCCCCGATCATCCTCTTGCGTAAGTTGGAATGCTTTGGAATCAGGGGAGTCGCCCTGGATTGGTTTCGAAGTTATCTGACGGATCGTAGTCAGTGTACTAGAGTGGGTGCGTACATTAGTGGTCAGCTTCCTGTCAGGTTCGGTGTGCCCCAGGGAAGCATACTTGGCCCTACGCTGTTTGTAATCTACATTAATGACGTTCTTTCGCTGGCCATACCACGTGCGGATATTATCTGTTACGCCGATGATACTGTGATTCTCTTTCAAGACACTTCTTGGGAGAAAGTTTTCAGTACTGCCCAAAGGGGGATGAACCTGGTTACTGATTGGCTTTGTAGGAACTTGTTGACTATGAATGTGGGCAAAACCAAATTCATAACATTCCATAAAACGCGTGCATCGGAGCCTCCTGTATTGCCTGCACTAATTATTCACACCTGCGGGACACCACCCACGGATTTGTGTGGTTCTTCCTGTGATTTTACATGCAGTTGTAAAGCTATTGACAACGCAGATTGTATTAAATACCTAGGAGTGCAAATCGATAAAAACTTGTCTTTTAAATCACACATCACTGTGCTGTCGGGAAGAGTCAGGAAGACTATTTATGTTCTCAGATCTCTACGCTTCTGTGCGAGTAGAGATATTCTATTCATGGTATATAAAGCACTGACTGAATCACTTTTGACGTACTGTAATCTGTCCTGGGGTGGTGCAATTAAAACGAAAATGCTTGAGCTTGAAAGAGCTCAACGGGCTGTGTTAAGGGTAATGCTCAGAAAACCGTTCAAATTTCCCACTGATGCTCTTTATGAGGAATGCAAAGTCCTAACGGTGCGTCAGTTATTTATACTGAAGACAACCACTACAGCACACAGGCGAATAATGGGCTCAGTCGTCACTCACGAGCAGCTTGTCAAGCGTCGTGTGTATAGAATCCCACAGCAGAGAACCCAATCAGCGTTTGCCAAACGTCACCCACCGTTCCTCCACCCCTTCCTGTATAACAAAATCTGTCATCACCTCAGCGGCTTAAAACACCTACCCACCAGCAAGGCTAAATTTGTGATACGGAGATGGTTATTGGGGCAAACCTATTCGCAGACAGAGAACCTTCTGGCTGTTGTGGGTTAAGACAAACGCGCTCACGTACACACACACACGCACACACACACACACACGCACACACACACGCACACACACACGCACACACACACACACATGCACGAACGCTCGCACACACACACACCCACACCCAAACCCACCCACACACACACCCACACCCAAACCCACTCACACACATACACATACACTTAGCTTAGGTATTTTAACTTTGTAATTTTCTATCTCTATTTGTGCATATTATCAAATTAATAGGTATTATTTTTTCTTTCATAAAATTACAATTATTTGGTTTTTGACTTCAATATTATACAATTTATGTTGATTTTTGAAATTCGAATGAAATAGTCATAGTTCAAGGCAAAGGTCTCAAGTGTAGTGGTTCTATGTCAAGGTGCAGTAATTCTATGTCTAAAGTTCAGAGGCGTAGTGCCCGTTAAATATCTACATGGTATATTCACAAATGCACAGGCACCTGCGATACAAGCCTCGAGCTTAGTGCAGCGGCCGCTAAAAAGAGAGAACTGTAAATACACCTCCCTAACATTGCACCCCTTTGTTTAAATGCAACAACCAATCTAATTAAGATTTGTATTAAATTTTTAGGGTGTAATTTGTATTAATTTGAATAAATTTGAAAAATTTGAAATACTATTACACCAGGAAAAGGTGTACGAAAGCCTCAGTTTAAGAGACTTATGCCCGATTTCACCAAAGTGCCCTAATACTTAGCGGCCCCTAAAAAGCGATAGGGGTCCGCTAACGTTAATTTTGCGTATCACGAAATGTTAGGAGCCCCTATATGTAGTTCGAAGATCCTATAAATTTTAAAACTCTATCTACGAATCGATAACACTATGTGACAATCTTGTGTGTTAGTTTTTAACAATAAGGAGAATAATTTATTACATTATGTAGAAACTTAGAATCGAAACAATAATATCTGTTTTATCGATAAGTTTTGGTAACGAATAGTCACTATGGAAAAAATAAAATGTCGCCTAACAATGTCTGACATTTCTATGGAATCGTTAGATTGGTGACAATGATTATTATCAGAGAACTTGTTTATTATTTAAGAATTTGTTTAGGAGTCCTTTTAATTTAGGGGTTGCATAGTTATGTGACGAAGCTCAGTTTTGAAGGTACTCCTCTTGATGCCAAGCCGACTATTGGAGTCCTTGGTGTCAATATCTCGAGCGACGTTCAGTTTCGCGGTCATCTGAAAAGTAAAGCTAAATTAGCTTCGAAAAAGCTGTGTGCTCTGTAGAGCGGGACAGTATTTCACCCCGACTCATCGCCTACAACTTTACAAGGCACACATTAGGCCTCGGAATATTTTCACGTACTATATTGGTCTCATAAAGTATGAAGTACCTACGCTTATCCGAAAAAACGCACAATACTTTATTGTAAAGTAATGGTGGGGCAACCCTAGCCGTGTCAAGCATTATATAATTTATTTTTGATACTGTCACATGACCTATTGGCACAGTATAAACATAATAATAGGATGTCTTCTTATATAAATTACAGTAACTGCACAGTATAAACATAACAGTAGGATGTATTCATAGAAAGCCAGCGTACGCGGTTTGTATGTGTGTGCGTTAATACGCACGCGCTGTGGCACGCACACAACGGCAATATTCTGGGTGAATATGAGTAATTATAGCGGGGTCGCACGCGACGCGAACATACATACGAATATGCAACCACTTTCATTTGTCTTTAATTCGTTCTTCACAGCGTTGCAAATACAAAAATGTCTAAATCACATAAACGAACGCATTATAATGTCCTTAGATGCCTAAATAATTGTAGTTATTCGAATCCAGTTATCATTCTTCAACATAACTACAAGAAATGAAATTAAACAAACATAAAAAACTTATCTGTGTGTATTGTTTTTTTATTTTTTCTATTATTGTATACTAAATGTATAACTAAACGAGATGCTCTCCGCATCATACTACCAACACAACAACCCTACGTATCCGGCTGAGATTAGGCAATTCTGTTACGCATGAGTGTAGAGTCAACCTTTTTTTTTACACATTCTCTGCTATTGGCAAATCGAATTTCATTTCCAAATACAGTATTCCATCGGGTCTTCGCAAACGTTCAGTTTTTTTAACTGGAATTCTCAAATATGAAACGGACGGTTCGCATCCTTAGCCTCATTTAGTAACAGGATACCAATAATTATCCTGGATTATTCAGAACTTTGAAAGTTACCTAAACACAAAACTGTGGCGCGTGACTTGCGATTTATCATATTATAGTTTCATAAAGTTACAGCTTGCTTATATATTAAATGTATTACTTTGTATGTGACAAGGTATACAATATTCCCCCATACTGTTATATTTAGAACTAGCGACCCGCCCGGCTTTGCAAGGGTAGACATTTTTTTGAAAATAAAGTACTGCCCATGTTACTTGCAGATAATCTAGTTTTTGAGTTTATCCATTACATACAAACAAACAACGTTTACCTTTTTATAACATTAGTATAGACGGGCGAAGTTAGGTCATCAGGCCAGAGGTTAAAGCCCTGCTATTATGAAAGAAGATTAATTAAATTACTTGTTCCTTTTATATACTGTGTGTTTAAGTAGGGTTGGTTAAATGTGTGAATGATATTATTTGAATAGTTTTGCGAGGGCTAATTCACAGGAGCTTATTTCTCCCCAAGCAACCTCCTAACTTCGACCATAGTGTAGGGATAATTCGTCGCTATTAGTGAAATAGTGTGTAACTAACTAGTCATGAACTCAATGTTGAGGATGAAAAAACTTAAGGCGACGCATTAGAAATTTTGACGGCAGGGATCTTAATTTTTCTAAGTGGCTACAAAACGTATGAAAATGATATTTGGCAACCTGATTCTTCATTTCATCAACTTTATTTTGCCAGTTGCGATTAGTTAACTTTTGTAACACAAAAAAATTATCAAAGAAACCTCTTTCAAAATACAGATTTACATTTTTAGGAATAACGGGATCAATTTATGTTTCTAAATTTTCTGTATAGTTTTATTCTAATCATATTCTTCAAAATGACAGTTGGATTTTTAAAAATTTATTATAATTTTTAAAATAAACGAAAATAACTACTTTTTCGTGTTTTTCGTAAGCTATCGCGCGTACTTTTACATAGACCGGAAGGTCTATTTTGGATTAAATGACTGTTTATCAACGCGTCGCCTTAATATCATGTTTGCTGTGGCAGCAATCAAAAGTAATATCCGTACTAATATTATAAAGAGGTAAACTTTGTTTGTCTGTATGTAACGGATAAACTCAAAAACTACTCAACCGATTTAAAAAATTCTTTCCCCTATGGAAAGCTACATTTATCAGCGAGTAACATAAGCTGTATTTTATTTCCAAAAAAATATCTACCCGTGCGAGGCCGGGGTGGTTCGCTTATAATATCACTAGCTGACCCCGCAAACGTTGTTTTGCCCGATATTAAATATATATAAATATAGCGTTGTATGTATTTTTTAATGCCGAGTCATAAAAAAATAAAAATAAACAATTTTGTGCAAAAAATAAAAAAAAATTTTTTGGGGTGGACCACCCTTATCACTTCAGAGTATAAAATATAGATAACAACCTATTCGCAGACTTACCGAATATACATATGAAATTTCATCAAAATCGGTCAATCCGTTTCGGAGGAGTATGGTAACTAAAACTGTGACACGAGAATTTTATATATTGGATTTATTTATTTTGGTTTGCTAACAGTTATTACAGTATACATTACATTTTAGAATCTGTTGGAATGAATTGTGTAACCACTTATAAGCAAACAGCATTCAGTATTTTAATAAAGAAAACCAAAAGGATATATAGGTAGATAGATTATAGGTATACATACACTCTAAAAGACAATTAGTGGTCACTTTTTTGTATTAGGTATGACATGTTTTATACGAACAATTGAAGCAAATAAGAAATAGATACCTTGTTTATATCTATTGACTCACTGTATTCGTTCATAAGCCTGGATAGTCGAGGAATAGCAGAGTTGCTGCCTAGCAGAGTAGAGCGTATTGGAGGTTATAAGGGCTGCCATAGGTTTTAAGGGAGCGCGCGGAAGTCTCATCGATATTTTGAAAGTAAATTTGGCAGAAACAAAGAGCTATCATATTTATTCCGTAACACTTTATAGACAAATAACATATCCAACAAGTCCATAGATAATATTTTGATTTTTTATTATAAAGAAGTAAACTTTGTATGTATGTAATGGATAACCTCAGAAACTACTTAACTCATTTTAAAAATTCTTTCACGTATAGAAAGCTACATTATCAGATATTAACATGGGTTGTATGTTGTTTAAAAAAATTTCTACCCGTGTAAAGCCGGGGCGGGTCGCTAGTTACCTATACAAGTAGAGCTAAAGTTTGTAAGTTTGGATGTAGGAGGTAATTTCCAAAACTACTACTACTACGATTACAAAAATTCTCTCATTAATATTTAGAAGGAATCTCGTTTTCCACGCGGACGAAGTCGTGGGCGCGACAGCTACGCAGATATAAATACCTAAATAAATACAGGTTTCAATTTTATTTTTATGAGTGGGTGGATCTGATGAGTGATCTTTTTAATCCCCAACGGAAAAGAGGGTAATGACTTTAACGACGTTGTCTGCTTGTCTGTGCGTTTGTATGTAACATCGCATCTCTTGGATGGATAAACCGATTTTCTTTTAAGATTCTGTACCTCAAAAAGAAGAACCTTTAAAAGATGACTATGCGTCTGTCTCTCCGTCTATTTACACACCGACACAGTCGATGCCCTTACAAGCTTGAATTTTGACATTGTCATAAGTCTTGTTATTACATATATCACATATTTTTAATGAATTAAAAAAACGGAAAAACCATGCCTATTTTGTGCAAGTCCGAAACAATCGACGAATTTTTCTTCTCAATTGTTGCAGCACTGAAAAATACACAACATGTAGACTATATAACTAATAAGTGTAATGACAAAGTACAGACTATGTTGCAACAAACAGCGGACGACGAATAAGAAATAACGAATCCTGAAGAAATGATCCTGAAGAGCGATCCAGACCTTGATTAACATCGGCATGCATAGACTTGCTGACGTCACTTCTCCCACGACTTGGCGACAGTAGGTGTGGAAGGCGGGATGTGACGTCAGTTAAGCCGAGACCCGGCGACAGTAACGACGCTTGCCTGCGTTCAAAAGGCTAGCTTCCTGGCTTAACGTCACTTCCTCTTACGGATAGGCGGCTGGAAGTATGGAAGGCTTGAAATAATATCAGTTAGGCTAGCTAGCGCGACTTGACTGGCGAGGGTGACTAGTCAGCCTAGCTCAGCGATATCGACAATGCAGCACCTAGTTACGTCGTAGACCTACCTACGTAGAAGTAGTTAATCAATGCAGCTTGAAAGCTGCCATGATCTGGCCGGAGATTGAATTAGTAACTCAGCTTGGCCAGCAGATGCACTACCTACCACCAAGACGGTAGTCAAAGCAGTTAAAAAGTTTCAACGTCATTTTAATTAGCGAACCAGCTCATATTACGCATAGGGTAACAATTTAATCTTTTAAATCTTGGCAAAACCTGAATTAATGACTTAATTAAATCGCGACTCCTGTATGTATGAGAATATGAGAACCAAGAGCTATTTTTAATTAATTATAAGATACCTTCGGCGTCAGGTCGCCTGAAACATTGTAGCTTGTAATTAACGAGAACCACGAGGTACGAGTTGAGAGCGATTTGATTTTATTACCCAATCACAAAATACGAAGAGGCAAGTAGGTATAATATACTTGTGTATGTAAGATGTTGATGAAAATGAAAGCTATTTAAAATTAAAACTCATTATTTATCAAAAATTTGCAAACGAGATGAAATAGCCATAGAGTTTATAACTACGGAGAACCCTGACCCATACTACGAAGTGAGGCAAATACAATCAAAGAAAATGTAAATGTGTGGGTGCGGCTTTCTGACAAAATTTACTAAACGTGAAGTTAGAAGGTTAAAATTGTTTAGAAATGTGTCTAGAGTTCTAGGAGTTCTAGAGTAACTATGAAAGATATATATTAAAAATGTGTCGGTTGGCGTTAATCAAAGTAGTGTCTATTTTTTAGTTATTTTGTTACACAGTAACACGTCTTTGCTAACTTTTACGACCTGCACCGGAAAATAAGGAGTTGGTACAACTTGTGTTTTTGTTGCTCACCGTAAAATCAGCGTAAAATGTATATAATTATATGTATAGTATATTTTGTATACAATAATGTACAGCGTTTCTATGAAATCACTAGATAATATTCTAGCGAGTAAAAATTTAACTCCGCCTATGTTCTCTACCAGATCTGCAAGTGTGAGGCTGCGAGACGCCTCCATACTTGACCACGAACTTTAATTAAACTATTTAATTAATGCCCAGGCGATGCAGCATCTCTCACAATATTTAGTGCACTTTTTAAGACGTCTATTACATAACGTAGTTCATTAAAGTTCAAATAAATATAAATAAATGCATCAGACAGTACACACCAATTAACTGGTCTTAAAATGTCGTCGTCATCAAGCGATATATTGTACATCTTTACGCTTGAAGTTGGTTAAGACCCACGTCATACATCTTTCGCTTTCTCAAACTTTATAAATAAACTCGACGTTGATAATACATATATACATTAAAATGTATAGTCACGCTGTATGCGAGCGCCAAGCACCGCGGTCCTTAACAATATCGATGTCTTAACATACATACTTCTTATAACTACTACCAGTACTCCGAGATTGCCCTCACGTTAAATTTCATGTTTTCCAAGATAAAAAGTAACCTAGGTTACTCTCTACAAAGTCCTCTATCTGCTAAAGAAAGTTCAGTCAAAATTATTCAGCCGTTTCGGAGATTAGCCCAAACAAACAAACAAACAGACAGACAAAGATTTAAAAGACTTTATTATTATTTTTGAAAAGACATTATTTAAAGAGGGTTTGTTAAAGTGGGAATAATTGTATGAGCCTTTATTTCGCGAATCACAAACGGTCACTTCAATTCGACTTTAGAAGGTCATAAGGAAGAGTCCAGCAATTTTCTTAGGGATTTACATATCTATATATTTAGACTATTAGGTAATGAAGTCAGATCTAAAAAATAGAACATAAAAGTTAATTTTCGTACGCAACCCGCACAAAATACGAATATAGGCTGGAGTGAATCTCTACCCACATTTCTATTGCTTGGAACGCTACCAGAATTTGTAAAAGCAAGATAAAACTACGTGCACGGAAAATTTGTGCGGGCCCCTACCGTTGGTAATCCGATAACATTTATTATCGAAATATTAGAGCTATTATGTTAAAATACAGTGTATTTTGTACAGTGTACAAACTTTGATCACTGAAAAGGTAAAACTGAAAAGGTTCTAAAGGTGATACGGTGAAGTTTTGGATATCGTTGTAATATGTTTCAAGAAAATCTCTACTCATTGATTTATTTTAACCTGTGATATTTTTGTATTCAACTGTACCTTAAGTTTAAACACACCCTCTCACATACATACACGTACGAGGTGTATATACACACGCCATGTACTAATGAGAGGTTCATTTATGCACTCTTAGGGGGATTTGCACCACTTATTGAAAGTCGATTTAAGGAACTGACATCTACCCAACAACAATACACAAAGAACAATGCACAAGGATACATTTTTCGTTAAATTTAATTGCTTGTAGTTAGTTATGTTGAAGAATGATAAAACTGCATTCGAATAACTATCATCTAAAGACAATAGAGTATCTAAAGACAATAGAGTACATTCGATTATGCGATTTAGACATTTTCGTATTCGTGCCGATGCACAATGCGGCCGGTGGCCGCATTGTGCGGCCAAAATTCGAAAAAAAAAGTTTCTAGAAGAGATTTTTCATAGTTGAGTTGGCTGAAGTAATCCTCTAAGAAGTGTAAACCGTTTGTAGTGACGTCCTATACCCTAAGTCCCTTCTTTTCTTTCAGTCGCAACGTGGCCTTCGCCCAAACATTATATTTTATCAACATTGTAGATGCACAGGGAAAGTTATACACGTGTGAAAGTTCTTGGAGTGAAGGAAATCTAACAAAACCAAATGGAATCTGCGCCTTAAGGTTATTAACACACGTAAAAACTTTAGTAAATATCAATACCTTAACAAAACATTTTTAGCAGTAGAAATATGAGGACATATTTTTCATATTTTTTTATATAAAATTTGAGTTTTCAAACCATATAGTAATAAAACGCCATCGCATGCTGCCTTAAAACCTATTTGAGGTTACTCAGAAAAGTATAAGTTACTGAATAAAACAAGATTTAGCTGCTACCTTCTGCTACTTTAGTAACATTTTCCTATTTCTATTACGCTATTATAATTCTAATACGCTATTATAAAGAAATTATGTCGGAAACTTTTGACTTATTTGTAATTTTAAAGTAAAAGGTATCTGATTTGACTAACGGCCATGATAAAAATATTATAATACAGCTGTACTGAACAAAGTTAAGTAATTTGTTATTCCTATATTTAATTTAAATTGTTGCTGTCTGAGGTTATAATATATTATTATTATGTGCTATGTAATGTAATGTAATACGTTATTATGTAATTGCGTAATCATGTAATTTTACTGATACATTTTGTTCTTAGCTTTTAGTAACTAATATCATATTTTGTAATTGTAAATACCTGATAATTATTATAGAATGGTATTACAGTTCTCTTTCGACTTATTTATACTTACCCCCTTTAAACATATTGTCAATAGACATTAAAATTGTTCATAATCAAACACGATCAAATAAATAATTCAATAATGTATAGTAATTCAAAGCTTCTTCTCATTGCTATATCTTTTAGAATCTATTACGTGCGACTCCGACTGGCGTTACAATAATTACCCATATTCGCCCAAAATATTACCGTTGTGGGTATGCCACGGCGCGTACGTATTAACGCGCACACATACAAACCGCGCACGCAAGCTTTCTATGAAGACATCCTACTGTTATGTTTGTACTGTGGCATTATGTCACAAGAGGAAAAAAAACGTATTTTGGAAAAGTTAATACAGGATTTGTTTGTGTTTTCTGTGTTTTATCATTTGAGTGAATCACGATTTGCATTTCAATTTAATTTTAGGCGAATTTAAAATCATCTAAAAAATTTAAAGTCGTCGAAATTTAAAGTGTCTCGCCAAAGACAACACAAAATGTTTTGATGAGAATTTTATTTTACGAGGCTTTTACTCGCTACTAGTAGTATGTATGTATGTATGTAGGTTGTTGAAATTATTACAAGTAATGATAATTACATCGTATATTTAAATAAAGAGAAGAAGGTAGTTTTGTTAATAGAGGTACAGGAATTTTTCTTTTTTCTGTTGTGGCGGCTACGGAAATAAAGAAAACTCGGGAGCCCGCAAACACAATCTTATTACAACGGGATACCACACGGGGTCGGGGTTGATTGCCCGTCTAATCTTTGCCTCGCAGCACAGCACTTCCCTGATTGTCCGCGGTCGGTAGACGAACCGGTGCCGGAAGTTGGTGATGCGGCCGGAGTCGCGCGGTTCAGCAGTATACACCCGACAGAGCAGGTATCGGGGCACTACTGAACCCGTACTGAGGACCCCAATAAAATGAGGTGATAAATATAATAAATAATGTTCCCAAGTAAATTATGTACGCCGGAGAACGAAGACAATAATAATCAATATATTACGTATTGATTAGTATACTTTTAAATATTTTTATAAAAGCAAACAAAGCGACAATATCAATTTTCGAGCGCCGTCAATGCATTCAATTTGTTACGTCTCGCGCGGAATTCCAAACTCAATGGGGGTAGAACGACTAAGTACCTCGGCGCATAGCAAACGAGAAGAAGTACTGTCGCACAGATTACTCGTATTTTAGTTTTTCAACGCAGAGACAAATGTATGTATTCCTATAATAACTAATTTTATATTTGTTTATTATATTTTTTTGCTTATTAAAATAAACTTTTTTAACTTTTATTATATTAAAATGCAAGATTTTTTTTTTTTTTTTTATTAACAAAAAGTACATACATATGTTAATATTTACAAACTTACAACTACACATTATCTTAAATAATAAACTTCCTCAAAGTTGCCGCTTAGAAAGCTGTCATTGCTCAAGGTACCTAGCAGACTGGCAGCATTGCCTCTTTGAATAGCCAAACTGATTCGTTGGCGGAAGAAGCTGCCAGCCCGGCGGTCTCCCGAAGCCTCGACCAGTCTCTTACAAATATCAGAAACCAGTCGATGGGCTTCGGGGCCCCAGGGACCCAAAGTTTCGACTGCGAAGGGCGTAAATATGAAACTCTCAGAGAGAGTCAAGTTCAAGTTCTCGGCAGTGCTGGCCGCGGCACCTGCTGACTTGGAAATGCAAGATTATATTACCATAATTAAATTATTAAATAAGATGTACGTTATAACGTTACACTGTAAATATTAAGAGTTAAAATGAATAAAATTATAAAAATAATAAATTATATTTTTACGAGTTTTTGCAACGTTCGTAAACCAATAGTTAGGAATATGTTTCACTTCATATACTTTCATAATTTTGACACTGCATCTAAGTTGTGGCTTAAAGTATTATATTTTCTGAATTTTAGTACAAAAGTTCTCTCTTTTGTGCATTGGGGGCTTTTATAGCAAGTGACACTTCCATAATACAGTTTGTTGGAATAAAGAATAATACTTATTATATTACTGTTGCAAAAATTCTGCTGATAGAGTCGCTGACTTGTTATAATATTCGACTGAACCGTACCAAAGACACTAAACTTTACTAAAAATATGTATTTTGAGTCTTTGATTAAATACATACATATCTTCCCGCTGTATCCTTAACGGGGTAGTTAGAGAGGACAGTGCACTAAGCTTCGCGGTGCTTACATACTTCTTTCGCCTCCCCAAACTTCATCATTCTCCTCACACATTTTCGCCTTGGTATGCGGGTGCTTTTGACATTTCCGTCAGCTAACATTCTGACTAGTTGATCTTCGTAAGTCGGCCTTAGTTTTTTTTGGCTTCCGCTACCGCTCATTTTCGCTCTGTAGATTCTCTTCGTCTGTCTTTCTCTTCTTTGATTAAATGGAGATTAAATATAGGATAATGATAAAGAATTGCGTAGGCACTCTACATAAAAAGAAGCACACACTGGGCACTACTTACAGAGTCACAGTTGTAGATATGTTGCATAGGTTGCATATTATACGTGAACGACAAAAACAAAATAAATATGTAACGCAATCATAGACCAGTAAATTTATAGACTCTCATAAATTCATAATGAAAACAAGCGCGTCATAAGCTATGTGTCGCGGAACGGTGTACTGTGTTTTGATTGGTCACATCGTTAGACGTTAAATATTCGAGAGCTATGAATAGGCGAAGAGCTGTCGGCGTGGTCGGCGTTTAAGTAATATGTAATATATATAATATGTGTGGTAGTCATGTTGCATTGTAGTATGCATGGCCGACTCGGCCGGTGAAATACCACTATTTAACAGAATATCGGCGTGAAATAACAGAATAAATAACATCTATTGTGTGTTTCGTTCGGTGAGTGCGGGTGGCCCATCTCTCCTCTCCCCCTTCTTTCCCTCCTTTCCCTCTTTCTCTAAAGTCCGGCAACGTACCTGTGAGTCCCTGGATGTTGTGGGTGTCCATGGGTGGCGGCGATTACTCTCCACCAGGTGACACGATAGCTCGTTTGCCCTCTTTAAAAAAAAAATTCAACTGCAGGTAGTTGTAAGTGGTCTCATAACGGTCGTCTAGGGCTTACTGATCTGTGGGTTTATTACTATCGGCCAATTTCGGCCGATTTCGATTTCGGCCAAAAATAGGTCGTAACTACTTAGTGTTTGTGATTATCGAGTGTCCTTCAGTTAATTAGTTCAGTTAATTAGATAATTTTGAATCTTGGAAGTTAGTTCTGACGTTTTATGTACAAAATTAAAAAAATTGTAATCCGTGAAAGGTGTATCCAAGGGGGAATGGAGTATCAAATGAAAGGATTTACATTACGATTTAAAAATGTCACCGTTTCAACAATTTTCCAAAAATAGGCGTATAAATTACTGTTCCCCACCTGGTGGGTAATGGGGTGTCAAGTAAAAGGTTTTATATTTCCAAGAGTATCAACTCAGAAATTGTAAAAAAGAAGACATGAATATTGAGAATAAAATGTAGATTGGAGGTAATTATTGCGATTGTATTACATTGAATATATTTTTTTAACATAAAACGAAAACTCTACATCATACTTCGTAGTTGCCCATGCGGAACGCTAATTGCGTACGGCTCGCATTTTACTGGTTTTTAGACACAATCAGTCTGCATGTTTCGTAAATATCAGTATCTTGAACTTAACTATTACAACTTTGAAAGTTATGAGGTGACATAATTTCATATTATTATACGTCACCTATAACGTCACATTTTTTAAAATGAAAAATTATGTGATTTGAGTATTAATTATGGTCTTGTTTTCTAGCGAAATTGTGGTTGGTTGGCTGATTTTTTTATGGCGGAGGGGACAACGAGCAAGCGAGTCAACTGACGGAAAATTATCGCCGCCCATGGACACCTGCATCGTATTATTTGACGTATGTATCTCGTATTATAGAAACGGATCAGCTTGTAATGGTTGCTTAAGGCTTAACATTCGAAGTACATGACACGAAGTCTATAATTTTTGTTATCTAGAGTTTTAAGTCAAGTCACATTAACAACATCGAAGTAATAAGTAAGTACCGTACTCGGTCTCGTCGCCAGAGGGCTCACCGCTCTCTTATTTTAATCAAACAGATTTCGTTATATCAAATAAATATACCTACAAATGACCCCTCATGGGCGTCAAAGTCTTCTCCCGCAAACTTTCATTATGATTACCTACTTTCGTATGTATATTTACTACTTCAATTATTTTTAAATATCTATTATTATGCTACTCAAGTTAGTTATCTTTAGTGTCAAATTTGTCGTTGGTTCAAAAAGTATACTGAAATATATTAATTGGATAGTCAGGTATATTTATTTCTAGTAATAAAAGAGACCTTAAGCGCTACATGCTACATATATGATATGTTCTCAAAGCTACATATTTATTAAAATATAGCTTGTACTTACTAAAACTGCAACTGAGTGTAATATTTCAATATTTGAATACCAATTGTGATATGTGGTAGTGGCAATATCACCTTCTAGAAGCTTTGCGACGAGATTTCCAATACGGTTAGTTGTATAATTAGGATGACAATAGTTGCAGCGGAAACGTGGACATTCACAGTTGGTTTAATCCATAACATCAGAGTAATTTGTGATGTGTGATGTGATCTGTGATGAAAGCCTTTTGAGAAGGTAGAACGCTAACGTGTCCTTGGCGCGATCCTGCCGGACCTCAAGTCTTGGCTTATACACCCTAGCGTTTGTATTTGCAAGAAAGTCCAAGAGCGCAACACGCACCAGAACTAACGCGCCTTTAGGGATAGCTGTGAGAGCTCAAGTTATGCTCGGTAACTCGAAAATAAAGAAGTTTGACGACGAACCACAATGCCGGTATAACTTACAGAATCAGCAAGTTGTGAATTTAATGCGAAAGTGTGTTTTTGCTTGACACAGGCTTCTTTTCACAATCGAAGAGTACGCCAGCGCATATGGTCTGCGTTGTCATACTACTACGAGGATATTGGGGGACGATCTTGCTCACCAAGAAATGTTTCGGTACAGCGAGAGAGGGGCTTTGGCACTTTTGTGTGTTTTGTGTCGGAGCCCTTTGACACGGCTGAGAACGATCGCGACAAATGTAGGCTTTAAATCTTTTTCTTATTATGATCTCAAAATTTCATCGTCAATTGTAGAAAGTAAATTCATTGCCTTTTTTAATTATAGACCCGTTTTTTAAATATTAATTTTATGATCGAAAACTACACGATCGTGTTCGAGATTGTCCTGTTCCAAACTGAAATGATGCTCGCTCTACTTGGAAAGTTTCTCATATATGAAAACGGTAGTTGAAAATTTACGTGTGTTTAGCGGCCACAAGTTTGCAGCAGGTGCAATGTAACGCATTGTCTCGGTTTATGCCAGCCACGAGTCGCGTTATTTGGAAAGTTATGGCTCCCCGGGATCCCGCTAGTAATATTAAATAGTTCCATAACAAAGTGTGTTTTATGCTTCGACTTTATTCGTACCTCGATATTAAAAATTTAAATTTTAACAAGAAAATTGCACTGTACTAAAAAATGGAAATAAAATTGTCTTACATTTTTATCTAAGCCTAATAAACCTCATCATTATCATGATCATTAGATAGAAGACGTCCACTTTTGGACGTAGACCTCATCCGTAGGAAAGGTTTGCCATAATCGTCAACCAGGTATGGGGGTTGGCGATCGCAGTCATAGACTTTTCGCAATAGCGACGCTATCGCCCATCACTTATCTGTGATATTTTCGTCTAACTTATACGGGTGGACATCTCGCAATTGGTAGTGTCAGAACCTTTCAGAGGGAGAAAGGTGCACCACGGGCTGATGAAGGAAGCCAATTGAGCTGTGAGTTTTTGAGGTCACCCGCTTGCGCTCCACCTGATAACCTATGCACAGCCTATTAAACCTTTCTGATAAATTTAACAATATTGACTCGGTGTCAACCAAACGAATAATAAAATAAAAAAAAAATCTTTTTTTCTAAAAACATAAAAGAATACAATGCATAATATGCAATTAATGTTATAGACCGACTAATGATTCGGTTTCGGTTTTAGTTTCGGCCAAAAATAGGCCGCGCCGAAATTTGGTGTTCGTGAACTGCCGCGAGTCGTTCGGCTAATTACGGGTGAGTTCGTGGCTCGTGTGTGGTCGCCAGCCGAGTTCGCTGAACGACGTACAGTAAGACCCCGCTTAACGCTGTTTCGTTTAGCGCTGTTTCGGTTTAACGCTCTTTTATTTGAATTGTGGGATTCCCCGTAATTGCACGCAGCGTTAGGCTTCCCGATATCCGAAGGAGTTTATCTGTGTTTCTTCTTTGTTGCGGTGTTATACGAACGTATTTTTATCGTTTCAAACATTTGTTGACGTTATTGTAAGTATAAATTTATATAATATAACGATAGATATAGTGACAAATATTATGATTTTTAGTTTTTATCATGGGTGATAATAAAAAACACGAAAATAAAGCAACAAGAAAAAGCATTTCACTAGAAACTAAAATGCAAGTGATTAGAAGATTAGATACTGGTGAACGTCAGTCTCAAATTGGTGCTGCATTGAATTTGGCAACTGAATGACTGAATGATCTGAAATGTATGTATGTAATATTGACTTAGAATTTTATTTATTTTTATATGTATATTCGTTTATTATGTTTCTATATTTGTAAGAAATAAATTTTTGTTTTATTGTTATAAAAACATAATTAATAAATATAAATATCATAACGATTCAGTTTGGCTATTCAAAGAGGCAATGCTACCAGTCTGCTGGGTACCTTGAGCAATGACAGCTTTTTAAGCGGCAACTTTGAGAAAGTCTATTATTTAAGATAATGTGTAGTTTTAAGTTTGTAAATATTAACGTATGTATGTACTTTTTTGTTATTAATAAAAATTAATAAATTTAATGGTAAAATACCTGACCAATTTTCTACCCATCTTCCCCTAACCCCATTATTTACATGATGAGATAACCTCGTTTAACGCTGTTTCATATTACGCTCTACTTTGATGGAACGTATACCCCGCGTTAAGCGGGGTCTTACTGTATGTTGATGTTATGTGTTTTTTTTCACTTTTTTTGAGTTACTCAGTTATATTTTTATTTCATTTAACACGAGTTAACTATCTGTATATGTATAAAAAATAATACAAATAAAAAATAATTTGATTGTAATACAATGTACTACAGAACCCAAAATTAATGTGTACTACACACTTGATCGATTTTTCTTTCTCCCAGACAGGTATGGTATAAATAAAATATTGAAATATATGCGTACGTATAAATTACTTATAGAAAACTTACGGGAAGAAACTGTCAAGTCATCTGTATCAATTTATCTACACTCAAATATCACATTTCATAGTAACGATGGCAATAAATTTCTCCCACGATTTTTGCGAAGACCTCCTAACATACCAAATCTCAATAACCATCGAATTAAGACCTCCTATTTGTGTGATTACCACAATAATAGATGAGAATTGAGGGTTCGGTATAAAATGGTTAAGCACCTGGATGAAACCGATTTCTATGGAATCGTTCATTTTAGGGACGGATAATATCCCTGTGGAACCCTAAAGAGAGTGTATTCTTCGGAACTAAAGAAGGCAAGATTTATTGGACGTTGGTGATAATTTGTAGTTCTACTACAGACTTAATTTACGGGGAGATAATTACACTACCCAAACATTACGTCGCCTACGTACGCCAAACAAAAACTCCTACCTAAAACCGTTCCAGAAATATATACATAACTTGGAAGAGAGTTTCAGAAAGATCGGTCAAGTATTTTTTGAGAAAATAACTTAAATGCACGCACACATACCCTGTTGTATATTATAGGTTGTGTAAAAAGAGTAGTCTATGGTGATCTGTGAAGTTGAATTAGAATAATAAAATTAGTAATGGACTTTTTGCCGGGAACGGGAGAAGTGAGGTTGTCTTTTATTCATATTTTCTATTTTTTACATTTTTGGGAGTTTTAAAGTACAAAAGTGATAGTATATTGTGTTTTAAAGTTCCGTCTAAATGAAAAGAAGTAGGTCTAAATAAACATGTGTAGCTGAAATTCTCGCGCTCTTCCAAGAAGCCCTTTATAACTTCAGTAAAGCCTCTACTATCACTCTAATAGAGGAGTTTTACGTTATGAAAAAACTAATTTACTTGTGATTCTACTTATTAATACGTGACATTGGCAAATGCGCTAAGCTGTGCGCCATGCCATAAAGAAAAAAAAAAAAACTAGTAATGTGAATCTTATGTCTAATTTAAATAATAAAATATAAAACATACCCTACCTATACCTACGTATGAGAAAAATAACGAATTTTTATTTTCCGTAGACGGATAAATCCCGTTTCATCGTTTTCAAGTTCAGTATAATTTGATTACAATGCATTAGGTGATGGACGTTACAAACGAAAGTGATAACATAACTTTCGTTCGTTAGCATATCATTAACAATAGTCTTCGAATTGGCGGAGCAATGGACATGGCTGTTTTATGTCATTGCCAATGCTACGGCACAAATGCATAGACCACACACTTGATAAAAAAAATAAAAAGCACTGTGTATATAATAGTCCATAATAATTTCCTAATTTTTTGTGATTATGATACTATTTTAAACATTATTTCATTTAATATTTATAGATTTAAAAAATTAATTTTAAAAGATGCGTTCAAAATTAACTATTTTAACGTTTGTAAGTCACCTTTTAGTGTTCGGTTATTGTGACGAATACACAAATGAACTTGTTTTAGAAGAAAGAGGGAAAAAGAAAGAGATTGCTTTGTTTGGTAAGTACAAAATAAACTATTAGACATATAAATTAGAAATCTAATCTAATTTCATTAGACATATATATTTTTCAATTACGTATGTTTAAAAAATTATTATTTTTTAATCTGGCACAGCATTGGGGTTTGATTTCGATTTTCTCCGTGGTGTATTAACCCGCAATAAACAAAATGGTAAAAATATTTATTGAAATAAAATATGTGTTATAAATGTGTTGCCAATTCGTACACTGATATGTTTTACGAATATTTTGAATATAATCTGTTTAAAAATAATAGCGATATTAATGGTATGAAAACGCAAAGTCAGACAGAAATCTAACAGAAAATCTAAATAAATGTCGACTTTTTGGCGGGAACGGGAGATGTGAAGTTGACATTTTATTTAAATTTTCTATTTTTTGCGTTTTTGGGAGTTTTAAGGTACATAAGTGACAGTATATGTATTTAGCGTTAAAGTTCTGTGTAAGTGCTGAGAATTGGAAAATTTGAATAAATATGTGCAACTGAAGATTTCGCGTTTTCCCAAGAAGTCTTATATTTAACTCCAGTAAAGCCTACTATCACTTTACTGGGGAGTGTTATGGACTTAGTAATAAGAAGACCAAGAAGACAGATGTTTATAATATTTTGCAAGAGAGATATACCACTTTTTTATTCCTTCATGGCATGGCCACGGCGTGGCGCACAGATTAGCGCATTTGCCAATATCACGTATTAATAAGTTGAATCGCTGATGAGTTAACAATGCAATACACACGTCACAGTATTGATATAATCAGTTTTTCTTCTTGTCGTAAGATTCCTTCAGTAAAGTGATAGTAGGCTTTACTGAAGTTATAAAGGGCTTCATGGAAGAGCGCGAGAACTTCAGCTACAGATTTTTATTTAGACCTACTCCATTCTTTTCATTTATACAGAACTTTAAAACACAATACCACTTTTCTACTTTAAAACTCCTAAAAATGTAAAAAATAGAAAATTTAAATAAAATGACAATCTCACCTCCCGTTCCCGCCAAAATATCCCATACACCACTTCTTTTTTTTTTCTTTCTTCATGGCATGGCGCACAGATTAGCGCATTTGCCAATGTCACGTATTGTATTTATTAGTCGTTATCGTAAAACTCCTCCAGTAAAGTGATAGTAGACTTTACTGAAATTTTATAGGACTTCTTGGAAGAGCGCGAGAACTTCAGCTACACATGTTTATTTAGGCCTAATCCATTCTTTTCACTTATACAGAAATTTAAAACACAATATACTTTCACTTTTATACTTTAAAACTCCCAAAAATATAAAAAAACAGAAAATCTAAATAAAATGACAACTTCACTTCTCCCGTTCCCGCCAAAAAGTCCCATACACCACTTTATTACATGAGAATGGCAGAAATGTTTCTATTAAATATGAAATGAGTTGTCATTTTATTTAGAGTTTGGGTTTCTTCTTCTATAAAAAGAAGAAGAAGAAACCCAAAGTCATGATAAATTGGGAGAGTTTTTGGGGTGATTTTATGGGAAACGGTTGGGCATTTTTTCAATTATTTGTAGGTAAATGGTTTCTAGTGGACATTGTGATATAAAATTGGCGTAGTTTTGCGTCCCGAGTGTCTACGCTGTTTGCAATACGTGGAATTCTTGAAATAAATGCTTATTTAGTAGTGTGATGTTGAGTTATTTTAGTGGTTTAGTTTGCCTCAGCAGATCCTACTACAAAGACTGTCTCAATATATTTGTCGCCAGAAACTCCAAGATACATTTAAAATGTATGACGTCGATATTTTAATAAAAGAACATGAAGAATTTATGTATTTATTACTGAAGACATCGGTTGCATAGGCTAAGATCTCTTTACCTACCCTCCTAAGTGACTACTGCTGCTACTACTATTACCGATAAAGATGAATTGGTGATTCCAAAATTGAAATTACTTACAAAATCAAATACCATACATAAGTCACTTTTTGGTAACTGTATTTGTAGATAATAAAGTTCCTCAGGAAGTTACTCAATTAACGGAAAATAGATTTAGGTTTTTTATTAATATTTACTACTCCGTTACATACAGCGTGAAGATATGTCCGTATGTATGTATAATATATACATTAATTAGAAAGTCATACGATAAAGTAAACGCGATGACAAAACAATAGTCTGGAAATAATGTTCTCTGTACATGCGTTTACTGGTTTTCTGAATATTGTATTCTAATAAATCTATTGAAAAATGATTCTGAAAAAATATTACTTGACTGAAATTCTTATCGATCTTTCTCAGTGCACAATTCTTTTCGAGCTTAAAGTAGATTTGATGATAAAAACCGGCTTGCAATTGGGTTTATGTGAACAAATAGAACATATAAATAAATAAATGCAAATAAATAAATAGACATTCAGCGAACCATTATGCAATTCTCATTGAGTTTAAATATCTTTAATACTTAAAAAAAATGTATGTATATATTTTGTCGCTGTAAAGTGAGATTTAAGGCGTAAATATGTAACGTAAACTAATTTCGTTTCAGAAAACAAACAATTTAGAATTTATTATATTTTTAAGGGGATTATTTCAATAAAATAAATAACAATAAAAAAAACCTGCCAAGAATGTGTCGGGTATTCATTATCTTATATTTTAGGGATCGCATGTTCGAATAAAGTAGAAGTTAAGTTAAATTGTTAATTTTAAGTTAATTAAGTAAAATTGGATCCAAAATACAAAATGTTTAATTTTTGTTTTTCGTACCTCAGTTTCATTACCAATTTATTCCGTGATATATTTCTGCACAATCAATGTAAATATGATGGAATAAATAGTCTTTTGTGACATACAGACAGACAGACGTGACGTAAACAAGGCGATTTCTCCCTCCCTTTATAATCCTTCGGTTATGGAATCAAAGGTAATTCAATTTTTTGTTACAGTGTACTTCGCCGATTTAGTCGTCAAGAAGATCTTCATTCTGAAACTGATTTACGCATTCGTTTTCTGGGTCGTCCTTCACAAGGCTGGCTACTTCTTGCATTGGTTCGTCAGCTACCTTAAGGAGAAGAAACATCACCATCACGATGAGCATCACGAGCACCATCATGGACACTACTATGAATACGACTCACCACATGACCATAGCCCCTACAGGAGAAAGAATTATAAGCACTAATTTTAATTTTACACTAGCTTTCTGACCCCGACTTCGTCAGTGTGGGTCTTGACATAAATACAAATTGAGACGTTATAGAAAAGTATAAATAAATAAGCTGGTAATCTTAGCCAATCTTAATCTAATCTACCTTGTAATCTACCTACGTTTGTGATATTTCCTTTTGAATTCCCAGACAAACTGCCATCCTCTATTTCGCCGCCTTAGAGATTATTTTTCATAAACTAAAACACGTCTTTACTAAATTTTTAGCCAAAATGTTTAATACCAAAATTAATTGTATTAGTTACAAAAATAATGGAATTATGAGTGAACTTTTTAAAAATTCTAAAATACTTGTATCTTAATCTTTAATTGAAAAAGATATTTATATCAATGTATCTTAAAAAATTGCAAGTTCTTGTATAAACTCATGATAAACTCAAAATCACCTCTATTCTACCTCTTAATTGATTAAATTTCCGAAAAGCTACTTCCCAGTGCACTTGTATACCCCCAAAGGATAATATTTTCTAAATTTCATATCTTCAATGGTTTAGGCTGTGCGTTGTCAGTCGTTCATTCAGTTAGAGAATGATTTTAGGATTCGATTTCCCAATATTTGGGAAGCAAAGTGGTTTTACAATTTTATTTGTAATTAATAAATTATTTGTTAATTGTTATGTTGTTTTATTATTGTATTGTACTGTATCGTACTGTT
Organism: Zeuzera pyrina; assembly: GCA_907165235.1. Classification (NCBI taxonomy): domain Eukaryota; kingdom Metazoa; phylum Arthropoda; class Insecta; order Lepidoptera; family Cossidae; genus Zeuzera; species Zeuzera pyrina. The sequence continues at coordinate 3,471,797 of OU015619.1, read as the reverse complement.
GGTTTACAGTAACATGTTTAATAGATTATTACAGTTCTTCATAATTGTGTTAATGTAAACAAATAAAGATTCGTTCGTATTCGTATTCGTTCGTATACAATCCTAACTAGCAAAAAGATCATAGTTACATCGGAAAATTTTATATAACTTTAAGTCCTTTCACTGTTATGTCGGAGTGTTACCGTAACCCCGACAATAATACAATCTCTATGCGACTGAAATGGGTAATCGTGATTATAATACAACGATTATGTGACTAGAATGTTGTTATTTGGGCTCTTTTTGGGTTAAATAGACGTTTACATGACTCCTACGTAAAAATACTAGCAATGTAGTCTCAATCGTAATTTGCTAATTCTAATGTCGCACACGGTCACCTATTGGGTGAGTTATTCGGCTTATGGTTCTAGCCGTTATTATATTATGGCGATAGTCGTTAAAACAGTCTCATAGACTCTTTGGGGACTTGTAAATATATAGACAGACATTTATTTGTCGGCATCAATTCATCACTCACGCATCATAACCATAAATACAAAAATAAAGACAGTAAAACATGACTTAAACACTATACCTACAATTTACGTAACCTATAACTAATGTAATGTCAAAAATGGATCAGACAGAATGTCGAGCGGGAGCAGAATAACGATTTATACTATTAATGTCAGTCCTGTAGCTCTGGCCGGAGAAAAAGGCTACAGTGTTCCTTGCTTGTAAGAGTCAACAAAAAGGCCTTCAGGATCGTGCTCGATAGTAGTGGGTGCTCCGGTTGTCTATCCACGCAACCCCAAGAAGGACGACGGCGTTTGTGGTTCACGAAGTCGTAAAACTGATGAGGTGCTGGGGGATATGGTATCAAATGATTATTCTAGTTTTTATCAGTTATTGTAATGATTTACAATAAGTCACTATAATTACATGTTTCGAAATAATTGTTTCGCCGCTTATAAGTAAATAAAGCATTTTTTTTTTATAAAAGATGGAGGAAACGAGTGTACGAATCACCTGATGGAAAATGATTACCGCTGCCTATGGACACCCGAGACATCCGGGGAGTTACGGGTGCGTTGCCGGCCTTTAAGGCAAGGGAGGGGAAGGTGAAGGGGGAGATGGGCCACCGACACTCTCACACCGAACGAAACACAACAGCAGTAGATGCTGTTATTTCACTCCGATATTCTGTGAGAGGGTGGTATTTCAGCGGGCGAGCCGGGCCAATTCGTGCTGCAATGCAGCATGGCTCTACCACGCATGCAACATTATTATAAAATAAAAACGAAAAAAAATGATGGGCTGTATGACGACCTCGATGGCGCGGTGGTTTAGACGTTTTATGTTGCATCCAAGCGGGGAAGGTTCCGGGTTCGATTCATGGTTGGATTAATTAAGGAAACGAACTTTTGTAATTTGTCTTTGGTCTGGGTGTACTGGGAGACGCTCCTAGTAGTCGTCGTCTGGTTCTCATAGCACAGAGAATGCCTTAGTTTGAGATCAGATGATTGGTGTATATTCGCACGTTATTAATATTGTTATCTATTTATGGATAGGTAAAAACAAAACAGTGTAGTACCTTTTTCTCATCTGTTTGTCAACTCATTTTCTTTTTTTTTAATTTAGTAGACATTCACGAGCTTGTGTTATCAATAAAAAAATGTTGAAACAGGTATATTAATACATGAAGCGAAAACTTCGATTCCGTTTTTAAAAATATTGCGCGCATGGAGAAGTGTGAGATTTGGCATAGTTTTACGTTCATACTGCCAATGTCAAATGGACTGTAATGTCAAACCGTAATAGTTTGTGATCATATATAGTAATATGCAACCTTCTTTGATCAAACAGTCGCAAAGAGTAGAGATTGTCGCCAAAGGCTTTATATTATAAGTTTACATTTACAGTCGAATTTCGACATTGGGGCGACCTCTAGTTTTGATAAACACTATGAAAGACTAACGAGTCCAGAAAAGTCTAGACTAGAAAAGCGAGTGGTAAAAGAAGTAAAGGAAATCAAGGCTGACTTACCAAGATCAAATAGCCAGTGTTAGTAACGGAAATGTGAAAAGCACTGGCACACCTAAGCGAAAATGTGTGGGAGGGTGATAAGATTTGAGGAAGCGAAAGAAGTATGTAAGAACTGCGAAGCTTAGAGCTCCATTGTCTCAGACTACCCCGTTAGGGATACAGCGTGAAGATATGTAAGTATGAAAGACTAAGAAACTAAGTGTCTACGATAGATTTTATACCAGCGATCTACTCGAATACATGCTATTATGTATAAATCTACTAAGTTACTGCATTTGATTATGAATAATCGATGATAGCGGGCTTTTAAAAATAATTAGGTATGTACTTTTCACAAAATCAAAATATGCTAACAAATTCTTATTCAAATTAGAATGAAATATCGTGAAATACTATTTGCATAGTTTAAGAGACTCGTTACATCAATTTAAAATTTAAATCACGGTTTAACCGTTACGTAACCGTATGTAAAATACCAATATCAGTATATTATTACTCACATTTTCATTCGCTGAACACAAATTCAGATTTGTGCCAGTAATTGGACATCTTTGTTTACTATCGAAAAATAAATTATTTGGTTATTACCCAATTAGTAAAATCATGATTGAGTATACGTTGCCAATACTGTAATATAGTAGTTATATAAAATTACTAGCTGTACCCGCGACTTCGTCTACGCGGAATATTTTGATCGTGGCTTTCCCGGATTAGGTTATATAATCGAACCTAATCCGGGAAAGCCACGAAAAAATTATCACATGTACATTGTACATAGTATCTTTGAAGATTGTTTTTGATAAAGTCTACGTCTAGCCTACGTCTGTCTCCGGGAACATACTATCTCTATACCAAACATCATAATTGCTTCAGCGGTTCAGCATTTCCCATTCAAAGTTTCATCCTCCGTCTCACCGTCTTAGGGGTAGGTTTTTGATAAAAAGTAGCCTATGTCCGTTCCCAGGTGTCAAACTATCTCCATGCTACATCATAATCAGTTCAGTGGTTTAGCATTTCCCGTATTAAGTTTCGTACCCCTCCCTCCCGTCCCCCTTTTCACAGATTTTTGATAAAAGAAGTAGCCTATGTATTTTTGATAAATAATGTCTTATCATTATCACCCCCCACCAAATTTTATCATTACCTAGATTAAGTGTTCCCCATACAAAGTTTCATCCCCCTTTTCATCCTCTTAGGGGTATATTTTTCATAAAAAGTAGCTCATGTCCGTTCTCTGATGTCAAACTATCTTCTTGCCAAATTTCATCAAAGCAAAGTTTCATCTCCCTTTTCATCCTTTTAGGGCTAAATTTTATAAAAAATAATAATAATATATAAATATAATATAAGTAACCTATCATGAGCGCAATCACATGTTCTTACTAGGTACTGATTTTCATCAAGATTGGTCAAGCCGTTCTAAAGTTATAAATGGACATACACAGACAGACGGACAGATAAAAATTTTGAAAATGGTAGAATCGAAGTCAGTGAGTCATAAAATGACTATGTGTCACAAAATTTGACAGTAAAATATAATTACAGACAGATGTTAGAGATTTATATGGTAGTACAGATTTACGGTAGTAAACTAATTAATCTGTGGTACAGATATCATCCGAAAAGATTCAAAATAATACATTTCAGCCTAATAGTGGTCGGCTTGTAGTCACGGTTACACTTATCTGTCGCATATTGGTCTTGTTATAGTCGCGGTTATGGAAGCACTTCTATACCTAAATGTTACCTATGACTTTGGTGTGGTTTGTGACCTGGATTTCGATATCTAAAAAGACTCAGTTAGATATTTAGATACATACTACTCTTTATATTAAAACCGTCAAAATTTGGAAACACGAATGGAAATAATATTCGGAGAAAACTCTATTTTGTACAAAACAGGGGGTGTGGAATAAACATGGAGCACTCAACCTATAGAGCAGCAAAGTCATTTATTTTGTATGAAAACAAATTACGTCTATGGTAAACACTGTTGCAGTTACCACAGTACAAGTAAGCATACAGTATGCTATCTCGGCAGTGTCCTAGAGATAATTACCTACGGTCGTTTGGTACGTAAACGCGCAATAGGGCTACCGACTTGGACTGAATGTTTTTCTTGGGTTACTTATTTGATAATAGGTACTATATTAAATTGTCGTATTATCTTTTCATTTTATATTATTGCAAATTTAATACGTTTTTATTTATATAATTTTACTAGTATTTTATATCTAGTTTCAAAAGTTTGTGAGTTAGTATGGTGGAAATGTACAAAAAAATGCTTTTTTATGTGCAGTATAATTAAAAATCAGCAATAAATTAACTAGATCATTATGATAAAATATTTCCTACAAATTAGCAACAGAGAAATATTTCTGGTTTCGATATAGATGTATTCAAACATCCATACACTGAACATTGTGCTCGTAAACTTGATTGACATAATATTTAGTCAATAAATGCGCAGGAGCGTCTCATACCGTCCGAAGACAACCGCGGCGCGCTCGCGACTGTCGTATGTCGAGATATGCTGAGATTTCGAGCGCGTTGTTTGGGAGCGTTTGTATGAAGATAGCATACTGTATGCTTATTTGTACTGTGCAGTTACTGGCGTTGTTTTATAGTTTGATTTTTTGCTGTTTTTGCCATAACACCGATTAGAGCAATAAGTCATTACATAAATAATTAAATATATGTCCAGTTTTGGTTATATACTGCTTAATACGAGCGAGAGTTGATACTTGTTAGTGTAAATAAACTGAGCAGTAGTGAATAAAATGGTCCGATATTTCATCTCTATAGGTTGAGTGCTCTATGGGAATGAATTTATGAATTCGCTTGCTTTGGGCTGCAATAAGCAGTTCTAGTTAAATTCTATCTGCATCATAAATTACGTTTATAACGAGTTTCGAGCGTGACTCTAACTGCATTAAGATCATTCTCAACTTGAAATATCTAATAATACATTATTCGTCCGTTGGGATGTTGATAATTTGTGAAAACATGGCTCAGAACAAGCCTCATACCTCTTCTCACAAAGTAACAAATTACTATTGAGACGGCCGTGCTGCAGCAAGCGGGACCAGTGCGATTTGAAGATACTAATGTTAAGTGTTTGTAGTATAGTGATTCGCTATAGCCGGTAGAAACTGGGTTATGTGCTACTTTCACCCACAAAATCTCCTGCGGCGATTGTTGTCGGCGCATGTAGAATGGCTCCTCGGAAATTTTTGTTCTGGTTCAGAAACTACTTATATTCAGCGATAGCTAGGACCAAAATGGCTTGAATATAGTATGTGGTATTCAAAGTACTTATACGTATAATATTTTCGTCATTAATTCTGATCCGTACTGCTTAATCTCAGTGATCGCTCCAAACACCGGAGCATCGCTATACGTTATGAGCACCTCCCGTTCGTATAAACATGCTACTGTTCATTCGATTATCTTACGCCGAGCTATTCGAGGGATTTGTACTCATAATGTTAGCGGGGCTTAATACGTGTATAGTCGTTCTACCCGCGGCATCAAGCGGGATAACGAATCCGCTATAAATCTATCCTGAGCGGCCTTGCGATTATAAACCGTTTACGTGTATCATAAAACGACACGGCCGCGGCCATAGATTACATCTTAAACAGAAACAGACTGTGTAGTAGGTTCGAGTAGATAACTATGTGCAAAATGTTAGACGTAAACCTGTAACCCAAAACCGAGGTTTAATAACCATAGAATAATAATATAAGAAAACCAGTAAAGGGGAAAATAAATTGAATAAATTGATCTTTAAAGGAAAAAAAATGATGTATTAGGGTAGTTCTCTATGAAGTATTTCATGAAGTTTAATTACAATCTTATAAAGTAACATGTAGGGTACTTTATGAAATTCGGCAAGGAGCAAGGTTTTGTAGCACGATAAAGGTAAAAAAAATTGTGAATTAGTAATTTAATCGCACTTTTTACCATTATAAAATTACATTTACAGTTGGAGAGAATGGGAGAAAGTGTCTTTCGAGCGCAAGTTAACTTTGTTTTGAAAATACAGGGTTTATTCAAAAATACTAATAAGCTCTTAGTATTTTGTACTGAACATTATTCCCAATAACTTTTGTTTTACGACTTTAAAAAATTCCAAAGCTTTTTCTTTCATATAAAATTAAAAATACATTAAATGTTTCTGAAAATGGCACCTACTCTACCCAGTCGCTAAAGCGGCACACGCACAGCGCGGCGCTGAGGCCCGGTGGGCTTGCACTGCACCATTGGAAATACGTATAGAGTATGTATATACGTATGTTTCAGATAGTACAACAATAGTTAGTACGGTAGTGAGGCCTGGATATGCCCGAAATCGAGTGAAATTAAGATAAATGCAGTAGAAATGCGATCTCTTAGAAGTATGTGCGGTGTCACACTTGCAGACAATAAGCAATGAAGAGATACGCAGTATAACAGGGTTGCACGACAGTGTTATTGTAAAAATGAAGAAAGGAATGCTAAGATGGTTCGGGCACATGGAAAGAATGAGTGATGAAAGACTGACGAAGGAAATCTATATAGCAAAAGTGAGTGGTAAAAGAAGCCAGGGAAGACCAAGGCTGACTTATGAAGATCAAGTAGCTAGAGTGTTAGTCGACGAAAAAGTCAAAAGCACTCGTATACTTAGGCGAAAATGTGTGAGGAGAATGATGAGATTTTAGGAAGCGAAAGAAGTGTGTAAAGATCGCGACGCTTGGCGCTCCGCCTCTTTGACTACCCCGTTTGGGATACAACGAGAAGATATGTATGTATGTATGTATGTAGTACATCAAAACTTAACAAATATTTTTTGAGGAACGTATTGAGCTTTGAAAAAAGTCGTAGAACAAAAATTGTTACGTATGTGGACAGGAATAAGAGGTTATTAGTATTTTTAAATTAACCCTGTATAATATTTTTTTGGTGAATACATAACACAAATACATTGTATGGTGGTACGAAACTTAAAGTTAATGATGCGTATCTAATTGTGATTAAGATATGAACGAACAAGTCAATAACTTCATTAAAAGAAAATTATAATATATTCACCAGTAGGTATAAATGGTAGACTAGTATATGTTGTCCTGTCTGTTACTTGATCACGTCTTTATCGATACGGTGACTTAATTTAACGATGATTGCTTGAAGCTTTTGTAGCACCGCGGGGTGTTACTGTCGTTCTCCCATATCGTTGTTATGACGCCTACGCCCCACTCTATTTAAACCAGGTGAATTTTTATATTCCACCAATAGAATATTGCTTAATTGAAATTGTCTCGAATTATACAATACATTTTTGAACGTAATAATATTTTTTCTTGTTGGAAACACTGCGCCATCAAGTAGAAAATAGCGGCAGCAGCGCCGCAGTCACGCGACAGTAGCACGTAAAGCGATTGAACGATTGCGACACCATTTAATTTGCCGAAGTGACGTTACTAGCAGAAGTTTCCTGTTCACTAATCGCTCGATCAAGGCAGCACTACTCTTTGTGGTCCAGATGATATCGTTGCTTGTTTTGACCACAAATATTTCGTAAAAATCGGCTATCACATACCGCTTGGAATTAGGTAATAAGTTAGGTTAATTTAACTTTTATTGTGATGGAATTGGACGCAATAATTCCGGCAACCACGTGATAGCAATAGAGCGTTAATGAATGAAATTCGGCGGTGAATATGAGTGGATACAGACTGCATCAGTAAATATGGCGCGGCTATCGCTCTCGGTAATTTTTTTATGTGATTACTCAGCCGAGCTTATACCGAACTAACGATTCGCCGAACTTTGCACTAGTGGGTACTTTAGTAATTGCCATGTATTTGCTTACAGCCTTGCTGCATTCAAAAGTAAATTTCATCATACATACATACATATTTTCACGCTGTATCTTCAACGGGGTAGTCAGAGAGGACGGAGCGCCAGGAGTCATATTTATTCATATACATACATATATGCATCAATAGTGTTATTGTAAAAACGAAGAAAGTAATGCTTACATGGTTTGGGAAAATCTACAGAGAGAACGCGAGCGGTAATTTTTTACCGCTCGCGTTCTCTCTGTAGATTTGAAGAATGAGTGATGAAAGACTGACGAAGAAAATATACAGAGCGAAAGTGAGTGGTAGAAGAAGCCAAGCAAAACCAAGGCTGACTTACGAATATCAAATAGCCAGAGTGTTAGCTGATGGAAATGTGAAAAGCACTCGCATACCTAGGCGAAAACCTGTGAGAAGAATGATGAGATTTGAGGAAGCGAAAGAAGTATGTAAGGACCGCTTAGCTTGGCACTCCATCCTCTCTGACTACCCCGTTAGGGATATAGCATGAGGATATGATGTAGATGTGCATCAATATCATTATCCACGCCCGTCATAGTCCACTGCTGTACTAAAGACTCTGCTTTAGCCCTATAGTCCGAACAAGAAAATAAGGCGGTGTTCCTCTCCTGTCGTAAGATGTGATTAAAGAGGTCGTTGGGGTCGCGACCGATCGGAGTGGAGACTCGGATCGTCCATCCATGTGACTCGGAGGAGGATGACAGCGCGTGTCATCCGCGCTATCGTCGCACTTTGAGGGTGCAAGGGGGCTCTGTAACTGTCCTCTCCGAGCAGTGTTTCAGAGGGATTCCGGCGGATTGCGTAGGAGATCCCGGGGCCTCTCGATAATGCACCGAGAACGACCATTGTAAGAGTTTTCGTGGGTTAAAGCCCCCTCGAAAACCGATTTCTCCCACAGAGTGGTGGGCCTCTGTTTGGCGCTGTTCTCGTCAAGTTACCTCCCGCTGCCTTTACGATATCATCTCTTCGTCTGGCTAGTGATCGTCTAATACTCCTATATCCTGTCCTCAGGTACCGCTTTGGCAGCTCACGACTTTATCCTGTACGACATATTCGTACATGTCCTGACCACCGTGTGTGACCACCATTTTTCCAGTGATGTCTGTCATACATACAAATCTATGCTACATCTTACAATATTGACTAACGGGTCTATGTCGCGTTTATAGTTTAAGGCTAATTACCTATCTTATCCCGACATTTCGACCGGATTGCACCGATCGTGATCACGGGCAGACTGATGAGGATGAATGATCCGACAGCCAGAGTCACGAAGAGATTACGAGCACTCATCAGGGACTACAAGAGTCTTTTTACGGACGATGCGTTTGAACGCTTCTTTAGACCTAGGAGCTTCCAACCACCGAAGATATATGGTTTGCCAAAAGTCCATAAGAACGACGTACCACTCCGTCCGATTGTGAGTCAAATCGATTCTCCCACTTACGATCTGGCGAAGCACATTTCCACGGTACTGCAACCATTGATGGGTGAAACTGCATCGTTTGTGAAGGATTCTCGCCATTTTGTGGACATCGTCAGGAACGTGAAAATGGAACGGGATGAAGTAATGGTGAGTTTTGATGTTGAGTCACTATTCACCAATGTTCCTATTCAGGATTGTCTTGATGTCATCGAGAGGAAACTGAGGGAAAATGGTCTGTCCGACAAGTATCTTGTTTTACTGAAGAACTGTCTAGAAGGTAATTTCTTTATATACCGTGAACAATATTACCTCCAGATCGACGGAGTGGCCATGGGTAGTCCAGTAGCACCGGTAATGGCCAATATCTGGATGGAACACTTCGAAGAAATGATAAAACCAAAATTGTCACACGTGAAACTGTGGAATAGGTACGTAGATAACTTCTTCTGTATTATGAGCGGAGGCAGACAGGAGGTGGAACAATTAGCTAGCCACTTGAACTCCATACACCTTAACATCAGGTTCACATTTGAAATGAAGATAGACAGATCGTTGCCCTTTCTTGATGTGAAAATAATGGTGAAAGATAATGGTACCTTGGCTCACACAGTATACAGAAAACCCACGCACACTGACACGTATCTGCATGCTAATTCGCATCACCATCAGCGACATTTTCAATCCGTGGTAGCTTCACTGGTGAACAGAGCGTACGACCTATGTGACCCTGAACATTTAGATAGTGAACTCACACATGTTCAGGAGGTACTAAAGCATAACGGATATAGAGGAAACATACGATGTCCGCGGAGAAAGCAGCGTCGCCCCGAGGTCGGCAGAGTGCCACCATTTTTACCGTATATAAAAGGAGTAACGGACAAAGTTGGAACAGTACTAAAGAAATACTCCATTAAGACTGTGTATAGTCCGCACTCTAAAATGGCAAAGCACCTGCGTACTCCGAAGGATGTCATTCCCTTCCAGACACCTGGTGTCTACAAGATGGATTGCAGCTGTGGTAGTTCCTACATCGGACACACGAAAAGAACAATAGCAGAAAGAGTCAAAGAACATATCACAGCTGTCAGGAAACGACAGACAAATGGGTCAGCCATTGCCGAGCACTTGCTGGAGTCGGGACCCAATCACTGGATTGAATTGCATCAGCCACCGGTCCTTTCCACCGATCGACACTATTACTCCAGAATAGCACGAGAGGCGGTTGAAATCAAGAAATACCATAATTTCAACCGGGAAGATGGATACCGCTTATCGACTTCATGGAATCCTGTCATCAGTGAGTGTGTCCGGACCCGGAAAACCGCACGTCGCCAGAGTGTAGATGTCGTTAGTGTAGTGTGTCGAAGTACCGACAGTGACAATAACAAAATGTAAAAGATGCATTGAATGAGTGTGGGTAGTTGCAAAAAACTGCACGCTACGAAGACGTCATTCATCCCCATCAGTCTGCCCGTGACCACGATCGGTGCAATCTGGTCGAAACGTCCGTATAAAATAGGTAATTAGCCTTTAAGTATAAACGCGACATAGACCCGTTAGTAAATATTGTAAGCTGTGTACAAGTCGTGAAAGTTTAAAAACATTAAAATCTATAATGTCTATACTTAATATTTTAAATGCGAAAGTGTCTGTCTATCTGTCTGTTACGTTTTTACAGATTAATCGCTGGACCGATTTTGATGAAAGATAAGCAGATTGATCAAACTTTGTGGAAGTACAGGCCGAAGATAGGCTCCTTTCTAAAAATTCCAAGTGAATGAAGATGCGAGCAACAGCTGATACTACTTTACCTATGTAATATATTGCAACGACATCTGCAAGGTACAAGCTTGTAGTTCATTTTTAAGCGATTTTGAATTACTAGTTATATTCATGTTTACATAAAATAGGAATTAACGAAACTATTCAAAGTGGCTTACAATGTCATTTGTTGCAGATATCGATATCATCACGTCGTCTTCCTTTCATGGTCAAAGTCAAAGTCAAATCAATTTATTCAAGTAAACCCAATTAGTAAACCCAATTACGCCAGACAATTACGAGACCACGAGACTAGATGGTTACCACGAATTCCATATTATTTAAGCTTGCAAATTAAAGTTTCGTGACTAACACAATCAAAAGCCTCGAAAAGGTCACAACAAACTGGGATCTGGGATCACCAATGACTGACTGACCAATGACTGGGATCAAGCTTGCTCCCGCACGAGTTGTTGACCGCCCTCTCGTACTGTTTACCGTGAAACACCCCGTGAATGTTGAAATGTGCCAGCATTTGATTATTATTTTTTCGAATATTTTACTCAACGCTCGTAATATTGCCACCGGACAATAATTTGTTGGATTTAACATACAACCTGATTTAAATAATGGAATAATTTTACTGTGTTACATTAAATTGGGAAATACCACATGCTCGACACTTTTATTAAATATCTATACCAAAATTGGCGATAATATAGGTATTACATTAGTTATTATATGAACAGATAGTCCCCATAAATCTTCACTTTTTTTATTTAATTGCTAGAAAATCTTTTCTATCTCAAGCGAAGATGTGTACTTAATTGAAAATTACGGAACCATTTTTCAACAATTTTGCTCAAAAACGTCTCTATTGTATGTGAATACTATCCTAAACCATTAGTTATTTCTATAAGTGTATTTGAAAAATAATTTTCAAAAGCATTGGCAACCTCTATTTTATTAGTAACAATTTTATTGCCAATTTGTATTGCGAAATCTTCGTTATTTCTATTTTGTTTACTACCAACTTTGCTGTTAATAGTGTTCCATGTAGCCTTTATCGTATTGTCTGACTTTTTAATTTTATTCACGATATAGATCGCTTTCGCGTTTTGATAATTTTTTAAATATTTTCGAATAAGTGCGAACATAGTTATGAACATTTTCATCTACGATGTAAGATTTTTCATTATATAACTCATAAATCTTATCTTTACTTTTTTAATCGAGTTCCAAAAAAGGAGGAAGTTCTCAAATCTGTTGTATGTTTTATTTTTTATGTCTGTTACCTCATAACTCCGTCATTTATAAACCGATTTGTAAAATTCTTTGTTGTTTTAATGGATACACTTCTAGATTGATCCCATTGAAATTTCACTGATATTGGAGCTTCGGCAAATAACGAGACCTGGTTATAACCTTTATTCATTTATTATGATGATTCTCTCATATGTCATTTGTTACCTATCGTTATCTCCACATGGTATAATGGTATCAGGGAGAACATATAAATTACCTGTGATATAATAAATTCAGTAAGTAGCGGACATAGAATAACGGCTGGTGGCTGTCGTCTTAGGATTGTAAGAATACTGCTAGGGTGTAATTATGATGTAACATTTACACTGTTCTTTTATAACTGATTGATATGGATTTGATATGATATTGATAATGGCCATAATGGGCAATAATATCCCATGTTCATCTTTTGTTGTGAAAGCCCGCGGCTTGTGCTCTTCAGTAGAACGGAAGTTAACACATTGCGCTTCAGAATTAAAAAAGAAATTAATTGTAGACCTGCCCTTGATATTTACTTAGCCTAAGGTCACTCAAAAGAGAGAAACTAAAAAAATTAAATAAAAAAATTAAATCGACTTCAAAAAAAAACACTGAAAAGTATGAAATAACTATCCTTTACTAATCAAAACTTAAGTACAAAAATAACTTTATAAATACGATACAAATACCTATATAATTAAATTTGACAGTTATTGAAGTCGGTGCCAAGCCTACTAAACTAATAGACTTTCTGTTGTCGAATATTGATTTGGCACCGACTTCAATAACTGTCAAATTTAATTATATAGGTATTTGTATCGTTTAAATAGGTTTAATTTTTTTTTATGCCAGTCGTCGCCCAATCTGCAAAATGTGACTTGTTATTAACAACTACTTTCTTTTTTTTGGCAATTCTTATTCAATATTTTGGATAAGTTTTTGACCAAAGATACGTACATGATGTTTGGATCATCAACCAGAAGAGCTGTGTTTGCAAATTTGGCTACATAATGAGTGAAATTTTTTTAGCCTACTCTCTCCCAATGGCCTAAACTCAAATTCGAACGGATCTGCTATGCAATTCTGTAAAAACTCGGATCACCCAAAGAGAGACTCGCTCGACAATTCACCCCACTTCGCATTCGAAGTCACTTGACCTTCAGATGGAATTCTCTAAACCAAACATTCTAGAAGCGAAGTGAAGTGATCTTAGATGCGAGTTTGTCGGGGATTGCTTTAAGAGTAAACATCTCAGTCGACATTTCGTCTTAGAGTATTTTAACTTCTTCTGAGATAATTACGTTAAATAAAACTCATTTATTTAGATTGGATTGTTATATTTAGCGAAACTTCATAAAATTCATTTACGATAGTACAACTCGCCGCCGCCACTCATCGAGGCGGCGCTAATATCTCTGTCAACTTTAGAGAATACCAAATCACAGTTGACAATCTCACCGCGGATTCAGAAGTGAATTTGACTAATTTGCGTTAGAGAATCATACTACTGGACGGAATCAAAACGGATACCACTAACAATAGTATGTTCTATTATTTCACACTTATTTACAAAAGTGTTAGCAATACACGTCGCGGAATGGTATGTGACCCTGGTGACTTCATCGAAAATATGCACTAAGTTAAATGAGAGAAAGAGCGAAATGAGCATATCTCCTTCCTTCGACTATCCTATTGGATATGTCTACATTGAAGTTACTACACGCTATTACTGACTTCTTACATTTGCTAAGTCTTATGAGACTCTCCTCTATAGAAATTAAAAATTGACTAAAATCAGACGAGGGAGGTCTGTAAACACATAAGAATACGTGCTGATCATTACACGAAATCGTTTTCTGCAAGGTAGCACGTTCAGTTTATACGGAATTCAATTTCTTTGGAAACACATTCATTTGACGCGCGTTTGATCTAAACATTGTATCTAGTAACTACCACACACTACCTATTTTAGTAACTACCATAGACGCTGTTATATCAAAACACTGCAACTAAAGTAGAAGAGTTTTGTCGTGTCAGTTCCCATAAGTTCTTTCAATACAATGTTTTTGTATTTGTAATAACTCTGTTCAGGACAAAAAATTCTGAAAGATAAAATTACAGGGGTATGAAACACTGTAAGATAAGCACTATTAAGTTAAAACACTGTATCTTGAGTTATAGTGTATCTATTGGATTTACACGTCAGCTCTGGGGAAGCGCTAGGGAAGAAAGTTTCCAGGGATTAATCTGTCTCCATTCTATAATTCATCAAAATCGGTCCAATGGTTTAATCGTGAAAATTCTTGCTCTATCATATTAGAAAAACTTACTTAACATGACTTGAATTGAATTCGTAAAGTTAAAAGCTTTCGTTTGATACCAAATTACCTACCATACATTTTTTTATACTTCCTATTTAATCCGAAATCAATCCCTAAATGTTCAGTTCGACTTTTATAGTTAACGTTTGTCTATAGGTTACTATTTACTGTAACCGTACCTCTGAGTGTAATTAATTTAAGTCTAGGAAAAACGGCTGTGGAAGACAGACATATGAACACAGGTTTTAATAATAATTTAAGTTAGTTTTCATAAGTTTTCCTTTTTAAAAGTTCCGCGGATTTCCGCCTTATAGTGCTTCTTAAATCATAATATTAAATCTTATAGTGTTTGCCGACACGCGAGTTATATCCGCTACAAGCTTATGACATATCCTACGTATCAGTCCTGAGAGAGCGTGCGGAATAGGTACAACGGAATGTGGTAATATAAAAACCCTTAAACACGAGAACTCAATCTGAAATCGTAATACGTATTTGAGTATTGCGTTGCGTATTCGAGTATCAATTAAAATAAAATCGATTTCCATTTCCAAGCAACGATGTATAATAAGCTCTTTACTGTAAACGATAGATGAAACAAATTAATTTGTGACGATCGATGCTAACAATAGATTAAATTTATTATTATATGTTGTAGCAACAACGAACACACACTAGGTACAGTTACTTTTACATTTAATTTCTCAATATTGGGCCGTTGGCACAGTGGGATATGCATCTGCTTTCCAAGCTAGGGTCCCGGGTTCGATCTCCGGTCAGGTCAATTTAGGAAACGAACTTTTCTAAATTGACTTGGACCCTGGGTGTTACTGGGAACTTCCTCAGAGTTCGTTGTGTGGTACCCATGGTACAAGCTTACTGCTTAGTTTGGGGTCACACAATCTGCGTAATTGTCTGGAGTATTGTGTTAATATTATAGTATTCATAACAAATTTCAAACTATAACATGTAACAAATAGCTAACGACGAATAATTAACAGCTAATCCCGCAGAATGATGTAGAATATTAATTACCATCATGTCTCATAGCATTATTATTTTAATATTACTTGATTTAAAAAGCTCGAAATTCTGACAGTAGGTTAGTGATTAGTTTTATCAGTAGGCGACAGAAATACGTAAGAACTGCGGTGTTCAACCGTCCAACCTATCTTAACTACCCTAACTAAAGAATAAGTCAAGTCAAGTAATATTAAAATAATAATGCTAAAAGATGGTGGTAAGCCCGCAGATCTTGGTACGCGTCGGCTTATATAGACTTGCTCGATGTTACTTCTCCTACGACTTGGCGGCGATAGATGTAGCATGCACGTTGTCAAGTAAGCTATAGGTATAGGGCGACCCAGCGACAGTGACGTCATCTCGCTCCGTTACATATAATAATAAACAAAACGTAATGCCTTTTCGTCGTCCATACCACAAAACTTGGAGACAGTCTTGAAGATGTCTTTAGCCTGTGCGTTCTGCCCACAATATGGTGTTGAAACTGAATAGTATGGTGGATACTGACGGTGTGATGGCTCTCGGGTCAAGACCTATAATGGACGAAAGACCTGTGTTGCTGCTCTTACCACCATGTCTGAAACAAATTTTCATCTCGCGTAACCGATGGCAAAACAGTTAGCTGTAATAAATTTGGCAACCTCGCTCGTCTGTAATTTACTTTTTTATTTTTTATTTGTAATTTATTTTTGTAAAACACGTACGTTTGTAATTTACTTTTTTTACCGTTTATTCTACGCAATATCTTCGGCATTTCTACACTAATTTGATAATTTTCTTTTTATTTCAAAACTGTATATACAGGATGTTCCCGAAGAAATTTAGTTTAGATCTAATAATGAAGTTGCTACTGCTTAAACAAAAGAACTCGTCACCGGTCATTTTATGCAACATTTCATTCGGAACTGGAAAAGGCTTAGTCTGTTGGAGACATATCCTTGATATTTATTTATGACGAAACGACTCAAAAGAGAAGATTAATTTTTTAAGAAAAAAATTGAATTGCCTTCCAAATAATTATAAGAATTCTGTACTTTTATTTATATTATTTTGAAAATAAATTTAATTTTTCCCAAAAAAGTTAAATACAAAAACACTCATCCATACTTGCCATATCGCGTACGTCTTCATCGCGTATACCGTCCGCGAGAATGATACGACATATTCCTGAGAGATCGTATTTACTTACGGTCAATTTGGGGTAGATCCAGGCTTCGCTACCGTACGGTAAATTTGGAACCAACATAGCATTGGGGAAAACCACTTTGATACCGCTTGATAGGTGGCAATGATAATATGTAGAAAAATAAAGTTCCAATTGGGTGAAGGCGTAGGCAAAAGCTACATACGAGTAGTGTTATACATGAACGTCTGTAATATATAGTGTTTAAAATGTAGGTGTGGGAGCATTTTTTCAGGGTCTCACTCAATACCTTTATATTGTGAACTCTTTGCAAAAACACACCCGCAGGCTGCGTGTCTCGTCGCGAACGTGAAACCAATTTCAAGGTGCGGTAACATATGTGTGAGTAGGGTGCCCACAGTACGAACAATTATTTAGATATTCTTTATTATTATAAGCCTAAGCGTATAAAGAGCTGTTGTTGGCGATTCTATGCTGGTTTGGTAAAGAAATAATAAAATCGATCAAGAGCGAGTGCGAGTTATAAAATGGTGTATTAGTAAATTAGTTTTTGAATATTTATAATATACTGCTTTCCACATATATAGCTTTAACTATCTCTAAATTTAAGATAGGTTTCACACTTTCTGAAATTTTAAAAATTCTAAGTGGTTTCGGAGTTGATAAGGGGAATAGTTATAGTTCATTCGAGGTCTTAATACTTAATTACCTTCTTTTTCAATTTGACTCCTGGGTAGTTGTCTGCAATTGCACACTACGAAGACAATGCTAAGCCTCATCACTGAGACGGCGCGGGTTACCCTCTGTGAGTCTCTTGTTTTGTCGGTTTTGAATTACGGTGACCTTGTGTATGGCCCACGTTTGTACTCTAGAACTCAGCGTCTCATACAACGAGTGCAGAATGCTTGTTGTCGGTATTGTTACAACATTCCACCCCGCACTCATATAACACCATATCTAAACAAAACCTCCACACTTAATATGGCGTTCCGAAGGCATCAGCACCTCGCTGGTTTGGTATTTGACGTAATTAAATATAGGACACCCGAATATTTGTACAAGAAGGTGCAATTCTCTCCATTCCACAGCAGATATAATGTAAGACCATCACGACCATTACTAGCTGCACATCTTCATAAAACTGTTGCTTTCAAGGGTAGTTTTCGCTACCAAGCAACAAAATGCTGGAACAACATCCCACCCCCGTTAAGACTTCTTCAGTCAAAACTCATTTTTAAGAAAAAACTTAAAGAATATTTACTAGACCAACAACAATCTGGAGTTCCAGCCAGCTCTTTGACAACAGCAGCTTCAATATCATAGTGAGATAAATCTATTAATTTCAATTTTATTTATTAATTTTATGTGAAATAATTTTGGAATACAGTTTAAACCAATCAAATTTGAGTTTGTGTAGATAGTGCAATTCATTGTTGTTAATATCTTTTATTTTATCATTGTTTCATGTCTTCATCTTCATTATTCTGATTATATCTGGAATGGACATTACATTGTCTGGACACTATACAGTTACTTTATTGAGCAACCGCACACAAAACAAACACGACATGAAGCACACGAACACACACGTAGCAAATATTTATATTAACTTTTTGCTTTCCCTTTTCTTTTTAGCTCGCAAATGCTCCTAGGCTATAGCAGAATAACAGAGTTTTGTTCTTGTTAGAGTAATGTTATACTCTGAGCTATGACCTTTTGCAGTGCTGCAACACACCTGGGCTTTTGCTTATACTTAATCACCTGTCCATGGTCCATGCAGTTCATCATGCATGGGACATGCATTGATATTTATGTCGTTGTAACATTGTTTGTGTATCTTCAGCTACTTTTAAGATTGTTACTATTATTATTATTATTTTTTATTGTGTACTTTGTTTTAATAATGTTTATGTCTGTAAAGGTACCTACCTTGTGTGTTGTAGTACTGTAATAAACTGTTTATCTATCTATCTATCTATCTATCAGTTTGCTCGTGATCACGATCAACGTAATCTGGTCGAAACGTCGGTACAAAATAGCCTGGAACTTAATATTTACACGGTGTAGATAGAACCGGTTATTTATAACTGTAAGTCCCTTTACGGAACTTACTGAAGTATTTGTTTTTGTTCCAAAGCACGTCTCCGGGAGGGCTAAATCGCCCCTCCATCTTTCAAGTGCTCCATTCTACCTTCTTTCTTGAGGTGCGTAAAGAAATGTGTTAAGGATGTTATCGTTATTTAAAATCCGTTGCAGTTATAACCAAATATAGGTTAATTTAATTAATCAAAAACTACCCAGCAATTTTCAATTTCACAGTAAAAATGTTATAAATACAATTTCCATTTTTAATCTCAGAATGACTCGCAAATAAATTGAGAGCAAAAATATACCTATTAACAAGATTTTGTACGTTAGTGTCACATAAAGTTGTCACCGTAAATAAAATTCTGCTCTGGCTAACGTATCATTTATGTTTCCAATAACGGATTTATATGAAGGAAGAGAAATAAATACAGTTTTATATTGCTTTGTGAACATTTTTTTACCTTTTTACGACCATAAAAGATATGAAGCACATTTTTAATTTTATGTTTCTTATTACCTTGTAAATATATCTAACGGTCTCCTTGTTTTGTTCTCGTCTCGGGAGTTTATACAGTAATAGTGCTTCGTTATTTGATATGATCACTTACTTAAGTAATTTTGCGCTTTCGTCAATTACTGGATGGAATATCCAATGCCTTTTAATACTGAACATCTCTATTGGAAAGGACGTTAAGTCATGGATATTTATTGTTGCTTTAAAACCTTAGTTGTAAAGCTAAGTCGGAGAACTTCGAGAGTAGAAGATTATTAATAAAAGAACAATATCCCACACCTGTTGGACAAAGCGACCAAGAGGTGGCGATCATAGTCGTCGGCATTCAAAGAGAAGGTCCATGTCAGGTGAACCTAAAGAGGACTGCAGCGCGTGTGATCTGCGAGATTGCTTGGGCTCAGTTACTGTGGGACTTCTGTTCGTTCTATAGAAGTTCCTAGGGCTTCTCAACATGCACCCAGTATGAACATTGCAGTAGTTTACTGGGTAAGAGCTTCGCCTAACACTGTTTCCTTCCTAGCGGTCTGGCCACCTTCTGAAAATAGCTCCCACGTTACCGAAAACAAAGAGCAGAAACGTTTTTAGCGTTCTGTAACATAATGTCAAATCACGAACACTGTTGAAAAAATTTATAGTTTTATCATATCTGCCTCTATTTGTCTGCCGCCTCTCTGTCTGTTGCTTGTCTGTCCGTATATCAAAGCCAATTTATTTCGTCATTTTTCACTTACCGAACATAGACACTATATGTATAAACTCCAGATACAGTCTCTCGTACAGCAACGGTGAGGAAAATCAGATAAGCTGACTCATCCGTACATACAACATACATTTGTCATCATAATATAAGTTGATCGGCCGACATGTTACAAAAATAACGCGTCTCACAAAAGACACCAAGGATTCACGTATCATAGGTAACACAGATTTATAGAAAATAAATCAATTAGTAGCAGGAATGTCTTTAAAAAGCGTGAAATTTGCGAGCACTAGTATAAATACCGCTTAGCCTATGGAGGTATAAGTTTCTAGGTGTGCGAACAAATTTCCCATTTATGAAAAGGATTCTAGCGCCTTGCAAGCACTATGCGTATACACCTTGGGTTGTAACCACAATAAAAAAAATATGTAAATGTATTTGAACCTCGAAATATTTAACGAAAATTGGAGAATCAGCTGTGAATTACTAAATATATTCTAAAGATACGTTACGTAGTTTGAATACACGTATGGTAAAATTGATAGTATCTTCCCGTGTACTTAATCTAGGTATGTACATGTGTATAATTATGTTCTTATAACAAAAACCAAAATCGTGAAATTTGTATATTTGATATGTTTCTGCTCGTTTTAGGTATTTTAATTGCAAAATAGTGTTTTAATTAGAAATGTGCATTGGATTTTACAGAAGCCTTTGATTTGTAGGAAAAACAGAAGAAAATAATTCTCGTTGGTTGTACACATATTATACGTATTATTTTTACTTTGACTTATAATTTAAATATAATAATAATAATAATTCTTTATTGACAAATTTCACAATATTAATGAAATCTCTAACTACTGAACTAGGCATATGGCCTGTATCTCAGTAGCTAGCTTCTTCTCCAAAGTTATTACAAAATGTCAATATAAGTAAAGTAACATGCAGTAAAAAAATATAAAACAAAATAAAACTTATGGTTAAACTTAAGTAGAACGTGAAAAACAAAAAGAAACACGCGATGAGTGTGTGTGGGTGTATGTTAATGTGTGTTGTGAATGAAAATTGTGAATGTGTGTAATGTATGGTGTACATATACATATATACTGTGTAATGTATAAGTATTTATACTTGAGACTGATAGGGATATATCTCTTCTGTTTCAATATATGTAAGAGACAGAAGCCAGTTACGGGTCTTATCCTGACACTCACTAAGTGAAAGTGGATAGATGTTAAGTTTTTTATTTATTTTGTCATATAGGTACTCAGCAAGATATGCCTCTTGTCTTTTAGAAAATGCTGTTCGTCTTGTTGTTGGGTTAATTACATTTGGGATATTTCGTTTCTTGCGGCAAATTTCAGGATCAAATGGTGTACGACGGTGTTGAATAGAGACTAGTCTGTAAATGTGCAACTGTCTCACTGTCAATACACGACATTTTTCATATAATTGTGTGGTCGGGAATCTGTATGGGCTGAATGTTATGGTTTTTAGCAGAGATCGTTGTGCTCTTTCTAGCTGTATTATGTATGATTTATAGGCACCACCCCATACTCCAATACAATACGTAAGCACAGATCGGGCCAAGGCAAAGTATACTGTACGCAGCAATGACAGATCCGCCACGTATCTTAGGTTTCTAAAAACCCATACGAGTTTTCTGATTCGCATGGAAACTGTTTGTATTTGAGAGCGCCAGTCTAAATTATCATCCACCATTACACCGAGGTACTTGGCTGTCTTTGACATTGAATAGTTTGACAAGAGCATGGTTCGTTGTCATTATTGCAAACATGTAGTTTAAGGTCAAAAGTGTCTGGTTGCAGTCTAGGCAGATGAAATTTAATAAAAGTGGTTTTTGCGAGATTAAGAGTGAGAAAGTTTTTTCATAGACAATAGAATACACTATGTAACCCTTTCTCAGCATTCTGACGAGTCTCATCCCATGTTCCTCCGCTAAAAATCAAAGCTGTACCATCAGCATAGCTAAAGATTCTTCCTTTATTCAGTTTTATCTGACATAATTCGTTTATATAAATTAAGAAAAGGCTAAGACCGAGTACGCTGCCTTGTGGGACTCCGAATGTAACTGCCACATCAGAACCTACAAAATTTCCTATCCTGACACTTTGAGTACGCTCACACAGAAAGTCTTTGAATATTGCAAGAGGGAGACCTCGTATGCCGATACTCTCCAGCTTGTTAATAAGGATAGAGATCGAGACAGTATCAAAGGCTTTAGAAAGGTCAAGGAAGACACCTATACATTTTTGTTTATTGTCAAGATTGCGCGTGACATAGTCTGCCAGATCCCTAACTGCGTCTTCTGTGCTGATTTTCGAACGAAAACCATACTGACTTTCTGACAAGAGACGATTTTTGTTCAAAAATGCCACAAGTCGCGTCTTCAAAAGTTTTTCCAGTATTTTGGAAAGCGCAGGTAAAATCGATATCGGTCTATAGTTAGCCACACTGTCTCGAGCCCCACTATTATGAACTGGAGTAACCAGCGAACGCTTGAAAACCTTGGGAAAGATTCCTTGATTAAAGCAAAGTTGAAAAAGTGTGGTAAGTGGGGGCGTTATTACATTTTTTGCTAGCTTTAGAAACTTATTGGAAATTGAGTTCCAACCCGTAGCGGAATCGTTCTTGAGATTCATAATTAGCGATTCTATCTCAGCTTCATCAGGGGAGAGCAAAACCATGGAATCACAGATTCTAGGAGACTCTGGTTTATACTTGCTATCAGCCCTACCATAGTTAGAGTGCCGTATTTTGTTGGCTAGGTCTTGTCCAACATTTGCAAAGTAGTTGTTTATACTATCTATTTGTTTAATATAGTCTTTATCCTTATCCAGTAACTCATTCGACGAAGTTTTGTTATTCGTTAGGTTCGCAATAGACTTAATTGCCTTCCAGACTTGTTTGTTATTTCTGGCAGTTCGTAAAAGACATCTGTCGTGTTCTCTTTTCAGTTTTCTCAATAAAGAGTTATAAAAGTTCCTGTACCTTTTGTATGATACAATCAAGATGTCATCATTGGGTTCATTTTTTAGTGCACTGTGAAGTTTATCCCGATGTTTAATACACCTGAGTAGCCCGGGTGTTATCCAGGGCTTTAGTGTCCTTTTTCTTCGGGAAACCATATTTACTTTGGTATTAGATTTAATTGCCAATGACAAAATTTCAACAAATTTCGAAGCTGCGTCATTAGCATTTGAGGAGGTCGTTACAAATGAAAAATCAGTCATCTCAATTACTTTAAGAGCCGCCTGATAGTCGGGTTTTAAACACGTTAGTAGTGTTTGTAGTATGTTTAAGGCTGCCTGAAAGGTGCAATAGTACAGAGGAATGATCCGTGACTGTAGAATCAAACACAAACACCTTGGCATGAAATATAGTTTTTATCATGACATGATCAAGACAACTAGTTAACCTCGTAGGAAATGTATGACCCGGCAGCAATCCTAGCTCAGCAGAGAGATTCAGGTATGACATGCTATTGCTATCAGTGTTATCCGGCTTAATGTCAATATTCATATCACCAGTCAAAATAACATTTCTTGCTTTGACAGGTTTCAAAATTTTGTCTATGGATTTAATAAAGTACAGATAGTACAGTATATTGACGGTGATCTGTATATAGCTAAGATTACCATATCCATACCAATCCTCAGCAGTAGAAAGTTAGCTCCATCTGGGCTTGGCTCATCAACAGTACAATTTATACCCATTTTAACGTTGTTTGTTTTGAAAAAACAATACAAAACATTGTTTTGTAAAATAATAATTATATCCAGCTAACGGAGGCGGAGGTTGGAGTTCATTTAACCAGCACTCAGTCAAAACAATTACCTCAGGTTCAAAGTGTAGTCTGGCCAATTGGACTATAAAATCATTCATGTTTTTATAAATGCTACGTATATTTTGAGTAACAATATTTAAAGATCCTTGGCGTTGGTTAATTAATGTTTTACAGGTTTCAGGATCACATATATGAGATTCAGTCACCATGATATTGTCAATGTCTGAAGTAATTTCGTTATTAACCGTGTTTTGTTTAGTCACTGTGTGGAAGCTTGAGTAGCCGTGGTGGTAATGCAATAGATAGGACTATTTGTGTAACAAGAAGCATAAATACATGTTTTGTATTAAAAGAGGAGAGAGTGTCAATGTGTTATTGTGAGTATTTATGTAATGAGTAAAAAGTGTTATTATTTGATTATTTTGTGTTATTATGAGTTTATGTATGCATGTTTTAAGTGGTATGTAGTACAATAAGAACAAATCAGCAAACCTAACTAAATACATAATATAATCTAAAATAGGAAATAACAGTTGTCTGCACCGTAGTCATTTCAACGTGCGTTTCAGTTTCACCAGATCAGACTCACTTTGAATTCGTACGTGCCGTGTACCTTCATTCTGACGTAAGTATATGCTCCCAAATGAAGTCCAGCAGAATTAAAAACTGTACTCTTTAGCGAAATTTCTGGCTAAATAGTATAAGCGCTGATCTTTAGGTGTCAGGCTTTCTGTTACGTAAATTGGTTTTGGGGGACCTTCTATCGCCAAATGGCTAGTATTTAGTTTACTGTTCTTATTCTTAATATTGAAGTCCCGGGCATTTTTTATTATTTCTTTTTTTCTTAAGGTACTCTGGAAATCAACGATGATGGTACCAGGTTTGCCATTTTTAGTTTTAGTGCCAAAAATATTTTTTATTTCATATTGTTTTAACGGGGCGTCTAACAAAGTTACAGTTTTATTCAAAATATCATAAAGATCGCCTTCTGTTTCATTAATTTTCTGTGGAATATTTCTGAGCTCTAGTTTCGTAGAACATTGATTACGTTCCAAAAAGTCCACCCTGTTCTCAAGTTGTTGAATATACAATTTGTCACTTTTTCTTTCGCTTTCAATCGACCCGATCCTACTTCTCATCTCTTCGTACTGTTCCGATAAAAAGTTAATAGACTTCATAATACTCACATTTTAGAAGTTTTTAACTTTGAGAACTCCCTCTCAGATGCTTTCGTGGAGCCATTCAACAACTCTCGTATTTCCTCCATGAATTCGCTCATAGAAACATTTTTTTTCTGTCTGTGAGTTATGTTAGCTTCCTCTGGGTTAACAATACCCTGAGCATTGTGATCATGCTGTTGTAAATATATGTATTTGATGTAACTGGGGTACTAGGCGGCGTACGTACTTTAGGCATGTTCTTTAGAAGTGTCTGTGGCTACTACGGCCGCGACGAGTACCAGGCTGGCAGAAACTGTGAAGACGGAAACGTAAGACAGGGTGCAGAGATCAGCGTAAAATGGTGGCAATCGACGATTTCGTACAAAATCGGTCTCCGTCCAACGTGAGTAGACACCTCGCTGTGTTGCGTCGTATTGCTTATGTACTTAAGCGCTAATATAGGACAACGACTCACTTTCAAGCACAGCACTAGACGTCACGCGGGACGGTCACTGGGGGCGTGTCGATCACAGTGATACTCCTTTACTCCTCTGCACTCCGAATATTTTAAAGGAATTACAAACTTTATTTATTTTCAAAAATACAACAAGATTAAGTTTAAATAATACGTCTGCACTATATGGTCCGGGGGGAGAAGGGGATTAGGAAGGGGAAATAGATACGTGGCAATAAAAAACAGGTTGTATAGTCGGCTAAAAATTGGTTGAGCAACTTAAGAGTGATTATCTGCTGTCAAAACGAGAATTCGTGTGAAATTTGTATAGTGACGCTAAATCTACCGCGAAAAGTGCATGTTACGGCCATAGAATAATAGATACGCAATTCGTCATGATGATACCAAGTTTTTATTACAATTAGTCACCGGTCGCGTAGTGATCGCGTGGCTGTCGCTGTTTGCAAATTTTTAAGTAATAACCGTTGCCGTTGTCTACTTGTCTGTGAGCGGTCACGCCTCGCCATGTACAGCGAGAGAGCGGGACGTTTGTAAGATCTTAGTTTCTGTAAGGATATTCACTCATGCGGATGAAGTAAACGCGACTCCCCCACGTGTTCCTTGACTATGGATGCTGTGAATAAAACCAAAGCAATTACTTGTAGTATTTTTATTAGTATTAGCAGTTGTTAGTTAGCAAAAACTCTTGGTCATAGCAATTCCTTTCGTTTAAGTGAATAATCTTTTATTGTTACTAGTTAGTTTTTGTTCACACTCTTTTAGCAATAGCTACATTTGTCTAGTAGTAAGTAAGTATTGTAGTTGTCTAGTAGTAAGTATTTGCTGTAGAATAAGCTTTTAGTATAAGCTTTTGCTAAAGTATTTTCACATGAAACTTAGGTCTTGCTTTAAAAATGAAAGTAAAACTATATGCTTACGTTTCATTCACATCATCCAATGTACTTGTGTCAGGGGCGCCTTATATTTCTGTTTTCGTGTTTTATTACACCGCAACTACTTTGTATTTTTTTTTTAACGAACTTTATTAACAAAAAGTACATACATATGTTAATATTTACAAACTTAAAACTACACATTATCTTAAATAATAAACTTCCTCAAAGTTGCCGCGTAGAAAGCTGTCATTGCTCAAGGTACCTAGCAGACTGACAGCATTGCCTCTTTGAATAGCCAGATTGATTCGTTGGCGGAAGAAGCTGCCAGCCCGGCGGTCTCCCGAAGCCTCGACCAGTCTCTTACAAATATCAGAAACCAGTCGATGGGCTTCGGGGCCCCAGGGACCCAAAGTTTCGACTGCAAAGGGCGTAAATATGAAACTCTCAGAGAGAGTCGCATACTTACGCCGCTTCAAGTTCTCGGCAGTGCTGGCCGCGGCACCTGCTGACTTGGAAGTCGCCGGCACATGGGAAACAGCAAGTGTATCGACACAAGTGGCATCCCACACCAGCGATCTTCCAAGTTTCCAAGGAATGAGTGTCAAACCATCCGGTCTCCTGCCGTCGCTGCGCACAATACCTACAGGCTCTAAGACTGCAGGAACGCCAGCGGCGACAAGAGCCCGCCGAATGACGTCATTCAAGGCAGCATGTCGTGACATGCGGCCCGCACTACGTAAACAGGATAAACCGTGGTGACCTAGTACATCGACGAGATCACCACAGCGGCAACGGTGAAGAAGGTTAGTCCTGGCCCCAAGACGAAGGGATACTATGAGAGAAAGCGTGGTATTGTCGATTAAGGTTCCTAAGTTTTTTGAAGGTATTACCTTCAACCAGTGTCCTGACTCCTTCTCAGAAACAGCTAGGAGGCGAGACCGATCTTTTTCGGTACTACAAGAATCTAAAAGTTGTAAATGAACATTTTTGCATAGAGGCTCATCCCAGTGTTTTTGAGAAAAGGTCGAGGTAGGCAGGTTAGTACTCGGACAAACACTTAACCAAGCATTTCAAGCATCAGTCAAGCACGGCACCTCAACCGATCCTAAGGAAGGGCGAATAACAGATAGGAAAAGGTTTTCCGTGCTGTAGGCTGACGAAAGAAAAGCTGGCAGTGACACACTCGAGATTTTGCGTATGCCCAGGTCTCCATAACAGATGGGAAGCGAGGCTTGATTCCAGACCCTGTCATCAACAAAGGAGCAATTTAATATTTTAGATAATGTATTTTTTAGAATATTGTCTACAGATTTTAAAAGCGTTTGAAATTTAAAAAGCTGAGAACAGCGAAGAGCATATGTAAGTTTTGGAACGAAAAGGCAAAAGCGGACAATGAGGAGAGCCATGTGGGAATTAATTTTGAAAAGTTTGTCTGAAGACTGGCTAAATTTTTGTATTTGATCATTGATAAAGCAGGGTATGGAGTCATCTAAGACGGGAGCACCTAGGAGGTACAGCGATTCTTTTGACAAGACTTTAATACCTGGTGCCAGATTGTTAAATTTATTAATTATTTCATTTTTTGTAATAGTTGAAACAGAATCGGAAACAAAGAGTTCACATTTAGAAAAATTTAATTCTAAGCCAATATCTTTAAATTTTTGAATGAGGGTTTTAAGGTCTTCTAAAACAGTAATTGCTTTACCTCCTATTGTTCCGTCGTCAAGGTACCAAATATTAAATTTGGAATTTAAATTACAAATCGCAGGATGGATAGCCAGACTAAAAATAGCTGGTCCGAGAGGATCACCTTGTTGACAGCCAACTTCGGAATGTAATAAATTATCTTTATATATTAATTTTGAAAGACTGCTGTAAGATTGCCAGAGGTAGGGATATATGTCCGGAACATGCTGTTTTATCTGTGTCAACAAGGTGGATCTATCAACAGAATTAAATGCATTTTTTATGTCTACTTTGAGGAGTACCTCACCTCCATCATGTGTCAAGAAAGCACGCGCCGCATGCACTGCCGCTTCACATCCTCTCTTTGAACCAAAACCTACTTGTGTAGGACAAAAATAGTTTGATACGGTAGAAAGAATGTGACGGCAACAAATTTTGGAGGCAATGCGGCGTATAGTTGCACCTACGGTAATTACCGTACCGTGGCCTAACGCCACCGTCTTTTTTTTTCAGGGCACATAAATTGGCACCATACAGGATGTCGGTTATCTCCGGGGGCACCTTACCAGCCAGCATAACGTTTATTAGAGCTGTTAAACTAGATAAGAGTGTCTTACCGGTATCACCGACAGAGCCTGTAATCAGATCTTTATAATGTTGTGGCGTTAAGCCATCGAGACCTCCCGCGGAACCGCTTTTAAAAGAATTTATTGCGGCAAGCACATCTTCCTCCATAGCTCGAGTCGACACATCATTTGGATGTGGGGGATCTGGCAGACAACAAGCCACAGAGGAAGAGGGATGCTTGATCTGAGAGCAAAAAGAGTCTCGGCCGTATTCGGTGCCAAAACATCGCTGGAAAATAGCAAGTGGGCGGCACCTCTTAGATCGCCGTCGCTAATTTTTCTTTCTATTTTTGGAATACTGTCAGAATTGAAAGATTTATAAATGGGCCGAACATGAATGCTCGGAACTGAAGAGTTAGAGCACTTATGTTTAATTTTTTGTGTTAAGGAAATTTTGTCTTTATCGTTTTGTTCCAAACATAATATTCTATAACCGAAAATGAGCAGTTCTTCCCAATCGCATTTGTCATATCGGTTTAATATTCTTTGTATTATTAAATTAAGAGATTTGGCAACGCTGATGTGTGCGCCACGTGGAATACGCTTTATTAAGCATACATTGTTTTTGAGCGAACCAATATATTTCCAAAAAGGTGTGCGATTGTGATTGGAATTTGAGGAATTAGTCAAATTATTGGACTGAGATGGCACTGATAAGGAAGTGGGGCCTGAAGCAATGCCGGCAGTGTCACACCGTTTGTGTACCCTGCCGACATGAATCTTCAAGCCCCTATTTCCACGAAAAAAACGAGGTTGGGAACACTGCTCACATTTTATTAAATTTTCCAACGATGTGTCATTAATTATAGTATGTGAGCTAGAGGAAGGTGAGGATGTGAGGGCCGGGAGCATATCACGACATAATATTACGAAAAATTACAAAAAAACTACAGTGAAAAATAAGCTATAAGCGCTAAAATCTCTAAGCAACCGTTCTTGTTGACGTTGCTATGGCAGAACTGTCACAACCGGCCGGATGAGAAAAACCCAGCAATATGTGGACTGCACCTGCGTCCACCACCTGAAACAAAAACACCACTGTGAGAACCAGATATGGGGAAAATGATGGTAATGAAATTTGACCAAAAAAAGGCGAAAGGACTTTAAAATAATTTTAAGAAAGAAGAGCCAAACAGTTGTCAATGATGACAATGACTTTGTATTTAATTACAGTGGGTGGTCAAATTATTAGAAACATTAAATTTTTACTTTAAATTCAATAAAAGTGATTTTTTTTTCAATTGTTCAATGTTAACGATATATTTTTTGTTGTTTTTTAATCCTTATTTGTTTCTTTTTTAAATTTAGGCTTTTTATGTTGATTAATTGCTACAATGATATTTTTGGATGCCATTTTGTGTGATATCCGCCATTTCGGAGAACCTCAGAGTAAAAGAAAAGGGGATTGGATCGATTTCATCACTTTTATACTTTAATCAAGTTATCTATTAGCTGTCTTTTAATTGCAATATGGTTTCTGGAAATACCCCTTTTCATCCACTCCTAGAGGTACTCCGAAGTGACAGAGCACATACAAAATGACATCCAAAAATATCGGTGTTACCAGTAATCAACACAAAAAACCCAAATTTAAAAAAGAATCAGAAAGCAATAAAAATTACATTGACAACATCTGAAGATAATGAATAAAAAAATTACTTTTATAGAATTGAAAGCAAAAACGCACTGTCCCAAATAATTTGGCCACCCACTGTACATTGAAATTCAGCGTAGCACCGTTCATTTGAACGGATTTTAGTAATCCCTCGTCAGTAACTACTTAGTTCAAGATTTACTACAATTTAGTTTGCAAATTTCAATTTTCCGATAATTAAACAATTCAAGAGAGGAGATAATTTGCATGAATTTTAAATCTAGGGTTTTATTGAGTTAATGAATAATTTTAAGGATAGAAAATATTTCAAATAGTAAAATGATGGTTGGGATTACGTTACTAGAATCACAATGGACGAAGCATTTACTCTAAGAGCGTGCCCTTAAATTGTCCTTTTTTGTCGACAGAGTTTTCAGATTTTTTCAATGTGCGTTACGTTACTAGCAGAACATGACATATTTTTATTTTTGTGAATATTAGTAGCGAAAATATTTAAGATTTACGAGTATTTTACAAATAATTATTTCATGATGGATTCATAAGCTGACACGAATTGTAATTCATGTCAGTGTACTGACAGTGCGACGTTGCTACACTTACTGTAGCAAATTGTTTCACTTGTGGTTAAGCTCAATGAGATAGAAAGAGGTGGTAAGAGCGCCAACACTATAACTTATTAGGACTTATTAGGACTTCGTCCATTGTTTCTTGGTCCGTGATGTTACCGGTATTGTATTGACCACGGAACCGTGTGACTCAAAAAGGTAACAAATACGTTTCTGTAATATAAATACACATACATAAACGCGTACGCTCTAGACGACGCTTATGAGGTATGAGGGTTATTCAACCTGCCTACAGTTATCTGTGACCAATCAGATCACAGCAGAGTACAGACGACAAAATTGTGATTCGTTGTTTTCATTATAAAATTACTCGAAACGTTATCTATGGGTCGGTCCATGAATTACACGAATATACAAATAATAATTTGACTGACCTGTTGGCGCGATGATAGGGTATCCGTTTCCCAAGTACGGAATAAAACTACGGTGTTCCTCGCTTCTCCTAAGAGTCGACTAAAGGATTTTTCTGGTTGGTGCTTGATCGTAGTGTTGGCTCCGGTCATCGATCCATAAGACCTCGAGGACGAAGATAGCGCGCGTGGTCCGCGCTGTCCTGACATTGCGAGGGTGCAAGAGGGGCTTCAGCACAACGCGAGAGGGACTCTGCTACGTTTCGTAAAAGTATCTGGAGCCCTTACAACGCGCCGAAGATGAATACCGCAAGAGTTTTGGTGGATATAAATCCCACATAACTCAGTCCAAGCTCCAGGGGACTGAACACTTGTGTGAAAATTTCTCCTGCGCATTGAATTGTATATAGATACTGTTGCTCCTATGATAACCAAATGAAAAGAAATAGGAAATTAACTTTTCTAAATTGGAGTCTGACTGTTACTTATTGGTAACTACCCCGGTTCGTCATGCGATACAAGACTTATGTTAAGTTTGGGGTCACAGAGTATACCTAATTACCATTTTTTATTTTTAGCTTCCTGTGAATATTTATTCGAGGACATTCTTAACTAATTATAATGTAATTATATAGGCAATGATTTTTAGATTTCCTATATCTCCTACGAACCAACCTTATTTATTTATGTATTTCGCTTTTCTAGTCCACTTTTTTAATTCTTATTATTATTCTAATCATTTACAGGATCCTATCTCTAATTACATCATGTTTTTTCTTTTTTTTTTTAATAATCGTATTTTATTACTAACAAAAAAGTACATACATAACCTAACGTTAATATTTACAAACTTAAACCTACACATTATCTTAAATAGCAGACTTGCTCAAAGTTGCCACTTAAAAAGCTGTCATTGGTTAAGGTGTCCAGATTGGCAGCATTACCTCTTTGAATTGGCTAACTGATTCGTTGGCGGAAGAAGCTGCCAGCCCGGCGGTCTCGCGAAGCCTCGACCAGTCTCATACAAATATCAGAAATCAGCTGATGGGCTTCGAGTTCCCAGGGACCCAAAGTTTCAACTACAAAGGGCGTAAATATGAAACTCTGAAAGAGAGTCACATACTTATGCCGCTTCAAGATGTCGGCATTGCTGGCCGCGGCACCTGCTGACTTGGAAGCTAGAGGAAGGTGAGGATGTGAGGGCCGGAGCATATCGCGACATAATATTACGTAAAAAATACAAAAAAACTAGAGCGAAAATAAGCTAAAAGCACTACAAAGTCTATAAGCAACCGTTCTTGTTGACGTTGCTATGGCAGAACTGTCACAGCCGGCCGAATGCGAAAAATCCAGCAAAAGGTGGACTGCTGCCGCGTCCACCACCTGAAACAACATCACCATCACCAATGTGAGAACCAGATATGGTTAAGGTGATAGTAATGGAATTTGACCAAAAAAAGGCGAAAGGCTTTTAAAATAATTTTTAAAGAGAAGAGCCAAACAATTGTCATTGATGACAACTTCTCTTTTGTTTTTTGTTATTTATTTCTGGCATATAATTAACTGATTACACTTACTCACTAATAACAATCTTTACATTCTATTATGTTCTTACTAGTTATCATCTATTTGCTGTCTTATGTATACCTACTTATATTTATATTTTAATTTCTTATTTTACAAGACTTGATTATACCTAATTTTATATTGCATCCTACTGTTATTGGATGTAATTACCTGGTCGCTTGAGAATTAAAAAAAACAGAAGACAGATAATCGAGTCCATTTATCTACTCTGTTACTGGGTCTCGTTACTTCCGTTAAACGCGTTAAGTTGTTAAAGAAAATAGTTGCGGATACAACTATAGGGATACTTTTAAACTCGGCCGTGTCATTTCAGTACCAACTGGAAATTCTTAGAGCGCTCGCAGGAAGACTGCGGTCTGAATGCTGGCGACAAATAAACTAAACTGAGATGGTATTTTTTTAGCATAAGATTTAATGTAATATCGATTGGGTAGTTGGTAACTACTAATCTGTTTCTTCTTTGATTAATAATATTAATGCTATAATGAACAGAGGAACAAAGGAAATGATGACAGTGTTAAAGAAGATTCCAGTAATCGAAGTAAGAAAATACACTAAGAGAATTACACAAAACCTTTCTTTTGTTTTCAATTAGTTGAGCAGATTTCCGGGTTTAAAAATAAAAGATTGCAACACAACATGATATATGTAGACAACACAACACAAAATATAGATAGATTGGTCCGTTGTTGGCGCGGTGGTAGAGCATTGTCTCAATTGTCATATAAAATATGTTTTTAAGTGTATTTTGAAGTATATTATTAAGTTTTTACTGCGGTTATGCTACATTTGTAATTTAATTGATAATCAACGACCTTTGCCCCTTTATGCCTTGATTACACGTAACGAGTGCAATAGCGAGACAGCAAGATGCCACTAGGCCAAGAGAGTGACGTTAATCAGTGAGTATTTATACGTATTTTGTAACTTTGCACAGAGTCAGTCAGTCGATCAAGAACTTAAAGAAAATACAATAGTATTAAAAAAACGCAAGAATCGCAGAGAACGACAAGGCGAGTATCGATTGCCGAATACACAGAACACATGTACTCCAAGGCCGAATACGCATCGCATATTTACTCGGTCTAGTAAATAAAATAGAGTCCGAGCGACTGTCTCGCACATTTACTCGGTCGGGCGCTCGGCTGAGCACTCGGTCATGTGTTAATACATAGCGCGCACTAAGCCGAGTGTACTGTAATACTCACGTACTTGTTACGTGTAATCAAGGTATCAGTTGCCTCTAACGACAGGCGGGGAACACCCTAGTATTATTCTCTATCAGGGCCAAAAGGCAAAGGCAAAAAAATAAAAAACGGTGCACTTGCTCCTTGGTACTCGCTTACAGTTGGACAAATCGCTTCTCGTTATTCGCCGGCGGTTAGGCCGCGACCTAAATTCGTCGAAGATGGAATGTACAAAGTTTTCAATTGTGAACTTTTATATTGATTCAGATTTCGAACGTTTAGGGTATTTAGATCTTAATACAATTTCAACTATTCTACAGGAGGTTTTAAAAGAGATTGATGTACTGAGTGGATATTGATTTATCCACATTCATATTCGAAAATGTAATATTCTATGAAAATGAATGCGAATGCCATTTTAAAGCAGTAAGTACATATACAGGTCGTCACGTTACATAACGTAATTACTAATCTAACGAGTGTAAAATTGAAACTGGAATTTTTGGGAGAAATTAGCATTGGCATACGCCAGCAAATTAGCATTGGCGTATTTAGGGACACTTTCCAGGGGGGGACTAGCCCCTGGTATGCGATGGGCGATGAAGCCGAGTCGACGCCCTAAGTATAGTCAGTAAGCATGATTATAGCATCATAATTCATAAATAGATTTTCACCTCTCATGTGCGTTAATTGTCTCTGTAACTTCATGTTTCATATGTTTCAACAATAAACTGTGAATATAAACTTTTAAACTTTCGCCTTGCATTATAAAGAGTTTGCTTGAGACTTGATGAAACTCGGTCGAAACGTCAAATCCAAATAAAAAGGTAATCGTGTTAAATTTCCCGTTTTAGATATATTTAATAAACTGTGAACTACCTACCACACGAATTTATCAAAAGCGTTAAAGCCACAAGGTAAAGTAGCATGGTGTCGTCGTATTTGATGCTGACTACGCACTAAAAGTAATTTCAACTTAAATTTTTGAGCTAGGTGTATTTCGATCATTAATTTTCGAAATATAGTGCGATAGTGCCAGATTCGTGAATCGTGTTTATTTCAATTGATTACAAAATAGTATTTATTAAGTATTATCAATTAACAATGGACCGTCAGGCAAGAGAAGCAAAGGAAGACCGCTGAGCCGCTGGGAGGACGACATCAAACGAACAGCTGGCACAAACTGGAAATTAATAGCACAGGATAGAGACAAATGGAACTCATTGGAGGAGGCCTTTACTCAAACCGGGGTTCTTACAAATAAGCTCAAAATAGAATAAGGACTATAACATTTTTACTAATAGTGATACTTACGTAATAAATAGAATACTAAAAATTGTTATATAAAAAAATATGTAAAACTTATATTAAGTAAGAAATAAATAAGGCTTTATTATTATTATTATCAATTAACACAGCGTTCACGGTGTGACAAGCGGCGGCGGTGTTCAGGCCAATGGCGTGCGTCCGCTTGTCGCTTTGGGTTGTGGCACGAAATTCAAATGTACTCTACCTAGTACGTTGTGTATTTGCGGATTTAACTACTTTCGTGGCTTTGAAAGTAAGTAACTGACTTTTTGGCGGGAACGGGAGAAGTGAGGTTGTCATTTTATTTAGATTTTCTATTTTTTACATTTTTAGGAGTTTTAAAGTACAACAGTGACAGTATATTGTGTTTTAAAGTTCTGTGTAAGTGACAAGAATGGAGGAGATCTAAATAAACATGTGTAGCTGAAGTTTTCGCGCTCTTCCAAGAAGTCCTTTATAACTTCAGTAAAGCCTACTATCACTTTACTGGAGGAGTTTTACAAGAAAGAACTAATTTACTTGTGATTCTACATGGATTCTACTTATTCTGTGTCTGTATACTAGTTTGTGTTAATGCGTGACATTGGCAAATGCGCTAATCATCTACTGAATTGTTTTCTCGCTTTACTTGACGTTGGCAATGTACTCACGTACGGTGCCATTTGCAAATTGCAAATAAAAGTAAGTAACTAAATGGTATAAACTATACATAGGTAACAATAAGTATGTAGATTTCTCGGTTGTAGATTATTTGTTTAATTGCAATTGTTTTTCTGTGAAGTGTCCAGCCCAGGGGGTTTATTCACAAACGTCGGAAACTTTCCGTGGCGGAAAGTCCGATCGTCGGAGAGCATAAATTCAATCCAATGGTTTGGATTTGTGAATACGCCTATATATAACATGATATGTATATAATGTAAATGTAATAAGATTTCGAATTTGTGAATCGCATATAGACAAAATCATTGAAAAGATTCCTGTCGGATACGGAAAGTTGAGTTTCCGACGTTTGTGAATAACCCCGCAGAATTTTGAATCAGTAACCCCAATCCTGGGGTGGGCGCCTAATCATTTTGAGGTGGGCATTTTCGAGCATTCACTCTATAATTTTTACAATTTTGGAAATATTTACACATATTTATGCAACAAGTTTCCGAGAGAAAGTAATATTAAGCATCGTTTAATCACTTTTTTCAATGTAAATAGGAAAAATAACTTTGTATGTCTAGGGTTAAATTCAATTCTAAAATTTTAATTATTTCTCTGTATTCTATTTACAGTGTACGCATAATTTAAACAGTTAATAAAAACGGATAAATTCGCAGTAACAACTTAGTTAAATGTATAAATAAATATTGCGTTTTCGTTTATATTGGATTAGGTTTTCTTTGATACAAATATATAAAGGTTTTACAATTTTTAATTTTATTTCCCCTACTAATCCATTAGGACGGGATTCCTTTGATGGAGTTCTAAGTAAATCTTTGGGGATACAAATTTCCGTCTGTATTGCTGACTGAATGAATACGTACCTCAAGATTGTTACCGAGAGATTTTTCAAGATAAATACCTTATTTCCCTAATGAAATATAATCTCCCTATTTACTTCATGTCTAAATTCAAAGAACATTTGGATATTAATGTATTTCAATATTCTTCTGTACAGCTGTGGTGAAATGGAACTTTGTGGTATCATTCCAGTATTGTTAATTTATTTCAAAATAAAAAAAGGGAACACTTTTATTGAAACATCTCAGTGGCTATTTGTTCTTCTGTTTATTTGTCACAGTCGCTTTTACCGAATATTATTTATCGTAAACAGCTTAAGACCCGGCTGCCAAAATTTTGACCGTTTTTAAATAAGTTAGCTGAAGGGGGCGCGTTTAATGAATGTAAAATTTAAATATATGGCGGCGCGTTATCTTATTTTTGATTGTTTTGAAGAAATATCAATTGTCGGTAGTAATTATTTTAATATTGCAACGAAGTGATTGAGTTGTAAGGCAGTATTGTGAAACTATAAAATATAGTCTGTGTGACAATATAGTCTGTGTGACAATATAGTCTGCGTGACAACATCTCTTTGTGACAATATAGTTTGTGTGACAATATAGTCTATGTGACAGAACGACATTAGCGTGTTCAAGTTCCGCTCTGTGTGAGCGATATCTGTGCATCCGTGGCATGAGTTAGTTCTTGGTCTAACGTGGTGAGAGTAAGCAGTTCAGAAATTAACGTGGTGCTGATCATAAAACCATTTCTCCAAATCAAGTACAAGCTTTGCGATCCGTAATTATTAATCACATTTTGTAATACAATAAAACGAATAAAACCGTTTACGATTTACCCGAACGTTTATTTATCAAAATAAATAAAATTAATTTTATACAACAAGATGGCCGACAAGTTACAAGAGTCACAAAGAAATAAGGAAGGTGTTTCTGCATCTTCGTTATATACGAGGGCTGCTATTTATGTATCCGGAATAACAAAGTGAAACAAACATAAAGCATTTATTATAATTTTATTGCTTTTCAAAATATTCACCATGATGATTGATGTACCTTTGCATGCGTTGGAACCAGTTTTTGTAGCACTTTTTCCATTCGGATTGAGGTATCTCCAAAACGTGCATTTTGAACGCATCAACAGCCTCTTCACGGCTCGAAAAACGTTGACCACGTATTTATTTTTCACGGTTGGAAATAAATAAAAGTCTTTGGGGCCAAGTCGGGGCTGTACGGCGGATGACCCGTTAATTCGATCTTTTGATCTTCCAAATACCGAGTTGTTTCGGCCGATGTGTGGCAGCTAGCATTGTCATGATGAAGAAGGATTCTGCGTTGTCGGTTGTTCTTTCTTATTTCTTCAAAGACTTCTGGCAAACAAATGGTCGTGTACCATTCAAAATTAACCGTTTCACGATCCTCTAGTGGCACTGGAGCTACATGTCCATTTATACCAAAAAAACAAGCGACCATTTGCTTCAAAGTGCTTTTTGAACGCATGACTTTTGATGGGTTCGGCTCATCTTGGAACACCCAAACCGTTGATTGTTGTTTAGTTTCAGGATCAAACGCATACATCCAAGATTCATCACCTATGTAGATATTATAGACAGCTTTTGACGCACCCTGATTGTACTTTTGTAACATTTTTTCACACCAATCGACACGAGCCCGTTTTTGGTCAATTCTCAAGTTGTGCGGAATCCAACGTGAACAATTTTTTTTACAGCTAAATGTTCGTGTAATATTTTATATATACTAGTCATACTTATGCCCAGAGACGCCTCAATCTCGCGATGTGTAACATGACGATCTTGCATTATTAGTTCCCGCACAGCATCAATATTTTGAGGTACAGTAACCGATTTAGGGCGACCTTCTTTAACTTCGTCCGTGAACACAGACTGCCCACGATTGAACTCATTAAACTAGTGATACACAGTAGTTTACGATGGTGCTTCGTCACCAAAAGTCGAAGTGAGTTGATCGATGCACTGTTTTTGAGTTAGCCCTCGCCGAAAATCGTAATAAATCATAGCACGAAAATTTTCACGACTTAAATCCATGATGATAAAGACTCACAATTTTCAAAATGACGCCACAAGGGATAAACAAATGACAGTTACATGAAACAAATTGTATTCTTCAGCCAAAGAGTTCCATTTTTAAATGTTATAATTACTTTTTCAATATTGTTCTGTAACTGGCCAGTTCCGGATACATAAATAGCAGCCCTTGTATATGTTGGAAATGACACGGGGCCATTTGTGCTCTTGCGACTCAGCCATGAGAAATAGGTACCTAATCTTACAAGAGGCGAACTACTTTATAATATACAATGCTAAGACAAAACAAATGTACTAATGACAGAAAACGAAAACTGTTTGTAACAATTATTACGTAGGTAATTGGAAATTTAATAATGGCAAACGATCCGTCAGAAAAATGCTATCGCACCGGTCGCCGTAATCTAACAGACTCAGCGCCGGCTCCGACTTTCTGTTAACGCGTTATCCCTTCCAAACCGGAAGTTGCGTTTTGCCATAGTATAGGCGTTTTAATATTTCCACCGACATATATTTCTTTATACATTTTTCTGTAGACTGCTTAAAACCATAACGCAATATATGTATTTTCGCTCGATATTTTTCTTTGCAATGTGATGCCTTTTTGAGAGATTTTTAAGTATTTCTCCTAAATTACTAGAGTAAGTTACGTAAAATTGCGGCTAACAGGAAGACAATACAGTTTACTAAGTACTGGCTAAAGTATATCTTATTACAATAATTAATATTCCAGTTATAACGATATACGTCGCTTTCGGATGGCGGAGTGTGAAGGCGGAGCCAATATAAAAAACTTTTTTTTGGGAGTTCACTCTTTAAGAGATTAGCAGAATTCTTTATATTTTTTGCCTAGAATAGCAAATAAATAAATAAATAATAATAAATAAATGCACCAGTCACCAATAATCTGGCATCAAACTAGGGAACATCCTATGCTATGAGAAACAGACGACTACTAGAGGTGTCTCCAGATACACCCAGACCCAGGACAATCTCGAAAAGTTCATTGTGTAAAAATATTGCTAGAAGTGTATTTAATATATTGATAGGTTAGGTATTGGCTGTCTTTATCATAATAAAGATAATATTTATATATGAAATGAATATATAACTATATTTTCAGAGTAATTTTTATCAGGAATTCGGGGACATCGAAAGTACATAAAATAGTTGGTTGGCCGAAAAGGCTGTCTAAATAAGTAGCGGATATAGTGGTTTGGGTGTCTGGCATAGCCAAGAGTAGCGCAATGCCGTAACTAGCCTTTTTTGCGCCCGGTGCAAGTTGTATTTTAGCTGCTACCTTGCATGACTCAAAGGTCCTGGTTATTTTTCCTCCGCTTTTAGGTCTGCGCCCTGTGTCTGGGAACTGCTGGCACCGCCTCAGTTACAGCACTGGCTAAGGGTACCACAAAATGCTCATTACGCGTCACCGATAGGCGATCCATTTACCTACAACATAATGACAGTAGTATGTACCGTATTAAAATATTAATTAAAGACTATCAAAATATTCCCACAAAAATTCGTCTTCCGTCTTTGACTTGATATCATCTTCATGTTATCCATAGTAATTTTACATTCTCTTTAATATTAACAGTCGACAATTGTTGTTTTTCTAAAACAACGATTGTCAAATGTTAGTTTATTTTAAAGGATTTTAGAAGAACAATTCCTATTTTAAAAAGAAGAAAAGATTTTAGAACCACACTGGATTTTCCGATTATCAAGAAGAAAAAAGAAGAAAAGAATATAGAACCCCACTTCATTTTCCGATTACTAACAATTTTGTGAAGACAGAAAAAATGATTTGCGTGACGCCACGCGTGATTTTTGTCTTACGTATTGTTAATTGGTAACCATGAATGAAAGATATAGATAAAATATTTATGTATACTTAAGTGCTGTATGTGTGCTGTAATTTAAATAAATCATAAATATACTTTATATTCCATCTTAAAATTAATTTTTAATGAACAATCATTGATTAATTTTTCAGTTTTGTTAGCAAACGCTCTAGAGTGCAAAGGGCCAACTGTAACAAAAATAATCATAAATTGTAAATCAAAGGACAGCTATTTTGGTGATGCAGGGGTATGCAAATGTTTGAAATCCATTACGATTTCAATTTCCATATAATTATGCATCTAAGATTATACCATTTATTATTACTGCGATGTCGAGACGTTGTTTTTTCTTGTATTTTTTTAATGGGATACATTTTAAAAGCACATTAAAATTGGTAAAAACAACGACAAAAATGCTATTTATTTTTATAAAAAAACAACACTGCAATAAAATATTACTGCATTTAAAAATATACCACTTTATACGAATTAATATAATGGTACTATAAAATAATTATACTTACTTACTTATTTATATGTAGGCTACTTAGGCTATACAAAAAAAAATCAAATGTCGAGAATTTATTTTGGGATATATATAATGGAGCTATAGAATTAGTAATTTTATCTACAAATCTCAATATTTTAAATTGACGGTTTTCACTATAAATTTGCTACTTGTGATATAAATCACAGTGGCTTTAAAATTAATGGTCTTTACTATAAAAAAAATGGTAAACTTTAAAATTAACAGTTTTCACAATAACATTTTGGTTACAACTTCAATCACTGAAAATTTAATGTGATGTAAATGAATGTTTGGGAGAAAATTATGAGGACAAATACAGGCTAAGGTTTAGAAAGTTTCACATTGGGTAAAATTTTTAAATTTTTTTATAACTATATACAAACACGACGATATATTTATAACACTTTTTTGGTTAGGTTAGGTTAGGTCTTTTTACCACAACGCGCGAGCCGAGCGAGCGAAGCGAGCATGCCGCGGCAACGGCCGGCGAATCGCCAGATCGGAATCCGATTTATACATGCATCTGTTTTAATACTGTAAAACAGAAGTCCGCACTCTAAAGAAATAGTTGAAGTCGAGATCGTTAATCTCGAAACATCTCTACAATACTCCATCTGTTTTCATCTTTTGCTGTTGGTATATCTATATATAGCAATCTTACTTAAACTAGTAGGTGTATTTCCGAGTTATTTCCAGGGGCAGTATTGAAATAGGAGTCAGCAATCTAAGGAGATAGTTGAAGTCGAGAAATTTAATCTCGAAACATCTCTATATCCTTCCATCTATTTTCATCTTTTGCTGTTGGTTTGTGTATATATAGCAATCGTATATATACTAATAGGTGTATTTCCGAGTTATTTCCAGGAATTAGGAAGAGTTGTTGCGCAATTGCATGAATTCCATCAAGGAATATAATACTCCGCTATATTCATTCACTGCGCCGGATGTGCCGGCATTGTCAGAATGACAGCTTGTCAAGTTTATTTAATTAGTTCATAGAAAATTTCATTTTACATATCACAATCTATTATTTTAAATGATTGCTTATTTTTTTTAGCAATAATTATTTTTTAGCGTCTTAAACTTTTTTAAAGCTGATATCGATTTAATGAAGGAGTAACATTTTATTGTATGACATTATATTTTTTATTAGCAGTTCGTAGCAATTTTGTCTATATTTTCACCAATTATGAAGTACAAATTCTGTTGTGAATATTTGTCATTGAGGTCATAACTAAAAAAAAATCTAAGCTTTCGACTTCGGCAATGAATTCAAGATATTACAATTATTTTATGTAATTCGCAAGTTTTTGGTTAAATACGTTAGTGAGTTTTTGTTTTATAACGTTTAATGTCTAGGCAAAAAGCAATCAAATGGAAGTATCAAATGATCTTTTAACTTAATTCTCTTTGGTTTGTCGAAACAACTTATAGAATTAGTATATATTTATAGAGCCTAAAAAATTATTTGAATCATGTTTGATTTAATGTTTAGTAAAATTAAACAGTGTTAAATATGAAATGTAACGGAAGCACTGATCACTATGAACACGTTATCAATTCTTCATCACAACTATTATGTACTTGACTATTCGACGGCTTCTCAACAGCTGACTCTTACAAGACCAAAATCAGGCTTTTATGCAGTCCCACTACACGCAGGAA
The DNA here is from genome assembly GCA_907165235.1 of Zeuzera pyrina. NCBI lineage: Eukaryota > Metazoa > Arthropoda > Insecta > Lepidoptera > Cossidae > Zeuzera > Zeuzera pyrina. The sequence goes on along the minus strand of OU015619.1, from coordinate 3,428,729 downwards.
AGCCATTCTACCCTCGTTCTTGTTACTAAAATGTTACAAAATATCACACGTGGGTGATGGGTTTATGTGATTAAAATTAATGTGGAACTAACAATAGATATAATGAAAACCTAGTAGATTTTTATTGTCCGTATTTGAGATTTCAAAAGACGTAGTAAAGGAAAGAAATACATTGATGGTCCGGGTCCAGGGTTGCCAGATTGGGCGATAAATCGCAATTTGGGCGACTTGAAGTGCCACCTTGCGACCAAATTTGGAGGTTTCGCGATTGTCGCAATTTGGGCGATTTAAATTTTTTGGAGCGATATTTGGGCGATCTGGGGCGCTACCTCATGATTACATTTTCAGATTATGCGATTGCCAGAATTTGGACGAACGAGATATTTTTTGGCTATATTTAGGCGACTTGTGGTTCTTACTTTTTATTTGTTATCAATATCTTTTTTTCGTATCGTTGGCTCATCGATTTGTGCGGTTTTGGGCGATTTGAGCGCCATATGTGGCCGTGGCAAAACTTTCATTCTCCCCCTAGTGACAAGTCAGTGACAGATTTCCCCTTTCCACTTTCTGTTCTCTATAGTGTCTATTTCCGACTGTTTTCTTCTCCCGTTCAAATCGAATTTGGAGCAATTTTAGACTCATGGGGAAGTGGGAAAAGTATCAGAAAAGTTATTTAAAAAAATGGGAAAGTGAACCAGTAATGAAAGGTCGCAAAAACATCGCAATAGTAACTAGTAAAAAACTGGGACGAGAGGCCGAGGTTATTTATTTTTCCGAAATCGATGAATGAAATGTGCGATTTTGGGCGATCTCCAGCGTCTGCTCGTGAATGCGATTTTGGGCGACTTGAGCGCCATCTGTGCGCGACCAGCTCAACGACTAATCTGGCAACCCTGGTCCGGCCACACAGAAAAAATTAGTGATGAAAGATTGACGCAGAAATCGTACAGAGCGAAGGTGAATAATAGCAGAACCAATGCTGACTTACGAAGATCGATCGAAATAGCCCGTGTGCTAGATGACAGAAATGGGAAAACCACACGCGTTGCTAGGCGAAAGTGTGTGAGGAGAATTACTAGTTTTGAGGAGACGAAAGAAGCATTTAAAGACTGCAATGCTTGGCACCACAGCCTCTCTAACTATCCATCTAAATATCCCATTGGAGATACAACGTGATGATATGTATCTATTTATACACGTTATCCAAATTATTTATTAAATAAATAAACACATGAAATATTTTAATACATAGATAAAACTAGAAAAATATGATTTCTCAATTTATTTTAATTTAACAATTGGGGTTGTCTGCTGGATACTGGTCTTCTAGGTGGCTCAATATTCTGGCAAGAGTCACGTACTTTCAAATACTTGGAGAGGTAATGTAATTTAAACATTGTAGCTTTTATTTTAGACATATTTATGTATTTCAGTTTGAAATATTTTTAAAACAATCTTCAAATGATCAGTAGGTAACCTTAAAAATTACCATTTTAATTCGCATGACCTTTTCAATTTTGTCCTTATAACAAGGGTCTTAAACGAGTCTTTAAACTTGAAACTATCGCTTCTTTGCCGCTCATTTCTTCATACAAGCCGTGGAATTATCGAGCTTTGTACTTTTTCATAGCAATTTCAGGAAGTACCTACTATTTAGTGACAATAATGTCAGAGACAATTTTAGGTTATCAGCTTAAAATGAAAAAAAAAATCACATTGAATTCCTTATTTTATTTTTCTGCAACATAGTTTAATATGTGAAAGTTGTTACGTTATATTTAAAACACAAAAATGTACATTTCAATGCAAATTATTTTGTTTAAACAAATGGCGAAATTTTTAAAAAGAGCTCAATTTGAGTGAAAACGCGTGGGAACACAAAGGAACCTTATATTCATTTCTTAACACGTACATACATTAGTCACACACAAAGCGTCACCAATTTGTGTAATGGTTGAAAACAAAGAAAAACTTTCCTCTTTTCCTACAAAATCAGTTACAACGAAGTACGTTTACAACCAAAATTTCATTTATTAACTGCGACCCTTGCTGTACAGTTCGGTTTCCGTGGCCCTGAAAAAAAAATATAAGTGGCCGTAAGTGTTATTTGAAAATTACCTGCGATAACTATTGAAACATATTACAGCAATAACAGCTGTGGATTAACATGTTGAAATTAATGTTGGTTTTGTTCGCATTGCTCGCTTGTTGTTATTGTTTCGATTCCATAGACAGCAATGAACTAATGTCTATCGGTGATTCCCGGGCCAAAAAGAAAAAAAATAGAACGCGGCTGTGGAGTGAGTATCATTATTATTGATGTTTAGTTTGTTTCGTGGACAGTAATTTTCATATAAATTATCTCATTTATTTTTCATCCTTCGTAAATATGTCATAAAACGACAGTTAGATATACGCCACTTTTACGTTGAGATATTTGTATTTTTTTTTATAGGCAAGGGGACTTGTGTCTATACAGCCGATGTCTCAGATATTACATAGATTTAAAAATATTTATCCAAAGATAAAATATTTAGTTTTAGAATTCCGTAACTTAATAGGAAAAAGGGAACCCTATAATACCATCATAAGATGCGTCTGTCCATCTATCCATCTGTCTTAGTCAATTTTCTTAGAAAATATGTATATACTTAAGATTTGGTATCATGATACATCTTTTTGGTCTACATATTATGTTGCATTAGTTAACATTTTAAAATATTCATAGGTAAATTCAAGAATGGGCAAATTACGTACTTCAATTCGATCATTGGGAGACCATCGACCAAGACCCATTCTATCCGTAACAACTGCACTTCGCATGTTAAAATTTTCAAAAAATATAAAGCTTTACAAATGATTCTAGGTCTCACAAATCTCCTGAAATTAAGTTCGGCAATTTACAATTTTGTAAATATCAGAGAATATAGTCTTGCCTAAGGTCCTTGGTCTCACAAATCGCTAGAAATTACTTTTAGAAAACTGTTTTATAAATATCGTACGGTACTCTCAGTGTGTTGGAAAAAAAGCGAAGACTTATGTTGTTTTTATATTTATTTAATTTGTCTAATTCCTTCACGCTTATACAAAAGTTTAACGTACAATATACTATCATAATAAAAGCGCAAGAAATATAAAGTTTTAACAAAATGCCAGACTCACTTCTCCGTTTCCCGCCAAAAAGACATAAATTAATGTTTTTCCAATCAAATACCTCCATTTTTGAGAGGCAAAGGGATGTTCATACCAAGGACTCATCTACATTTGATAACTTATAATAGAAGTTTTTGTGAATAATATAACGTTTGTCGTACGAGTTTGACATTGTTTTATTATCTAAAAGTTGGCATTGGTATATTTTTTACACTACAAGTACTTAAAATAGCTTAAGCGCTAGCTCAGAGAAATGTTAAAAGCACTCGCATACATAGGTGAAAGTGTGTGAGGAGAATAAAGAGACTTATATTGGATGTAAGAAATAAGCCAAATCTAATGTAAATAATGCATACAAATAATAGAAACAGTGGAAATTATAATTAGCATAAGTAAGTGTGTAATTGATTGAAATGTATAGTTAGTAACTAATTAATCTCTGGTAATAGTAATAGTATAAAAAATTGTAATAAAATAATAAAGAAAGAATAAGTAATAAGATAATAAGAGGAAAAACGAAAGAAAGGAGAAATGATGGTTGAGGAAGAATGAAGGATGAAAGATCCTAAAGAGAAGTATAAAAGAAAATAAGAAAAAAGAATAAATGTAAGAGAGATTAGGTCTCTGAATACAAGCAAGCAAGCTTGGCCAGAGAATTTGTAGAAAGGAAGGCCCACTCGCCTCATACGTAACGGAATTACGGCTAACGGTATTACGCCGAATACGTAGGGTTTCCGTGTTTGTTAAATTTAATTTGTTGTAGTTATGTTTAAGAATAATAATTCTGGATTCAAAAACTAAAATGATTTAGGTATCTAACGACATTATAATACGTTCGTTTACGCGATTTCGACTTACTTGTATTTGTGATGATGAGAAGAACAAATTAAAGACAAACGGACACATATTTGCGTCGCGTTCGATCCCGACCGGCGCTATAATAATTACCCATAGTTACCCAAAATATTGTATTTGTGTGCCACAACGCGTACGTATTCTCGCGCACACAGACAAACCGCGCACACTAGCTTTCTATGAAGACATCCCACTGTTATGTTTATATTGTAGTTTGGCTCTCCATCGTCTTTGACTACCTTGTCAGGGATATATCGAGGATTAGCCGCTTTTATACTTTACCGTTAAACGATTTTACCGTCCACGATACAATAGGTAAGCAAAATGCTTCCTCATTGACGAAAACGTCATGCCGTGGACGTTATCGTCAACGGAAATTTATAGGCGTCTTTATACAACTGTACATTTTGCTTCCCTATTCGTTCCCTATTCGTATTAAAATCGTTCAAGGGCAAATTATTAAAGCAGCAAATATGTATGTATGTAGTATGTATATACAATGTGGTGCTTAAATAATTACGTATTTAGTTAAAAATAAATTATTAATTTTTTTAGTAAGTAATTAACATAACTTTATTAATTTCAGATTTAATTCTTCTTTTGGTGTTTTCGAAAGTGATTATTTTCAAGGTCATATCAGTGGTGATGCTAGTAGCATTTTTCCAAAAATTCTGCTACGTCATTGGTCTTTTAATCAACTACTTCCTGAAAATGAGGACTGACAAACCACAAGCGGTTTATGGAACCCCAGAATACAATACGATAAGTTATAGCTATGGGGCCCCAGAACCTGAGAGCGCGCCTCATGTTCACAGCTTGTTAGAGCATGGCCTACCTAGTATTACGGATATAAGTTCATTCAAATGGCCATTTAGTAAGAAATCGTAATATATTTATGTAATTAGTTATTTTTTTTAATCTGGACACATCTTTTAAACGTCGTATGTATCTTCAGAGAACTAACCGTTATACATATTAAATATGTAAGATTTTAAACGTATGTAACCTAACAAATTGTGCACTTTAATATTAGTTTTACGCGTAAGTTGTCGACGAATATGTATGTATATATGTAATTGTTCTTCATTTTAATAATAAAAAGCTAGATGTGGTATGCTTGAACGTTGTGTGCTCTAAAAACGAACCGCGCACACACACAAAAGTATACCTACTACTCACGGCCTCGCTTCAATAAGTCGAGCTATAAAAGAGATAGAAAGATGGGATATACTATAGCGAGAGTGCGATAAGCCGTTGTTATTCGTATATTTTCGGTGTTTCGACTCGGCTTGGTGCTGCTACGTATTACATTGAGAGCTTTCAGAAGCGTCCCTTCAATTTAAGAGGTTCCTCAGCCGCTCTTGCCATATCTTGCTTTTTGTTAATGTCAATGTTTGTAGTATTTAATATTTGTAGCAGCAAAAAGAGTAAAGGAAAGTGTTCAGGTTAAGACATTACTATTTATTAAGATAAAACTTTAAGATTTATTATGTTATTTACTTACTTACACAATGAATATGTATATTGTTTTCAATCACTTTGTATTGTGTATGCAACAAGTTACAGTGTTATATAACATACTCGTATATTGCTTCTATTTACAAAAGCAGATTACCCGCACGCTTATTACGTAACTTGCAGACAGCGTGTGACAGCCAATATCGCGCGATATCTCCTGTCAAAACGAGAATTTGCGTAATGTATAGTGTATATTTGTATAGTGGCGCTAAATCTACCGCGAAAAGTTCATTTTACGGTCAAAGAATAATAGATACGCAATCGTCATACATTATATCAATTTTTTAATACAATTAGTCACTGGTTGCGCAGTGATCGCGTGGCTGTCGCTGTCTGCAAATTTTAAGGTAATAACCCACCGTATTCTAGAATGATAATCAATTATGTCGCGACTCGCGAAATTCGGGGCGGTTCGGGTCTACGAAGAGGAGCGAAAGACGTGGGGGCCTGAAAAAAGACATAAGTTCCGAGACGATCTCACGCGCACGGTGTTAATTATATCTTAATTATTTATTGTATTTATTATATCTTCTATTATAAGCTAGCAAAATTACAGTCCACCTTCATTTAAGTCCTTTAGGACCCTACAATTATGTATCTCGGTTGTGAAAAGTTAGAAAAAAAACCATTATTAATCGCATGTAGTGGCAACCTTTTCTAACTAAGCTCAATCAAAGTATCAGTACATTACCCAAAATACGAGTTGCCCCGCCCCGACGTACTTGACTAGTAGAGAAATTTCAGTAGCACGGGAAACTTCAATCTGCCAATGATAGAGATGAGCATTTTTCGCGCTAAAATCTTGCAATTTTTTTGTTGGTTTCGCTTTAAAATCTCGTATCTCGTTCAATCTGTCAGGTTATGAATACGTAGCAAGCAATACTTTGCTAATTGCTCTTGCAAATAAAGTTCCACAAAAATAGTTACGCGTTCAGAAGGTTTGGCTTCGCTTATCTGTGTATACGAAAATTGTCGTAAGGAATTACATTTTGGGTAATACCTCGTACCAAGAAATATAATGGACGGAGTCATAATAAATTGCCGCTCTTGTCGCCGTGTCAAACGAAATTTCGTGTCTCTTTCTATCTCATTGACCGTGACAACGAGTAACAGTAAATATGGCAATCTCGCCCTGTCAGTGTAGTTTGTGTCAGCTCATGACCTACTTCACGTACATTACCGAAATAATTATTTGCGAAATACTCGTAAATATTAAGTGTTTCGGCTATTAGTATTGAAAGAAATAAAAATATGTCATGTTCAGCTGTGCACAGTTGTACTGTGACTATTTTTTTTTTCTTTCTTTATGGCGTGGGGCACAGTTTAGGGCATTTGCCAATGTCACGTATTAATAAGTAGAATCACACGTAAATTAGTTTATTCTTATCGTAAAACTCCTCCAGTAAAGTGATTGTAGGCTTTACCGAAGTTATAAAGGACTTCTTGGAAGAGCGCGAGAACTTCAGCTACACATGGTTATTTAGACCTATTCCATTCTTTTTACTTATACAGAACTTTAAAACACAATATACTAGTACTTATGTACTTTAAAACTCCCAAAAATGTAAAAAATAGAAAATCTAAACAAAATGTCAACCTCACTTCTCCCGTTCCCGCCAAAAATTCCCTACTGTGTGTAAAGTAAGGTTTTTTTAGGCAATTTTATGCAATGAGTAGAAATTTTGCTTTTGACATAGTATTTGTTTATTATATTACATAGTAGCGACCCGTCGCGAATTCGTCCGAGTTGAATACATAATATGTAACCCATGTACATCTGATGCAATGTGGTACCTTTCAAATGACGAAAGAATTATAAAAATAGGTGCAATGGTTCCGGAGATTACTCTCCAAATGTAAACATAAAATTCGCTATCTCTCGTTTATAATATTAGTATAGTTTATATTATATTTGGCAATGTTTAATGAACGAATGGCGGAAATATATACGCCTGTATATTATGTCATATAATACAAAAAGTAGAACACAAAAAACGAGATTTTTTTGTATTTTACAAATTTAAAAAAACACAAAAAGCGAGATGTTTTGTGTATTTTACTGTTGTACGTTTATGATTTAGTTGAAAGATACTTTTGTGACATTTGCCTTCCCACCGCAGTTGCTAGCCGAGGAAAAACTTATCTTACTGTTGTAATGTGTATTATCCCACTTTTGTAGAACGAACATGCAGTTCGAATATAAAGGACAATCAAAATAAAAAATAAACAAAACAAACGTTTTTTTTACTTTATATTTTTTCGAAAAAAAAGTTTTATTATGTTATTGGTAAGCAACGATATGCATACACGATATGCTTTTTTGAAATTATTTGTAGCTGAACCTTGAGACATACGCGTTCAAGTTCCACAGTCCACGTTAATAAAAATGATTCATGATTTATAAAGCTTTCAGGATTTTTATTTGTTTTCCTATAATTTTAGACTTATTTTTCAACTTTTTTGTTTTGTCATGGTTAAAAAAGTAAATAGTTTAAATGTCATAGTTATTGTTACTGTTTATAAAAAAGGAACACCATTTCCTTCGTTGTTTAATAACGACACGCTATATAAATATATATATAAAATACGCTTTACTTAAAATACGAATTTAATACATTTCCATTTGCACTTTCCTTAAAGTTGTGTACTGGTAACTGATAAAAAAAAATAGAATTGTTCGTCCTGATACTTAATTTATTATTTAAATTATCGTCACCCTACAATGAAAGCACAAATAGCGGTATAAATTAACCGAAGGCCTGTATTTTATAGAGAAGCAACTGCAGACCGGTAAGTAAAATAAAGCAGGCTTAACGGTAAACATACGGCTATATATTATGTACGTGGACGCTGCGTGTGTCACGTACCAGCGATAACATTTCGCTTAGAGTTTCCGCATTTTCTAATGAAAATGTACGAGTATGACCACTAAGGACTGGACAGTTTTATTTTGTGTTTTATTTTTGAAGTTATACGTCTTTTGCGTTAGACGAATAAGATCAGAGTGTAATTTCAGCAGGCAACGGAAGTTGCATCAGTGAGGTACCACACTATGAAGGTAGCGATGAAACTTGCGTGCGTTGATCTAACACAGTATGAAGTTAACAACGAAGAGAGTTTGTTTTCTTTGTATTCGACGGGTTTCAATTTTCATTTCATTCAAGCGGAGAGTTTAAATTTTCATTTTTATTTCTTCATGACATGGCGCTCAGATTAGCACATTTGCCAATGACACGTATTATTAAGTAGAATTGCTGATAATTATACAATTAGGCAATGCAATGCACTATTGTTACAATTCACGGCAAACACATGAAGCAAGTTCGAAGTAAATTCGTTATTTACTACTCTGTCAAGAAAGTACCGGGAAAAGATCAATAATATACGAAATTTTAGTTATTCAACCAAATTTATTTTATCACCTTCAAAGTATGCTCCTTCAGAAACGATACACTTACGCCAACGAATAATCCAATCATCAAAACATTTTTTAAACGCTTTTTCCGGAATTGAATTCAGTGCTCGCCGTGAATTCTTCTTTATGTCTTCTACCGAATGAAAACGGGTGCCACGAAGTGGTCATTTGAGTTTAGGAAAAAGAAAGAAGTCGGCTAGAGCCATATCTGTTGAATAAGGTGGTAGCTCGATGGTATTTGTTGAGTTTTTGGTCAAAAATTCGTTCACAATATGGCTTTGTGCGAAGGCGCATTATCGTGGTGCAAAATCCAAGAATTTTCTTTCCACAAATCTGGCCTTTTTCGTCGAATTTGCTCTTTTAAACACCGCATAACACCTAAATAATATTCTTTATTTACCGTTTGACCTTCCGGCAGGAATTCCGAGTGCACAACACCGCGATAGTTAAAGAAAACAGTCAACATGACTTTGGCTTTTGATCGACTTTGACGTGGTTTTTTCGGTTTCGGTTCAGTTAGAAGGCGCCACTCCGAGCTTGTTGACTAGTTTGCATGTCAAACTCGTAAACTCACGTCTCGTCACCAGTAACAATGCTTTTCATGAATGTTGGGTCGGAATTGACTCGTTCTAGCATGTCCTCAGCGACTCTTATGCGATTGTGTTTTTGAAGAAAATTCAGGTCTTTTGGGACTAGCCGAGCGGCAACATGTTTCATACTCAAGTGATTATTAAAAATGGTACGGATCGACTCGTGAGACAGAAAGTTCAGCGGCTATCTCTCTCAAACTTGAATGAGCTTTTTCAATCACTATTTCCTTCACTTTTGCGATGTTAACATCAGTTGCAGACGTTGATGGCCTACCAGAGCGAGGCAAATCTTCCATCACATCTCGACCGCTTTTGAACGCTTTGTACCATTCATAAGCACGTGTTTTTGATAAAATCGATTCACCGTAAGCCTTCTGTAACATTTTCGGTGACTCCAAACACGAAATTCCATTGGCGATGCAAAATTTAAGACAAACTGTTCGATGTTTTTGTCCATTATAAAATTCGCAATATAAACTAGAATGATATAACTAAAAACAGCACTGTATTTAATCTAAATAACAGATGCAACTCAAACTCCGTACCGAAATGGAAAACAGTTGTGTTGTTAGATAACAACAACAAAAAAAACAAAAAATTGAATTTGGAACCATAAACAAATCATCCATTCCCGATACTTTCTTGACTGAATGTACTATCCTCTCACAGAATATCGGCGTGAATTAACAGCATCTATTGCTATTGTGTTTCGATCGGTTAGTGAGTGTCAGTGGCCCATTACTCCCTCCCCCTCATTTCCCTCCTTTTCCTATTTCCCTCAAGGCCGGCAACGCACCCGTGATTCCTCGGATGTTACGGATATCCATTGGCGGCGGTGGTCACTTTCCATCAGGTGAGCCGCTTGCTCGGTTGTCCCCTCTTTTATAAAAAAAAGATCCGTAATTAAAAATTTATTGTGTAGATTTCCGATATTTAGGAATACTTCTGGGAATATACTTACTAATTGTCCTAACTTCGGGAATATCCGGAAATAACACACTTCTAAATTCGAGTAGGCCAAATGGCCGATCTCAGTTTTCGAGTCTTCGATAATGATAGGCTCTAGATCGCGATGTGATGAATCGCAGGATAGTCAGTAATTAGTACTGTGTGTTTACAAACTATGCAAAACTAATAGTGAGTAATTAAAGTTCTTCGGAGCTTTGTTTAAATTTTAAAATTAACTCCGTTGATTAGTTCTATATGAGTAACTTTTGCGCTTTTTCTTTAGTTTATAAAATGGAAACTATCATATGTCCAACCGTGACTTTTCAAGATTATTCAACTTTTGTTTCAATTTATCAGTCACTTTTTAAGGTTTTAATCTAATATGTAAAAATCAATATTTGTTTGTATGTTTGTATCTTATGGGCTCCCGTGCCGTTCTGAGAAATGCATGTCCAGTGCAGTGCATGTCCTGAGAAAGGACATAAGTTATTTTAAAAATTAAAAACGCTGATGAAGTGTCGGGTATAAGCTAGTATTACATAAAAAAATCGAATTGATAAATCCTAAATATATAATAATATCAGTAAATGTAAATTGACGTTCAAAAAAAAATTTTTTTATAGTTAACACGAAATTTTTGTTGCAATATAAATAAAAAAAAGGCACTTAGTTTATGGTTGCACCACAGTAATGTGAATTAATTTGTTAAAGTTGAGTATTTACATGCTTTTTATTAAGCAGGATTGTTGAGTATTTACATGCTTTTTATTAAGCAGGATGTGAAATGAGAATTATATTTTCTACGCATATCTTGCTTTACTGGCACTCTGGCAAACAGATTAATTATTATTATTAATATAGAAGATCGCACGTACCATACCCTCGTCACCTTCTTTCCTTCGAACGCTTCCATTGTTCTAAGTTGAATGAGATTCTCGTTTGTGTCATTAATCGAGAGAAAATTGTTGGTTGATAAAAATTGGAATCAAACCAAAAAATAAATTAAAAGCAATTGATCGACAAGTCTAGCTGTATATGTATTTTTTCACGCACGATAAAAAACGAGTACAACTGTATCAAAGCTTTGCAATAAACCAGTTCTTACCCTCTTTTTGCCACCCCTTCAGGCCAGCCTCACAAGAGAGTCACTTGCGTTTTACATGAAATGAATCCAATTACTCGCGTTCAGACGTAGGTTCTATGTATATATCCATATTATGTTTTTCATATAGGACCTATTTAAAATAAAATCTTTTGGTTCCGTATGAATAAAGATATTTTGCAAATATAAGGATATATTCCGCAGAAAGATAACAGAATTCTGTAGACATTCTGACTCACACTCAGACTCTGGCTACTTTTCTATTTCGATTTGAGTTTTGGTTTACCTTGTGTTTTCTTCGATTTCATGCTTGAGTTGATAATCTTGAAATGATTATTCTCCTCTGTTGTTTGATGTAAATAATCCCCTAAACCGCTACGTTGGTAGTTTTTCAGAATCACTAGGATATACCTACATAAAGATATATAAAAAGTATTGGTACGTACGTATAGTACGGTTGTCAAAAATGTAAGCGATAGTAGCGCCAAAACGAAATACATAACAATTACGGCGAAGTAACAGTCGCATCTGTAGCTCTGTGGTTGACAGCGACTCGGCTGTTAGCTGTCGCTGAGATTAGTGGTCTATGATCATTCTTCTCTTATCGATGGCGAAGCCACAGATCACTAATATTTGTAGTAAATTACAAATGCGAAACTGAAATTTTTCCTAGTTCCGAATTACGAGTTCTGGCGCTACTGTCGATTTACAAGTTGACACTAGACACTATGCTATTATATGCTATAGACCGTAAAATATAGCTTGAGCCCTGTGACAGCTGTCAACGAAATAATGCATGCATTACGGATGAATGCATTAAAATGTGTAACTTTATATTCCTGGTGTTTGATTTTATTATAACTATCTCAGTTAAATATTATCCAAATATCGTTATTAGTAACTATGATTGATAATTATTATGATCTATTTTTAAAATCGTCGCAGCCCTAGGCATGTCACTTTGCCATCTGTCACAGAGCTCAGCTATATTTTATGGACTATAATATATGTCGATATAATATGTATTTTAGTGATTGGAACGAGTGAGATCGACAAGCGATATCGATGTAAGTGTTGTGCTTGTCTTATTAATAATAACAACATACAAGACATACAGGGACTGTTATATTTTTGTTGATTGTTAGTTATTCGTTATATATTTTTATGAAATAAAACTACTTTATTTGTTTATTATTTATTTCGAAAGACAATTCTTTCTTCAGTGACATCGGTGACAACATGGCGTCCTCTTTATGTCAAGATGGCGGAAATATAGAGCGATCGCAGCACCACAACTCGTAAATAAAAAATCTAGCTGTCACAGGCCTGGTCGAAGTGGCTCGCATGTATGCATGTATTACACGTGTTCGGTGGAACGTGGGTTAGAAGGATCCAAATTATATCTTAGTTATTTTTGTATTTTTTAATTTTATTATGTTTGTAATTATAACTGTTCCTGTTGATTGATGTGAAGAGTAGACTACGTTAGCTCGTCTTTATTTTTAAGAAAAATTCTTCTCCCGATAACCCACGCGAGACATAAAAGATTCTAATACTGTGCTTCCCGTGCAAATAAATATTACTTTATCGTTCTAATAAAAAATATTAAGAGAACGTAAAAACTAATCTCATTTCTTAGCGAATAAATCGATATTTTCGAAAAATTACGACAGGTAATTCACGACCGCTAGACTACGCTTTCTCATTAATTACCTCATTAAGAACTTTATGTAATGAAACGTAAATATTGTATGCATATTTTGTAGCTTGACTTTCAAATCTACTTTTAGAACTAAATCTAGTAAGATAAGATAATCCTTACTAATATTATTAATACTAAAGTTACGTTAATAAAAAATGGAATCGAACAAATCTTCAGCACTGAAACCTTGAATTCATTGTGCAATTGTGAAAAGACAATTCAAGGTCACTTTAATTTACAAACAAAGTTACAAACAACATTGATGTATGTATACGTCGTTGCACTAACAGAATTTGGATTGTAGTTGCAGCGCACACGTAGAATAATTCAAATCCATTTTGACGTCGGGTTAAAAGACTTGTCTATATTTTTATCTAGCGGCCCTAAAGAAGGGTGTTATAAATTTGACATATGTACGTGTTCTTATTTACGGTACCGTAGTTCTTGAACTAATGAAACGATTTGAATTTTTTTTGAATATGTAACTGCAGTTTTCGAGAAATTTGTTATGCTTGATGGAAATCAGTTCAGATTATTTTTTATATATGGGTTTTTGAAATTTATAATTCTACTAAAATCGAAACTAATGTGTGAAAATGTGTGGTAGAGCCATGTTAGATTGCAGCAGGAATTGGGCCCGTTGAAATATCTTCTTATAGAATATCGGCGTGAAATAGCAGCATAGTCTTGTGCTGTTGTGTTTCGTTAGGGGTGTGAGAGTGCCGGTGGCCCATCTTCTCCCTTCCCCTCCTTTCCCTAAAGGCCGGCAACGCATCCGTGGTTTTCCGGATGTTGCGCCTGCCACCCGCAAGCACAACATCATGGGCAGCGTACTTTCTATCAGGCACAGACAAATTAGCCTAAAGACAGGAAATGAAAGGGCACCGTTTTTTGCCATCGATGCGCACAAACTCATATAACTTCAAACACATACGCGCGCTCCTTTAGTATTAACCAGAAAGCAGATCCGTGACCTGTGTCTAATTGTTTTAAAAAATATAGTATAAATTGCGTAAACAATGCGAAATTAGGCTGTAAAATGGTGTGGTAGTGACAGTCGTAAAAATAGTTTTAAAAAGGATAATATCACGTTTCATCGGTATGTATAAAATTAATAATAAAAATTTATATCAAAAAAATGCAGAGCTCTCACTATACTGGTCGCTGGTAGCTTTGAGTCAGCGTTTGTCTCAATATATTTTCCATTAATTTTGAGAATTTATAATGACTACCACCATACCATATTAGATTTATGATGACGTCACATATACAAAAACCTGCGTATTCCATTTCATTCGATACCCATATTGTTAGTTTTGAACGAAAAAGTTATTTCCTTCTATGGAACATCCGCCATATTGGATTTATGATGACGTCACATATACAAAAACCTTCTTCTGCGTATTCCATTTCATTTGATAGCCATATTGTTAGTTTTGAATGAAAAAGTTATTTCCTTCTATGGAAAATCCGCCATATTGGATTTATGATAGCGTCACATATACAAAAACCTTCCTCTGCGTATTCCACTTCATTTGACACCCATATTGTTGGTTTTGAACAATACTCCGAGAAACCTAGAACATGACACCCATGTAGATCTATCAAAAAAAAAAAAATTCGCCATCTTGGATTACAAAATGAACGTCATTTTCGTAATCAGCACCCCGAGGTACTTAGAATTTGACAGCCATATTGATTTATCCAAAAAAGTAATATTCGCAATCTTGGATTTGAAAATAAAAGTAATTTTCGTAATCAGCACCCCGAAAAACCTAGAATTTGATACCCATATCGACTTATCCAAAAAAAGTAATATTCGCCATCTTGGATTTGAAAATGAACATCATTTTCGTAATTTACACCCCGAGAAACCTAGAATATGATACCTATGTCGATTTAACCAAAAAAATAATAATCGCCATCTTGGATTCGAAAATAAACATAATTTTCGTAATCAGCACCCCGAGAAACCTATATTGTGACACCCATATCGATTTATCCAAAAAACTCATTTTCGCCATCTTGGATTTGAAAATGAACGTCATTTTCGTAATTAGCACCCCGAGAAACCTAGAACATGACACCCATGTAGATTTAAAAAAAATAATAATATTCGCTACCGGGATTACGAAATGAACGTCTTTTTCGTAATCGGCACCCCGAGATACTTAGAATCTGACACTTATATCGATTTATCCAAAAAAGTAATATTCGCCATCTTGGATTTGAAAATGAGTCATTTTCGTAATCAGCACCCGAAAAACCTAGAATTTGATACCCATATAGATTTATCCAAAAAAAAATTAATATTCGCCATCTTGGATTTGAAAATGAACATCATTTTCGTAATTAGCACCCCGAGAAACCTCAAATATGATATGTCGATTTATCCAAAAAAATAATAATCGCCATCTTGGATTTGAAAATGAATATCATAACATTCGCCATATTAGATTTATGGTGACGTCACATATGTATCTACCTTCCCCTGCGTATTCTATTTCATTTGATACCCATATTGTTAGGGTTTAGCATTTTAAAGTTCCCCTATAAAGTTTCATCCCCTTTTTCACCCCTTTAGGGGTAGATTTTTGATAAAAAAAGAAAACAATTTTTTTTTTAATAGAAAAGGTGTATTCTGTACCAAATTACATCTTAATCGGTTCAGCGGTTAAAGATTTCCCATACAAAGTTTCATCCCCCTTTTTACCCCTTTACGGGTAGATTTTTGAAAAATAAGGTAGCCTATGTTCACCCCCTGGTGTCAAACTATCTCCATGCCAAATTTTATCAAAATCTGTTCGGCAGACAGACAGACAGACAGAGACTTTCGCATTTATAATATTAGTATGGAAAGTATGGATAATATTATATAATTGTATAATCCATATCCATACTAATATTATAAATGCGAGTCTTTCTGTCTGTCTGTCTGTCCGTCTGTCTGCTTCGTTTTCACGGCTAAACTGCCGTACTGATTTTAATAAAATTTAGCATGGACATAGTTATTGACATTGACACCAGGGGGTGAATATGCTACTTTATTTTTCAAAAATCTACCCCTAATGGGGTGAATAAGGGGATGAAACTTTGTATGGAAATTTTTTAACCCCTGAACCGATTAAGACAAAATTTAGTATAGTACATAGATAAAACCTTTTTTAATAAAAAACATACTTCTTTTTTCCAAAAATCTACCCCTAAAGGAGTGAAAAGGGGATGAAACTTTGTATGGAAAATTTTTAACCGCTGAACGGACTAAGATGTATTTTGGTACAGAGATACACCTTTTCTATTAAAAAAACACAGTTATCATTAAAAAGATGTCACCGTTCTTTTTTTAACCGACGAAAAAATGATGGAGGTTCTCACGTTGATCCATATTTTTTTTTGTATACGACCATGCGTAGCTTTTTACAGAGTAGTCTGATTTTGATGATTCTCTTTTATTGGATAGAATATATCTCGACTTTTGGGTTCAATTTAATTCGGAAAAAATTTAAGAATACAATTTAACCGACTTAAAAAAAAACACTGAAATAAAATAATACAAAATAATTATTCTTTACTAATCAAAACTCAAATACAAAAAAAAATACTTTATACCTACGATACAAATACCTATTTAATTAAATTCGACAGTTACTGAAATCAATGCAAGCTTCCCAAATTAATAGACTTTCTGTTGTGGCATATTAATTTGGAACCCACTTTAATAACCGTCAAATTTAATTATGTACATACAAACATACAATCTTCACACCATATCCCTAACGGGGTAGTCAGAGGGTCGGAGCGCCAAGCGTCGCGGTCCTTACATACTTCTTTCGCTTCTTCAAATCTCATCATTCTCCTCATACATTTTTGCTTAGGTATCCGAGTGCTTTTGACATTTCCGTCGGCTAACACTAGCAAATTTAATTATATACGTATTTATATCGTATGTATAAAGTA
Organism: Zeuzera pyrina; assembly: GCA_907165235.1. Classification (NCBI taxonomy): domain Eukaryota; kingdom Metazoa; phylum Arthropoda; class Insecta; order Lepidoptera; family Cossidae; genus Zeuzera; species Zeuzera pyrina. The sequence goes on along the minus strand of OU015619.1, from coordinate 3,411,489 downwards.
TTTTTTTTATATATTTGAGTTGTAATTAGTAAAGGATAGTGATTTTATACTTTTCAGTGTTTATTTCTAATAGTTTTAAATTTTTTCTTAATTTTTTTTATTTTTCCCATTTGAGTGAGCTTGGTAAAAATAAATATATAGGATGGGTCTACAACTAACTACTTTTCTAATTATAGAACGAAATGATATAAAAATGTATCATCAATATAAATAAAGCTTATAATTAGTAATTATTATTTCGTGTATCTTCAAAGGCCAAGCTCAATACCAGTGCAATTTAAATGGGACCACCTCGGAAGTATATCAAACAAAAAAAAATTTTTAAATCGGTACACAATTGATGAGGTTATCGGTGAACATACATAAAAAAACATACAGACGCACATAGAATCTCCCTCTTTTTAAAGTTGGTTAAAAAAAATACATACAGACGAAAAGGTTGGGTGGTTCTACCACCAAAGCTTTTCAGTTTCGTTTTTTGTCAATTTAATTTTTTGTTAAAAAGTTTTACATTAGGAGAAACACGTACTACCCAAACGAATTTGATTTGCATTTCTTTTCCAACTTTTTGATTTTTTTGTTTCGAAATGAAGAATCTTGTTTTGATTATATATACATATTTTATTATTTCTATTTTTAAAATAAGCTTATGAAAATAATTCTTGTATTTATCGATATATACAATATCTACGAGTACATCACTATGACGTTTAGTACGTGACGTTACCGTGCCGCGCGCTTACGTCTCATTCCTCTAACCTTGACAGAATAGTTCTCTTAGAAATTCGTAAACATTTCAAGTCTCTAGGGTAGTTTGTCTGTGCTATCAGTTAACTTGCTTGCTTGTTTGCCTGTTGCCCCCTATGCTATAAAAAAACGAGTGTAAGAATTGAGAAACGCTAGTGTGATAAAGATTTGTTTTTATTGCAGCATTATCCTTTTAACAAAGACTCCTTGGTAACGCAATTTATGTATTTTCGTTCGATACTTTTTTTTCTGCAATAGGATGCCTTTAGGACAGATTTTTTAGTATTTCTCCTAAATTACTCGAGTAAGTTACATAAAATTGCGGCTAACAGCAAGACAATACAGTTTACTAAATACTGGCTAAAGGATATTTTATTATATGAAATAATATGCCAGTTACAACGATATAATGTCGCGTTCGGGTGGCGGAGTGTGAGCGAATAGCGAAGCCTACCTAAAAAAACTTTTTTGGGAGCTTGCTTTTGCTCCGAGAGATTAAGAAAAAATTCCAGTGCATATAAACGTATGGAGTATATTTAGGACTGTCTTAAAAATAATGTGGAGTTTTAAAGTGTTTTTTTTTATTTCAGTGAACTGTTGCTGAGATAAGCGCCTTGCAAAAAAACTAAGCATAAGCCAGTAAGGGACTTTAAAAGCCATGTAGAGGAATGGCTTATAGGCATTGACTACCAGGCTACTGAGGACAACTGTCACGCAACTGATTATTAACTAACAACAGGACGTAAAACACATACACACATATTCACTAACGCACACAACTCACGCACTACTCACTCATCATTCTTCCTTTTCCATTTCATTAATTTTTCCAGTATTATCAATAATAATTTATCTCGTTTAATTTGATTTTGCAGGATTTTACTTAATTGTTTATTCTATGTTTTATTGTTTATGTTATATTGTATTGTAATATTATTTTAACAAAATTTTGATAGTGTTTGATACAATTTAATTTAACTTAATTTCAATTCAATTTTGATTTAATTTAATTTAACTTAATTTATTAATTTATTATGTATTTACCTGTTAGTGATTTAATTCTTAATTTGATCTTTCTTTATTATTGAATCTAGGGGCATAATACAACGAAAATGTTCACAAAATTAATAACTGTTGAGCTGGGTGCCGCGACACAAGCCTCTGCGCTTAGTGCGGAGCCCACTATTAAATACCTACGTTAGGCATGCGGATCAAACCGGTTAATGTAATAAGTAAAGTGTAACGTGTGTTTTGTGTACCTAGATATGTAAATGTAAATGTAAAAAATAAATATTAGAAATAAAATAAAAATAAAGATTAGAAAAACTAAAAATGTTAATTCTTTCATACTTTTTTTGTTTTATTGCGCACAGATTAGCGCATTTGCCTGTCGTGTATTGTATACCGTAGAATCGTTGTTGTAAAACTCCTCCAGCAAAGTGATAGTAGACTTTACTTAAGTTTTATAGGACTTCTTGGAAGAGCGCGAGAACTTCAGCTACACATGTTTATTTAGATCTACTACATTCTTTTCACTTACACAGAACTTTAAAACACAATATACTATCACTTTTGTATTTTAAAACACCCAAAAATGTAAAAATAGAAAATATAAGTAAACTGACAACCTTACTTCTCCCGTTCCCGCCAAAAAGTTTCTTTCATACTTTCTACAAAAATTGGTCTAATTTAATGACATTAACTTGGTATATTTACTGTCTTCGTGCATCTCGACTGACAGCGAAAGATTCGTATCTTTCGCTGTAGAACGTTCGTCATGCACTTGGCAAACTTTATTTTTTCCATAATTTCACGTCATATGTCGTTTAAAGCAATTAGCCTTTCATCTTCGAAAATTAAATAACAAAAAAAATGTGTAAAGGTTTTTATACGCTTCTTATACAAAGCAGAACCCCAAAATAAAAAAGGAGGCTCACGTTTTTTGTAATAGACCTTTCGGAGTTCGTTATTGTTAAAAAGAAACCATAATATATTACATATGTTGCCTACATTGTTCTCAAGTAATATAAGCTATGTAAATGAGTGCTATGACTGTATTTTTTTACTAATTTTATATCTAGTTAAACTATTGTTTTTTTTATTTTGTTCATACATACATAATATCTTCACGTTGTATCACTAACGGGGTAGTCAGAGGAGACGGAGCGTCAAGCGTCACCGGCTTACATACTTCTTTCACTTTCTCAAATCTCATTATTCTCCTCACACATTTTCGCCTAAATATGCGAGTGCTTTTGACATTTCCGTCAGCTAGCACTCTGGCTATTTAATCTTTGTAAGTCAGCCTTGTTCTTTGTTCTTTGCCTTTTGTATTTCGTAAATATAATAAATTCTGTGGATTTTATTCTCTGTAATAAATAAAATAAAGGCATAAAAAACTGCGGTAGTGGCTCACCAATCCTCCTTTTTGTAACTATAGCGTAATGATACTCCTCTTTTTTGTAACTATAGCGTAATGATACTCCTCTTTTTTGTAACGATAGCGTAATGATACTCTTCTTTTTTGTAACTATAGCGTAATGATACTCCTCTTTTTTGTAACGATAGCGTATCCCGGATCGTAAGTTATTGATTCGGTAACTTGAATGCAGTTATTTGAAGGTATTGACAAAAGTGTTCGCAATGGCGAGAACGTGTCACGATATTGGATCGATTGTGTAAACTGTAATTCAGACAAATTTACAAGTTAAACTCACATCGATACACAGAAACATAAACAAAAGTAAAAGAATCTCGAAATCGTATAATTCGGTCAAGTCCAATGTGAAATCGATTACTAATACAATCATTCGATCTATAATTTCAATTAAAAATACATGATTGTATCTGTGTACATGAGTGAATGTTTGGATCATTTGACCGTATGGTTTTATTTGTTTCGAAATACTACACATATCACATATAAACGATACATACTATATAGGGAAAAGAAAAACAGACCTTCATTTCTCTGAAATCGGTTACAAAATATCAAGATGAGAATTTAGTTCTAGCAAAAAGTACTGCCATTAAAGTTTGAGTGACACATTATACGTACATAAGAAGGTTGGATGCCATCCAGAACAAGCCATGGTATTAGGTACATTCAGAGTGATAAATCATCTAGAGGGGCCGGTGACATTTTTACAATATTAGGACCTTAGGAGCTCTAAAATATAGTATGAATGGTTCAAGGTTGAGCACGACCGGAACGTGCAATGTTATAAGTGATTGAAATTGAAAAATGGAGTAAAATATCTCATATTATGGATTTTTTTGTATGTTATAATAGTTGTTAATGAGAAAGAAACTGAGCTGCTTATATTCCCACTTGTGCCTTGATTACACGTAACAAGTGCAATAGCGAGAGAGCAAGATGTCACTAGACCGAGAGAGTAATGTGGACGAGTGAGTGTTTACGCGTATTTTTTAACTTTGGACCGAGTCAGTCAGTCAGTCAAGAACTTGAAGAAATTACAATTAAGAAACGCAGCGAACAACAAGGCGAGTACCGAGTGCCAAATAGAAGCGCTGGGTAAGCAGCACGCGAGTAAGCACAATGTGCCAGCACAGTTTTGGAAAAGAGGGAGGGCCTCGTAGAATAAAACTGTGGTAGCACACTAGCACAGTTACACAATCGAACCGGCAGCGAACCGCGATGCTGTGAGGCGTGAGTTAATTGATCATTCGAACTTTTATTATCTATGGCTAACGACATAATGATTAATTTCGTACGAATAGATAATTTAAGCTATTGAATGTAGGTATTCATAGATAATATATACGTTTCTTTCGTACTTGTTGCGTGTGAGCGAGGGGACGTATAAAATGTATTTTCCTCTTTTGATTGTGCTCGCTACTAACGAGTTGTCGCCTCAGCCACACTCGCACAGCAACATTGTATTTGTGTGCAGTGAATACAATTATTTATCTGTCGGTGGAAATAATAAAAGGCACTCATTTGACTATACTATGGCAAAGCGCGACTTCCGATGACGCGCTAACGGAACGTCGGGGCCGGCGCTGAGTCTGTTAGACTACGGCGGCCGATGGGATAGCATTTCTCCGACGGATCGTTTGTCATTATTAAATTTCCAATTACCAGAGCGAGGAAAATTTTCCATCACATCTCGACCGCTTTTGAACGCTTTGTACCACTCATAAGCACGTGTTTTTGATAAAGTCGATTCACCGTAAGCCTTCTTGTAACATTTTGAGTGACTCGAACACGAAATTCAATTGGCAATGCAACATTTAAGACAAACTCTTTGTTTGATGTTTTTGTCCATTATGAAATTCGCAATACACACTAGATATGATATAACTAAAAACAGGACTGTATTTAATTTACATAACAGATGCAACTCAAACTCCGTGCCAAAATGGAAAACAACAACAAAAAAAAAATCAAAAATTGAATTTGGAACCACAAACAAATCATCCATTCCCGATACTTTTTTGACTGAATGTATATGCATATTATGCACGGGGCGAATTACTAACACTGAAAAAATTAGTCGGCTACCTTAAAGTCGCAAGTTTATTCAAAGCAAGCTTACCGTCTCTGTCTAAAATTCTGGAAAAGATTGGGTATGCATATAAAAAGAGCGATACAAGAAAAATTGTAATGGAGCGGACGGACATAGCGCTTGTTTGGATAATTTTTTTGCGAAGAGTAAAAAATATTTTAAACTGGGACAAAGCAATTTTTCTTGTGAGACATGGCTCAACGCAAACCATACCGTTTCAAGATCGATCGAACTACAGACGATAAAGCGGAATCAACTACCAAAATGCCCGAAGGCAAAGGACAAAGATTGATAATTGCTCATGCTGGGACACTCAGGTTTTGTGCCCAATTGGTTACTAGCTTTCAAGTTTGTAAAAACAACAGAGTACCACAAAGAAATGATTTTTAAAAGATTTAAAGATTGGTTTTTGACATTTTTAAACAATTTAAATGAGCGCATGTCATCATTATGGGCAACGCTCCATATTACTCAGTACAAAACGATAAGGCGCCAACTTTAGGAAACCGGAAAATAGATTTAATTTGATGGCTGCAACAAAAATGTGTAGAGGCTAACGACACTATGCTGAAACGTGAATTATTAAGATTGGTTAGCATTCATAAGCACCGACTTCGTACATCTTGGATTAAATAGCTAAACAAAAAGGGCATACAGTCATCCGTTTACCACCATACATACCACTGCCAGTACAACGCAATTGAACTGATCTGGGCCCAGATCAAAGGGTTGTTATTTTTTTATTCTTATTGTTTTATTTTAAAATCGTAACGTATTTTATTATCTGTCATTACAATAATCACGTCGGGGTCACCACTGTTGCAATACTTCTTCTTGGTTTCTTCATGTTGGTAAAATAATACTGTGGACTATGTGGTAGATATTATATTGGTACCGTGCAGCGTGGTTACGCCATTGAGCTGTCGTTTACATCTCATGTCTTATACTAATTCTTACAGCTATTTATAGCGGATATGTACGTGACAATTTCCTTTGCGGCGATGCAGATATTTCATTTGTAGATCGCGCACAATGTTACGATTTGCTGTGTCAGAGTAATATCTGGCACATATTTTATATTGAGGTCTCGCAGCCAGAGATAATGCAGCACCCTCTTTCACGGCAAATGCCAACAATATTGCAAAATGTATGTGAATATGTTACGCCAGAAAAGTGGATGAAGGTAGTCAACAAATGTAGAAAAATTATGCAAGAAGATTGGGAGCGTGATATTTACTTTGACAATAACATATGTGAACAAGAGTTGGTTATTAATCTGCAGGACTGCTCCAACAACTCCGAATCCGATTTTGACGTAGACATTGATTTGGGTTGTGAGACTTTAAATGAATAAAAACGTGTAACCTTATATTCCTAGTGTTTGATTTTGTTATAACTATTCTCAGTTAAATAGTATCCAAATATCATTTATAGTAACAAGAATAGATACTTATTATAATCTATTTTTTACATCGTCGCAGCCCTAGGCATTTCACTTTACCATCTGTCACAGGGCGCATGCTATATTTTACGGACTATACGTACCATACGGCATACGTAATTAAAGAATCGCAATATTTTCATTTTATTTCTTAGATAATTACGAAAAAATATGGTAAAAATATGGTTGAAAAGAAGAGAGAATAATGTCGACAGCTGCAGTGCGTTAAAGATAGATTGCGTGCATATTACAGGCTCTTGGCAGATAAATATCTCATTCCTCATTATTTTTCACATTCATTGTTGTAGCCTATGTATATGCTTAGATGTAAGTATGTATATATCATAGGCGGTCATAGCGGAACAAATCTACACGCCACGCAGTATGAATGTACCTTCGTCTTCTTCGCTTGAGCATCTGCATCAATGATTAATGGAAAAAATGGTTTAACTATTGGAGGGATTATGCAGTACCTATGCTATACATAATGTTTCTTTAATATAGAAAACATTTTGAACATTATTTACACCTAGCACCTACCTCTAAAATTAATTATATTAGGCTTTGACATAAAGTTAGTATTCTGTAAGCGAATTTAATTCACCTTTTTGTTACACAAAATTAAAATAAAAAAAAAAGTTATGAAAATTGAGTTAATTTATCGCCAAGAGAGATGCTTTACCTTCTAGTGAAGCGCCTTAATTTATTTTTTAGATTGTACAGCCGGGATGTACTAAAATTTGTATACGTATAATAATAGATTCAAATTGATGCCAATCATTTGACGTGTACCTCAGCGATCTATAAAATTATACTTTATTTAATTCTTCGTAAGTTGCATTCATAGACATGTTAAAAATAGACAAGATTTCTTGTTGTACAGTAAATATGAGACAAAGCAATTCTGCGGCTGTTAGCTTATAAATAAAAATAATATTCCTTTAAATTTAAATTGTAATGCATTTATGCATTAGAAACATTTATTATTTTGTATTTATTAAAAATAACAACTGATAATGGCTAAACGAGTAAAACGCATTACTTTGGTTACGCTGAATTTATGACAACGCATCGCTATGATGTAAATAGGAATAAATTTTTCCTTTCATTCCTCTCTTTTTTTACAGCGGGTAATAATGTTCGTTTGTTTCAAGAATAGTACTGTGTATTTGTAATTACAGAAAGACAAAGATGCACGAATGCTTTGTCTCTTTTTAGTGAGTACTCAATTTTCTGAAGCTAGCGTTCAGCTGCTTCTATAATAGCGGATTCTATTTGTACATTGTTAAGTAAAGTTAAATTCGTTATAACCCTTGCAGACGGGGTAGAGCTGACAAACTAAAAACTAATTAACTTCCGATCTTTCGCGGGTAATGTGTGGTAACTTTCTTAACAAGATTACCTTCATAAGACGAGAAACTAACGTGGAATACGACCAACAAGCTCCAATAAAAAGTAAAGTTTACCAACTACTGGTTTATCTTTGATATTGTGACTTCGGTTAGGGTTTTGTGGCGATGTTGTGAGGGTTCTATACCTTAAATGAGAAAACAGAACTCTTGCAAGGTAATCATAATCTAACTGTCCGTCTGTTACAGAAAATTTTACTGTGCAACGTGTAGACTTAATATTTAGTATAGTAATTCGTCGCTATATTTATACACATATATTTGTCATTAATTAAAAGCTTATAATATGCTTCTGAGAGTTAATAATGGAATAAATGGCTATACGGTCTAATTTAGTCAAAATGCGATTTGTAGAAATATGTGCGATGTCACTCTTGCGGACAAAATAAACAATGAAGAGATACTATAGTATGACAAGATTGGACCATAGTGTTATTACACATATATGGAGAAAAAAATGCTTAGATTGTTCGGGCATATGTATAGAGTGACGTAAAAAATCTATAGAGCGAAAGTAAATGGTCGCAGAAGCCAAGGAAAACCGAGGTTAACATACGGAAATTAAATGGCCAGAGTGTTAACTGATAGAAGCGTCAAAAGCACTAGCACACCTCGGAGAAAGTGTGAGAGGAGAATGATGAGATTTGAAAAGACGACAGAAGTATGTGAGGACCGCGATGCTTGGTATTCCGTTCTTTCTGACAGCCTCTAAAGGGTTATTGAAGTCAAAAGCAACAAACATTCCTATTTTTCATGACTACATAGAGAAGCGATGCGAATGGGAAATGTAAATTTGAAATAAACTATGTATTACTAGCTGTACTAGCGACTTCACTATGTCTTCGTGGCAAATTTTTCCGTGGCTTACTGAGTTTGAGGTAATTTAAAAAAAAAAGTAGCATGTGTCTGTCTTTTTTCACGTACTATCGTACCAAATTTCATCACAATCATTTCAGTGGTTTAGTACTTCCCACACAAAGTTACATCCCCCCTTTCACCTCCATAGGGGTAAATTTTTGATATACATGCTCATGTCCATTCTCTTAAATCAAACTATCGCCGTGCCATATTACATCGAAATCGGTCTGGCGGTTTAGCCGTGAAAACGTAACAGACAGATAGGTAAACTTTCGCATTTATAGTAGTAAGTATGGTTACTATGGATAACGAAATAATATACTTCTTTGCTGATCGGGGAGAGAAAAAAATGTGTCTATTCGTAATCGGATTCATATTTATATCTGTAATGACTGGTTTAAACGCTATGAGTCGGTGAGTCAGTAAAAAGCGAGTTAGCTTTTCCGCCTGTAAGCCGCTCGGTAAGCAGTCAGTCGACTAAACGATCAAATAAAGCCTGATTCAGACTAGGCTGGTCACTTAGTACCGAGTACGGAGTAATACCGAGTACCGAATAATTAAGTCACTAAACGTGTCTGAACATGAAAATTTTGGTCCAGTAGTTTAGTAAGTAATTTAGTGGAGTAAATTTGATCTACTTTTTGGGAAATTACGCCCTCCACCATGCGTCGTTTTAGTAGAGTTCGCTAGCTGCCGCAAAAATGACGTTTCGCAGAAGTATTTCTTTATTGCTTTGAAATACATAGGACGTAAGAACAAGAAAACAAAATATAGCAATAAGGAGTTTCCTTTTTCCACTAGTTTATTTCTTTATCACACAGTTTTCTTCTTCCACCTCTTCTAAAATATTCATTGTAAGCTAGATATATAAGATGAGCTTTATTATATCTTTTTCGCTTTATTTTGCTGCAGACTGTTCATCTACCAAAGCACCACTCGGTGTACTGTGCACATAAAGCACTCAACCCGTAAAGTAGGAATGTCATTATTTTGTGTGTCTGAACACTATTGCGGTTACTGTATTCTGTTATATAGTTTCATTTTTTGCTGTTTTTGCCACACCACCGAATATAACAATCAGCCATTACATAAATATTTAAATATCTATCGGAATATACACAGATGTGCACACAAGTCCAGTATTGGTTATATACTGCTTAATGCGAGCGAGAGTTGATATTTGTTAGTGTAAATAAACTGAGCAGTGGTGAATAAGATGTTCCGACATTTTGTCTCTATAGGTTGAGTGCTCCTTGACTGCACGACCGCAGTGTGAACTATTTATTGGGCAGTATCGAATTTTCAGTTATTAAATTACACGTCACTTGACCAAACACCATCTGATTCACAGACTATTGACTCCACGGGCCGTACCTAATATAAGGGAATCTGCCTTTATAACGCCCATTCATAAAAAGGGATCTAGGAATGAAATAGCCAATTAAAAGCCCATTTCTAAACTATGCATCATAGCAAAAATTTTTGAACGTGTGATTTATGATTAGGTTTATGCAGTAATTAAAAACTCTTTTAATTCTTTTCAACATGGTTTTCTTAAAGGTCGCTCTACTGTTTCCAATCTAGTCTTGTTTAATGAGTACTTAACGGAGGCCGTGAACACAGGTAGCCAGGTTGACGTGGTCTACACGGATTACAGCAAGACTTTTGACCGAATAGACAATATTCTATTAATAATAAAATTAGAAAATGCAGGAATTAGAGGTGACCTGCTCAGATGGTTCGAGTCATATATAGACAACAGAACACAAGCTGTGGTTATAAACAACTATGTCTCAAGCTGGGTTAGGCTTCCTAGTGGTGTGCCTCAGGGTTCCTTGCTTGGGCTTCTTCTCTTCATAATTTTTATTAACGACATCAACACTTGCTTTAAGCATTCCAGATTGCTTTGCTTTGCGGACGACATGAAGATATTTTCTAAAAAAACCTCTCAGGCTGACGTCCAAACTTTGCAATCTGACTTGTCCCGTCTTGATAGCTACTGCTCCTTGAATAAGTTAGATTTGAATCCTAAATGTTCAATTGTTACATTTACCAGGAAGCTCGTGATTATGTTCCGGAACTATTCATTTAGAGGGCAACTACTAAATAGATCAACCTGAATGCGTGACTTAGGAGTAATTCATGATTCGGAAGTGTTGTTTAATTCTCATATCGATAGTATTGTTGCTAAAGCCTCAAAGGCTTTAAACTTGCTGATGCGTAGTTCGACAAGCTTTACTCGTGCTAAAACATTTAAAATGTTGTACTGTTCTTTGGTTCGTAGTCATTTGGAGTATGCATCACAAGTCTGGAACCCATTCTACGGTAAATATAAAGTGCTAATCGAAAATATTCAAAAAAGGTTTATTAAATACATTTGCTACCGGTTAGGACTTCCTTACAAATCTGAAAACTATCTTGAATTATGTAAAAAATTTCATTTTGTAACCTTAGAAAAACGTAGGGAGATCACAGACATATTATACTTACTTAAAATAACATCGAATGGTGTTGATTGTCCTCATTTTCTGAGTAAAATTAAACTTAAGGTTCCAGCAAAAATAAAAAAATTGAACTCGCCTCTGCACATACCTGCAGTGTCGTCAAAGTATAGGCAAAATAGTTTCATGTTGCGTGCAAGCAACGACTAGTAGGAAACTCAATATTGACCTCTTTGCAACTAGCGTGCCATCGGCGAGAGGAATGTTAATCAAGCAATTTTTTAACAATTAAAATTGTGTGTTTACTATTAGCGGTATAGCGTTTAGCAATTTAATATGTATGTGTATGCATAACTTTTCATTTCCTATGGCAAATACCCATACTTACATTTTTATTGTATTTTTTATCCGCGGAGACTTGTCATTAGCACTTTATGTCATATTCAAACATATTGATACTTTTATTGTGACATATTATGCTGTTGGTCTTCCAAAAAATAAATAAATAAATAAATAAAAGAAAATAAAACCAAGCATAAGCCTAAATACTGATCCGTGAAATTAGAGGAATCAAGGTGTGATTTTAAAGCATCGTAATGCTCTGTCCACTTCCGTAAATGTGTGTATGTAAAATATTTTATTCAAACACATGTCAGTCACACTGTTTTCAAAAACAATAGACAAATAAGAGCCTTGTCTTCACAACACATGTTCCTGCCCATTAAAATAGTGTAGAAGAAGATTAATTTTCTTAATCACCTATCTATTAGAACAAGTTCATCTGCCATCAAAATAGAGTCGATATTACTATAGCTCGTACCAACATCACGTTGCTAGTGAGGGGACGTCGTTAGTTTAGCGAAATAGTATTTTTAGAAAACTCGTACTAATTGCCTTCTATACTAATATTACAATACTATAAAGAGGTAAACTTTGTTTGTTTGTATGCGATGGATAAACTCTAAAACTACTCAACTTATTTCAAAAATTCTTACACCTATAGAAAGCTTCATTATAATGATAATTTTCAGCGAGTAACATGAGTTGTATTTTATTGTAAAAAATTGTACCCGTGCGAGTCGGGGCGGGTCGCTGGTTATTAAATGACATTTTAATAAATAAAAACTATACTTTTTTGTTTCGCAGTTCATAATTCTTTTGTTTTCGTTAGTTATTAACTGGAAAATGGTCCACTAGATGACGCAACAGTCACGACTGTCACGTGCTTTCACGTACTTCGAGAGGTAGTGTAAAATAGCATTGTAGAGACTTCATGATGCAATTTCAATTCCAATCACCTTTTCCCATTTATCTCACAAAATGACGCATTTTAAGAAAACCGTAGTACCGTAGAATTACTTATGTTGTAAACATTTAAAGGAGTTTTTTGTCGTCACAAAGCGGTGCCCATTACTGAAAAATTGGTTACAAAATCACATCAATAGTAATATCACTAATACATCGTCATTAATTATTCTGTGTATTATCTGTTTGTGTGTGTGCGCGTGTGCGTATGCGTTTGTGTGTGTGTGTTCGCGTTAGCGTGTGCGTTAGCGTGTGCGTGTGCGTTAGCGTGTGCGTAAGCGTCTGCGTGCGCGCGTGTATGTATGTGTGTGTGTGTGGGTGTGTGGATTACAATTTGATCACAATCCGCAAGCTGAATAAATGTTTGCTGGAAATTGGTTCGCTAGGTGGCGCTGCGTTTTAATATTACGCTAGCTTTTGCCCGCGACCTCGATAAATTATAGCCTATATGTTATTCTGATGTATGAGCTATATTATTGTGAAGTTTCATCAAAATCCATTGAGTAGTTTCTGCGTGAAAGAGTAACAAACATCCATACATCCATCCTTACAAACTTTCGCGTTTATGATATTAGTAGGATTATAATATTTTTGCCTAATTTATAATTACTTATGTACATTGTCAATTGAATAACTAGTTTCGTAGCTACGTTTTTTCCTTTTGTGAATTTTACAATGTATTCGATCTTGTGTATCGCTCACTTAGGCAGTCCTGAAGAAAATAAGTTCTTCGATGTTATGTTATATTTGCAATAAACGGTAGGTACGGTTCTAAACACTTTAGCGATTCTTGCACATATTTTTCGATTGTTGGATTAAATATTACATATAATCTAATAAAATAAATATTATAAATATGTTTCAGTTTTTCGTAATTGACAAGACAGAATTACAGGACAATTGTCTTGTAGTTCTTTCACTACTTATATACGCACCCGTGATTCCCCGGACGTTGCGGGTGTGCACGGGCGGCGGTGATCAGTTTCCATCAGGTGAGAAGCTTGCTCGCGCTCTCTGATATAAAAAAAAAAAATTGCAGTTTTGTTTGTTACTACTCCTGTATCCCAGCTATCTATGAATATGTCCAGCTTTAGAGCGGCGTCTAGTGACGTCACGATTTCGTATGGTAAAATAACTAGCAAATAAGAGCATATCTTACTTCTCTAATCTAAGTCTTCTGTTTTGTTTCTGCGAAAATAAAATATTTCTGTACACAAATAAATGTTATAGTATCTTGAATAGTACTTACAGATTTAAACGCCAAATACAAAAATCAAAGTAACTTTAGATTTTCGAATCACTTTGTAGTTGTTTACAGAAAAAACCTTTGTGTGGGTAGTCACGAAAATGTATATTTATTTCCTAAAACTGGATAGAATTTCTCGGAATGTTACCCTTAAAACTCAAATTCCCAGACAAAGTCATAACGGCGTTGGCGTCAAAATGTCGTTGAACCTTCTTTACATTTAAAAATTCAATTTGTGTAAAATACTGGAAAATATTTTCCATTAGACATTTAGTAGTGTTCTAAAACAAATTTTGTTTTTATTTTAGAGTTCCGTATTTTGCAACGAAAAACGAATTTTTATATACATTAACTTTTGAGTGATGCTGAAAAAAAAATGATATTAAGTATTTGTACTTTTCCGTAGTAATAAGTCAAGGTAATCAAAAACACCTTTTAATGTAGTTTGATTTATTAAAAAGAGTACAGCACCAATTGCTACGTCAGAAGCATCAGTAGTGATGGCGAGTTCAGCTGCAGGATCCGGATGTGCGAGAAGTGCTGCTTTAGAGAGAGATGATTTGCACTGTTCAAAAGCTTGTAGTTGTTCTGGTGTCATCTCGACAGGAGTGGAACCTTTCTGTTTACCTCCACTAAGGATAGCGAGAAGAGGCGCCTGTATGACTGCAGCATTGGAAATGAAGCGACGAAAGAAATTTAGCATGCCAAGGAATCTACGTAGCTCTTTGATGTTTTTCGGTGGTGGGTATGCAGTAATGGCTTCGACCTTAGATACTAGTGGACTAATACCAGCAGATGAAACATTGTGACCAAGGAAAGTTACTTGCTTCTGGCCCAATACACACTTGCTAGTATTGACAACGACACCGTAGAGTTGCAGGCGTTCAAAAAGCTGTTGCAGGTGCTGCCCATGCTGCTCTTCAGAAGACGAAAAGACCAAGATGTCGTCGATGTATCCGTAACAGAAGTCAAGGTCACGTAAGACTTCGTCGATGAACCTCTGAAAAGTTTGAGCGGCATTCCTGAGGCCAAAGGTCATGTGTGTGAACTCAAATAAGCCGAAAGGTGTAGTGATGGCAGTTTTGGGCACATCTTCTGGATTCACCAAAATCTGATTATATGCCTTTACCAAGTCGATAGTTGAGAACATGGTGCAACCAGACAGCTGGTAAGTGAAGTCATGCAGGTGACGTATAGGATAGCAATCAGGAATGGTCCTTGCGTTCAGTGCTCTATAGTCACCGCAGGGTCTCCATCCTTGATCTTTTTTCCTTACCAGGTGCAGCGCTGAGGACCACGGGCTCTCTGAACGTCTGGCGATACCGCTGGTCACCATTGCCTCGAACTCTTTTTTGGCGATCTGCATTCGTTCAGGATCCATGCGTCGAGGTCTGCAGGAAACTGGAGGACCAGGCGTAGTTCGGATGTGGTGCACAGTATTATGTTTAGGTGGAGTAAGTATACCTGCTGGTTTCGTGATCTCAGGAAACTTGTTGAGTAGTTCATGAAACACAGTGTCTCCTGAGATGACCTTGATGGAAGCGATGTTATCAGGTCTTTTGTTTGTGGACGCAACCACGGAGAGATGTGTAAGTCCGTCGACTAAGCGCTGGTTTCTGCAATCGACCATCAAATTATAAAAACTGAGGAAGTCTACTCCGATAATGGGCTTGGAAACATCGGCAACGGTAAAATTCCAGTTAAATGTCCTTCTTAGTCCTAGGTCTAGCTGGAGTTGTACGGGACCGTAAGTATGTATAACAGAACCATTCGCAGCTACCAGGTCATACTTGGTGCGTGAGCAGGGCGTCTTCATGGCTGAACGTGGGTATACACAAAGGTCAGATCCAGTGTCCACAAGGAATAACATTTTTGTGTAGCGCTCAGGTATAAAAAGACGGCCTGAAGATGATGATGGGCAGTCGCTGGCCGCTATTTCCGACCGCCCAGAGAGTTTTCCGACTTGTAAGTACACGGCTGACTACATTTCTTTGCCCTTGTACCAAAGTTATGATGGTACCAACAGTATGGTTGATTCTCTGGGGGTAATTTTAAATGTGACTTACTGCGTAAACGATTCCGGTGTATCCTGTGTCTCGAGCGCGATCGATGAGATTCATTCAGCTGGTTGGTAAGTGCAGCTACTTGTTTGGTTAGTTCATTTATTAGTACACGGAACACTTCAACACTGCCACTTTCCACAGACACTTTTTCCGAAGACATTTTTATGGTCGGTATGGAAGCGAATTCCAAGTATCAGCGGTAACCAGTTATGGGACCGCTACGTCGGTGTCACCAATTATAGGATGATTGGTAGAAATAATGGATACGCAGATTGTCAAGTATTTAAAACGATTTTTAATATCCCATTTACATATGTTCACTTTAAGTATATCAGTTTGACTCGTTTTTTTCAACTCCCTACGTATTATCTTTATTGTAAGCGCGCGGCGTGTGTAGTATAAAATATGTGGGTAGATGTAAAATAAAAATACGTATATAAAAAGTTTGCTTGTATATAAATTATTTAATTATATTTATATGTAAATATTATATTCGTATATAGTTATGTATGTGTATGTCTATGAGTACTGTAATAAGATATATAGATATATGGAATAGAGATATAGTGTAAATATTATGTGTAACCGTGTATACGTATGTAGTAAGTGTAACTCCTACACATTTATTATCAACATTACACCACATTAAAATTTCAGTATTTGAAGTTGCAACCAAAATTTTATTGTGAAAACTGTTAATTTTTAAGTTTACCATTGCCTTATAGGAAAAACCTTTAATTTTAAAGAAGATGTGAGTTATATCAAAATTTATAGAGAAAACCATCAATTTTAAATGTTGAGATTTGTAGATAAAATTACTAATTCTATAGCTTCATTACGTATATCTCTTTTAAAATGGTAACTGGTGCAACATATGTAGGTTAAAAGTTGTTCTATCCCTTTCAAATTTGTCCGTTATTTAATTTTTGAGAAAATCAAATGTGACAGATAGACGGATAGACTGACAAACGCATGAGTGAGATCTTGTTTTGGGTATACTAACGACCGACTGGGACGACTGGGTGACCGAGTTTTGCTCGGCGTCTTTTTGGTTCGAATCTCTATCAAAGAAAAAAAGCAGTCCGACGACATTGCAAGATTCGAACTCGCGCACTTCATCGTGGTATGCTTACGTTCTAGCCATTTTGGTAATGAGAAGGTAAGTTACGCTGCGGAATTCCTAATCGATAGCAATTACCAATTTTAAGTGTGCGGAAACACGGTGGTAGTAGAGGCTAAGGAAGACCAAGGCTGACTTATGAAGATCAAATAGTCGTTGTGATAGCGGACGGCGGACGGAAATGTCAAAAGCACTCGCATACCTAGGCGAAAATGTGTGAGGAGAATGATGAGATTGGAGGAAGCGAAAGAAGTATGTAAGGACTGGGACGCTTGGCGTCCCGTCTTCTCTGACTTCCGTTAGGGAGACAGCGTGAAGTTATGTAGGTATGCTATGTATGAAAACGAACTTTCCCAGAATTTAGACCTAGTTGGATAGATTTATTGCTCTCGTAAACCCCTATATTGTTTATTTAAAGGTAATCGTTGCCATTTTCGAAAATGGGATTTTAAAATATTGCAAATTATTAGGCTTCTGTGCGAAATCGGGACGCGGTGTTAGTTTCTTACTTGACACAAGACATTAATTTTCTTTAAAATTTTTGTGAATTGCTCAAATTAAGATTTACAAGTTACGTGACGCAATGATTAAAATGGTTAGTTTTATTGACGAAAGACGATAGTGTAGTTATTTTTTCTTTTTTGTATTAAATACAAGTCGACAATAAGTCGTCATTCTTGGGAGGCGAATACTCGTATTACCGTTGTCTTCAGAATTATTTGTTCGGATTCAATGGTAATTGTGTGATGTAAAAATTCTTCTTCTTTCTTCGACAAGTACATTCTCTGGCGTAAAAACGGTTCTTTTTTCTTGTCACCAATTCCATAATAATAGCGATAGGCTTCGCTAGAGTTAAAAAGAACTTCTTGGAAAAACGCGAAAACTTTACAGCCCATACAGTTTTCCGTGTCCATTATTCAGGTTAAAAATTATATCAGATAAGTGCTATCATACAATGCGATCATGCAATGTGGTGTTGGTGCCAACATTATTGTTAGGTAGTGAAGCCTGGATAAGGCCTGAAATCGAGCGAAAGTAAATTAAATGCAGTAGAAATGCGGTCTCTTAGAAATATGTGCAGTGTCACCCTTGCGGACAAAATAAGCAATGAAGAGATACGCAGTATGACAGAGTTGGACGACAGTGTTATTGTAAAAATTAAGAAAGGAATGCTAAGATGATTCGGGCACATGGAATGAATGATTGATGAACGAACGAACGAACTGACGAAGAAAATCTACAGAGCAAAAGTGAGTGGTAAGAGAATCCAAGGATGACCAATGCTGACTTATGAAGATCAAATTACCAGTGTTAGCAGACGGAACTGTCAAAAGCACTCGCATACTTAGGCGAAAATGTGTGAGGAGATTGATGAGATTCGAGTTAGTGAAAGAAGTATGTAAGGATCGCGGCGCTTGGTGCTCCGTCCGCTCTGACTACCGCGTTGGGGTTACAGCGTGAAAACATGTATGTATATTATCATATGAAACTGGTAAACAAGCAAGGGATAAAGAATCCGTCAACAAACACAAATAAACAGCGACATTACAATTATTAACCAAGTTTCTGGTGGTTAAAAATGTTAACTGATGTTCGTTTTCAATCAGACTTATAAATAACAAGCCGTTTCCCGCCTGCTTCGCTGGGCGTAAGTGAAAATTTTGTACGTAATAGTACATTTTTGTTTTAAAAATGGTGAAGGGTCTATGTAGTTCAAAAAATAAGTAGCCTATAACCATCTACAACTAATTCCGCGTCGAATGGTCATGGTCCTATGCCGATCGGTCCAGTAGTTTTCAAGTTTATCGCGGTCAAAGAAAAAACACTTTCATTATATATATATATATATATGTAAATTTCTTAAAAGCCACGTTTAAACACCAACTTAAGAAGCATTTTATGAAATAATTGTAATAAGTTTCGATTTTTAAAGGTAACTCAGTCGAGAAATAAAGGTCCTCGCTCATTTACCCGAAGTGATAGCCGAATCTTACGCGATATGTTGTTTAATTTAGCACGATATAATGTCGTGAATCGTTATTACTACCTCTGTTGATTAATCAGTAAACTGAAAACTACTGCTAGCGACCCTATTATTGCTACAAAAAGTATTTTACTCCATGGCACCGTAATTCGAACGTTGTTGCCTAGTGAATAAAGTTTACATTCGCTTTTAATAAATAGACTAGAATGTCAACCACATGGTCGCCGCGCGACAGCCACAAGAAAGCTTTTGCGTCGGGTGTCTGCGCTGTTATCGTTCTTTCCGTGATAGCCTAGTCGGTACCTAGCTTGCTCGCAAGCTGTCCGTATGAGGATGGCGAATGGATCTCTTGATGATAACTCGTCGCTCGCTAGCGGTTCACTTTAGATTTGATAACAAAATTTTAGACAATTATTTAACCGACGGGCATCTACTCGTTGAGCACGTGGCATCCACTCTGAGTCACATTACAAGTATTCAACTCCCGGCAGTCTAGTCATCAACGTGTGGAGGCCAAGCAGTAAGGCGATGCTACCGACTGGGGTGATAAATGAGTGTCAACCTGAAATATCTTTAATCCAAATAACGTTATACAGGACTTTTTGGCGGGAACGGGAGAAGTGAGGTTGGCATTTTATTTAGATTTTCTATCCAAGAAGTCCTTTAAAACTTCAGTAAAGCCTACTATCACTTTACTGGAGGAGTTTTACAATAAGAAAAAACTAATTTACTTGTGATTCTACTTATTAATACATGACATTGGCAAATGCGCTAATCTACGCGCCATGCCATGAAGGAAGAAAGAACGTTATACAGTCAGCACCTTCGTTCTATTGTGGTTTAGAGGTCGTCGATTTACGTTTATCGATATACCAATGTATTACCAGTTACCACATCACTATCTTGTTCATATCGTCGTCGTAAAGGGAGAACAGCTCATTATTTGGGAATTTAACGATGATTGTCGCACACGTCCCATACTATTCCACGATATTAGATTGAATCTATGTAATAGTGAAATACTTCATCGTCTTTAGGGTTTCGTTGCCAAAACGGCTATACGGAACTCTTACACTGTTGTCATGTCTGTGCCTATGCCACGGCCGAATTTTCCCTTCATCTTTACAACTAATAAGCTGAAATTTGGTACAAAGAACTAAATTGATAACCTAAAAGAAATGTAAAACACAAAATTAAATTATTGGTGTTCTGGATTTAATTTAATTCATTAATATAATCTTTTTAACTTCTAATTTGGACGAAGTTGCAATGGTACCCTAAGTTAATGCATGGCCGATACGCTCTTGATAATTTTTAGAGTTCCGTAGCCAAATGACAAAAAACGGAACCCTTATAATTTCGTCTTGTTCATCTGCCCGTCTGTCTGTTCATATGCAACAGCCATTTTACTCGGAGACTATTGGAGATAAAATATGGAAGGTGAGTATATGCTATGACACACTATACAATTTATATATTAGGGTAGTGTAATAAAAAATAAAATTAGGGCTGGCATTCAAATTCGTATTAATATGTAACTGAGGTATGAAAAAAAAACCAGTGCACGTAAGCGTGTGGGGAATTTATAGATAGGGCTTCAAAAGTGATACAGAACTTTCAAAGCAACTTTTTAAGTCAACAGTTCCCGAGATATGTGCTTTAAAAGTCGTGATAAGTGTGTCTTTCTCTTTAACTTTTCAAGCGTGGGGTGGAAAATACTGAAAAAATTTAAGATTGTAAAACCTAAACAGCACTTTTAACGATAATTTGTTTGAATGAATTACGTTGTATAGTTTTTGAGATAATTAATGCGCAACAAGAACGAACCATGCGCAACATTCACGCTATTAGGTATTTTTATTATTCACTCAGCGATCGCAGAAATAACTTTGTTTTTCACAGTGTAACAAACGTTATGAAACAAGAACTTTTGCTGCTGAAAGAATATTTCGTACCCTGACTACGGAACATTTTAAGTGGTCCGACACACACTTGACCGGTTTTTAGTAGCGTCATTTAACCGAATAAATGAAGCGCGGCGTTAAGAGAGTGAGTAAAAAAGAGTGCTAAAGACATTACGGAAAAAAATTCACGCGAACGAATTCGTCGGTAAAAGCTATCTATAATAATCTATTGTTGGAGTTTTATACCCAAGGACATTCGTCTAGATTCTAGGTTCCCAAACTTATTTTGTCTACTGAGTCGACAGCTCATGCAGTCGTTGTCTAAGATGCCTCCTAGCTAAATGAAATTACAAATCACCCCCCAGGCCTCTACACAACGCCCCCATTTTTTTTCTGGGTCTCTTACCGCCGCCCTTTAGGCCCGCAGCGCCCACAGGGGGGCGTTATCGCCCACTCTCTAGATTAAACATTGTTTCCATATATGAACGGGTTGACGAGAACTACAGCCTGCCTTTCTAAGCATACTCTCTTATATTATCTTCCAGACTTAACTTTTAATAAGCATTCCCGTACACGTTGCTGATTGAAATTCAAATGCTTTTTTTTTTGATTCGATTTGTGGTGAAAAATTGTATTTTGTGTCAACATTTGTTTTAATTTTTTTGTTACATAGAAGCTTACATTAAAATTTTACCTGGATTTGCTGTAATTCCCATTTCTCATACCTATTATTTCTCAAAAAAAAAACAAAGAATTTTATCTGAATTTGCTATAGTTCCCATTCCCCTCAAGAAAAACACGAAACCTGTCTGTTGAAGTAGAATTCTCAATGAATGTAATCGCTTTGCACAAGATACGAATTTCTGATTTTCTATTCGAAATATCTGGTGGCGATGTTTGTGTACGTAATTCTTTATCTGGAAATGCAGCAGTTCTATCCGTGTTTATCCTCTTAACAAATTTCGTCAAGAGTTAAATATATGTATCTGTAATGTAAACAACTCTCTACTCACTCGAATGTACATTTCGTAAAAATTCAAGACATTTCACTGGTGCCGTCTTTCACCATATATACTTTTTAATTATCACTTCAGGAGGAAACGACATGTAAGTTTCTGAGCTGGCATTATGAATAAAGTTCTCATGTCGTAACGATGTTTTAAAAAATATTTGCGAACGGATAATAATATTGAAAAGCACTGGCCTTCGCAAATTTTTAAATTTCGAAGTTGCATTTTATTAGTATTTTCGCTGGTATCCAATTTGTTTCTCGATTTGAGGAAAATGAAATGGTTAATTGTGTTGGTGTTTATATTTTGGTTGACAGAAGCCTTCGAAGAAAAGGAAAGAAGAGATATCGCTGAGGCAAGAGGCAAGGGAAAATACGCGTTGTTGAGTAAGTTTTGAAGAACATTTAATTCTTCTTTTTTTCTCTGGAGTTCAGGTAAATTATTTGGAAAATTACGCTCAACGAATTTTAATACTGGTCTGAAAGCCTGCGTAGGGTTATAAATGTCTATTTTATGCTGAAAAGTTTTGGTCTTGGGCTGGTTTGCATTGTAACTTTAAACATTTGGAATATAATTAAAAAAGTTTAAGTTTCTAGACGCCAATGACTGCGGAGTAGATTCCTTTCTGTGCATATCCGATCTACAGTTTTTTGTTGCAGAAATTAATAGCATAATTAAAAAAAATTTGTCTGATCTTTCTTTTTCTGGAAGTATAATAGAGCTGCCAGTATAATTTAAAAACCAAGTTGTTCTTTCTTCGTTCCAGAACTTTAATATAATATAATTCCATACAGTCAAATAGTGTCACTGTCAACGGTCTAACCTGACAATTTACTAATTAAATAAAGTAAAAAAAATATATCGCAACCAAAACATGTTTTCCAAATTCCCGCGCTTTACTTGGCTTTTCTTTGTTGTTGTAGCTTTATAAGAAAGCGAGTACCAATTTTGCTACCCTTGAAATATTTTTCAAAGTAGTTTCAGTAAATAAATAACGTAAAATTAAAACACACATTTATTACATATGAATTATAAGTGGCGATTATCGAGTTTTCTTTCTGTCTACCCTACTGAAAATATTTGTGCACTTCACTGTAGTCTACTACATTTGAATAAAGAATTTTAATGTGGTATTACATACATACATACATAAAGGTACGCATACACTAGCTTTTTTACCATAATAAGTAACTAATAATTTTATAATTGTATTAAACGTAATCTAATGTTATTTTTATTGTACTATGCTACAAGGTTATACTTCTATGTTTCTAGGATACTGATTACGTATCCATTCCGGCTTCACACGGGTGGATATATAAGCAGTAAAAACTTTGGCGAAGAATCAAGCTGTCTATGATTGTTGCTCGAATCTTCGTCGAATATTATTCTTATTTTTATTTACTTTAACACCTCTTTTTATACCCATATACCGGATGAATTTCTAGATCACTTCTTAGTAGTTACCTCCAGTCTCTTCTTCTGTGCAAAATTGCAAGCAATAAGCTTCAGTGGTTTTATATCGGTGTTACTGAATGAATGAGTGTTTCGGTCAGTCAATCATTCACTCGCACATGTTTGTTCTAATCCTAACTATTCCTAAGTATCCTAACTATATATATATAATGTCGGTGGAAATAATAAAAGGCATTCATTTGACTATACCATGGCAAAGCGCGACTTCCGATGACGCGCTAACGGAACGTCGGGGCCGGCGCTGAGTCTGTTAGACTACGGCGGCCGGTGCGATAGCATTTCACCGACGGATCGTTTGCTATTATTAAATTTCCAATTACCTACGTAATAATTGTTATGAAGAGTTTTCAGTCGTTTGCACATTAATTTTGTCTTAACGTTGTATTTTATGGAGTAGTTCGCCTCTTGTAAGATTAGATTACCTATTTCTCATGGCTGAGTTGCAAAAGCACGAATTGCCCCGTGTCTTTTCTGACACATATATATATATATATTTCTTTTTTTCGAAGTTACATATACAGGGTGTATATGAAAACGGGACAGTTACTTTAATGGATGAAAGGGCATAACTTTAGTATGTAGTTACAAAAAGAATTATCGAAAAAAACGTATCCGTTTAAGAGTTATGACCGTTTTAATTTTTAAGTGTTATCCCCACCATTTCTCGTAAAATTGGGTTGATCGTGTACAGTTACAGATTTTAAATCTTACGTTTTTTTTATTTTGTAATAATTGGGGTATACGCATTATTTTCGAAAATGGTTTTCAGGCTGTATTTCAGTAACGGAAGAAATTATTACAAAATAAACCGAACCGCAGAACTTTAACTCTGTAGTTAATTTTTTTCTTCTTATAACTATTTAACTTCTACCTGTATCGACCAAGAGCCAGAGTTTATTGACAAAATCTAGTTCTAAAAGCTACTTGATATATATAAATATAATATATAATAGTACATAAAATATAAACATTATTAAAAATGCATAATTTCTATTCATGTTTATATTTTATGTACTTATTATAAATTACGACATTGTTTTCGGACTACCGAGCTGTTCCCTTTCATAGTAAAAGAATGATTTTTATTTTAACATTATCTTTTGCGATTCTTGACCGTAGAATTTTGTTATTACGCCGTGGAATTCTCATTTCAAATTTTCGACCCGTTTGATGTTATCGACTATTTCTCCCAGAATGTTGATAAATCAATAAATCGCCGCGCTTGCGTATAGTAATGTAGGTGCTGAAATGCAACAATTTAAGAGTTTCTAAACCTATATGATTTTTTAAATAAAAAAATGAGCCGTCGCCGCACGCCTGACAGATTTGAAACATCGAAACTATTTTGTATAAAAAAATTTGCACGAAAGGATGGTTAATTAAAAGAAAGGAATATGGCACAGTAAAAAATTATGGCATAATAAAAAAAAATGTATACAGATTTAAAAAAAAAATTCTTTATTTAAAAAAATCTTTATTTAAAAAACACTGGCAACGTGTTCCAAAGTGAATAATAATACTGCATACACTATAGGCATACGACCTCAGTACAAGCACAGTACAAGTGTACAAGCGCGTGTCGCCACGTCGTCACGTCAGCAGCTGATCTGACCCGCATAAGATGTTTCACAGCAAAAAGTCACAAGTCAGAAAATTGGTGACATTGCCTTTGTATTAGAAAGTAAAAGGGCCTTATACCCAAAATTGTTAATACGTGTTAATTTAATAATAATGTCACTTGGATTTGTTTACGTACGTTTTCACTTTTTACTGAACATTGTTACAGATAAAATGGTATAACCACCTCTACAGTTTACAGTTCACTTTGCTAACAATTCCTCGTTAAATTATCGGTATAAATGTTTAGCCTGTAGAAGTAGTTGGTAATATAAAAAGTAATGTATTGTGTGAACGATATGAGCTGATCCCTCTAAAATCTGAATATATTTTTACACATCAAAGGGACTGGGACCAATAATTCCGCTCTTCTTAATGTCTTATATAGTTGGGTAATAAACTAAAAAATGCAAAAACTGTAAACTTAGTACCCAATGCAGTATGACAGGGTTGCGCGACAGTGTTAATGTAAGAAAGGAATGTTAAGAAAGGAATGCTTAGACGGTTCGGGAAAGAATAAGTAATGAAGACCGACAAAGAAAATCTACAGAGCGCAAGCGAGTAGTACAAGAAGCCAAGGAAGATCAAGACTGACTTACAAAGATCAAATTGCTGACGGAAATGTCAAAAGCGTTCACATACCTTGGGGAAAATAAGTGAAGAGAATGATGAGATTTGAGGTGAAAGAAGTATGTAAGGACCGCGACACTTAGCGCTTCGTCTTCTCTGACTACCCCATTATAGGGATACAGCGTGAAGACGTATGTATGTAAACTTACTACTCTTTGGGAACGTCTTCGCTGACACCTTCACATACTGATTTAAGACCAGGTTATTCGAAATACCATGTTGTGATTTACCGCTATGACAATTAAAAGTCGACATTTCTACTAAAGCTATTGAATTTAAAAAAAAAGCGCCAAAAAATACTGATGACTTTATCTTACAAATGACTGAATGAATCGAACAGTATTTACAAAAATTATATTAAATTAGAAATAAAGGTGGCTTGCACCGACTATTTAAACTCGATTTAAGGATTTGACATCTCGCTTGCACAAACTATTAAATCGTTGGTGCAAGCGAGATGTCGAATCCTTAAATCGAGCTTAAATAGTTGGTACAAGTCACCCCAAAATATGTAATTTAATAGACAAGAAAGTTTCCTTTCGAGATTCTCGTTTACTTGAGCGATAACTCTAGAAAACTTTGAATTAAGTGATCGATTGTATTTTTTATTAAGTTTATTATTTTCTCTAAATTAACATAAACATCGTCAACCAACTATTAAAGGCTCACATTATTCTTTATAAGCCTCTACTGTATTTCTTCACCTCTGCCTCACTCTCTCAATTTGTTCATCACCTGGCCTTAAAAGTTTCACTTGTTTTCCAAGCTCCAAGTGACACGCTTTGATGAAAACTGATGCAAGTAACTTGTAAAAGCTGTCACTTGGTTGGAAAATAATATAATGTTAAAATGGTCCAGTTTCAAAAAGTCAGCTAGCCTATTTTCCACTCCAAGAATTTTTGCGTTGTCCCAGCGCGTCCATGAATACTTAGGAATGATTGGAAAATGTTTTTGTAACATAAAACGTTTTCGAATACTGAAACAATTTCTATAGTATCCATTTTCTATGCTACAAGTACAAACGAGAAAAAAATGTGAGAAGATATCAGGCAGACATATAGTATTTAATAATCTTGGTGGAACGAGTAATGTATACGTGTAGGCTTAACAATTTAACGATTTAAGGAATTTATTAGTTCCATTGCTAAATAATATTTAAAATGAATAATAATAATAATAATGTTATGAGCTGAGGATAGTAAGATGCCGGTTAAGGGTGCAAAGAGTTTATTTTCCTTCGTACAAGCAGATGTCAAGAACACGCGAACTTAATTACGGCGGTTCCTAATCTTCGTAGTCGCCCTCGAAGTAGGTACTCGCGTAGCAGTCACCGAAAGTACACGCTTCACTCAATAACAACGTTCCCGAATCGCAGAGTTCTTCTATCCAAGGTCGTCGCTGTAGTTGTCGTAGTGGTCTATGTAATTCGCCTTGATGCGCCTCGATATATCGCCTCGATCGATAGTTGAGAAACACTGACTCGGCGGTGGACACGGAACTCTATTTATAGTTCGATAAAAAGAGGGTAGAACTTTCTAGTTAATTACGCTCGCTAACAATAATTCCACTAAAAGTAACGTTTCTAGTTCCATTAAAAATCGACCTTATTCCTTACGCATAAGGTCCAACCGTAACAATAATAATAATAATAACATAACACACTTAGACATTTCACACATTTAATTGGTAATTAACTATTGTAGCTAGCGCTTGTTTAAAGATTGCGCATCGAAATTGTAAAAACGAAACCGTCATTGATTTCGTCCGTCCGTTTGTGTGTCATAGCTGTTTATTCCAGCAACTGTTAATGTTATCGACTGGAAAATTATACTTGCCCACCTTTAAATAAAATAATTAAACAATAAATAAAAAATAAATAAAAATATTTAGTTATTCATTAACGGAAAAAAATGACGTTTTCGTTTTTATTGCAAAAGGGGCCGAAGGGGTCATAATTTTAAAGTAGGGTTACTAGGTTAAGTGGGGTATTATATGAAAGGGCTTCATTTGCACATTATAAAACATATTTTTATTTTCTTTTACGCTGCATGGTTTTTGATTTACGATGAATAACACTAGAAAAATACCTTTCCTCCTTATATCCAAATTTGCAAAGCGAAAATCTGAAATAATTAGTGTTGTTATGTGTTTGCGTGTTAAGGTTTTGACCGGTGTTTTTTAAATGTAATGCTAAAACGTTCACATTTAAGAAGACCATATAATCTTGACATTAAAAAATCCGTTTGAGCTGCAATGAAAGGAAGAAAATTAAGTTTAGTTGCATTCAGACAGGTCGGTATAAATAACTTAGTAAAAAAAAAAAATCTCAGACAGGATTTGCGGTGAATGCAGAAAAATTAAAAAAGTTTTTTTACCGACAGTTTTACTGTGAATGAATAATTTTTAAATTAAAATCTAGGAATCGGAGGAGATATTTAACGGAATTCTTTGCTGAATGTTAATTAAAAGGCTTCCATTTAACCCCAGTAGGAAAAGAGGGATGTTGCATATTTAACGCTGTAGCTTGTCTTTGTTTGCGGCATTCCAGCATTTGAATGGGAAACATATACGGTATATGTCATTCGGTATAAGTTCTTTAGGTATATGATATACCTAAAGAACTACAATTTCATCTATTTGAAAAACGATTGATTGGTACTTCGATAAGTGAGACCAAAATAAGTCTTTTCTCTTAAAGACTTTCTATAGGGCAGAAATGAGTTTGAATAAGGAACAGGGATTGATGCGTAGTTTTGAGAGCCAAGAGGTCAAATGAAAATATTGTATGAAAAATGTTACAGGTTGATGTTTATCTGGGCGGGGGTAACTGCGAGCCAGAAAAAAAAATAAATTAAAAATTTAAAAATATAAGATTTATTTGTGTTTTCACGTATTGAATAGCGTCTCTCGTTTATTTTTTTCGTAGAGAGGAATGAAAAGTAGAGTGTATCGTTCGGTAGTTAAATTAATTCTTTGTCTCGGGTGCTGTACATTGAATCCCTCGATGCACTCGGGATTCTACTGTACAATATTTCACTTCCTTCTGGACTAAAAACTTGCTTTGCAATACATTAAACTATTTGTACCCATTTATTGTAATGAAGTCGTATATTGTTTAGCAATCTTTCGCCTGAAGTTTCGAACTTGTTCATTGTTACATGTTTCGTCTCTTGACAAGCATTCCCGGCAATTTCTAAAGATTCGGATTCGGTCAGCTATTCAAAACACATTCACATTCGGTGCTAGACACTATAGGCAATGGTTGTGGTTAGCTGAACGAATCTGATCTTATGAATTTTTTGAGGATGCTTCGTTGGGAGGCCAAACACCGTCCATCGACAAGTTTGAAACTTGGGTTGGAAGACAGCTAATAAACATTTATTACTCGAGATATTACATATTTTCGCAAACTAACATTTTTATCGATATTTTTACTTTGTTTTGATCGCTTAAATACATCCTTATTTGAACGGATGAAATAGCCTATTTACAATTTTTATTTTTATGTTGCAGCAAATCTTTCAATACTTTTGGCGGCAAAAGTTGGTTTTTACAAGATATGTTTAGGCATCGCTTTGGTTGTAGCCACTGTGAAAATGTTGGTGGTTATGGCGTGGGTTCTTGCGGTGTCTAAACATGCGCCTGGGTTGTGGTCGTCATACCAAAAAGCTGAATTGAGTCATTATGGTCATCACAGCTTTGATAAAGAATACGAAGATAAGAATAATCTATTTATGGATGGTTTACATAAATTATTTGGGACTTATTAGGTGTGTAATATTTATTATCTCTCTTCTATCTTTCTTGTTTTCTAGACACCTTGAAAGTTGATGAAAAATTTCAAATTAAAAAATTGTTTAAATTTTGATTTTAATTGGAAGTTTTTAGTCCTGGCTTAAATTGATGTATTCGTGTGTAAGGTCTACTATTGCACACCTTCCAGAGAAAAAATATTGTCTTTGACCTTATACCATAGTTTAGCCAGTGGCGTGTACTTCATAGAGACAAGTAGACTCTGTCTACCCTAGCAATTTGTTAATTAACTAATGTAAGAAAAAGAAATAAATCGCAACCGAAAACATTTTCAAAATTTCCGCGCTCGCCTTATTTTATCGTTCGCCCGAGAGACAATTCGCATCAAAGGCTAAATTTACACACATGCAAAGATTTTCTACCGTTGTGTTTCGTATAATTACACGCGTGCATCTGTAGTGGTTTTGAATGTTTACTTATCCCAAAACACACACACAAGTTAAAAAAGAGACACAGTCTCTAGCCAATACCAGCATGGGACAAAAAAATCATCAATAGTTTTAATTTTATTAGTTAATAGTGTATGAGCCTTCATTTCGCTGAAGGGTTAATGGTTAAAATTGCGTGCCGTTCTTTTCCTGATATCTTATTGGTAAATATCAGATACAAAACATAATGCACCCGATATCAAAATGCGTTCATTTTTATTATCTACGAGATTTAGATTTTGCGATGACTAAAAGTTTATACAATTAATTTAACACATTAAGAAAAGTAACATATAACTTAATTAGAAAATAATTTAACTTCTTTGAATGAATAACATGAGCCAGCGATCTCTTTTTTTTAAACGCCCTCTAAACCATTTCCAGTGACTTTTTCATCCTTACTTAAAGAATATTTAACAAACTGGTAATAAAAATAACAGATGGCGCTCGTCGGCATTCAGATTTAAACGAAATTATTGAGCAACATTGAGATAGGTAATGATAATGACTTTTAAAATTTGTTATTAAATATTATAAGATAATCTTTTTACAAAAATTATAATAAGCAGTTTTGCTATAATTGAAAGATTTTTCTTAGTATTTCCAATGAATAATTAACATGACCTAAAACATATTTTCAATTAGACACAAAATTTGAATGACGAATTCGGTTTTATCTTTTTAGGCTACCCTATTAAAATTGTCTGTGCACGTCACTGAGTTTAGCTGTACTTATAAAGTTTGTCTAAAATCAGATTTATACTAAAATTTGACAAACAACTAATTAACTTTGGAGCCATTAAATATTTCTGAACATACATGGAAATCCAATCGATAATTGTTGAGGTCCCTTATTGCTCTGCTGTCGACTTATACCTCGTGATACACCCTGTCTATGAAAGAAATAACTGAGATTACAACATAACCTAGCCTAGCCATAATCACAGCCTAGCCTATCACAGGATTCCGAACGTTGAAATTTTGCACAGACATTCCTGGTTTGCAATAAGCCTCTGGGAATTCTGCTTCGATGGAGTTGAAAAGGTGTGTCAAACTTTGTAGTTACGGCTTCAAACTTAAGCACTAAGTTCGAATTATGAGTATCGCATAGCGATACAGGAAGCATTCGATTATGCCTAGACCTGTGATAGAGGAAGCATTTAATCGTGCCTACATTTATGATACAAGAAGC
This sequence comes from Zeuzera pyrina, assembly GCA_907165235.1. Classification (NCBI taxonomy): domain Eukaryota; kingdom Metazoa; phylum Arthropoda; class Insecta; order Lepidoptera; family Cossidae; genus Zeuzera; species Zeuzera pyrina. The sequence continues at coordinate 3,380,276 of OU015619.1, read as the reverse complement.
ATTCAATCATGCCTAGACCTGTGATACAACAAACATTCAACGATGCCTAGCCTGATCACTATCGGTACTTTCCTAGTTATGTGACAGGTGGTACTCATGTTACAAACAAGTCAATAGTAACGTGAGTTTTTTGGACATAAGGTATCTGCGGGTATTAAGGCCTAGCTAAGGCAGATTTGAAATTATATGAAAAATAACCAATATAATTACCAACTTTAATAATAATTAGGTCTAAAAGTTCTATTACTATAAAATATAACTGGAAAATGGCATTTTATACCATAAACAAAAACAAAATTAAACATTATTGAAAACCTTGCCAATAGGCCTTATTTTACTATGGTAGGGTAATAAAGCCTACAGCTGTAATATACTTAAATAATCGAACTACGCGTTATCAATTTAATACTTGAGATCAATAATTGCATAAACGCAGAAATTACATTAAAAATTATTAAAAAATCTGTAATTTTCTCCCCATAACAACCGTTTATTTGAGTAAATGCTCGTTCCATAGGCATCGTGGTCGTAGACACTAATACTAACGACTGTTCAATTAGCATTAAATTACAAACACTTGTTTACATTCGTAAAACGTGGAAATTTATATAAAATACATTACCTATGAAACAAATAAAATTTGATTCATGATGTAGGAGGAAAATAAAATCTTTGTTTAAATTAGGTAGGCCTTAGTTTCTCTTACATACGTCGACTACGTATGTAAGAGAAACTAAATTAAAAATATTTGAATCACAGTACGTTATTCAAGTATATATTATAAAAAATCTTGAAATGATTACGAACTTTACACTGCAAATTTATACAAATAAGTGAAACATGACGACTGATACTTGCGATGGATTCGGACCGATTTTTATTATTCGTACTGCGCGGTAGTCTCTCGTAATGTATGATACAATCCTGGAAACGGGAAGAGGGGTATTTCGCGTTTGTAAACTCATATAGATATCTTCGTGTGTTAGGCGTCTGTGAGTGTTGCCTTGAGCGGGAGCGTTAATTGTAAATACGATTTTACTCATATAGGCCTTATTAGACGACAGACCTTATTAGCCGCAGGTACCTTAGAATGTCAAAAAACTTACAAATATAGTTGTCAACGCGCAAAATATAGTTATTACACGACTAACTATCTTTAATTATTATTATTAAACAGTATAAAAAAAATCGTTGCCTGCGTCTGTCTGTTTCTCCGCTTACTTCTTCTAACCACTCAACGGATTTTAATCGGCTATCACTATCTTTCAGAGAATTTCTTCCGGAAGGTTTTTGTATAAGTATATTACAATAGTTCCTTTTCGGCTGAATCCGGACCGGTTTGCTAGTGTTTTATATAAAAATATAGTTAGTCATGACAAGGCAGAGTGATGAGATATTGTACTAAGCGTGGGAACACTTAGCGAGTGTGTAAGGTATGAGGTATGAGAGTGTTTAAGAAAAATTTAAGTTTAAGATATGAGGTATGAGAGCAAAATTTAAGAAAAAATTTATTTTTAATGTTCAAAGTATGAGAGTGACATTTAAGAAAAATGTAATTTTTATTGAAATTTCAAAGGGCATGTAAACATAACAGAGAGTGATACGTGTGCGAGAGAGACGAAAGGATGTATTTTTGTGTATGTGAAAGCGAGAGAATGAATGAAGTTGACAAATAGTGTGAAAGGGACAGATGTATCCGAGAAGAATAGGGAGTGAGCGAGAAAAATGAAATAAATGTAATGGCTACGAACCGTCGTTTCAATTCAACACCTATATATGTATATGATTTGAAAAAGAATAGGAATGCTTAACAATACAACATAGTGATGTTCGTTATGAATTTAGTATCAGATAATAGGAAGCAATGACATTTTGTGCGATTTAAATAAGCATTTTATTCCCAGAAAAAACTATAGCATAATAATATTTTTAAATTTGATATGATTATTTATGTAAAATCATTTTCTATCTAACTTGTAATACATAAATAGGATTCAGTTTATCATATATAAAAACAAAACCCTGAAAAATACATAAACAGTTTTCGACATTATAATACAACAAAGGAAATAAAACAAACAATAAAATAACAATATAACAATACAATACAACAACAAACAGTAAAATAATTTTGGAATAAATTTCATTTCATGTAAATGTTGCCTTAAGGTGGTTCGTTTTCCATACAAAAAGTAATCATAATATACTGTTTCATTGAATAGTAAAAATGCTTAAAAATGTGCTCATAAATACTAGTTCAGGTACTTATTTACGCAAAATTAATAAAAAGTAATAAATCTTTAATAGAAATAACATATATCAAATACCGTTTTTTACAAAATGATATGCGTGTGTGTGTGTGACGCATTTCGTGTAACAACACGAAATGCAAATAAATTAGCGATGTTGCCGGCCCGCGCGCACCGCCCGTACGCTACGTTGCCATTCATGATGTCTTTCCTTCAAACTTCAAAATCGATTAGAAACAATAATTGCGAATTTTTAACAGGACTTTAAATTATTAGTGTACACAATATATTGTAAATCGGTATCAAACATGTAGACCTAAAATGAGTTAAATTATTATTTAAAACGATGTACAATTATATGTTGTATATTATTTATGTACTTTTATAGTTGATGACAATAATAGATATTATTTGGATATTATTATCTACATACATATCTTCACGCTGTATCCCAACGGGGTAGTCAAAGAGGACGGAGTGTTAAGCGTCACAGTCCTTACATACTTCTTTCGCTTCCTCAAATCTCATCATTCTCCTCACAGATTTTTGCCTAGGTAGGTATATGCTTTGGACATCTCCGTCGGCTAACACTCTAGCTATTTGATCTTCATAAGTTAGCGTTGGTCTTCCTTGGCTTCTTTTACCACTCACTTTTGCTCTGTAGATTTTTATCATCGGTGTCATCACTCATTCTATGTACCTGAACCATCTAAGCATTCCTTTTTTCATATTTAGTATGATATTGTCGTGCAACTCTGTCATACTGCGTATCTCTTCATTGATTATCTCGTCCCCAAAAATACACCGCACTTATTTTATTTTTATTTTATTTATTACTTTCATTCGAATTCGGGCATATCCAGGCTTCACTACCATACAATAAATTTGGAACAAACGTCGCACTGTAGTTGGCCATTTTAGCAGTGTTGTATATATTCACACTATCTAATAATGCGGACAGAGCACCGTTGACTTTATTGCCAGCTGCTGTGAGTCTCTCCACATCCAGCTCACATCTTCCATTCCTCGAAAACGCGCTCTCTATATATACAATTTCGTTCAATTGTTACAGACATTTTCCATTTACCCATATTTCACACTTTGTCGTACATCTTCTCTTTTAAACACTAAAACCAAAGTTTTGTTCACATTCATATTCAATCCTTTCACTCACGGTCTTCTTTTGTGCACGTAACTAGTGTCTGCAACTCCTCTTCTGATGGTGCTATAAGCACAGCATCGTCAGCGTAGAACAGGCAGTTTGCCACTGTACCATCACATACCGTACCACTTATACTACCTTTCAATGTCTGGAGGCAATTGTCTAAAAGCCCTGTCTGACGCCTGAACAGAATTCGAACCAGGGCGACATGTCACCATCTACCTTTACGCGGGCTCTGTGGTCTCGATATAATGACCTCACATCCTGTAGTAAGGGGCCCTCCACGCCATATTCAGGCAGAAGACTATAAATCTCTTTTGCACTACTCTATCGAATGCTTTTTCATGATCCACGAAAGTGCAGAAAACTTTCCGACCTATGGCCAGAAACTTCCCCACGACACCGCGGAGCGAGAAAATCTGATACATACAACCACTACCGTTCCTAAAACCACCTTGTGCCTCCCACAAATATCTTTCAGAAACGCTTTTCATACGTTCAGTCAATACCTTGATATAGACTTTACTTGCTAAGCTGACCAAGCTGATAGTCCTATAGCACGCGCAATCTAAATATGAGTACTCTCCTAACTTTTTATTGCCATCATAATACCAGATGACCTCACAGCGTATTGCCATTATTTAATATACGCATTTTACAAACTCTACAAAATTAATCCAAATTCAAATGAAAAGGCCAATAACCAAGGCTGGACATATCTCGCTTCTGAACTAAAAGCATACTAATTAATATGTACTTTAAATTATATTAATTAAATACACTATAAAACTCACTAATCACTCACTAAAACACTTTGCATAACTTACTGAACATAAATTTTTAACCCCCAACGCAAAAGAAGGGGTGTTATAAGTTTGACGTGTCTGTGTGTCTGTCTGTGGCATCGTAGCTCCTAAACGAATGGACCGATTATGATGCAGTTTTTTTGTTTGAAAGCAGGTTTTCTAGCGGTGGTTCTTAGGCATGTTTTATCAAAATCGGTTCAGTCGTTTGAAGAATATCAGCTCTTTTTTAGTTTTTAAAGGGACGCGAGCATCTTCTATTAGACTAATCAATGCGAAATTTAGTATATTGTGATTTCAATAATGTCACAATAACATAGTAATCTTGAACAGATGCTGCAGCATCATCTGAAGTCAACACGATATCCAACTCCTCGCCACTTACAGTAGAGGTATCATGTTTAGGCTCATTGAAATGGTCAGTATGAATATGTTATAGATAGATAGATAGATTCTGATCAGGGTCTGATGATGGATCAGAGAATTATTGTCAGAATACTCAGATTTCGGCGAGGCACGATCTCGTGTCGCAATTTCATGTATCGTCCCGGAAAGTATTTGCGTGAATGTGAGAATAGTGTAGATTGTAGAGTGTTCAAAAAGCATGAAATAAATAAGCGTCGTCACGTCGGGGGATCGCTAAGTAAATAAAGCAATAAAAACAGAATACAACTAAAAATAATAAAGTATGTATGAAATTTAAATACAAGTAAACTTAGTACTTACTAACTAAGTAAACCCGACGTAACGACGCTTGGATATATTACTACTACTTTATGTTGAAACTTATTACAAATTTAACCTTGTACATACATATCCTCACGCTGTATCCCTAACGGGGTAGTCAGAGAGGACGGAGCGCCAAACGTCGCGGTTCTTACATATTTCTATAGCTTCCTCAAATCTCATCATTCTCCTCACACATTTTCGTCTAGGTATGCGAGATCTTTTGACATTTCCGTCTGCTAACACTTTTGCGTTTTGGGAGTGCGTTTTCGAGGGATGGAAGATGTGAGTTGGATGTGGACAGACGGGTAACAGCTGGCGATAAAGTGTACGGTGCTATGTCTGCATTAGTAGGCAGTCTGAATATATCTAACACTGCTAAAATAGCCATCCACAATGCGGTGTTGGTGCCAACTTTATTGTACGGCAGTGAGGCCTGGATATGCCTGAAATCGAGTGAGAGTATGATAAATGCGGTAGAAATGCGATCTTTTAGAAAGATATGCGGTGTCACCCTTGCGGACAGAATAAGCAATGAAGAGATACGCAGTATGACAGGGTCGCACGACAGTGTTATTGTAAAAATGAAGAAAAGAATGCTTAGATGGTTCGTGCACATAGAAAGAATGAGTGATGAAAGACTGACGAAGAAAATATACAGAGCGAAAATGAGTGGTAAAAGAAGCCAAGGAAGACCAAGGCTGACTTATGAAGATCAAATAGCCAGAGTGTTAGCGGATGGAAATGTCAAAAGCTTTCGCATATCTAGGCGAAAATGTGTGAGGAGAATGATGAGATTTGAGGAAGCGAAAGAAGTATGTAAGAACCGCGACGCTTGGCGCTCCGTCCTCTCTGACTACCCCGTTAGGGATACAGGATGAGGATATGTATGTATGTAAGATGTGGTAATTTTTTTTAATCCATTAATTATTATTTAAATCGACCCGCCCTGGCTTCGCACGGGTACAAATTTTTTAACATAAAATACAGCCCATGCCACTCGTTCATGTTATAGCTTTCTATAGGTGAAAGAATTTTTGTAATCTGTTGAGTAGTTTTAATTTTTACCATTACATACAAGCAATCAAATTTTTTCTCTTTGTAATATTATTATAGTATACATTAGCATAGAATATTAAAACTCATTATAAACGTTTATTGGATGGGTTAAGGGCAGTGATATTGAATATTTTGGTTCTTCGTAGAACATATTGAATGGTTCAGCTACCACAAGTTGGCTATGGTCGTTAGGAAAGGAAATCTTGGGCGGTTTGAATACTCTCAACAGTAGATCCACAGTCAGTTTACTTTCACCAGCCGACAATAGACACAGAGATGTGCCTGCCTGATAAAACATAGATCGATGTTTTATCAGGATTTAAAAGTAAAAGGGTTCTGCCCTTAAAAGATAATATGAGTCCAATTCTGAGTGTCACAAATGTCAATTTTCCCAGAAACCATGTAACGTATGTTATTTGGTATAGTGGTATCTTTAGTTAATCTACATATTTTCTACTTGTTAAACAGTCGAAATATTCACAGGAGATATACTGAGAGAATTGAGAGCTTAACTCCTTTTACTTCTACTAATACTTCTCCCTATTCTATCCTTCTCCGTTATATCCATAAATATTGAATCTGAAATTTTAAAAGTTTTATCGAATATAAAGGCTTATATTTATCTACAGCTTGCAGGAAAAATTTAACAAAAGTTAAAAGCCTTAGATTTTAACCCTAGATTTTTAGGAATTAAGTTCAAACAACAATTTTCTCTATCCGCTAGTCGAATCACAGTTGATTGATTTTTTATATCTATGACTTGTGTCTGACATTGGCAACTATTATATACATATGATTACCATTAAATCCATACTCACGCTCGCTCGCGACTTCGTTCGTATAATTTATAGTCTATGTGTTATTGTGATGTATAAGCTATATTATGTAAAGTTTCGCGACTTCGTTGGCGTATAATTATAGTCTATGTGTATTGTGATGTATAAGCTATATTATGTAAAGTTTCATCGAAATCGGTACAATAGTTTTTGCGTGAAAGAGTAACAAACATCTATCCATCCTCACAAACTTTCGCGTTTATAATATTAGTAGGATATAAGTATGCGTTCACAACAATTTTTTAATAAATTGTAAATACTAAATTATAAAGTTCGCATATTACATTATTCATCATAATTTTCTGTAATTAATGGAAATATTTCATATCAACAATCTCTATGTGATAATATTCTAGTTTAAAATTCTAAATTTTTCGATAGTTTGCGTAGTATTTTTATAATAGTCTGGAGTATTGTCACAGATTAATTAGTTACTAACGTATTGTTCTGTTATTTGGAATCCTAATTATAAATGTCACATTGATAGACTTGAAAACATACAGCAATGATTTTTATACTTTTAAACTATCCGTGACAAAAAGTTTTCAACGGTTCGTTCCTGTGATGAACGTCTTCTTCACTGTAAATTCAATACCTTAGAAAACCGTAGTTGGATGACAGGCCAAATCTTTTCAAATAAAATCATTAGAAATTTAATGAATTGTCCAGAATTGCTTGTTGAAATTGGTTTTAATGCACATATCACATTCTAACGATCGTGAAACAAATTTTATTTCACCCTTGCGGATAAAATAAGCAATAAAGAGATACGCAGTGTGACAGTGTTGCACGACAGTGTTATTGAAAAAATGAAGAAAGGAATGCTAAGATGGTTCGGGCACATGGAAAGAATGAGTGATGAAAGACTGACGAAGAAAATCTATAGAGCGAAAGCGACTGGTAAAAGAAGCCAAGGAAGACCAAGACAGACTTATGAAGATCAAATAGCTAGAGTGTTAGCCGGCGAAAATGTCAAAAGTACTCGCACACCTAGGCGGAAATGTGTGAGGAGAATGATGAGATTTGAGGAAGCGAAGAAGTATGTAAGGATCGCGACGCTGGGCGCTCCGTCCTCTCTGACTAACCCCGTTAGGGATACAGCGTGAAGTAAATGTATGTAGTATGTATGTAGTAGTAAACATTCTTGGAACAAATTGGGTTTTCTATAGGAATTTTTCTAGAATGTGTCGTGAGCACAACATCCTCGATAGATCTACACATTTGAATGTTTTCAGCTCTTCCTTGGCCACGTCTAAACATGTACTTTTAAAAATACTCGTTAAGAACTGTTTCTGTGCAGGTTTTTCCTTTTCTTTATTGAATCCACTAATTAGAAAAACTGTCACTATATTTTTGTTTATTCTTTGTGCTGTATTTACACAGTATGTACACACACACACACAAACACACACGCACACGCAGACGCACACACACACACATACATACATACATACATACACATACATAATGTACATCTATTACACTGCTTAAACTATATCCCTCTTATTTGTTTCGCCGTAATCTGTATATTGAAGATATAATAATAATTATATTTACGAAAATATCCATGTATTCATTTTTTTTTGTTCACAGTGCACTTCTTTTACGTGGTCGCAACAAAACTATTTGTGCTGAAAATTATTTACGGAATAATTTTCTTTGTAATACTGACCAAAGGATGGCATTTTGTTCTATGGTTTGTGAAATATTTGAAGGAAAGCAAACATGAACATCATTACGAATACATCGAACACGACTACGAACCACATATCCATGACCATTATGACTATCATCGGTATGGCCATGAGCCATATGGACATCACAGCAAGCCGCACGGTGAAATTGATTTTTCATACAAGAAGAAACTGTATGATTCTGATGGATCCTACGCTGTGAAGGGGACGTGAACTACTGAGCAGTATTCAAATCAGAAACATTTATGGAACTATAAAATAATGTCATAAAATAAGACTATGAATAACCGATTGTAACAAAACTGGTGATTTTTATATATTAAATAGAACTCGAATCAAGAACTGTAATCGAAGAAGCCATAATGAGTTGCCTCTCTTATAACCGAGTGTTAAGAATATTTTCGTGTCTATCTCATTGAGCATAACGATGAGTAAAACAGCTATATAGTAAGTTTGGCAACGTCGCACTGTCGGTGTAATTCGTGTCAGTTCATGACCGACTTGACGTACAAAACATAGCAATACTGAAAAAATTATTTGCAAAATACTAGTAGATCTTAAGTGTTTTGGTTATTATTATTCACAAAAATAAATATATGTCATGTTCAGCTTGTGTATTTGTACTATGACTTTTCCATAGTCGCGCACATTAGTACTAGTCTAGAAACTAGCTTCACAAAGCGGACACGGTCTTAGAGTGAAAACTCCGTCCATTTTAATTCTGGGTTTGACACACAGAATGTATGAATGTACTACGATATTTGCTTAAGTGAAAGTGTTAAACATTATGAATACGACACAAAAATCTAAGAATTAATTAATTATAAGAATTAAATAAGTATTTGTTGCATAGTGGGAAGGGAGTATAGATAATTTAGGATGAGATGATATTACTGAACTGTGACGTTAAAAACCAGTACCGTCGTTTTCCATAGGCGCGACATAGACAGATATTACCAAGTCCATACCTACTATACTAGTTCAAAAGACAATAAAGTATTTCAAATATTTTATACAGTAATGTTCATTATTAAATACATATTTCATTTAATATAAAATGTAGTTAAACAATTTATGGCGTCAATAGAACAGTCTCTTGCACACTGAGATAAGTCAACTCAAAAAGGTAGTCAGATTCTAGTAGGTCTGCTTATTACAGATCCATTGATTAAATCTGTGTTGAAGTCCTTCATATCTCTAACGTTTTCTGTTTTGTTCATTTTATAATTTCATTTAGTTAATATTATATTCGAGTGTTTTCGGGCAAAATATCGTAAGCAACATTACGACCGTTTTACAAAAATGATGATGTCTCAAAATTTTATATTTTAAAGGAATTTTTTCGAGTCCTACATGGATATATATTAGGAATTATCAATATTTATCGATATAAACTAAAAATAGATGTCGAACATCAATGCTTTAATATCGATGTTAACACTTTCGAAACATTGATATATTATATTGATGCCTCGGATGGCAGGAAACGTCGATATTTTTTACATTCATCAGGTATTTTAATAACTCCAGGACCCCCAAGGCAAAACGTCATTGAAAAATACTATTCTCTTATTCTTGTTTGAAATAAATTCATGTGCTCAAAATAATATATTCTGTTAATTTTTCCACAATTTTGTTATTAACATCGATATCTAAGAACATAGATGTTTTCAATGTGATGTTCCTCTGATATAGATAAATGAAGACAGACATTGACCTCGAAGTCAATAGGTATCGATATTTTTCTAACATCGGTTATCCCTAAAGTACATATTATTGAGTACTATTTTTAGAATGGAAATGGAATATGGTAATTAGGATAGGTATTATTGTTCGTTTCGGTATTAACGATATTTTTTTCTATGTAGACATGACATGCAACAATTTATTTCATTTAATTTATTTAGTTTAGTAGGTTGCAAAATGTGATGTAAATAATCTGTATGATCATGTGACATATTATTAATAAAAATAACTTGTACTTAATAAAAATTAACTTAATTAATATTATTATTTTATATTTTATTTATTCTTCCTAATCTTTAAATAGTAGAAAACAAAGTCGCCGTCCATGTCTGTCTGTTCTCCGCTTACTTCTTCTAAACCACGCAACAGATTTTGATACGGTGTTCACTATCTTTTAGAGAATTTCTTTCGGAAGGTTTATATGTATAATACATGCATATTTTAAGTATAAAAAGCAAAGAAAAGTCGGTGTTTTGAACATATGTTTTGGAATTCAGACCGGCGTGATGGATTCTGGAGTTCCGAATGTATTTCAACTTGTCAATTTCTTTTTTCGTTATACGATTCTCCTTTGAAAGGGAAGACAAAGGGATCTATGCTCATACAGCGATGTCTTCAATAATAAATGAATATATTCTTCATATTATTTCATGAAAATGCCGACGTAATATATTTTATTGGTTCTTGGAGATTCTGGCGACAAATATATTGAGGCAGTCTATTTAGTAGGATCCACTGCGGCGAACTAAGCCAATAAAAAAATCTCAACGTCATACTACTAAATTAGCACTTATTTTAACAGTTACATATAATGTACAACACCGTAGATACTTGGAACGCATAACTACGTCAATTTTACAACACGGTATCCACTAGAAACAATTTGCAAACAATTAAAATAAACGCCCAACCACTCCCCACCAAAGATAATGTAAAATTACTAAGCAAAATCCCGTCAAAAACTATATTAATTTCTTTTTTTATTTCTCTGCCGGTTATCGCTGGGCGCGCCGCCCATCAGCCTGTAACATTTTTCATACAATATTTTCGTCTGACCTCTTTGATCGCGAAAGCAGTACGGAATAATATTCGTGTTTCTTATTCAAACTCATTTCTGCCCTCTATGAAAGTCTATGAGGGAAAATACCTATTTTGGTCCCGCACGAAAGTGCAATAATTGTTTTTCGAATGAATATATACATACATATTCTCAGTTGTATCCCTAACGGGGACTTAATATTATCCGGAGTTAATAACAATTCACTTAGTAGATAATAATTGATTTAGGTGCTTTCAACACACCCTGGTGTATTTCTTATTACATTTATGATTTAACTAATATAAATATTTTGAATAATTTATTTACATTTAGAATAGTGTCGTATTTTGTCAGATTGAAAAAATATTACTTATTTGGTTTTCGGCGTTTAAAGGCAGGTTATTCTTTCATTAAACTAAAAAACAAAACATTTTGTCGCTAGTGTATAATAAAAAAAAGTGTCTAAAATTTTGTCCGAGACGCTTTGCTTAAGTATAATTTAATATTAAAAAAAAAAATTCAGAATAGCCAAAAACACCCATTACTTCTATTTTTAAATCTCATTTCTGGTTTTGGGATATCAATTTATGTTTCTGTGTCTTTCAGCTCAGTAGGCAGTAGGTGCAAGGACGACATAATAAATAGACTGTACCAGACAGACAGAAGGGCGGATAGACATAATAAAAATACAAAGGTTCCCTTATAGCCATTTCGGTTAGGAAATCTTAAAAAGTTTGTTTCTTTATGAAAAAAAATGTACCTGCCTACATAGCTGTGCTCCATAGCGGTTTCAACAGCGTTAAATTTGATGTTTTCCCGGGATAAGAAGCAGCCCGGCCTTTTTGGCGGGAACGGGAGAAGTAAGGTTAGCATTTTATTTAAATTTTCTATTTTTTACATTTTTGGGAGTTTTAAAGTTCTGTGCAAGTGAAAAGAATGGAGTAGGTCTAAATAAACATGTGTAGCTGAAGTTTTCGCGTTTTCTTCCAAGAAGTCCTGTAAAACTTCAGTAAAGTCTACTATCACTTTACTGGAGAAGTTTTAACGTTTTATATAACGATTCTACTTATACTATTACATTACGTGACATTGACAAATGCGCTAATCGCCATGCCATGAAGAAAGAAAAAAAAAATAAGCAGCCTAGACACTCTCTGTAAAGTTTTCTATCTGCCAATGTTAGTGCCGTCAAAATCCGTTCAGTCGTTTCAGAGATTAGCACGGATACCGAACAGCCAGATAGACACAAACGAAAAGTCTTAAAAAACTCATGTTTGGGTTTTGGTAATGCGCAAATAAGTACATATTGTATGAAACTAACAAAAAGTCTTTTATTTCGAAATCATAGATATTTCAATTTTATTTATTTGTATGGAAGACTAGCGACCTGCTCCGGCTTCACACGAGTAGACATTTTTTGAAAATAAAATACAGCCCACACAATATTGTTACCCGCTGATAATGTAGGTTTCTATAGGTGAAAGAATTTTTGAAATCGGTTGAGTAGTTTTTTATTTTATCTATTACAAGCAAACAATCAAATTTTTTCTCTTTATAATAGTAGTATACTCGTAGATGTATGGATACAATTGGGCAGTGACTTGTGGCTAGAGAGACGCAAAGGTGAGAATGCCCGCCAGAATCACTAGTGCCTTAATCCCAGAATAGTATTTAAACTCGATCTAAAAATGTTATGATTGTCAATATTCTATTTTCATTTATTATCTCGATCATGAGAATGCTTCACCAATGCAATTGGCCAACCAATTTCAAATAAATTGAACGTAAATTCTAATTATTCATGAGACTAGCGCAGACAAAGTTCGTTTCAAAGTAGGTAATTCCATTACGTGCCGCATAACCACAACTGGCGACTATGGAATTGAACTCCGAAAGATAGTTTCAAATTTATTAGGTAGCAGAATATTGTTACGGTTGGATCTTAAGTCAACATATTACGGTTGATTATTGAATACCATATCACACGCAAATTTCTAGAGCCTATGTCTCGACACCTAGGCTCTGCAGACCTATGACCTAAAAACGCATTGCTAACATTTAGATTTACAATCGATTGGTATACGTAAAATTAAGCATCAAAAACCGAGTTGTAATTCGAAAGTTCTGGAGCGATGACGTGTCATACACTAACTCATGCGAACTGGCGGTTCTAGAATCATGTATTATTATAAGCGAGCGTAATTATCTATAAGATTCCACCCTCTTTATCTTTGCGCGCTATTATTATTAGCAATCGGGAATGCTCTAAGAAGTCTCTACCCTCGTTTTATCGGGCTATATATAGGTCGGCAAATCCGCCTAGTCAGTCAGTCGACTATTGATAATAAGCGATATATTAAGGCGATATCGGGGCTAATTATAAAGACTACTATAATGACTACTGCGACAACTCTGGATAGAAGACAACAGCAATTCGGTAACGTTGTTTGTCAAGTGAAGCGTATACCTTCGGTGACTACTACGCGAGTACCTACGTTGAGGGGCGACTATGAAGACTAGGAACCGCCGTAATTGAGTTCGTGTGTACTTGACGCCTGTCTGCACGAACGAAAATAAACTCCTTGTAACCTTAACCGACATTTGATTACTCACAATTCGTAACAGTACTAAATTTCGATTTAGTTACATGCGGTTTAGTTTCGATTTTGTTTTTAGATTTAGTTATATATATCTGTATATATACAAGGTTCTATACTTCTATAGCATAGAACCGTGAAAACGATCACTAAAAAGGAATAAATTGCTTTGTGCAAAAGAAAGGGATGTTAAGGATCGAGTCTTCCCGTGTCCATTCTACCATAGAACGTCTTGTCATCCTATGACAGAACGTAAACTTTGGAACTATATAGATCAGCGGTTCTCAAACTTTTTTGGCAGCGAAACCCTTTTAGAACACCTATTTTACGGTGCCCTAAAATGAAAAATCCTACTTTTATGTTTATTCGAAGTTTCATAAAAATGATACAAAAATAAATATTTTACACAAGTTACAAAACATTGTATTGATGGCATTTTAAGTTAATGAAATTTTATCCTTTTATTGAAAGCGTATGAAGTAGTTTTTTTATTTTTCACCAAATTTTTGGCTATTATGTGATTAAGACCAAAGTATTACAGTTTATCTATGTAAAAAATGTAATGAAAATAGGTTTCTTTCTTCATGACGTGGCGCACAAATGCTAATGTTACGTACTCGTATTACGGTAGAATCGACATGAAGCACGTTCGAAGTGAATTTGTTTTTTCTTCTTATCGTAAAACTCCTCCAGTAAAGTGATAGTAGGCTTTACTGAAGTTATAAAGAACTTCTTGGAAGAGCGCGAGAACTTCAGCTACACATGTTTATTTAGACCTACTCCATTCTCTTCACTTGTACTGAACTTTAAAATACAATCTACTTTCACTTTTGTACTTTAAAACTCCCAAAAATGGAAAAAATAGAATATCTTATAAAATGAATAAAAATGACAACCTCATTTCTCCCGTTCCAACCAAAAGGAATAAAAATAGTTCTTATAGATTTCGTGAAATTACGTTCAGAAATCGACTTGATGTGATGTTCTTATAACGATTTTGATGTTTTCTTGCATTATTTTTATGAAATTAAATATTTTATTTATTTTGTGTGACATTATTTTAGCGGAGCCTTCGCAGAGGCCTTACAGAGCCCCGGAGCTCCGCGGAGCACACTTTGAGTATGGCTGATAAATAATACAGAATCCAGACGTACAAACATTTTATAAAACAACTTTTTAAGAAAGAATCGAAACCGACTTTAATATAAAACACTGAAAAGTACAAAATAACTACATTTTACTAATCAGAACTCAAGTAAAAAAATAACTTTTCAATACGATACAAGTACCTACTTATGTAATTAATTTGATAGTTATTGAACTCGCTCCCAAACTTATCGTACTAGTAGACTTTTTGTTTGATTTTTATCGGTTTCACTGTTGAGCCATTCTTATTCAAATGCTCCTACTGCACGGACCAATCGAATCTTTTGTACCATTCATTCCGTTGCACAGTCTGGTTTTATTTCATTCAAGTTAAAACAATATGTGGAATGCAATACAACAGAAATCATAACATTCCCAGTGACGTAATGAGAAAACGAGAACTGTGGATAGACAAAACCACGTGCTTGCGTTAAGAAAACTATCCCTTTATGGCTGAATTGCAATTGGAAGGAGAACTATTCATAGTATTCACTTGGAGTTTCACAATTTCTAAACATTAAATTTGTTTTTAGCTTTAGCCTACGCTTTGACTTGCACAGAATTTGCAAATCGAAATAGTAGTGTTTTAGTTCTCTGATAGAATTAATAATTTCTCGTCAGATACGTCTTTGCAAATATCATCATAGCTTTATAAAAGCAGTTTATGTGACTTAAAAGTAAAAACCGAATCCTTATAAGGTTACTAATGGGCCCTTTCATCTGCCACAGTCCATTCTCTCAAAAACTGTATAACAAACAGACTCGAAAAGCACAGCGATCCAGTTAATTCATATATATAGTACGTTTTTTCTTACTTGTCTTGAATAGTAAACAAACACCACTTTTCTAAAAACACGGCAATCCAAAAAAACTGCAGAACTTAGGCTAGGGAGAAACGTTTTAAACTTTAACTGATACATAAAATTATCACATTTCACTGTATACCGCTTCAATTGCTCATAAAAACTAATAAAAACACGTTTTGTGCAAAAAATCAAATTACTGCCGACACAGATTATAAATAGACATGACAGTTTTGAAGTTTTCTTGTAGAGATGGGATTAAGGGGGTGAATGAATTGTAATGTAGAAATGCATTTGACATCACATTTTTCAGATGTTTTGACAACAAGTTTGTATAAAAGTGAGTAATAATAAATTAAAAAAGAAATATTATTAAGATAGATATATTTTTTCGAAATTTCTTTATTTAGAAACAAATTTTGAACGTCAAATCTACTTTAGTTCGGTTCAAAGATGGTTGTTATGTTATGATTATGAATATTACTGATTTTTTAAAGTTTTAAAAATTAAACACACAAGGCAGAATTAATAACATTATTCACGTACCTTCATTTTATACAAAATAAGTTTATTTACGTTTTGAATGTTTGTTAATTATAATACAGATTTAAGTCTGAAAACAGGTGATTAACCTTACGTCTTTTTTAACATTTTATAGACCAAATACAATTCCCTGGATATCTTCTATCTATCTATCTTCTCGATACGATATCTCATATTGACGGGTACCGCTAAAAAAATAGACATGTAGCATTGTTTTGCATCAACACAAAAATCATTCGCAGAATCTTTTCCTCCTTCGTTTTTTCAGCTAGGAACAAATTGTCGAAATTAGAAAATTAAAACGAAGTAGTTTTCTCCACATTTAGGAGATGGAGCTAATCTTTTTGTGTTCGTTCAGCTATCTTGAACTGGTGATTCTGCTTTCTTAGAAACTAGCCAGTTATCCACATCTGGGTATTCCAATTTACGCGGAATTCGTTAGCTACTTGTCTTAAATTACAAACAATCTTAATGCGTCTCTATCCAAAAATTCATTTAAATATTATTTAAATTGCAAGCTTACTATTTGTTCTTTTTGTGAGTCATTATTATTTTTGTGAGTAATAGCACAGATTAATTAGGTAAAAAATATCTATATAAATGAAAATCAATTGCCTCATGTATCACAGCATCACTTAATGACGATTCAACCGACTTGGCTAAACTCTTTTTTGTTGTGTTCATAATTGTCTGGGCAAGTTTGCATGAAAGAACATTTTTGGAAAATCCATAAAAAAAGTCGAAATTTGAATGATATTTTTGTATGAAAATCTGCAAAAAAAATTTGCTGTGTTGAAAACATTCACCATCCCACCCGGGCGAAGCCGGGGAGGGTCGCTACTAGTCATATAAAAACTGCTTGTAGTATTAGTTTTATCTAAGAAAAGTCAGTAGGTTATATAACAAAATGTACAAAAGAAGAATCACGATGAAAGTTCACAAACAATTTATATTTTTCCCAATTTTTAAATATTCCTGTTATACGCCTTCGGAAACTTTATTTTGAAGCTTTATAAAAGTTGAAAACTAGTTTTCTAAGCTCTATATTTAAACTCCCGTTTAATCATATGTTATCGTGAATATCTGAAAAATTGTGATACATCATTGAATATTGTTTCGATTTATGTATTACAGTAGCATCCAGTGATATCCAATATTCTGTTGTTCGCTCAACAGCTAGTTCGAAAGAGCTTTGCCTCAAATTAAGTGAGTGAGTTCTTGCCCACTAGCGACTAGCTAGTCGGTAAAACAAATTCAACTGATGTACGTCTATAGATACGGCACATTCTTTAAGCAGTCACAATACTCACAATCACGATTCTGCCGTTAAAATACATTGTTCTATTCCTGTGTTGCTCACTTCAACTTTTATTCGATGTTTGTTTTAATGATGACCACTTGTAAACATTTTATTTTACAACTTCATTCCAAGGGAAACAGTACAACTGTTACGTGTATAATACAATTTTGTAACATTTCAAGAGATTTTATTTCGGTGTTTAATAGAGGTCGTTCTAAGTTGTTCAATGTTACTTATCTACCAAATAAGTGAATTAATTATCCTGAAAAAAAATTGTGAAAAACATGTACACATCTAAAATTATAATGTTATTCAATAATTTAAAAGAAAAGACAATTTTTTATAATTTAATTTCAAAATTGGGACAAAGAAACACTATTGGAATCGCCGCGGTGTCAGTCTGTCTTCTACAGTTATTTTCCTCAGAGACTATTTGGCGTAAGGAAAAGGAATTTGAAACAGTTATAAAAAATAGGAGCACAGATTCAAATGTGAATTTAAAAAGTTAAGCTTTTACTTTTTGGGGTTACAAATTAAAAAACAAAAAGAAGAGACCATCGTTTCTCCACTTGTTCTTTTCGTCTTTCTCGAAATCGAATAAAAGATCCCCTACATCATAATTCAAATATCTATGACATGTTATTGAGTGTTATTTTTTCACTACACTTATTCGAAAATCTTTTCCAATTGCTGTCTCCCGCTTTATTTCCAAAAGTATTGATAACCTGACAAAATCATTAATGTTGAGAACAAGGTGTACAATAACGAAAAATTACGTGTATTGCATAATATTAGGTATTTTGGGGTTGGTAACTAACTACACAAGTATCAATTGCCTTTGCCGGTATTTTTGTAATGTTTAAATATTTAATGAACAATAGTTTTCGCCATAATTTTTAGAGTTGAATGGAAATCTTTTAGTTTCTTCATGGACTGTGGCATAGAGTATAAAAACGTAAATTCAAAGCTAAGTCAAGTCGATCGAAAATCCAAAACTAGCTTAATGAGTAAGAAATAAATGAATTTAGCACTTACTTCCTAGTTCATGGGTAAAACATGGTTTAATCCTTTCATTTTTTAGAATACTTTTACGTAGTTTCAAGTTAATACTAGAAAATCGCTGTATCATTTTTTGTAGGAATTATATAACTCCGTTTTACCCCCATAAAAGCCGAACTATTTCTTAGCAAATATCTATGTCGTGAAAGTTTATGTACCTTACGGATTCTGAGATTTCGTGATGCGTAAGTAGCTATTTAGATAATGAGCAATATTAATATTTCTTCAATTTACCTACGGCTTATTAAGGCAATATTTGTAATATCTCCGAGCAATGATACCAGTCTTATAATTTTATAATTATGTATTACTGCATACACCTTTAAAGTGCAAATATTCCTTTAAAAACGGAAAAGATTTTTTTAACTGAACAAATTACAGGTATATGATATCTCATGGTTGCTCGGTAAGATATTTTTGTATAGAGATATTGAATATTTTCTTCTATAACGTTACATTCCATATATTTCTTTGTTTGTCTTTTGTTCACGCTCTAACAGTTGCTTACTAATGCCCAGTTGAGCATAACTGTTACGTGGTTTCCATTTTAGTATTTTTTGAGTATATCTATTATGTAATGTTTATTTGGTTTCAGGTTGTGAATTGTGTAAGAATACTAAAGTTTTGCTCACATGGGCGAAGTTGCGCCATGGCCGTTTCTTGCAGTTTTAACAGACGTATAGGTCACGAAACTGATAATTTTGGTTTAGTTTTAGGCCTCATTTTTCAAAGTTAAACCAATTTATTCAAGTAAATCTAATTACAAGGTATTTTTGAACGTCAAATGTGCTTTAGTTTGGCTCAAATAGAAAACCTCCACACTGAGAAGAATTGACAAGAAACTGAATCAGGTATCATTTTTTCAACATCATTCTACAATAGCTATTTAAAAATACAATATCCATAAAGTAAATGCATGTGCAGAGAGGATCATTTCCAGTCTGTTGTTGTGTCTTCAATAAAATCGCTAATTTTGTAGTATGCTTTTCCAATCAGTGTGCGTTTAATGACAAGTTTTAATCTCTTTTCCGTTAATTGAGTAATTTCTTGAGGAATTTTATTATAAAAACGAACACAGTTACCCAAAAATGACCCGCTTGACGTTGGTAATTTAAATATAGGTTTATTTAATTTTAACTAGCTGATCACGACCACGAGTTTCCATACCATTAATAACGCCTTTCTTTTGATATAGATCTAATTTTTTTCTAGTGATATTATGTTTTCATATAACATGTATAACGAGGGTAAGTTGAATACATCAATGTCTTTAAAATGATCTCTCTGCGACTTTCGTGCGTTCATACTGTAGATGGTACGTATTGCCGTCTTTTGTAAAATAAAGATAGATTTCATATGCGCCGCTGATACCCACAGTAGCAGACCATAAGACGTAAGGCTATGGAAATATGAATAATGAATGAATACAAAAGGTTTATTAAAATAAGCCAGTAATTGCGTGTGCAGGGAAGATCATTTCCAGACTATTGTTTTATCTTCAATGAAATCGTTTATTTTATGGTATGAATGTCTAATCAATGTACGTCTTATAACCAATCTAAATTTATTCTCTGTTAATTGAGTAAAACTTCCTGAGGAACTTTGTTATATAAACGAATGCAGTTACCCAAAAATTAAACATTTGGCTTATGTAATTAAAATTTTGGAATAACCAGTTTATCACGACCTCGGGTTTCTATACCATTAATATCGCCTTTCCTTTTAAACAGATCTATATTTTTCCTTGTAATTTTTAATATATGGTATATGTAAATCTATTATAAATATTCTCTCTATCTGTTATGTATACTATGAACGACTCGAGGGAACACGTAGGTAGTAATATTCAGACTTTAGGTTAACATACAGTTCGTTTTCGTTTCCGTCGGACCGGGATTTTTGATTTAGAAAGCAAAAGTGTTAACCCTTGTTAAGATTATTAGAGTATATAAATATAAGATAATAAGAAGATTATTTATTATGATGACATGAAAACTGGTTCATTGTGAAGTTAATTTGGATGCAGACGGAACGATATTCATTAAAAATATTTTCATAAAATTATTTTCTAAAGTTTTATAAGACCTAGGACTCCTTTTCTGTTTTTCATGTATGCTTTAAGTATGATTTTATTTTCCATGATATTTTTACTTCTAGCTATATTAGCTTCAGAAGTAAGAAGAAGCGGTTAAGTCCAGTTTAAGTGTTCAATTTACCTCTGTTTTAATTGTTATTTAAATATTTTTGAATGTTAACTAGGCAGTGCAAAACGTATTAGTTAAAAAGAATTACTGTGCCAAATTCGACTATAGTTTATAACAACAATAGATTGCGATAGAGGGACAAACACGTGAGTGAACTTAAAAGGGCTCTCTTTTCCTTGCGGAGCCCTAAAAAATGAAACAATGACAATTTTAATAAATAACAGTTTTATTTTTTATAAAATAATCTCGATAAATCTGAGCAAAACACAGCGCTACCAGAGTATAAATAACAGCCATTAGGTCGCCTTCCGCAGGTCCGCAGCACGGTTAAAGCTTCTCGAGTCAGTCTTTTGGCACTTATTGTTGAATAGTATTTTCGGTCATCACTCCGTCTCGACTAGTGCGTAGTCAAGTCCATTTCCATCACCGCCCTTCGTGACTTCGTTATCCTTCGTTGTCTTCGTTGTCGTTTTTAGCTCCTTCTTCCTTATCTTGCCAACGTGTGTTGTTGCTTCAACTAACTCTAGTTGCTCTAACGGCGTTGCGGTTGTCGTCTGGATTGGCTGCGTCTCATCCCTCTTAACTGTTGTCGTTTCAACGTTATATTCTGTTTTCTCAGGTTTCTCTGTGATTTCTGGCAATCTCACTTCGATTGGCACTTCTCTTTCCGGTGGTGGTGGAGGAAGTTCATGTTTTGGAACTGTCACCGACAAAACTCCGTTTTCATTCAGTACCGCACTCACTTCCTCCTGTTTACTACCGGGCGGCAGGACGAATCGCTGAACGAAATGATTAGCCATGAACCGCTTGTCTTCGTTTTCCTCTTTGTGTTTCCCCTCGACGACGATGTATCGGTTCTTCACTCTGACTTTCAGCTCATCCGGTTTGAATCGCCTCACTTTCATATTTATTTCATATTTATTTTGGTCGGAAACTATTTGGGGTTCCTCTAAGCTGTCTTCTGCTTCTATCGCGGCTGCTGCTCTGATGAGTTGACTCCAAGGCCAGAGGTAATGGTAGGCCAGTGTGTGCGTGATGTGTCTGTCGAGAGCTGAGAACGGGTCTTCATGTTTGTGCCTCCTAGCCTCCTCACAAGTTGTCACAGTGAGAAGCGCGAATGCTACGACAGCGTATTTGAACATTTTGGGTGGAAAGTTGTGATATCTTGTATAAATCGCTTGATAACTCGTTTATATTGCTTTCGTAATATCTTATGCCGAGTGCAGCCGCTCGCGAGGCTTATATAGAGTCGCCGGCCGGCGTGGGGCGAACGTTCGAGAATGTACTCACTCCGGTTTGTTTCATTGATAATAACTGTGCAGCGGTAACCGGCAGGTGTCGTCAACTGTTTTAGTTTTCGAGAAAGCGCAGTTTACACAGATGCGGGCTTGTTTTACTTTCAACTTTGTGAGTCATTATGATTCATACACATTTGTGTAAATGGTTCGGTGTTTATTTATAATATTATGATTAAGTGGTCGAGGTAATCGTGGATAGTGTGTTTTTAAATATTTATTACGCACTTTGTAATGTGGAATATTTATATTACTTGAAATGATTTACTTTTTAAAGGTTCGTAGCCAAAATTGTTAAATGGAGTCCTAATAGTTTCATCACGTTCATTTTGTCCGTCTATTTGTTTATATATCACAACCCATTTATACCGTCACGTATACACCTTCTGAACTCTTAGCACATAGATGTAAATTGGTAACTAAAAACCTGAAATTAGAATCGTAAAATTATTTATATACCTAATAAGTATCCAAGACCGATTTTTTTTTCTTTTTTTCATTTAGCGGTAATTTATAAAATAAAATTTTTAATTTTAGAAATGGTTTGACTCTAATATAATGCGTATCCAATACGCTAATAGCCGTATTTAAAAAAAATACTGAATATATTTACTATTGTTTATTATTAACCCTGTAAGTTCATCACTGTTACGTCATTAATAGACATATCCGAATACTAAGCTGAGGGTTCCTACTATCTTTGATCAAGTTAATTTAGACGAGCGGCCCGTCCTGACTTCGGCCGGGTTGATTACATAATATATAACCCATGTCCATCTAGAATAGTGTACCTTTAAAATGATGAAGGAATGTTTCAAATAATTGCAGTGGTTCAAGAGATTACCTTACATATATAAACAAACCTACAAGATTCGCTTTCTCTATTTATAATATTGGTATAAATATGAACAAATCTAAAATTTTCAATATTTATTTTCTATATTTGGATTACTGCATATTTTATTAAAATGACGCATTGACGCATAAACAATAATTTAATCTAAAATAGACCTGCACCATGCAAACGTGCGCGCGCTAGCTTACGAAAAATAATAAAAAAACAGTTATTTTTTTACATTAAAAACTATAATTAGTTTTAAAAAATCCAACTGCCATTTTAAAGAGTGTGTTTGAATTGATCTACAAAGAAAATTTAGAAGAATAAATCGGTTCCGTTGGTCTGAAAAATGTAAATCTCTGTTTTAAAAGAGGTTTTTTTGATTTTTTTTTTCCGTTACAAAAGTTAACCAATCGTACAACGCAACTGGCAAAATGAAGTAAATGACATGAAGAATCAAGTAACCAAATATTATTTTCATACGTTTTGTAATTACTTGAAAACAATGAAATCCCTGTCGTCGGAAACTGAACCTATCGGAGCCCTTCTCGTGTTGTTATGAAGCACAAATCGAGTGTTAGATTATTCTTCCTATTAGATTTTTCTTCAATTCTCCTATGAATATATTAAATGTGAATAAGGTACCTACAATTTTTTTATATTTTGTATCGATGGCTTTCATCGTTAAATAATCGTAAATAAATAATCAGCTCTTAAAACACTAAATCTCTTATATCATGAACATTAATGAAAAGCTACTATAACCTGTGTATTAAAAATAATCATCACGAATACGTTTCACTTGTCTGACATCTTTCGATATCTGGCTTATCGGAGGCTGCGCTCTTAATGACACCTTGGGTGACTTATGCACACCGACAACCCTGCGCATCGAAAGCATTAAACGTAACAAAAACAGTAAAGTTAAAATATGAGAAATAATACCATATGAAATGAAAATTAAATTATGATAATTAAAAATTCCTGCCCAAAAAGCGGAATCACGTGATGTCACCTCACTGAAAAACGCCTCACCATGTCCACATTAACCTCAGGAAGTTTTCTGTAATCTGCTTTATTAAGGCTACATATATTAATTTGCCCCTGTTTACAGCGCCAAAGTAATTGCCAACAACTGAGCGATGAAGTGACGTCATTACTTGATATTTTGGCAACTTAAAATTAGGGTCCATTTTATTCACTGGACTGGCCCATTGGCGCAATGGCATAGCATCAGCGTTCCAAGCTAGGGTCCCGGGTTCGATCCCCGGACAGGTCAATTTAGGAAATGAATTTTTCTAAATTGGCTTGGAGTCTGAGTGTTACTGGGTGCTCCCCAATAGTTCGTTGTGTGGTACCCATAATATAAGCTTACTGCTTAGTTTGGGTCTCACGATATGTGTGTCTGGAGTATTATTATTATTATTATTCTCTTACAATGTAAGACATTTTCTAAAAAAACTTAAATTTTCTTATACATTTTTCAGTAACGCACTTTTATAACTATAATTAGCGAATTAAGAAAATAATCCCAGTTAACTTTGATTATCAAGCAATGATACAAGTTCCCTGTCACGTGACATCTAACCAAACTACACGGTAATTGTGTATTAATGGGTTGATATAACAACAAACTGGAAGAGTATCTAATTACCAGCCAGATTGTAAAACAATTTAGGAGGACTAAGGAATAAATTTACTGTATTCAATAATTCTCAAGCTATTCCTTTCGTATTACACATAGATAGCAATAGAATCATGTTTAAAAGTTTCACCTGATAACGGTATTATATTTCTAAAATTTCCTTATTAAGCGGGCTAAGGAAATTTATTTAAAATGACTCGATAGTTACTCAAATTGACTCATTATTAGTCAGGAATCGAATCCGGAATACTTGACTTGGGTGCAGATGCACCAACAGCGCTAACGAGCACAAAGAACAAAAATATTTGTTTTTAAAATCATACCACAGAATAGTTACTCCTGACGAGCCAACCGCGGCCTGTGAATACAAGTTTAGATCAAACACATGAGCGCGTTCAGTCAACGAGTCGCGTCTGTGTGTGTGTACCGTTAGCAAAATTGTCGCAGATAGTGAAGTTGTGGGTCACTGGGATTCGCTTTTGTTTATTTTCGCTTACACTGCATTCAGCTTTGATTTGAAGCCGTGATGAGAGTTTAATATAAATAATTGCTGTCTAAATTGGACCCAGTTATGCAAGAAAGATCCAACCCATAAAATATCGACATGAGCATAGGCAAAATAAAATATTCAAGTGCTCTGATACCTTTTCTTATGTAATGTTTAGTGTTGAAGATATCAGCTGTGTCGATATTATTTTTAATTGCGAAAGATTACAAGCTATCTAAAAATATTGCAAAAAATTTTCAACGAAATATACATTTACTATTTAGTAAGTTGTTCATTATCGTTGATCAACGAAGAAGCATCATATCGAAGAGAGTAAATATTATATATTGACTCTGAGAATGGATTTCCACAAAGTACTGAGTCTAAATACATACATATTTTCACGCTGTATCCCTAACGGCGTAGGCAAAGACGACAATTTTTAAATATTATCATTTAGTTGTTAGGGAACATTTACACGTAATTTTATAAATTTCGATACTATTGGATAAATGCGGTTTACATAACTACCTCCAATATAATGATGAGTGGCAAATGGTAATTTGATTTGCACAGAAATTTTCTAATTAAGTACTTGGTTTTCTAATTACGCTATTTGATTTCGACAACTTCAGCAATTACTTATGGCTTATGCACGGCTTACACGTTATTAATTAGTTAATCAGTAGTTGGCAGTAAACTATTCCGAGTGTAAGTAACTTGATAAGTTGCAAGTCGTAAATTACCGTCTTAGTCGTTTAGTTAACTCGCTACTCACAGAACTGTTTATATGTGGTTTAGCTGACTTGATATTGATCTACTTATAACGGGCAAAGAGGAATGAGGTAGAGCTCAGTTGTCAGCCCATCGCCTAAACAGACCCTAATAATGACAAGAGTATCGATTTGACATTTTAGACTCATTGATCAATGTCAAGTATGTATGTATGTATTTACGCCTTGGAGCAAGAAACTGAACGGAGCTATAATAAGTTGACGCTTTTACCATCGTGCATCAAATGAATTTTCGTGTCTTTCTATCTCGTTGAGTGTAACCACGAGTAAAACAATTACAGTAAGGTTGCCATGACTTTGCACTTACTGTATAATTCGTGGCAGCTTATATAGTGGTCATGAAATACTCGTAATTATTTGCAAAATACTCGTAAATTTTAAGTTAAGGCTACCAGTATTCACAAAAATAAAAATATGTCATGTTCAGCTGTGTATCTGTATCTGTTGTACTGTGACCTTCCCTTGTCACGCACATTAGTTAAAATCTAGAAACTCGGTCAACAAAAATGACACTTTAAGGACACGCTTTTAGAGCAAATGCTCCATCTATCGTGATACTTGGTTCGAGATTTACACTTTTACAATTGGAAGCCGGAACGACAATAATAATAATAATAATACTCCAGACAAACAGATTGTGTGACCCCAAACTAAGCAGTAAGCTTATACTATGGGTACCACACAACGAACTCTGGGGGAGTTTCCAGTAACACCCAAATTCCAAGCCAATTTAGAAAAGTTTGTTTCCCAAATCGACCTGACCGGGGATCGACTTGGGACCCTAAGCTTGGAAACCAGATGCATATGCCACTGCGCCAACGGGACAGTCAAATTATATGTCCATTTTTAGGACAAATAAGTGGATAAAATGA
Organism: Zeuzera pyrina; assembly: GCA_907165235.1. Classification (NCBI taxonomy): domain Eukaryota; kingdom Metazoa; phylum Arthropoda; class Insecta; order Lepidoptera; family Cossidae; genus Zeuzera; species Zeuzera pyrina. Next base: position 3,353,379 of record OU015619.1, on the reverse strand, counting down.
CAAAACGAATCCAGTCCCACCATGTCTGTCTATTATTTCCTATGTCATACCCGCTTTATACCGTCATTTTCACACCAGTTGAGATAAAATTTGGCAGAGAGGCGTAAATCGATCACCTAAAAACAGAAATAATAATATAATATAATAATATACTCACGAAATTTCACACAGCGCCATCTAGTCCCAAAGTAAGCAGCACAGCGCTTATGTTATGGGTACTAGACAACTGATATACTACTTATATACTTTTCCTTTGTAAATAAATAACATATATATAAACACCCAGACTCGGGGCGGGAATCGAACCCGCAACCCCCGTTTACTTTCCGACGCGCTTAGCCGACTTAGAAATGAAAAGCAAAAATTAATCATTCAATATAATAAATTAAACTGATCAGATCAATGGTAATGAAATAAAAAACGTGATGAACAAGTGTGGGTAGTTGCTGGCAACCGCACACTACGAAGACGACGCTCATTCTCATTAGGGCGACCGTGACTACGATCGGTGCAATTCGGTCGAAACGTCGGGGTAAAAAAGGTATAATAAAGGAAAGTAAAGTAAGTAAGGCCTTAAAGTATTAGCATTATCATTCAATTATTAAATTCTGTTCCTACTTTGTTCTAAATTCCTATGGAGTCCTAACGCAATGCGTGTCCGGCACGCTCTCAACCAGTTTTTTTAACCCCCGTCGCAAAAAAGAGTAGTGTTGTAAGTTTGACCGCTATGTGTGTGTGTCTGTCTGTGGCACCGTAGCTCTTAAATGGGTGAACCGATTTCGATGCGTTTTTTTTATTTGAAAGCAGATTTTTAGTTAAAAGAGGTAAAGCAATTAGTTCTCTTCCGTAACTGAAGTTTACGAAGCGAAAAATGTGAAATAATTATAGTCGATACTTTTACAAAAAAATTTACCGTCTATAACTAGCACTGTTTTTTTAAGAACACTAAAAGCCCTTTACAAACAAATTTAATTAAATACTGGGTCGTTTAAGCGGTGCTTAACATTTTTCGTCTACATACGCATTAACACTTTCAGAGTGGGTTCAATCTTACAAATTGAGCATCACTGAAATATCTCTTCCATCTTATATGTTTCTTTCTAAGGCTTGGTGCGTGAACCCGACTCGCACTTGGCTAGTCGCAATTGATATGTTATACGTTTCGAAATAACCTACTATTCGACTCATCGTAAATACAGAATTGAGCTTCTAGAAATTCGTTGAACATCCCCATGTTTACTTGTAGATCAATAAATGTATACATTATAGAAAGAAAAAACGAATAAAACCTTTCCGTAATATCCAAATTGATATTTCAAATATATACAACGTTTATGAACGTCGTTCAATACAGCACTTTTTATGCCGACTTTACCTACACGTTAATATCCTTAATTCAGAAATAATCGTCGCATTTCCGCTGATACATTTATAGGAATTACAACTTTAAATCTCAGACGTAAAGTTCAAATTTGTATGTCAGCAAGAACCTATTTAAGCCCCAAAGACTATTAAGTATGATTGCGACTTTATAATAATGAAACAGCGTATATACCGAACGCCGTTAAAAGAATGTGTGCCTTAACTTCAACTCGTAAAGTTTTAATCTAATCGAGGAGAACGGGGATATATTGGCACGTTCTAGAAAATTCAAGCGATTTCGCATACTGTAAGTAATGTAAACAAACTTGTACGCAACAGGTAGAGGATGCGAGTTGCGTAGACAGTAGGACTAATCCGTGAGGAGGGTTGTGGAAAATGTATAGTACATATGCGGTAACGACCTATTGTTAAGTGTCCTCGTCGCCCCTTATGGGTATTAGCAAGTTGAGTCTTGAGAAATTCTATTGTAATGATGTAAACGTCTTCACATAATCTTTAAAAAATATGTACTTATTGACACAGATGATTTGGGTTAATACGACTAAAATATGGGTGGTATAAAATTATGTGCAGAGTAAGATATGGAGAACTATTTGTTTGTATTTTACATTTCAAATATGTATATATCGTGCTTACATATTTGGTGATTACGAATATACATAAAAAAATGGAAAATGCAATGAAAAAAATAGAGAATAGATATTAATAGTTATGTTTGAGTAGAACATAGAGAAATATATTAAAATAATTAGTTTATTTTAATACATATGTATTAAAATAAACTAATTATTTTAATATAACTTACACACTAGAACTGTGTGACTTGTATATACAAGTCACACAGTTCCTCATAAGGATAGAGTATTAAAGTGAAAAACATCTCATTATGACGCAATTTCTAGCGCTAAATATTTGTACTTATTTGAGTTATTAGCTCATTTCATCAGCTGGATATATCAGTTCTTTTTAATAAGCTCTTTACATTAGGTGTCATTTACAGTTGCGTGGATTGAACAGATGGTACATTTTACAATTTCCTTATTTTCCCAGACCAGAATAGAATCTATTTTATTTTCATATCGTGATAAATCCGAATATATGTAAAGTCACTCACACTTGAATAACAATGAGGTAGAGATAAATCGATTGTCTCTTACTATGATTACAATGTAACACCATATTTACAACATTTTTGATAAGTACGCTGATTTCAAATAAATATTTTTACAAATACGTGAAAAAGATTTGAAAGAAAAAAGTCGTGAAATTAGTACTAAACGTTTTGTATAATTGCTCACGAATTTCGTATTAATATAGATTAGATAATGTTTATTGCGTAATTCTTGTTAGAATAGGTAAATTATTGTTTGGTAACAAATCGTTACAACAGTGCCGAAGGGTTTACTTTAAATCTTCTTTATTGCAAAACTTATTTACAACATTTAAACCGTTGAAGGTGAAATGTGGGCTTCCTCCCAGACTGCATTATTGGTGTTATAAATTTTAATTTTAATGGTGTACATAAGCTTTAGAATTAAGATAAATGATATTCTTATAACGGTAGGCACTTTGTTAATTTGGTTTAATATTATATATTCAATTGGTTTCAATTATAGGATTCACTTTGTGAGTGATCACTTCTTATTAATTTCTAGAACAAACTATTTTGTGTTCTATAGTGATTCACACCGATTCAGAATTTAACTTAATATCTTTTTTAAATTGTGAATTCATCTTTGGCGCCAAATTTTCTCGAAATATTTTACAATGAAGATTTTTTAAGCCTGTATACACGTACATACATATCGTCACTCTATATCCCTGACGAAATAATCAGAGAGGATGTCACTATATTATCAATTAAAAAAAATATCTTGTAGTAAAGTATTTCGAATGTGAATTTAAATACATTTCGAAAGCCGAAATTTCACAACTGATTATTTAATAATAAATACATATTATGTCGTATGTTAAAATGTCGTGTAGTGAAAAAATATGATAGTGTTCCGGCAATAAAAATGAGATTGTTTATTTAGATATTATAACCTTCAAATTCCAAGGTCAGTAACGTACTTGTATTAGAACAAGTTTTAGTGTCGTTGACCTACTTAATTATCAGTTATGTTGTGTTCACTGGTGTATATTTCGTAAAAGAGATGTTTTTATTGTTGGTAATACTCTTATTAACAGTATTTTTTAGTTACTCATTTCATATAGACAGATTTTATAACGACGATTTTTGTTACTAATTCTTCTATTAGTTTTATGTGTTTTTCAATGAAGTAATGAAAGTGGACTAGTTTCCATAGGGTAATAATAACTTAGGTCAGTGTAATTAATAGACATTAATTTCTGTAGAACAAAAAGAGAATTTATATCTTTTAGAGTTTAGACTACTTTAGACGAACGTCTTTATAGGAGTTGAGTCTTAGCATCAGTTTCAAGATTCAGATAACGATATCTTTTATTAGAAGCACTGAAACAGAACAGATATTAATCGTTATTTTGAACAATAGAATTATATATTGACTATCTATGGATCTAACTCATTGCTTTCTTATTTGAATGAACAGTCGTAGAACTAATGTTTCCATGTTTTATTATTACTAGTTTATATTCAGTCAAGTCTGATACGATTTTATTGTTGAATGTTTGTTATTTTTCGATTATTTTTTAAAGTAATAAAAGAATATTTAAGAAAATAATGAAGGGGTTTTACAAATATTGTAAACAAGATGGACTTGTGGAATGCGATCACAAATATGAATGTAAAATACTCAGAATACATGGCCAGAGACGAAGGATAATAACCTTCAAACGTTTCCTCCGAATTTTCGACAAAAAACCACAAAAGGGATCCATTTTAAATATTTTAGAAGTTAATGCCTTTTCAATCTGATTACATCGAAAAGTTTCACTCTTTTTCACTCTTTGGTTTTTGTGGCATAATTTTCTGAAAAAAGATGGATTTTATTTTGTCTTCAATATGTTTTCTTTTTTTAATTTAGTTAATTACTTTTCTGTTTAGAAATTAAAATGTAAATTAAAATGTGTTCGTATACATTTTTTATTGCATGAGCGCATTTAATCCCGACTCTCCCCTTTGATGTGCAAATGGGAATGAATTGAATGCTCATACACAATACATGCAAAGGTATCTGTTGGTTAAGTTCTAGAACTTTTTGATGTACGATTTCATTGGGGATTGTAAGGTCATTGTACTGTTTGTTTCTCGTGTAATAAATGATTTCTTATTTTATTATTTTAAAACTTACTCCGTTATTATTTAAAACTTCATTAAAATTTATATACCTATTTATATTTTAAAATGTTCCATTCATGTAAAGTGTAGTATGCCTTTTCGAACCTGATACTCCTTGGTTAAATTCCTGATCATGAAGTCGTTTCAATTTTTTTTTTTAAATTTAATGGCAGATGGAATTGCAATGAATTTTAGGCACTCCGTTCGCTATTTAGGTGTAGGTATACAATGAGAAAAATAGACAGCATTTAGATATTTGAGTAATATTACTTTTTTCTTACAATTGACACAATATCATTCAAGTAAACGTAATTAAGTAAAAAGTATTTTTTAACTGCATGTTACCTGTGACTTCGAGACTGGCTGCGTTCCAAATGAAATTAAAAAATCTTTCCTAAAAGTTCAAGCTACCTCCATACTAAATTTCATCAAAATTGGTATAGTGGATTAGTCGCGAAAACGTAACAGACAGCCAGAGACACTTTCTCATACGACATTATTAAATTTGAATTTCTACTGACAGGAATTGGCTAGAAGCTCAAGTAGGTATATACTGGGTTTATTTTTACCTTACACAGTTCTAACATAAATATTTATAACGACAACGAAACGAAAAGAGATGATTTGTTAGTTCCTCACCTTTTTAATTTCTTTGTATAGAAAAGTAAATATTAATACATTGTTAAATACTGTTAATAATAATAATAACGCGAGAGATAAATACAATACACATCGACCATATGATCTCAAATTAGGACACTTTCCTATGGTATGAGAACCACACAACGACGACAGGGGGGTCTCTCAATCCACCAATACCTAAGACGATCCAGAAAATTTCGTTTACTAAATTGATTCGGTCGGGAATTGAACTCGGAACTTTCTGAGCTTGGAAGAAACGTCAAAAATACTGCGCCATCAAGGTAGGTATGCACCCACCACCTGGTAAAACGCTAAAAGTAAATGCTTCAGCAGCAGTATATAGGACGACGAGGGCGGCGAATGCGAAGCTAGCAATTAAAATAAGTTACATGTAAGAGTTTCAAGACAGAGTCCAGCATCGACGCCCAAATTAAGAACATGTCCTTCTGTTCGAGTTAGTTATAGTTTAATTTTAATTTAAATGTAATTTGATTCTAATAAAATAAGTTTTTAATTAAATTTTCCAAAACTAATTATATCTCCCACGAAACTTACCTAGTCAAGTTTCGTGAGAGATATAATTAGTCACTGTTATTAATCTTCAACATATTATGTTATACACATTGTTAGTAATTTATTTTACGTATATTATTAAAAATGATACTATATTATTTGCTAATATTAGATTACATCTTCTTGCTCTGTGTAAGGACCAAATATGATTTAAAAAACGGAATACTACAGGTTCTGTAAGCCGCCTCCGTCGTCCTCGTAGGTTATAAACATGTTTAGTACTAAGAAATGAGAGTTTCTAAAGGCTTTCACATTACTTTCACATTTATTACTCAGCGACGCCGATAATGTTTAAAGTTTATTTTTATTTCCAATTCGTCGTCTGTTCCGTTCGAAAGTGATTTAAAATACATTGTAAAAAATCACAATACCACCTACAGACGACAAAATCACTCACAAAAACACAAGTTAGAAATTCCGTGAGTTTTGCTGTGTTTATACATCAGTTTCACATTCGCACATACATAAATAAACACACACATATGTATGTGAATGAGGAAGTATATGTACGAATCCGTATAATGTGCAAACGATGTCTACGAGATATATTTAAAATCATAACCGACATCAAAATTGAACAAGATCTACGTCGCTTTCTGAATAAAATATATTATGTACGTATGCTTCTTGCTGTATTCTTTACTGTACTCTGTGCTGTACTCTGTGCTGTATTCTGTGCTGTACTCTGTGCTCTACTCTGTGCTCTACTCTGTGCTGTACTCTGTGCTGTACTCTGTGCTGTACTCTTTATTGTACTCTTGTTCTTAATGGGATAGATAGAGAAGACGAAGGGCAATCTGTACGCTACACATTGCTGTCCCTATATAATCCCACTTTCATTTATTAAACATCAGGGAGGAATTTAGAACGTACGTATATGTTTTTATGAAAAATGTATTAATTGACCTGACGACCTCGGCAGCGCAATGGTTTCGGTCTTGTATCTAAGAGCGGAAGATTCCGAGTTGGATTTCCGGTCGGCTCAATTTAGGAAAAGAATTTTTCTAGCTTGTCCCTGGTCTGGGTGTACTGGGAGACGCACCTAGTAGTTGTAGTCTGGTTGTCATAGCGCAGAGAATGCCCTAGTTTGAGATCAGATGATTGGTGCGTATTGTTTGGCACATTTATTTATTTTGACTTACATTCTAGCTTAACTCCTATCCAGTAAAGTGATCAAATATTGTGACTTATTAAGATGTAGATGACAGAATTTGTTTTTCAATAGGAAAGACTTTCGTAATGTAACCTAACCTAACAAAGGAAAAGTCTAACAAGACGATCGCTCTGCTACACTTTGTGATCGTCTTAGTCTTCTAACCTAAGCGCCAGATGGCTTCTTTAGGTAGAAAGCACTTCGTAAAGTGAAACTATAAATCGTGAGTACTTATAAGTGCCTTCTATAATTACAAAATGTATCATCACGCTACTAAAACGTTAATTCTCATACATTTTCACCGAGGTGTGCGAATACTATTGACATTTCCAACAGCTAACAGTTGAGCCATTTGACCATCGTTTTGTTGTTCTTAGTTTTCTTGGGTTAAATTTATCACACATTTTCGCTCTGTATCTTTTCTTCATCACTAGTCCTTCACTTATTCTTTTTAGATCCTTGAACCATGTAAGCAATCAATTCAAATAAATAATCAGTCTTAGCTGATAGAAATCTCAAAAACTATGGCATCCTCGAAAAAGTATGTAAGAATGAGATTCGAGGAAGTAAAAGACGTATATACGTAAAATATAGAGCATCAATTATGTTTTTTCAACTAATTCATAGTTCGTCCATGTTATGTTTATTTTGTTTCGTTTGATCTAGTTTAATCTTTCAACATAAATATTATAAAAACTCCGTGTCAACTGTTTTTTAAAGGAAATAGAAACAATAAATTCGTTAATGAATAGATTATTTTAACCAGTTTTTTTTAATCAACGTTATTTTGTAATTATGTGTATTGGTTTCGTTTCGTTAATTAAAAACGTTCGAATTTTTCAATATGGATAAATCAATTTATTAAACTGGTTTTTTGAAGGAACGCAGTGATAAACAATATCTAAAATAGGCTTCAATGCCTATATGTACCTCATACAAACGCGATAGCTTAAGAAAAATTCGAAAAATAGTTATTTTCGTTTATGTTAAGAACAAGTGTTTTTGATAAGTAATATTTTTTGTACTTTTATTGACATAAATAAAACATACATACGTACATACGTACATACATACATACATACATATCTTAACGTTAATATTTACGAACTAAAAACTAAATAGTATCTTAATAATAGACTTCCCCAAAGTTGCCGCTTAGAATGTTGTCATTGTTTATAGTGCCCAACAGATTGGTAGCGTTACCTCTTTAAATAGCCAAACTGATTTGTTGGCGGAATAAGCTTCTAGACGACGCGCGACGGTCTCCCGAAGCGTCGACTAGTCTCTTACAAATAACAGAAACCAGTCGATGGGCTTCGGGGCCCCAGGGTATTAATATAAATTTTAAAAATCCAACTGTCATTTTGAAGAGTGTGTTTAGATTAATCTACACAGAAAATTTAGTGGCGTAAATTAGTCCCGTTATTTTAAAAGAGATTTCTTTGATATTTTTTTTAACAAAAAATATAATCAATCGTGTAACGTAACAAGCGAAACTAATTCAATGAAATGAAGAATCAGGTTACCAAATATCACTTGCATGTGTTTTGTAATCACTAATCACTTAGAAAAATTGAGGTCCCTACATACATACATACATATCTTCACGCCGTATCCTTAACGGGGTAGTCAGAGAGGACAGAGCGCCAGGCGTCGCGGTCGATACATACTTCTTTCGCTTCCTCAAATCTCTTCATTCTCCTCACACAATTACGCCTAGGTATGCGAGTGCTTTTGACTTTTCCGTGGAATAACACTAGTATTTGTTCGTCATAATTCAGTTTTGGTCTTACTTGGCTTCTTTTACCACTCACTTTTGATCTATAGATTTTCTTCGTTAGTCTTTCATCACTCATTCTTTCCATTGAAGGTTCCTGCTGTCACAATTTCCAATTCGTCGCCTTAATTCGTTAATTAACCGTTGGTTTAACCAGTTTGGTCAATGAACGTTGTTTTCCATAAGGAATTGCCATAATATTATATTTTTTCGAATAATTTTCGTATGATATCATGAAATAGTGTCACATCGTATAAAATATGACGAGATGACGTCGCGTTGTCCGTGCCGTTATAAATCATAGTTTACGTCACAAGTGACGTATGATCTTCTACTATTTTTTTCTCTGGTTAAAGCGAAAATATCGCTGTATGCAAATTTTAATGCGAAAGGAATATTTCAAATATAATTCTTGTAGTAAAATAGGAAACAGCAAAAAGTATCAAAATGAAATTACTTTTGTCTTTATCTGTCTGACTTATGAAAATTAAACAGCCAGAGTGTTAGCTGACGGAAATGTCAAAAGCACTCGCATACCTAGGCGAAAATGTGTGAGGAGAGTGATGAGATTTGAGGAACCGAAAGCAATGTAAGGACCACGATGCTTGGCGCTCCGGCCTCTCTGACTACCCCGTTAGGGATACAGCGTAAAGATATGTATGTATGTATGTATCTTCTGTCATCATTATGATGTACCTAAATATTAACTCATTTTTGAATCGGTATTGATTAGCTGACCGAGTCTGATCTCAGGAATATTCTGATGCTTCGTGGTTTTGGAATTTTGGACTGACATTGTCAACAATTTTAGGAATTCATACAGGAAATATACGCTATTAAAACAAAAAAGTAACACCTGAGTCTGTACAATGTCATACAATGGGTCAAGACTACCTCCGTGGCGCAACGGCTTAGCGCGTCGGAAAGTAAACGGGGGTTGCGGGTTCGATTCCCACCCCGAGTCTGGGTGTTTATGTATAATATGTATTTATTTACAAAAGATAAGTATATAAGCAGTATATCATTTGCCTGACCCATAACACAAGCACTGTGCTGCTTACTTTGGAACTAGATGGCGCTGTGTGAAATGTCTGAGTTGTTATTATTATTATTGTTTTTATTATAATGTTATGAAAATACTACTTAAAATATTTTCATTTAATAAACCATTTTTTTTAATGTTTATTTGTAAAGTAATCATATAAATTAGTACATATACTAACGTTAACATTTACAAACTTAAAATTAAATGTTACCTTAAATAATAGACTTCCTCAAAGTTGCCGGTTAGAAAGCTGTCATTGCTCAGGGTACCCAGATTACCCAGCGGACTGACAGCATTACCTCTTTGAATAGCCAAACTGATCCGTTGGTGGAAGAAGCTGCCAGCCCGGCGGTCTCCCGAAACTTCCACCAGCCTCTTACAAATATCAGAAACCAGTCGATAGGCTTCGGGGCCCAGGGACCCAAAGTTTCGGCTACAAAAGGCGTAAATATGAAACTTTCAGAGAGAGTCGCGTACTTACGTCGCTTTAAGTTCTCGGCAGTGCTGCTGCTCGACCTGCTGTTGACTTGGAAGTCGCCTGTACATTTTTTGAGTGTCTTTATAACACGATACGATACGGTACGACACGTTACGCTACGGTACTACTCGATACGATATGATACTATACGATACGGCATGATACGGTGCGACACGATACGGTACGATACGATTCGATACGATGAGATGAGACGTGATGCGATGCGATACGATACAATACAGAACACTTAAATGCACCACAACCAATCACAAGTAAATATGTATAAAGAACAAAATAAAAATGAAATTACCGTACAAAAGGCGGCCTTTTGTTGACCAGCAATTTCTTTCAGGCAACCTTTTCTCTTTATATCACAGAAAAGACTAATGAGACAACATTTCACCTCTGAAGTCCTCCTGATGGTAAGTCGATAAAGGTACAGTCCCTGATATATGTCCATGGATATTTACTATATCAAGGCTAAGAAAGTACTTCAGAACGTAAATGCATTGGCAACCCTAAGGACTAAGATTTCTTGTGCTAGAAATTGCAACTACTTTACTCTCTACTGCACCATTGTACAGAGATTCTTAGAATATACCTACATTCCTAGGTCTCTTGTTTTCTCTTCACTAATACATATATACTTTTGTAGATCTCTTGTTTTCTCTTCACTAATATTTATTCACTGATATTTAATTTCTCTTCACTAACATTTCTAGATCTCTTGTTTTCTCTTCACTAATACACCTACATTCCTAGATCTCCTTTCTCTTCACTAATAAACCTACATTCCTAGATCTCTTTTCTCTTCACTAATACACCTACATTCCCAGGTCTCTTGTTCTCTCTTCACTAATACACCTACATTCCTAGGTCTCTTGTTTTCTCTTCACTAATACACCTACATTTCTAGGTCTCTTGTTTTCTTTTCACTAATACACTTACATTCCTAGGTCTCTTGTTTTCTCTTCACTAATACGCATACATTCCTAGATCTCTTTTCTCTTCACTAATACATCTACATTCTTAAATCTTTTGTTTTTTCTTCCCTAACACACCCACATTCTTAGATCTCTTGTTTTCTCTTCACTAATACCCCTACATTCCTAGATCTCTTGTTTTCTCTTCACTAATACACCTACATTCCTAGAGCTTTTGTTTTCTTTTCACTAATACACCTACATTCCTATATCTTTTGTGCTAGAAATTTCATAGGCTGTCTCATCCTGTACTATATATACCATTGTACAGCGGTTCATAGAATATACCTACATTCCAAATTTCATGTATATAGTGCCATAGTGTAAGAGCGAAATGTCTGTGACATACAGACATACGGATAGACAGGACGAAATTATAAGGTTTCCTTATTTTCCCATTTGACTACAAAATCCTAAAAACAGGTATTTCCGGTTCAATATTATTTTAATTTTTTTATAAATGAAACTTCCATTTTGCCCGAAATTGGCACTGTACCAGATGTTTTTATTATAATAAAATATTTTATCAAGATTTAAACTGGTTATTATGTATCTTGCTAACCTTTATTACCCAATTTTCCGCTCAGACGCAATCGGGTAAAAAAAAATGGAGAGTTTATCTTCAGTTCTCTGCCCCTAAAGACCAATAAACTATGTAAATGTCATCCATGAGCGAAGTTAGGAGAGGGCTTGGGGGAGCTAAGCCTCTGTAAAAACCGAATCATATTCAAATATTATCGCACACAAATTTGCCGATATATTTAATACTAGCTGTCTCGCGACTTTGCCCGCGTGGAAAATTTTTCCCCGGGATAAAAGTGTTCATATAATGTAAAAAGATCCCAGAACTCAAACGATACAGACAGCCTTTCACATTTATAATATTGATATGGATATAAAAATCAGTCAAATAGTCAAAAGTAATCAGTGGCGTTCTTAAGGCTTCTGTCTTGTGTTTTAAGATGTGGAACCCTAAAAAGCAATCAGTGGTGTGCCTAATGCTTCCATTTTGTCTATTAAGATGCGGAACCCTAAACAGTAATCAGTGGCATATCTTGGGCTTCAGAATAGGGCAAGCCCGACATACATACAACCATACGTAGGTACCCCTAACGGGGTTGCCACAGAGGACGGAGCGCCAAGCGCTACGGTCCTTACATACTTCTTTCGCTTCCTCAAACCTCATCATTTTCCTCACACATTTTCGCCTAGGTATGCGAGTGCTATTGACATTTCCGTCGGCTAACACTGGCTATTTGTTCTTTATAAGTCAGCCCGACATACGTATTATGTATATGTTCCTTATTGTTTTTGTTGAAATAAAAGCAAGGGTACAATATTTATTGTTTAATACTTTACTAATTAAACATGATTTTGGCACAACCGGTGAACAAGAAGAGAGGAGACAGAGGACTCCCCGAGTTATTTTTCAACAAAAAAAAATCAGATTTAAAACATAAGTAATTGCAACAAATATTTTTTCTCATTTTAGGGCCTGAGCTCCCTAATTCTGAGGACCTAACTTCGCCCATGATGCTATCCTTAGTAAGACCAAGGTTTTACATTCAATTCCAGCTCGTGTTGTCAAGGCTAAAAAGCATATTGCTCCAATTTTAGCCAGTACAAATGTCGCATAAAGGTCGTATGGGCTCCCCTCCTAATGCCGTTATCACGGGATAGATGGGACACCATCGCCGCATAAGGACTTAGAGGTGATTTCTAAACGGAGCTGTTGTAAATATCGATATCGATATATCAATATCATTTTTTATGAATTGAGTGATAATGTATTTTAGAACGATATTTTCTTTAATTTTATAGTGTTATATACAGTATATAAAAAAACCCCTATCCGATCGAATCGAAATACTTGAGAATACAGTTCGACTTAAAATATCGTAGTAAATAATCGTATCGTATTCATCGTTCATAGAATTGTAAAAACTTGTAGCAAAAATTGTAGCAAATAATTGAAAAGGCGGATAACTCAATTTAAGACTGATCTATTATTCCTTTTTTAAATGGTCGATAAACAGAAATACCGATATGTTTGAAATTGTAACAGCTCTACTTCTGAAGTTAGTGATGTGTGTTACGATATCGTGTTCTCTACCGATTTGTTGGAATCCCTGAATAATTTGACGGCACGAGGTGTTCGTGAACAATCGGAATGAGAAGTTTTGTTTGATATCAAGTTGTAATGTTCAGGGTGTTACGTGGCAAGATTTTAAATAAAGATGTGTCACTCGTATCGATTTCGAGCCTAAACTTCGGTTGATTCAGGTGATTAAAAGATAAATAACGCAGAGTAACAATTTTTTTTTGAAACCAGTGGATACTCTTCCCAAGGTTGTCGATACACTGAATTAGAGTCCGGTCTCGAAATTGCTTTATCAGCTCGACTCTAGGTTTTCGGTACACTTGAGGTGATGTTCCGTCACGGGGTAATTTTTGTCCTATACATTCGAAACGACTTCTGAAAGCAGGTATATATCCTCTACTTCACTCACTCAATACATCCAATTTGATATATTCCAATGTCTTTGGTATCTATTGAATATTTTCAAACATCGACTAATATGACAAATCATTAATTTGAACTTACAACTCAGAAAAAACTAAAGGTGTTGGAAAAATTCAAAATGGATTTTGAAATGGAAGATATACTTTCAGATGCCGTAACGAGGAAAATTATGAGTTCAGAATATTTATAAGAGGAAAGATATACTTAAGTTTAGAACATTAATGGGTTTTCGAAGTACTTACTAATAGATCAGCTGCAATCTCTAAAAATATGTCAAATTAATAAACTTCAACTAAAGCATTCTCAGAAAGAAAAAAGATATTGGAAAAATTCCAAAATGTACTTAAAAGGACAAGAATAATTCTTTCAGATTCTGTAACGAGTTTTTGGAACAAAAATTACCTCGTGATTTGATCGTGATCAAAAATACACCAAAAAATCATGCTTTTTTCCATTTTTAGCTCGGAATTCTCAAAAACAAGAGCTGATAGAGCAATTTCGTGATTTGGGTTCGTCTGATTGAAATTTAGTCTATCAAAAATCTTCGGAAATGTGCTCTCTGGACTCTATTTTACTAAACCAGGTACCTAAATGTTCTAATAGATTACTACTAAAATTTTTTAGGTGAAGTTCTTAAAATCAATCAACTGTATCTATTTGTCTGATCTTGAAATATTCTATTTTGCTTCGTAGGCCGAATGCAGACGATGACTCTTTTATTTCTTATCACGCGTTAAACTTAACGAAGACGCCGCGTCTGTATTGTAAAACATTTAGCGCATTTGCCAATGTCACGTATTAAGAAGTAGAATCCAGTAAAATCACAAGTAAATTAGTTTATTTTTATCGTAAAACTCCTCCAGTAAAGTGATAGTAGGCTTTACTGAAGTTACAAAGGACTTCTTGAAAGAGCGCGAGAACTTCAGCTACACATGTTTATTTAGACCTACTCCATTTTTTTCACTTATACAGAACTTTAAAACAAAATATACTATCACTTTTTTACTTTAAAACTCCCAAAAATTAAAAAAATAGAAAATGTAAACAAAATGTCAACCTCACTTCTCCTGTTCCCGCCAAAAAGTCCAAAGCGGGGTTATTAATTCTTGTTGTCGTATGTGGCAATTATAAACTTAGTATATACTGGCGTATAGACGTACTCGTACAACGAGTGCGACTGCGAATGTAATCTTTTATGATAGCGCCACGAGTAGGATAGGGATAGCGAACGGGATGCTATTGTAACCCGTTTTGAGTGACAGGTCGTTAAATGTCGCTGTGGAGAACGCTGTTGACTTATTTTATTATTTTGTGTTATTCCTATTTTATTTCAAAGAAATACTGTATTTTTCAATTATGATTACGTATTCTGTATGTGATTGTGATATTACATATCGCAATAATCAAGGGAATCATTAATTTCAAAGGCGACAGTTATATTAAAAATCGTTACGCGTCAACGAGCTCTATGTTTCGTCTATATGCCAGTATATAAGTTTATGGTGACAATAGACAATACACACCAAAAGCTATATGTACTTCGTGTTAACGTTAACAACGTGATTAACGCTACCGCTTCGTAGTAGCTTAGGTTTGAGCGTAACTTTATATTTGTCTTGCAGTTACTGCGCGTTTTTATCACTTTTCACGAATCAGTGCGTCAGTCTTCGTGTGCTTATGCCCTCATCTCAATTGGTCCTACTGCTGACGATATATCATTGTTTTAGATTTTCTAGTTTCAATTTGATGTCTGTCGTGACCTCCCATTGTACAATACTAAATTGTTAGAATCCGGTGCCGGTGGGGAGTCGCTGATCTACAAAAAAGAGTTATTATTACTTGCAGTCACAAAAATGATTGCGCATGCTTTAGACATTTTCGTCAGCTGAGTCTCTATCTGATCCTTATAAATCAGCACTTGTCGTTTTTGGTTTCAACCTCCACACTTCTGCTTTGTAGATTTTTTCATCAGTGGTTTCTCACTTATGTTATCTATATGCCCGAATCATCTAACTTTTTCTTGGTTAACTCTACATTTTTCGTTTATTAATTCTTCTCCATATTTTATACTTCCATGTTTAGTATCTTACGTGTCGATTGTTAAAGGTCGCCGTTAAGACACTCATCAACAACGAGCGTGTGCGTATAATATTCCTGTAGATATTATTGTAATATCCCTGTTGCCATTATGAAGTTGCTAATTTTAGTTGGAATCACAGAAATAACGAATCATTTTATTGTTATAATAATAATATTATGATGTTGCTTTTAGAGATGGGTCACAGACGTTATTAGCACTCAACAAAATGCAACCGTTATTTTTGAATCGACAACTAGTTGAAGAACAGATTAAGTTTTTAAACTACTTCCTCAACGTCTCTGTCCGAGACAATCTTCGAAACGGCTGAACTAATTTTGATAGAACTTTCATTGGCAGGTAGAGGACTTTTCAGAGACTAATCGAGGCTGGTTTTTATATCATGAAATAATGGTAAAAACCAGGGGGTAAACACGAAGTACAGCCAGTATTCATTATTGTCGAATGATGACATTTAAAAAAAGTATAACGCGTCAGCTCCTTTATTTCAAAGCAGATCGCAAAAGTCGACCAAGGGATAGGGCTTTATTTTTGGTTATATATAGGAGAAATGTTCAAAAGACATCCATCCCCTGGCGGCGAAACTGGGTTATATAGCAATATTACCAACTGAATTCCGGCACATGTGTGGATCTCCCATCAGAGCGGTTCTCCCAACGCCTTAGCAATGCTACGACAGTACGTATTACACGCTCTGTCTTCTTCCTTGGCCTCACCAGAAGTGGAGTCTCCATTCAGATCGGACGCGATTTCGAAACCCCGTTTAGTCATCACATACATATGTATGGCACTATGATAGCCGAAGGTACCGTATTTTTACAAGCAACCTATTACCCAATTAATCTGTCGTATTATTGTGGTTTCACTTTGCCGAAAGTAGGGTTGCCACATTTTATTATAACATGTTTAATACAATAAGGTCGGAGTAAGAACATAAAATAAAAGAACCGGCCAATTGTGAGTCTGACTCGTGCACGGAGGGTTCATTACTACCAGCCACTTATTTTATGTATTTATAAAAAATAGGTAATGTAAGAACCTACTTTAGAAGCACATATCTCGCCAATTTCGATAGTTGAATAAAAAATAAAGTCATTTGGATACCTCTACATATCATTTCTTTTACTGAATTTTTCTCCCTCAGATTAATGTATGGAGTGACACCCCTAATTGTTTTTCGTAATTTCACTACACTTTTGTACAGCGGTTCATAGAACACACCTACGTTGCCTGTAGTGTCAATTGCATCTGAGAAAAATGGCTGTGACAGATGGACAGACGGACGAACAGGAGGAAATTACAAGGGTTCCGTTTACTGCCATTTATTTATTAATTTTTTAATCCTAAAAATTAACCCTAAAAAGGGATTACATAAAAAAAAACACAATTGAAACTAATTGAAATAATCACGAACAAAGTAGTTTTTGCTATGTCATTTCTATAAAAGTTATGTAAAAACTTAATAATATTTCTTGAACTCTATATACTTATTCATTATAGCAGATATGAGTATTGAGTACCTATCCAGTTATTTCACGGTTCCCGCTAGATCCACTTCCGAATGCTCGGTTATGTTGGCGGCCACTGCTTTCAATATCCGGCCATAGAGCTTCGGCTCTGGTATTATGAACGTTTAATCTGTATACATTAATTATACCAACATACATGCCCATTTATTAATGTGAATACGCTATAATATATAGTAGGAAATAAATACGTACTTAATAACAAATTAATACTATAAATGAGTGAATTTATATAAATATCTTTCACTAGCTTAAATTTCGTCACAAATACGTCAGGTAATTACTTCGAGCTAAGTTTGTACTCTAGGTGACATAAAATATATACAAAAAAAATCTGTTGTCTGTTTGCTTGTTTGTCATATCAATTTTAATAGGAGATGGATTTATACAACTGGTTGAAATAACTATAAAAATGCTATTATTCCCTCTAAGGATACAATCTATTACATAATCATTAAAAAAATGTTATAACACCATAAATTATTATGAATCTCAATAATATGGATACGATGGATAATGATGAAACTTAACAGAATAGAATAATATTCATGTTATGATAGGAGTTCAAATCTAATATTTGCATGCTTTTAGTGAGCAGAGTGTGTAGTGTCATTTCATTCCATGTACATATGATTTTACTCACATTCTTGCAAATAAATAAATATTGTTATTATTATAAAAAAATTGTAAGCTAACCCAACAATTACTTTTGTCTATGTACTAAGTATATGTACTATATGTACTATGTACTAAGTACTAGAGAAGCTGTTCTCAACAAAACATTTGCCTGACTTTTGAAAGGGTTTAAGCTAAAGTTCGCTCTAGCGCTGAGGGAATGATTGTGTTATCTAGCCAAACATTTAAGCATGTAGCGCTGAATCGCAAATAGTGTGCAGTTTTCTCGCGACGACAAGGTCGTAAGCGCCGTATAGTTCATGGCGTTTACGCGTTTCGTCTAACTTAGCGTGACAATATGGCTCAGTTATAGATTTTACATTACAGAACGGACATAATAATTGTTCATTAAATAAAAAATTCGTAAATTTTGGAATACGCGTTTATTCATGATGAAATATGTTTAGGTTAATTTAAAAACAAATTAAATAGAAATATTTTGCTTAATTGTAAGTTCACACTTAGATTTGATTTCTCGTATTTATTAACACCGCTCGGTACACGCAAACAAGCAATGACAGTTGAAGCCACACTAAGTAAGGTGTACGGACTGCAGTACAGTTGAGTTGAACAAAGCGAGTGTTCGGACTGCGTAATCTAGTGCGTAGCACATATAGATCAATGCTTTTGTCAGTAGTTTTTGATGTTTTCGTGGAATCTATTAATTTTATAGTAGAAATTTTAACTTTAAACATAATTATGATGAAGTTTGAATTACTAAGTTTGATATATTATGTGATCATTTTTAAAGTTTTGTAAAGCCTCATTTGATTCATTACACGTCCATCTGTCTATCCGTCTGTCACTTACCTACATAGTTTGAAATTTGGACATTACACTTATATTTATTCAACCCATACTGCCCATACGATATATTTTGCGCTTGTTAATATTGGAACATAGTCACATATTAATAATTATTTAATAGGAGACAAAATACTTAAGCTTGTCTAGATAAATTTTCGCTTTCTCTATTACTTCCGGAATGACTGAATATATAATATTAACATTTTTATTGTTATATAAAATAATTTAATTGATCTCCACAAACATGGCATAGAACTCCCGAGGTGAACCTACACTTGATGAATTTCTGTACTCATCTTCAATTCTGGATATATTCCAATGAAGATTCACATTTACAATAAATTGCAAGCCATATACCTCTCTATTACCTTGCATGCAAATGTGCAGTCATCTACGTACAAAACGTAATAAAAATTTTAAATCTCATTCCTGAATGTTTGCAGGTACTTTGCGACCTACTTTGAAAATTTGCCAATTTTCGGTGCATGCGAAAAAGACGATATTATTGTGATATAAACAGACCAGTTTTAGTGTATTCTTTATATATTTATATAGTAGGTATTAATGTTAGTGTATGTAGGTAAATACTTCAGGTATATAATTAGACATAAGAAAAAGATTCATTCTATGTCATGTATTCCAAAGGTAATGAAACTGAAATAACTGATTCTCCTATCAATGTGATGTGTACACGAGGACTGATTTTATTAGATAACGAAAGAAAGAAAGAAACAAGTTTATTGCCACGCTAACTGAGCACGCCAATATTCTTATAAAGATATATATGACGACGCTCTCTAAAGCGTATTTTAAATTATATAAATAAATGTTGGTTCATATGCGATTTTAAAGAAAATGGAAGCTAGGACTAACCTGGATTATGGATGGATAATAACACAGGTATACCAGGCCCCTGCGTCCGTTCTGTGATCCGTGCACAAGTCCCCTGGTGGCGCCTCTTCTCGGGGTTTTTGGTCTAACTCACACACAATTCACAGTCCGGTGACAACACATGGACCACAGGGTCAAGGAAAACGTGGGAATAGGTTTAACGAAGAGTAATAGCGTATTAATAGAAATAAATTTATATTATGGAAAAGCGATTAAGGGAGCGAAAAAGAAGCGGTAAGATATAAATTCTCTCTACATGACGGTAAGTAAGTCACTTTTTGTGATTAGCACACGAACAGCGACGAAAAACAACGAAGAAAGCCGAATGTATTAGCGGCAAAATAAAATATATATATGGCGTGAACACTAACATTAGTTACATACACAAGGTTAGTATAATACATTAAAATACGTATCTCCACGCTGTATCCCTGACGGGGTAGTCAGAGACGACGGAGCGCCAAGCGTTGCGGTCCTTACATACTTCTTTCGCTGGTTCAAATCAAATCAAAGTATAAATAAAATAAAAATAAATAAATAAACATTGTAATGATGAAGTGAAGTTCAAAACTGACGTAACAAACGATTTGAGTATAGCAGGTCGCTCATAATCCGAAAGCGAGGACCTGTTGTAAACAATACAAAAAAAAAAAGAAAGTATAATACATTAAATAGTTATTGTTAAAGAAAAAGACGTGGAAGTGGAAGAAAGTGACGTGGTCGCTTACTATGTGGCGCATAAGAAGGCTCAAGGTCACCCAAAGGGCAATGGAGAGAGCCATGCTCGGAGTATCCCTGCGCAACAGAATCAGAAATGAGGAAATCCGCAGGAGAAGCAAAGTAACATAGCTCAACGAATTGCTAGACTTAAGCGGTAGTGGGCGGAGCACATCGCTCCCAGAACCGATGACCGATGGGGCGGAAAGGTTCTCGAGTGGCGACCGCGTACCGGAAGACGCAGTGTAGGCAGGCCCCCCACAAGATGGACCGACGATCGGGCGAAGATCGCTGGAAGTCGTTGAATGCGGGCAGCGCAGGATCGGTCCTTGTGGAAACCTTTGGGGGAGACCTTTATATTAAAGACAATTTAAAAGTTTAAAATTCACATTTTTGTGGCAAAGGGAACAAACTCAGCAATGCCGTGAGTGGCCAGATTTGCAGCAGCGCTGCTGCGCTCACCTACACAACGTTGGTTTTCAGTTCATCCTCAGTTACTACGAATAATGTAATACAAAATGTCGCGGGTAACTTGGTTTGTTCAAAAAGTTAGTAAATAATTAAAAATTGATCCAAAACATATATAATTATGCACTATATATGAAAGGATGTTAAAAATTGATTAATATTTCAAACACAACACAAAAAAGTTACAAATACATGCGAATATACAAATGTATGCTAATATTCAATTTATGAGTTTTGATAAAACCGCTGAATAATCTGAGGGTTACGATAAAATCGATTTTCCATCATATCGTAACCCGGACTTGATCAAATTCCTAGGTTTTTCATCAAAACACATACATTATTGTACTGCGCCATTTGCATACATATTATGCATATACCTACACACGGACCAGCAGAGTGAATTCATCATCTATTCGTCGCGTAGGTTATTATATCTGTAGGTATTTAAGCGAATGTAATCCAAATAAATTGCAAAACGCCTGCAGCATTGTACATAGCAATTTCATAATATCTAAGTACTCCTTTTGAAAATATTAGGCGCTACAATATTTAATATTTATTTATACAGATATACGATGTATATCTATCTGCCTCTTGTGTATATGTTTATATTTATTTAGTATATAGTATATTTGTGTTACAGCATATGTATATAATATATATATATATATAATATCTACATAAATAAAAATAAATTACCACACTTATGACGGACGGAGTATCAGTTGAGAAGAGCTTGAAAGATTACGCTAATTTCTTTTTTGTTGTGTCCATAATTGTTGGAATTAAGTTTGTACGAAAGATTTTTGGAAAATCCACAGAAAAAGTCGGAAATTTGGATGGTATTATTGTATGAAAAATCAGTAAAATTTGGCTTGTTGCTAACATGCAACATCCGACCCGGGAGAAGCCGGAGCGAGTCACTAGTAACTACATATTATGCATATGTTATGTAAATTATAATGTACTTTATGGACATGTATTTGAGGAAATGGAAATACTAAGTATAATTTACTGAGTATAAATTAGTATTTATACTCTTTAAGTCTCTATAGTAAGTACATGCAATGTTTTAATAATTTTATGTCACTCTTGCAGGTCTGTGTGTGACTCAATTTCTTTTAGAAATAAGCTGTACCTTTCGCTTATCCTTTCTGTATGCATGTGTCTTTTATAATGTTTATGTGTACAATAATAAATATAAATAAGAAAAAACAAAATTGTTTCATAACACGTAGGCTGTAATCGTGGAGCACTCAACCTATAGAGACGAAATACAGAACCATCTTATTCACCACTGCTCAATTTATCTATACTAACAAATATCAACTCTCGCTATTAAGCAGTGCATAACCAATACTGGACTTGTGTGTACATCTGTGTATATTCCGACAGATATTTAAATATTTATGTAATGGCTTATTGTTCTATTCGGTGGTGTGGCAAAAACAGCAAAAAATCAGACTATAAAACAGAACGCAGTAACCGCAACAGTGTTTAGACGTAAATTGTTATCCTGAAAAATAAATTACGTTATCACTCTATAGGTTGAGTGATCCATGGCTGTAATTTATCACAGAAGATGAGCCATATTTACGAAATTCAAGAAACGTGTTGAAATATGGGAACCGACAGTCGTCTGTCCGTCTATAAATCGATAGCTGCTTAGCTGCTTAAAGTATTTATATATAATCGGCCATGTGCCTGTCGGACCACGTACAGTGAAGGGTTCTGTAGTAGGAATGTTCAATCCTATCCGATCCTATACTATAGTAAGAGCAATGTTTGCATATTTATATTCGCGTTTTCGAAAATGGCTCTAACGATTTCGATACAGGGGTTTACGGGGCCAAAAATTGATCAAGCTCTATTCCGGAAAAAATCGTTTTCCCCGTGTTTTCACTGGTTTTCACACATTGAACTTTGCGTACAAAATATGATCGGTGAGCGAAATATGATTGGTAATTTGGCAACACAGTTTTCAACTTCAAAATAGCACAGTGGCTAGGGCATTTGTCTAACACATTGAATTGTGCGGATTCGAATCCTGCAATGTGGTTCAGACTCTTTTTGCTTTTTATTAAACAAATAGCGAGCATAGTTCGGTCGCCCCGGTACTATTCATTAAATCAGCAGTAAAAATAAGTATGTATTTCGTAGCGGTTTGCAACGACACTGTGAAAAACGAACTAATTTCTGTTGGCGCTGACCGTGTAACTAACAATACCCCATATCTCCTTAAGTACTTTTGAAATTCATTTGAAATATTCAATGAGAATGCTTAGATAGTTCAGGCACGTAGAAAGAATGAGTCAAAGTCAAAGTCAAATCAATTTATTCAAGTAAACCCAATCACAAGGTATTTTTGAACGTCAAATCTACTTTAGTTCGGTTCAAAGAGAAGATAAAAGAAAAGCTGGACACTGAGAAGAACCGACAAGAAACTCAGTCAGGTATAATTTTTCAACATCATTTTACAAAAGGTTTATTGAAATACAATATGCAGAGAGCCAGTAAATGCATGTGCAGAGAAAATCATTTCCAGACTATTGTTTTATCTTCAACGAAATCGTTTATTTTATAGTATGATTGTCTAATCTCTAGGTTCCCAAACTTATTTTGTCTACTGAGTCGGGACCTCATGCAGTCGTTGTCTAAGATGCCTCCTAGCTAAATGAAATTATAAATCACCCCCCAGGCCTCTACACAACGCCCCCATTTTTTTTCTGTGTCTCTTACCGCCCCCCTTTAGGCCTGCAGCGCCCACAGGGGGGCGTTATCGCCCACTTTGGGAATGGGTGGTTCTAATCAATGTACGTTTTATAACTAATCTAAATATATTTTCTGTTAATTGAGTGACTTCTTGAGGAACTTTATTATAAAAACGAACGCAGTTACCCAAAAATGAAACATTTGACTTATGTAATTTAAATTTTGGAACAACCAATTTATTAAATTATATTTATTTATATTATATTTATATTATATTTATATTATATTATTTATATTTATATTAATTATATTTATTAAATTAAACCTCGGGTTTCCATACCACCAATATCGCCTTTTTTTGTAAATCGATCTATGTTTTTCCTCGTATACATAATAATTTCAAAGATGTATAAGGACGGCAAGGTCAGTACATCAATGTCTTTAAAACGATCTCTTAGTGATTCTCGTGCATTCATACTGTAAATATGTGATGAAAGATTGACGAAGAAAATTTATGGAGGGAAAGTGAGTGGTAACAGGAGTCAAAGAAGACCAGGGTTGACTTCTGAAGACCAAATAACCGACAGAGCGTTAGCTATTGTATAGACTTAGGTGTTACTTTGCGGAAATCCATTTCATGTGATAAATTCCCAAAATCTTTAGCTATTTTCCGCTCAAACTCCAGAAACCACCAATCGACACGTGTTTCGCCTCTCAACGAAGCATCCTCAGGATATACCTCAGGATAGGTAACCAGCACCGAATTCGGTGCTGGTTAGCTGACCGAATCCTGTCTCTGGTATATCCTGAGGATGTTGAGGATCTGGTATATCGTTGAGAAGCGAAACACGTGTCGATTGGTGGTTTTTGTAATTTGAGCGGAAAGTAGCTAAAGATTTTAGGAATTTATCACAAGAGCGTTAGCTAATGATGTCGAAGGCATTCGCTTTTCTTCGAAAATAAGTGTAAGGAAAGCGACGAGATTTGAGGAAGCGAAAGAACTATGTAAAGATCGCGATATTTGGTGCTCTCTCCCTCTGTTCTCTGACTACCCGGTTAGAGATCTATGTCAGTACGTATACATTTTTTAAAGATATTTATGTATATACGTATTCATATATATTTGAAATAGAAGAGTAACATTTAATTGTATGGTATTACATTTTTTAACAGCAATAAATTTCAATTTCGCTAATATTTTTACCAGTTTTGAATTCTTTAACGTATCCCGTTTCAAAGTGCGTGAAAATATGTGACAAGCTGAAAATAACAGTATTTTAAGTTTAAAAAATATCATTTTTCATCGGGATTAATTCCGATTTCTGACATGTATAATAAAATATACCTAAATATATCTTTCGAAGCTTAAAATACCTTATTTTACATTCAGCAGTGTAAGCTAATGGAAGATACCGTGCTAATTTGGAACTACGCCAAGTTTTAGGGTTAAATTATGGGCTAATGTAGTTTCCAATTATGTAAATGTAAATGTCAGTTTTTCCTACGCCTAGGTGTGGACTTCAGTTGAAACGACGACAAATTGGCAGACCCAATTAAATGACCACTTAGTCGTTTGTGATGACTCTTGTAAAAACGTATTGTTTTTTGGAAATTTGTAGTACATACATACATTATCTTCACGCTGTATCCCTAACGGGGTAGTTAGGGAGGACGGAGCGCCTAATTATAATAAAATACTATAATTTTGTAGTATTATATTAAAATTGTATTTTTGTGTAGTTTATCCCCGAATGGAAAGAGGGATGTTATAAGTTTAACATCGTTGTATGTCTGTGTCTTTGAAACTACGTCAACAAAAAACAGACATATTCTTAGAGCAAAAGATCCGTTCATTTTGATTTTTGGTCTGAGCCTATATCTATATAAAAATGTAATACTCAGATAGGTAAAACACAGAAACACATTCACATTTATAGTATGAGTTATATTTATAGGATATAGATAATACTTATATACGTATAACATATTCAGTTATACGTTTCGAGCTGTAGTTTGTTTGCTTGCCAACCAACTATAGAACTTTGGAACTGCTTAGTTAGCGGACTCTTATCAAAGTTTACATAATAACAGGCTGCGGTTCGAAGTAATGCATAAATTATACAAATAAGGATAGGCAGATTCATACTAAAGTATAATTTGATCTCCAAGTTGTCAAGAACACGCAGTTCTGACAACAATAGTTCAGTCTTGTTATAACTTGTGAGATGTTATCCTATAGTCTGTAGAAAACAAGCTACTCTTGTGTAATAGTATCCCATTGAAAATATTACATGTAAAAGAGGATGCTAAGTCTCATGACCACTTTTTTTTACCACGGAGAATATTAACAAGCAAATCCAATATAAATATACATATAATATCGCGGCTATAAGAAACGATTTAGATTTCAAATGTTTTGGCAACCCTGAGGATTAATTACAGTCCACAACAAAAAACAACAGAAAAACCTGTTTGGCGGCAGCATTAGCGAATAAAATGGTGGTAAGGATCCGAATGGACCCCATACAAGGTCCCACCACCCGCGAAATGTTTCCTTGGGTAAAATAATAATAATAATACTCCAGACAATTACACAGATTGTGTGACCCCAAACTTGTAACAGTAACTTGTAACTTGTAACTTGTAACAGTAAGCTTGTACTATGGGTACCACACAACGAACTCTGGGGGAGTTCCCAGTAACACCGAGACAACAAGCCAATTTAGAAAAGTTCGTTTCCTAAATTGACCTGACCGGGATCGAACCCGGGACCCTAGCTTGGAAAGCAGATGCATATGCCACTGCGCCAAGGGGCCAGTCACTAAAAAATTGCAAGATCAAGAGAAGAAGTAGAGTCAGATTTAACGTCATATTACCATCAAGTCTCGTTTGACTACCTCATTTTTAAAGTATATTTTGTGCTGGGGTGCCACTTTTAAGAATGCCTGTAGGGTGTAGGTGCTATATAAGTAAATTGTTGATTATTATAGTGATCTCCGATATATTTATTAATTTGTAACGTTAATTTGAGGTTTGCACCTCACTACTTAAAGGATGAGTCTTCCAGAGGGCATATCAGTGAAATATTCATTACTTTGTAGGAATTTTTAAATTGAATTTCATTCGGTTTTGATATTATTTAAATGCTATGTCAGTCAGTTAAAATCTTCAGTTAAAGTCTAGACAAAGAAAGGTAGGAAAAGCCATAGAATACCTATGCCAAATTATGAGGATCGTGTAGTCAGAGTTACTGACGCTGACGAATATGTAATAAGCACTCGCATACGTAGGCGATAAAATGTGAGCAGAATGATGAGATTATTTGTGGAGGCGAAAGAAAAATGCTGTAAGGACCGTGACGCTTGCACTCCGTCCGCTCTGACTACTCCGTTATGGATACAGCGCGAATATATGAAAACGAATATGTAATTACTTTTAATAGTAGGTTATGCTCATCAGACCTTCGGTTAGCAACAGGGACCAAACTTGACGTTTTTATCTGTAAAGTGTCCAAAGATTCCTTCACATGTAAGATTCAGAGTTGAATATCCTGAGAATGGTTTGTATGATTTACATCAAACATAGTTAGGGATATCTTTGACAACTGCAGCATTGAAACAAAAATCACACGTAAAATATTTATGTTCGTTCGTTCGAAAACTTTGATAACACAGACATACATACATAAATGCAGACACGAAGACATAAAGGCTTCAAACAAATAAAGTCTTTCTTTTTGTATCGGGTATTAAAATCATGAGTAGCCCCATAGCCTCGTGATTTAAAAGTCCCAAGGTGACCACGTGAACCATTACTTAACTTCAGTAACAATATCAGACACTGAAGCACCATTACCTTTTACGCGTCTCTTATTTGAAGCATGAAATTTTAAACAAATATCTATTGGTAAATAGATACCTATTGGTATATAATACAAAGTGCGTATATTTTGTATATTGACACAGGTACTCGTAGAGAAAATACAACCTCAAGTCCTTTAAATGCTTTATTTAATAGAATGTATTTACAGCCGTGACTGTTACATTACGTTATAACATTACAATGTGTTATAATTAGAGATGTGCCAAATTGTTAAAAATTTATGTCACGAACACGATACGGATTATTTGTGTCTAAATCCGGGAATACGGATATGGTCCTATATTTCCATATTTCGTTTGATCGTTTGAATACAATTAAATTAATCCTATTTTACGTAAACGTAGTGTGGTAACTTACTATTATAATATTTAACAATATTATTTGTTTGATTTTTGCAATAAAAAGTGGCAAAACTGTAATTTTAAGAAATAAAAAATAATTTGAATTTATTTTATTGCATTGTTATCTATTTTTAAATTTTAACATAAAAGATCCGTTCGAGATCCGCTAAAAAGTAAAGGATACAAATACAAATACAAATCTTTTTTCCCCTCGGATATCCGCGGACACAGATACGAATACGGATATCCGGAACATCACTAGTTATAGCATTATGGCTATTTCACATAGGTATACGCTATATAACAGCATAGGTAGTGTAATCTCAACAATTATTTTGTTACTTGGGTGAATCTAGCTCCTGGACATACCCCTCGGACTCCATTCATTAATTAATCTTGGAGGTAGCTTGATAAATTGTCGGCGATTTGGAGTACCGCCAGTTTCAGCACCCGCTGCCACCGAACCTTTCTGGAGGCTTAGCGAAGAGATTGGCCTGTATGTACTGCATTGCTGTTGTGGTGTAGAAAATGAGTTTACGCCCGCATTATAATTAAAACTGTTTCATGTTGTTAATTTTATAGGAGGCGTTCGTTTTTAAAAAGCGATGTATTATTTATTACATCTGAATTTTTCAACTCATTGAAACCTCGAACCTCATAGATTCATGATCACGGACACGTATTCATTCAGACCTACATAGATGACCGTTTATTTTCTTGTCAGAGCGAGAGGCTTGCGAAAAAAAGGCTTATTTTATTATTTTTTCAAATATATGAACATGAGCGCAATATGTTATTAATAATATTTAATTTGAATTAATCAACATTATATTCAGTGGCATAAGTATTTTTATATCTATAGTATCCATCCATACTTAATATTATAAATGCGAAATTCTCTCTCTCTCTGTCTGCCTGTCTGTCTGCTTGGTTTTCACGGCTAAACCGCCGGACCGATTTTAATGAAATTTTGCATGGAGATTGTATGATGACAAGGGACGGACATAGGCTACATTTTTTTTTTTAAATCTAACCCTGAACAGGTGAAAAGGGGGATGGAACTTTGTATGGGTAATTTTAAACCGCTAAACCGATATAATGAAATTTGGTACAGAGATAAACCTTTTCTACTAGAAAAACAGAGATTTCATTTTACTCTTTTAAGTAAAAGTATCTAGGTTATGTTTACAACTAACTAATTCTAGAACCAAATATTAAATAAAAGTTTGATTAAAATGTATAATTCGTTAAGGATTTCTTTTGTTTAAGCAGTATTCCATAATCAGATCTTAATAAATATATATGGGTCAACCCTGAACATATTTTCTTTTAAATTAGAAAATAATCATCCAGATCGGTGCACAAATGGCGTACAGATATATACCTAATAAAAAGAACATGAACTTAGAACACAGAGCCTCCCCCAATTCCTCTTTTTCCAGAGTTTACGTATCTTTTTAACGTAATACACGCGAACTTAATTATAATAGGTGAGAGGGCACAGAGCTGTTAGCATAATTCATCGACCGTCATCTGCGAAGTCTAGGCAACGACTGAGTAAAGCGAGTGTGGACGATCGACGCTCATTAGCGCTTGCCTCGGCAACGCTCGCTCGGGCGCCTCGTCGAGAGTCTGGAGGCACCATTAGACTGAAAGATATATAATTATGACGTAAGCCTATAATAGAACGGGATGGGAATACACATTTCGTCTCTATCGGTATGCTTAATGTTTTAAGATTGTTATGCTCTTGCATTTGACAGAGCTATGACAGAAAACAAATCTTTGTTCGTTAGTACTTTTAAGTTTTTTAGTTATTTTTGAATTTAATAAGTGAAAAATTAATATTAATATTTTTAATTATGTGCGAGATAGAGACTCTTTAGGGTGTGATGGTAGAATGCAGTGTTTTAGGCTGCAAAGGCCGGTTCGACGAACATAGGTCTTCAAAGCGAGTAAAACCATAGTGGCCACATCAACGCTCTATCTATTAGTAGATAGGGCGTTGATGATAGGGATCTGCGAGTGGTAAGCGAGCCGTTAGTTGTTCTCTTTAATGACGTCACCAACACTGTCACGCTCCGCAAGAGGGCACCAGTGTTCTTTCATTCTTTTTAGTTGTCTCGAATATAGCTAGGGAAACGCATGCAAAGAGTTTAATAGAAAACTCATTTCAAAATCAATATCAAAGCAATCAACTCAAGCATGAAGAATTAATTTCTGTAATCAAATTACGTTTTAATTTCATTCGTA
Organism: Zeuzera pyrina; assembly: GCA_907165235.1. NCBI lineage: Eukaryota > Metazoa > Arthropoda > Insecta > Lepidoptera > Cossidae > Zeuzera > Zeuzera pyrina. Next base: position 3,323,186 of record OU015619.1, on the reverse strand, counting down.
GGAGTGATACAGTGCCGTAAGTTCAATAACCTTTTGAAGGATCTTTGCGTAGCGAACACCGTAAAACGCTTCACGTTAAAACGATTAAACTGCCTTGAGTGGCCACTAAATAACCGTTTTCCGTATTCTATTATTTACTATCCCGTTTGCGCGGTGACAGATAATCTGTCTTACAGGCTGAGGTTGGTTTGAAGCTCGCTGAGGCTGCTGATGCTGAGGGTTGGACTTGATCCTCGGTCAGGTCGATTTAGGAAACGAACTTATCTGAATTGTCTTATGGTGTCGGTGTTCCCCCAGTTCGCTCTGTGGGGTAGATAGTATAAGGCTAGTGCTTAGTTTGGGGTCACAGTATTTGTGTTTTGTCAGGAGTATTATTATTATTAATTTCGTTTTAGATCATCACAATGAGTTACGGTTGATCATTATACCTACTACTATATTTCTACATCCTCAGTTTCGTCTTTAACCTCAGAGGAAATGGGGCACGAACCCTGGACTCTTGGCTATTTTGCCTTTTTAAAATATTATTATTAATTTACAAAAGGAAAGATTAAGTATTCAATCTCGAAATGACCATTCCCATGCTATTACGAAAACTACAAAACCTACACTAAAATCTAGAATATTAAAACTTTCGCTGAAAATAGTTTTGCCCAAAAAGTAATATAAGTAGTAATATAGTAGTAGTTTTGATCTTTCTTTTGGTCTGACTAATGAAGAAAATCTATAGAGTGAAAGTGCGTAGTAAAGGAAGCCAAGGAAAACCAAGGCTGACTTACGAAGATTAAATAGCCTGACGGAAATGCAAATATCTATGCGAAAATGTGTGAGGAGAATGATGAGATTTGAGGAAGTGAAAGAAGTATGTTAGGACCGCGACGCTTGGCGCTCCATCTTCTCTGACTACGCCGTTAAAGATGTGGCATGAAGATATGTATGTATGTATAGAAATTTAGTTTTGTAAATGTAGTTCGGAAACTTTTGAGCGCAAGTCGAACACACACAATGACCAAATTTGAATGAATGGGAATGGTGAATGGGAAAAATAATAAGGTCATATATGCAGGTAGGTATGGTTTTCTATGACACAAATTCATACGAACCTTACGGTACGTGAATACGAGTCACATTTGTCCAGCTTTTTAAGTGCATAATTAATCGCTGATTTAATGGCCCACATTAATCGAATTGTAGCCCGTGAAGCAATTAACTGTAACAGTAATAATGGCGCGGTTCCCGCCGGATGTGGAGGATATATATCTGAATTTGTAGGTAATACGTATTACAAAGACAGGTGAATTCCGTATAGGATATTAAGTATTGGAGTAAATGAATCTCACTGCTGGGCCTTATTTCACAAATATGAGAAGAAGTGTTGAATGTGACTTGAAAGTTGTGAGGGACTTGAAAGTGTTGAAGAATGTTGATGATCGAAATTTCGATAGCAACAGCGGTTGGTGCTCAAAATCGCACATTGCGAATCCGTACCCTTAACTGTAGTCGTTTTTCAAGTCGGCCGTTGTGGCATTAGCCTTGTGACTACTCATTTCTAGGCTAGTCAATAACTGCGTGATCCTTTTAAACACTTTTTTGGGAAATAAAAAAAGGCCGGGGCCAAAATCACACTTTTCGGTCCAGAACCTATTTGTGGGATTTCCAAACTCTAGCCTCAACTGGTTTTGTAGAAATTCTGTGTTAGAGACTGTTGCGAGTATTGAGAGAATATTCCAAGCCGCGAGTATTCTGAAGTTCTAATAAAGACATCTTATCGCAACGTCGCTTTTAGAGTTACAGCAATGAGCCACAGCAACTCGCGTATCTTGATTTGAGCACTTACTGGGCATTGTTGCTTAAATAAGTACATGCCTAACATGAGGCTCTCGGACGCAAGGATGTGCCGGAAATCCCAAGAGGCGGATGAAACGTCTATGCACATGCACATGTAGTGTACAATTTTGCAAGGCACAGGTTAGGTCTCACATGGAATACTGTTCCCATCTTTGGGCTGGAGCGCCCCAGTATCAACTACTTCCTTTTGACCGTATACAATATACAGCAGTTCAGGTTATCGGCGATCCGATAATCTCTGATCGGCTCGTCTCTCTAGCCCTGAGGGACATTGCGTCCCTAAGCATATTTTACCGGATCTATCATGGCGAGTATTCTGAGGAATTATTCGGAGTACTACCTGCTGCTGAGTTCCATTATCGTACGTCACGCAATAGACTGTTCTTGTTCTTCCCACCAACTTGATGAATGGCAGTCTACAACTGTGCGTTTTTACGACATTTTCTACCACGTACGGCAATTTTGTGGAACCAACTTTTAGCGGCGGTATTCCCGGATCGTTACGACTTAAGGACCTTCAAGACACGAGCCTACTCTTTCCTTAAAGGCCGGCAACGTACCCGTGATTCCCTGGACGTTGCAGGTGTCCATGGGCGGTGGTAATCACTTTCCATCAGGTGACACGCTTGCTCGTTTCTCCCTTCTGATATAAAAAAAAAACTACGGACCATTGATGCGCACTTGTAGTTCCTGGCTCAGCCGGTATTTTCCGGAAAGTAAAGTAGAGTCCAAAGGAGGTTCAGTGCATCACTCCAAGGAATACTCTGCACTTTTTGACTGCAGCGAGACTTGGTGATGTTTTGTAATGTAGTGGCAATCACAATAGATAAGTATTGGTCGCAGTAATACAGTTCTACGTCTAGTGTGACCTGCATGGCCACTTACATCAAATTAAAAAAAAACTGTAATCTTTGAAATCCGGTCGTAAAGCTAGTCGAAGTATTCGCAAACGACTATGTATACTTTTAACGTCATTTGCAATATTTGGTTTATGAACCGTAGGTCAACAGTTCAAATCCAATATGAAAAATCATTCGTTATGGTGAAAGAATTTTGAAATATGCAAAACGGGGGATACGTGACGGCGCGCGGCGTGACGCGAACATTGCGTTTGAAATTATAAAAAGAGATCCGAGTTTCAGAATGAGTTATTTTACTGTTATGGTTTCCTCGTGAGAACTAAAATATATTATAAGAAAAGTTTATTGTTTTTGTATAGTAATGAATTTCCAATTTCAATTCGCCAAATATTTGCTCATAAGCAGTATAAAACTTATGTCAACTGTAACAGACGAACGGACAGAACGGATGGACAGGACGGACGGGCCTGACCCGCGTGCGCGTTTGAGGAGGGTTCCGATATTTTTTTTAGGGTACCTACAGAACTCTAAAAACACACATTTTTCCTGTTGCTTTTTCCCAGGCCGTAAAAGTTTGCTAAGGAATAGGTCTTATTACTCGCAGGGGCGTAAAAGTTGGTTAAGAATTAGGTCTTATTACCTGTACGGCCGTATAAGTAAAATCAAGGACTAAAAAAAAATTATTGGATCTCATCATGATGCAATACAAGAGGCCATTTCAAATTTATAGTATATATATATCATACACGTGGCAAAAATATAATGTAGAACAACATTTTTGTAAATAATTTTTAAAGATTTAAATTATTGAACTAAACCCGCTACATACCATAGTTAACAAAAACTTGTTAACAAGATGAACTATATTTCCTTGAATTTGTGCCGGAGTCGGAGGCCATAAGCAAGGAAAAATAATAAAAGAAAATACTCAGGCCTTCGACTCCAAAATGAAATCTAGGAAATACTCTCATTTCATCTTCTTTACAGGTTTATGTTAGGTAGTCGAGTTTTAATATAATAATATAAATATAAACAGGCGACGTACGTAGTGCATAATAATACCGACGGTAGGTGTGAAATAAATTTCGTGCATAAAATGTTTGTCTGTACATAAATTTAACATTATAAAATAAATAAATTTTAAATTTTATTATATTTTTATGTATGCTATTATATAAATTTGTAGCGCCTGTCTGGAATTACAATTTTATTACCGTTGTGATAAATAGTGATTTTATGATTCACTGACTTCAATTTTACCATTTTTTAAATTTTTGTCTATCTGTCTGTTTGTCTGTATGACCTTTTATAACTCAAGAACGATGTGACTGATCTTGATAAAAATTGGTATGTGATAAGAACATGTGATTGCGCAAAAGATAGGTCACTTTTTTCTATCGAAAATATATCCCTAAAGCGGTGAAAAGGGGGATGAAACTTTGAATAGTAAATGCTAAATCACTGAACCAATTACGATGAAAACAGATCTCTGATATGAGTAGTATGTGCTTGGAGGCAGACGTAAGTTAGACTTTTTTTTCACAAACAATCTTTGTAATCTAACGTAATCCGGGAAAGACATGAATAAATTTTTTGGGTACAGCTAGTTACAAATATAATATTAAAATATAGTAAAGCCACTAAATCTGCAGAGAAGATTATTTCCAGACTATAGATTTGTCTTTGATCTTCTTCTGAAATGTCTATCGGAAGTTGCCATTGTCGTGAACCTTTATTTCATAGTACTATTTTCCAATCAGCATTCGTTTAATAACAAGTTTGAACTTTTCCCTTAATTGAGTGACATTTTTATACATTGAGCACCTTTGAGCATCTTTTGTGACACTAAAGGTAAGAATGAAAAATTCCGTACAATCGTAAAAAAAATTTTTTTTTTAAATTTTTTAAAGCAGCCTGTGTTGTGTTTCAATAATACTATCATAACTTTTTCAATAATAATTCTATGTGGCAATAAAATAACGCAAGAATCTTCCCGTCGAATCAGCAGTGTATTTTTATTGAAAAAAAATCCCTTGTCGTTATTAGAATAGTACAAATTGGCATCTGACAACGTGTAGTCCTTCGTCAATCCGAGCGAATTCTTTCAACGATAAATTGTTATTAGCTCTTGAACGCTGCCCACAAATATCAATCGTACCCTCATCTAGTGGTTGTGTGGCGTAAGGTTTGAGATATAGCTTTTTGATAGTAAAAATTAAGTGGTGGTGTTTTTTACCACCACTACTTAATTTTTAAGAAAAAATTAACCCGAATTTGCTGGCTTAAAACGGAAAAAACTGCAAATAGCGACAGCCTTGCCACAATCGCGCGAAGGCTAACTAGAAATATAGCAGCACGTAAAGCGATTGCAGAACTACAGTGCTGTGACCTAGCCATCACGGTAAGATGACTTGTTGTTGCAGAAGTAGCGCCATTAGCAATAGTTTTTAGTTCATTCATATTCAACAGAGGTAACATTATTAATTTCGGATATGACATGTTTGTTCGTTCCGGCAGCATAACTTCCGCTGCCTTATGCTTGGCTGTTATGCAATTTATGCATCAAATTACAACTGTGTATTGACAACAGTTTTTCTAGAGTTTCGCACATTAAAAAGAAAAAATGAACGTTTACGAGGAGACTCGTTTGTCCTTTGTCATAATAAGTGCAAACTTGACAATTAATACGCCGACACGTCTTGAGACTTTTTGGCAGGAACGAGAGAAGTGAAGTTAGCATTTGGTTATTTCCTATTTTGTGCGTTTTTGGGAGTTTAAAGTACAAAAGTGATAGTATATTGCAGATAAACATGTGTAGTTGAAGTTTTCGCGTTCTTTCAAAAAGTTCTTTTTGACTCCAGTAAAGCCTACTATCATTTTACTGGAGAAGTGTTAGGAACTTAGTAATAAGAGAAAAGAACAAATTTTTTAGGAAACATGAGGTTCATGATCAAATTTACATCAAACAAGTGCTATTAAGTTAACGATAATAAACATGAAAGACAAGACTGGGGCATAATTCCCTTTGCCTCTTAATAATTGAGGAATAACATACATCTTGATGACATATTTTAGCATATTTTGCACTAGGTACTTAATTTAAAAAAAAAAATTATAGGTTAATTAAAGATAGAACAAATTGGTCACTATTTGACTTCATCTCTGAAACAATTGGACTTCGTGATTCTATTCGTTCTATCTTTTATAATAATGTCAATTTTATCAAGTTAATATCAATTTGTAATTTTTCCTTTGTTACATTTGTGTGTATTATGGTGTAAATGGATATACGAATGAATGAAAAGTTTTCTGAGAATTTTGAATTTGACAAATATATCGATAGACCTAAGTTACAGATGTCCAGAAACTCTGTTTAAGCTTTAACTGCCAAATGTCACACTTCTCCGTGCGTGTAATACGTTTAAAAAGGGATACAAAGTTTTCTTTTCACGTATTAATGTGTGATATTATATGAAGAGATACGCAATATGACACGACATAATGACGCTTATGGCTTGGATGGATGGCATCGTTGAAGAATGAGTGATGAAAGATTGACGAAGAAAATCTAGAGAGCGAAATTGAGTGGTAGGAAGAGCCAAGAAAGACCAAGGCTGATTTACGAGGAGCAGATAGCGATAATATTAGCTGTCGGAAACGTCAAAGCACTCGCCAACCTAGGCAAAAGGGTGTAAGGAGAATGACGAAATTTGAGGAGGCGAAAGAAGTAAGGACCACAATACTTGGCGCTCCATCCTCTCTGACTACCCCGTTAGGGATTAAGCGCTACGATATGTATGTCTGTATGTGAATTAATATATAGATTACATTTTATTTTCAAGTATTTGTTAAAAATTAGTTGGGTTTCAGGTTTATGAATTATATTTTTTCTCTCACAGACTGACACGAAAAGAGTTGTCTAAAGTTCCCATGTTTCTATTTTAGACTATGGAATACGCGTAAGCTCATACTTTGGACCGATTCCAAATCCTTTCTCGAAAAACGTCAAATTAGCAAATTCGTTCCAATTATCTCGCACCAAAGGATTTTAAAAGAGAAGGCGGTTTTTATATTGGCAGTCGAGAGAGTTTATCTCGAATTAATTATTTTTCCCAACGACTTAGAAAATTTGCGCGGACATATTCTTTTCGCAATTCCATACAATTATCCAATCCGATTGGAATTGTAACTTTCTCTTCTAACCATTGAAAATATTTAAATTAATTAAAACTGTAACGTACATTAAACTTGTTTACCTTCATTTGCTATTGTTTTTAGTAAGCACAGACATATCCATCTTGCATATTTCAAAAGCGATTCAATCATAATAGTCAGTCCGCTCGCAAATACGCCATACATTTACATTATATTTACATGTAGGAATTTCTTTGTTCCTATTATTAATTTTTTTATTAATAAGAAAAAAGTGCATATATATCCTAACGTTAATATTTACAAACTTAAAACTACACATTATCTTAAATAACAGACTTCTTCAAAGTTGCTGCTTAGAAAGCTGTCATTGCTTAGGGTGCCCAGTAGACTGGCAGCATTACCTCTTTGAATAGCCAAACCAATTCGTTGGTGGAAGAAGCTGCCAATTTTTTTAATTTCTTTTTTCCTCATACACTTAAGGAGGCGAGAGAAGTATGCAAAGACCGTGATGCTGGGCACCCCGTTCTTTCTGACTACCCCATCAGGAGTTCTTACATCCTATAAGCATATTGGCCGTACTTTCGCAAGAACACGACACCAGTATTAAAATCTTTGCAATGATTTTCAGTGCTGTTTTATAGCGATATGGAAGCCGATTGGTTTGTTTGATGTAAATGTCTGTCTGAAAATATAAAATATTGTAATAAATTCAGGGTTTCGTATTTCGACAAAAAACGGGACTGATAGAATATCAGTCATGCGTCCGTCCGTGTATTCGAGTATTAGTAATAGCCAATTTTCTCAGTATTGTGCGAAGTACAAACTAGAACTTTGACATAATATTAATAATCTTATGCTACGATGTATAAAATTTAACACAAGTCATATTTCATGTAATACCCAGTCTTTCGCTTAGCAAGTATTTAAAAATAACATTTCATACAATAATCCAATAATACGCGTGTGTCGTCTCTACAATGAAATAGCTCTGAAATCCTGTTAATCCACATATTCATATAATCATTAAAAATACTGTACCTAATGTAAAAAGAATTCAGCGAATCTGAAGTCTACTTTCTCAGTCCAGTAGATCTTCGGAAAACAAATTTACATAGGGAAGCTTTTGCCTAACTTTTTTGTAACTTACTGTACCTACATGACAAAACCAAGATCGTAGATTATTATTTGTTCAACTCTGAGTGTAACGCATGAAATCTAATTAGCAGGCTTACGTAACGTACATCTTGTATTGAAATTGAGAGAACATTCATTCCTTTTGGAATTTTTATAATGGCTTTGAATATGGTATAAAATTTAATGATTAAAAGGTCCTCATTGAGTATGAAAAGTCAATCTGAAGTTTATTTGCAGTGCCAAAATCCTCTATAGATAGTATCTCTCAGAGAAAGAGTTCGCTTGAATGCGATTGGTGACGTTGTCAAAGTGATTAGAGCTACAGTAAAGCCTTGTAGCCTTGTAGCTCGAGAAGAAGAATACGGTGTTCCCTGCCTGTCTTAAGAGGCCACTAAAGAGGCCTTCGAGGTCGCAGCCGATCGGAGTGGTTCCGCAGGAGTTCCCGGGGCTCCTCGATAACATGCTGAGGACCACCACCGCAGAAGTTTTGGTGGGTAAAAGGTCCTCATAACTCAGCTTCTTCCCCAGGGGGCTGGGTATCTCTGTGTGCATATTCCTCCTGCGTAACCAAAAAGAAAGGGCTAACAGCAATTGTTTGACTATACTCGACATTGCTGAAATTATCCACAAAGGATAGAAGAGACTAATAAAAAAAATTGTCTGTGTACGTAAAGTCGTGCTGATTTTCTTTCTTCTCAGAAATAAAAAAAAAAGATTCAGAAAGCAGATCGGTACAGATATTTGATAAATACGAGAAAGTAGTTCACTTATGTCCGTTAATAAACGAATAAAGACTTTTAAGTAGCAGTAATGTTATGGCTACATCCCATATAAATGCTTCCTGGACCCTACATTAGATGGGCATTGGCAAAATTGACATTTCCAATTTGCGCTGCAGGACGTCCGATAAAGAGGCAAGTGGCATTCAATTACGTAAACATTTTAGGAAGGATTAACTGCCACCCCTTCGCCTTCGTCGTCAATTGACTTTTGTTATTATCGACCTTTAGCACTCGGGTTCTGAACGTCGATTGGGAAAAGGATTGGACGTTTAATCGATTTCCCAATCATCTTCTGTTGGGAGAGTATAGTGATTATTCCCAATGGTTATAAACAATATTATTTGGTTATAGAAATCGGCCAAGAGAGAGTCAGACACAGATTAATGGCGTAGTAGTAATTTTGTTAAAAATTTAATATAATAAAGTTAAGTTTAATATAATAAAAAAAATGTGTAATATATCATTGAGTAATGTAATAATTCATAATTTTCTACTTTTTTTTTTTTCAATATAGATCTTATTCTCAAATGATTTTTCAGATTTTCCTAATTATATTTTAAAAGATAAGACGAGGGATCAGTCAATTTCATGCCTATTTTGAAAACAGTGTTAAAAAAATTAACTGAAAATAAATTTTTTGAATGCGTTATGTAAATAGCTTTCATGTGATATTTTATTACAAAGTTCCTCAGGAAGTTACTCGAATAACAGAGAATAAATATAGATTGGTTATAAAACGTACATTGACATTCAAACTATAAAATAAACGATTTCATTGAAGATAAAAGAATAGTCTGTAAATGATCTTCTCTGCACATGCATTTACTGGCTTAATGAATATTGTATTTTAATAAACCTTTTGTATATTTTTAATAAACAAGTACATTGTTATTTATGTAGAAAGCACTTTATGGCGCCTATATAATAACGTGTTTCAATTAATTAGTCAGTTCGTTCGTTCAGAAGATTTTGCCTAGTACATAACAAAACAAACAAAATAAATAAACAAGTGAACAAGAAGATCAGTCTATCATTTCCAACAAGATTGATGTAAAAGGAATCAAGACCTCTTACACCTTTTGTAAAATGAAGTTGAAAAAATGATACCTGACTGAGTTTCTGGTCGGTTCTTCTCAGTATCCAGGTTTTCTATTTGAACCGAACTAAAATAGATTTACGTTCAAAAATACCTTGTAATTGGGTGTACTAGAATAAATTGTTTTGACTGACTTTGATATCACTATGAGTACAATATGTTTTCTTATTTTATATATAAATCTCCCAAAATATCCCATAACCTACCATGCTTCTCGGTAAACCCACCTCGTTGTATACGTTGCGAATCATGGGATTATAATTACAAATCTCAGTGTCATAATGCATTCTACTTCTTCTCTAATGGGACATAACACTGTAACGACATTCGGCGTCAGCAGCAGATGTTATTGTTGATTCTCAGCAGCCGCTCATCACTGTTTTTTTTACCTGGTGTGTAAGGTGTGCTCAAAACAAAATATCTAAAAACACAGGAAATTAACGCGATTACCTTTCATTATCGGTCTCAAGTCAACTCTAAGTCAGTTGACTTGAGACAATGGCCGATGCAACTCGGTCGAAACGTCAAGCGAAAATAAAAGGTAATCACGTTAATTTCCCATGTTTTTAGATATTTTATAATGCAACGCGAAAGTTTAAAAGATTATAGTGCTCAAAACAGTTAAACAACTTATATTTCTTATCACTAGCGACAAGATCACAGTGGAAAATCAGGCCGAACTCCCTATAATGCAGACGGTTAATCATTTATGAACGCTCCCCTTCGTATTGGTCGCTCTCCCACTAGATGTAATCACGATCAACACCTAAAACTCAAAACGAAATTTTTAAAGTCACCCCGTATGTCTTAGGGCAATCATCACATAATTATTTTTAATTGAAAACAACCCTGATAGACAGACAGATGTACACCGATATAATTCCATTAATATTCTTTTTTTTAAATTTTAGAACGAAAAACTAAAAATGTGTCTAAATTCTGAATATTTATCCATGTTCTTCCACTTCTGATATTTGGTTATTAGTTTACGTGTCTGCCTTTCAACTCAGTAGGTGTAAAGATGATGAAACAAATCGCTGTGACATACGGACAGATATGTAGACAGACATGACGAAATTATATGAGTTCGATTTTGTGGCTCATTTTGGTTGCTTCTCTTTTGAATTACTCGCCTCGAAATCTGGGTTTATTACGTATGTCGTCAATACATCTGCTTAGTAGACTAAAATAGATTTACAAATCTCTACACAACAAGCAAAATTGGATTAATTAAGTCCGGTACTAATCTAATCAAGAATTTTATTTTGTCTCTCTAAATACATTGCTTTTTTTTGTCTATTTAATTTTTTTTTGTATTTTTTACTCGATTTCAAATATTGGAGGTTTTCAATTCGTCCTGTATATACTTTATGTTTTTTAAAGTATGTTCGGAGATAACTTCTTCGTTTATGAGTCGATTTCAATGATTCTTTTTTCGTTAGATTCAGCATAGCTCCAAAATGATCACATTTAAATTTCATTGATATTGGAGCTTGGACTTCGAGGATACGCCAAATAATACTAACTGCTCTTATGCTTTATTTAAATAAATGATACTTTTGTATATGATTCCGTTCCAGAATTAGATAAGAAATTGGTTATAGATTTATTTAGGCTAAGATCATTAAAAAGGTAGAAATAAAAACGTTTCAAGAAAAAAATTAAACCGGCTTAAAAAAAATACTAAAAAGTACAAAATAACTATCCTTTACTAATCAAAACTGAAGTACAGTAATAATGTAATAATTACTATACTTAAATAAATAGGATATAAACCTATATAATTTCATTTGACAGTTATTGAAGTCGGTGCCAAATTAATATGCAACAACAGAAAGTCAACTAGTTTGGTAGGATTGGCACCGACTTCAATAACTATCAAATTGAATTTTATAGGTATCTTATTTAAAAAGTTAATATCGTACTGGAGTTTTGATTAGTAAAAAATAGTTATTTTGTACTTTTCAGTGTTTTTTAAGTCAGTTTAATTTTTTTTCGTACGGTGTCTAGATCAGTTAAACATAGACATGCAAAAAGACTAGAAAGATAGGTTAGTTGCGGAACCCTAAATAAAATACATATCTATCCAACGTTAAGGAATCTCTAAGTAAACATTACACATTGATCAGGACCTGAAGAGCAAGATGTATTCGTATTATCCTACCTCTAACTATCCGTTATTCGTTATCTAGATTTATATCGTATGGACTTGTTTCCATTGCAGTTAATTTCAACTGTCTGTTGCGGTCAGCGCAGTTACACCGGTCTATCCTCCAGAGACCTCTCCGACCACGTCGAGAGTCGAGACACATTTAAATAAATGGCTTATATTTATCTAGCAGTTGCAGTTCCGTCCGTTCGAGAACAGTTGTATCGATTCGCTTCAGGGATTCTTTGCCCTTGCGAAGCAATTTTATATTTGAATCTAGTTATTTTAGTATTGGTATATCTTGGAAACAAAGCACAGATTGAATTTGTTTTAGAATGAGAGAGGTAATTTACAGATAAGGCTGGTGAATGAATATCACACATGTCCGGTGCATCAGACAGAACCGGAACTAAATATCTAGTTTTATGATGTACAATGGAATTCATATATACATGTTTTCTAGTATTTTGAAATTATATTTACTATTATATATTATAATTATATTAACTTTCAGTTTTGGTTAACTGTGAATTCAGTAGAAGTACCATACCACTTGTTCTGAATCCTGCGATTAATATGCCCTATACATAACGTTATACATTTTTATTAAGTACATCTATAACTTCATGGTATTTTTAATGTTTTTTTTGACTACCCCTTTAGGGATACAGCGTGAAGATATGTATGTATGTGTGTACGTATGTATGAATGTATGTTTTTAGTAGCCAAACGATGAATACAGACCAACTTACCACAATATTTTTCTTTTCGGCTTTTTAACCCTGAAAATCATCCTACCGATGAAATGATTACGACGTATGTCTCAAGGAGTCATTCAAATATACAATCATATACGCATTATACTTAAGACTTTTGAACAGCAATGCATTCTGAATTGTAGGTGAGGTGGAAAAATAGTGTGTACTTTAGACTATAGGTTATTTTTCAGATCTTATGATCTGAATCTACTCCGGAGTGTAGCACAAGTAGATTTCATTAAAAGGATTTCATTTAAAAAATCAGCTTTTTGAGCAGTGGTGGGTCTATCGGAGCTTACCACATGACAAGGGTTAAATAGAGTCATTCATATTCAAATTCATTGAATTGTCTTTATAATAAAGAGAATTCAATGAATTTGAATACCTACCTAACCTTTGAAACCTAAAAGATTAGCATCAAAAGGTTAGGCCAATTATTTTGTCATAAATATTTTAAACATACTGACGCAGCTTCGTTATAGTTTTATAATAGTATAGATTTAATAATGAGACCTTTTATTACGAACTTAATTCATGACTTTCAACGTTTAAAGTAATCTAAAACAATCGTGTATTATTATTAATAGGTACATAATACAGCCACGTGTAAATAAACAACACCTAAGCTTAGGTATATTGTTATATGGTAACTAGAATACTTTATTGTTTTACTTCTTAGTTCCATCACCAGTGTCTCTTTGAGGTATGTATACCCTCTCGAAAAGTTCTCCAAGTCTGTCGCTATCAAGACAATATCCAGTGATAACACTCGCGTCACCCAAGGATTTATTGTTGTCAGTTTGATTTCCAATTTTGTGCTCTCGCAACAAAGTCGAAAATTGCGTGTCATAACTATCATTCAAGTCCTTGTTTTCGTTTCGCATAGTTTTCGTCGTAAAGTTACTATGTTTAATCTGAGCACAATTATTGCCTTGTATTCCACACGCTCTTTGCAAAATTGATTCGAGGGCTAATTGATCTTGAATTCTTCTTTGTATCGCAGTTGCTTGAACATTAGCCACTATATCCTTGTATTTAGTTTCTAATTTATCTAACGCTGCCGAAATCTCCGCTTGATGTTCATCTGCCATTTCGTTTACCATTTGTGTTCTCTGTTTTACGAGTTGTAATTGAAGGCCACATTCGGCTAATTGTTTTTCTCTTTGCAAATAAGTTAATTTACTTTCAAATGTTTTAATGCATTTAGCTTTAGATTTTTCGACTTTACTTAAACGTTTCTCCAATTGTTGCGATTTAAGTCTTTCAGGACCGCTATTATCTTCATTAGATTTTTCAAAAAGCTTATTCAAAATCGATTGTGTATGTTTCTTTTGTTCTTCTAATTGGGTTTTAAGTCTATCAATTTCTAAATTTTTTAATTTTATTGAATTATCTTTTTCAACAATTACTTCATCTATGGTTAATTTTGAAAATTGGGTTTCTGTTCCAAGATGTTGTTCAATTTCTTTTATATGAGTTTCGTATTTTTCTTTAATTTCCTCTATTTTTTTTTCATACAGTGCCTTTGTTTCTTCCCGTACAGAGCTTTTAATATTGATTATTTCAAGTCTATGTTTAGCTTGGATGTCTTCGAATTCCTGGTTTTTTAATTCATTGAAATTATCTAGTTTTTCTTGCAGGTCGCCTATTGTTTCGATAAGACCATTTCTTGACTCTTGAATTTCTTGTAGTTTATTTTTCAAAGACTGTAGTGTGTAGTTAGTATCATTACTACATATGCATCCACTTGTAGCATTGTCTATCTTAACAATATTATTTCCATCTGAGTCAGTGTTTTCAGCTTTGAAATTTGATTCCTTTTTTAAAGTCGACAGTTCAGTGTGCAACAATAGATTTTGATTTTTTATCTGCCTAAGCTTCATTATTAAATTATTTGCTCTGTGTTCATAATTTTCGTTCGCTAGATTAATGTCGGAAGAGTTTGTTGGTATTTCTGGGTTTGTATAACACACAAAAAATTCATTATATGGTTTATATGTATTGATTAGCCGCTGGTTTCGTTTTACAGTATAATTTTCAAGTTTTGTGTTCTTTTTTGTGTCGTCTCCACAATTTTGAGGTGGACATTCTGCGTCAGAAATGGGTGATTTTTGGTCTCTGTAAAAAACTTTGGTATTGGTTTCGTCGGAGTCAATAACAAGGCATTCCAGTTCTGATGAGGATACCTCGCTGTATGTTTCAGAGAATGCTTGAAGTTCATTGACTGGTGGATATTCGAGGAAAGGATCTTCTAACACGCCTTTAGCTAATTGATAGCACAGTGCAAAAACGTACTTGTTACGTAAACATTTTTCATTTATACTGCAATTTGATAATCTGTTTATCCAAGCGTTACAGATGTGTATCACGTCCTGGTCGATCAACTGCCCGAGATAAGGTCGCATTATTTGTAAGTATCTCTTGTATTCAGTATCAAGATTAGCGTCGTCATTTTCATTCATTATTAAGAATTTTTAGATTTCATCGAACGATTGTATGTAAATTTTCCGATAAATTTCTTTCTTAAATGCCAAACTGACAAAAATAATGTTCTGTTCTGTCTCTACAAAAGAAATAAATTGAGATGAAAATGTATTCGACCTTCTTGATAAAAGTTCAATTCTAAGGATAGCTTAAAAGAGTCTATTGTTTGCGCAATTTGTTTGCGCCAATGATGTTAAAACGATTTGCTATTTCAGGTAACACAAAGTTCTAAGAGTTTGCTGTCCGTCTGAACGTCTATTTGTTGCAACCTTGTTACAATATTACAATATTTGTAAAGTATTTACGAATATTGATATTTCGAACTAAAACCTTATTCTATCAAAGTAAAATATAACCCATATTACTGAGGAATAGCGTAGCTTTCTTGCAGTGAAATAGTTTTAGAATCAGGTTTAGTAGATCTCAAGATTACCTCAAGAGATAAACAACCTTTTATCTCTTTGGAATATTGATGATATAGAGGTGGCGCAGAAATGCGATTTGGAGAAATATTTTTTACATTAAAAAAAACTTGCGAAACTGTGCCAGCTCATGCTAATAGAATTTTCGTAATCTTAATAAACGACCTTTGATAATAGTAAACATCGTTATGCATGAGATGTGAACAATCGCGCCAAAAGAAATAAGAACGACAGAGCCATGGCGGTCACACGCCGAATCAGTACCAATATGTTATCTACCAAACATCCGTAGTATTCCTCTATCATCATGAAGTCAACAATAACACTGCGGCAACAAAACTAAAACCCGACTAAGGATTTTACAAAAATTGGCAAATGAAATAAAATAACAGAAATTTATTGAATTCATTGTCGGAGTTGAAGACTATAAGCAAGGGAAAGGCATTCCTTTTACTAGGAATATATACGAGCAAACACTTCATCTAATGGTAAGCGATCTAAGGCCCATAGATATTTTCTATATAAGGCTAACATAGCACTTCAGATTGTAAACGCGTCGGCAATTCTGAAGACTAAGATGTTGCCTCTCGTGCCAAAAATTTCGCCAGCTGTCTACTGTCTACACCGCAACACAATAGTGCAAGCCTTGGGCCAAGAAACATAAGGAGCGTAGCCATAATAAGTCGCCGCTGTTACCACTGTATGTCAAACGAATTTTCCTGTCTCTTTCTATCTCATTCACAAGTAAAACTCTAAACTTAGTATATACTGACGTATAGACAAACATAGAGCTCGTTGACACGTGACGATTTTTAATTCGTCAATGTCACCTGTGAATTGATTCCCTTGATTATTACGTTATGTAATATCACAGTCATATACAGAACACGTAACCATTATTGAAAAATACAGTACTTTTTTGAAATAAAACAGAAATAACACAAAATAATAAAATAAGCCATCAGCGCCATCCATGGCGTGACGACTTGTGACGACCTGTCGTTTAAAACGGATTACAATAGCGTCTCATTTGCTTTTCCTTTCCTACTTGTGCCACTATCATAAAAGATTACATTCGCACTCGCACTTTTTGTACGTCTATACGGCAGTATATGATAAATTTATGAGTAAAATAGCTATAGTACGGCGACTTCACACTGTCAGTATATTTCGTGTCAGCCAATGAGTCGGTTATGAAATAATTATTTGCAAAATACTCGTAAATTTTATGTGTTATGGCTATTAATATTCACAAAAACAAAAATATGTCATGTTCAGCTGTGTATCGTTGTACTGTGACCTTCCCTAGTCACGCAAATTAGTGAAAATCTAGAAAGTCGGTCAACATAAAAGGAGACTTCAAGGACACGCTTTTAGAGCAAATGCTGCGTCTATTGTGATACTTGATCTGAGGTGCAAGCAGTTTGTCGGCAAGATTAGCGATTTAGATAGTGGTAGCGATCTGGACGGACTGGACTTATTATCCGCGATAATCCGTATAGTATGCCATCGACTCCAAGTCTCCATAGATACATTTTTGGAATTCAACGTATCAATGTAACTTTTAACTTGGATGTTTGTGTTACCTAAAATAGAACCCGGCTAGGTAGTCGGGTTTTAATTTTTATGATTTCAACGTATCTACGTTGAAATCAAATAAAAAAAGCGGTAAAATTAAAACCCGGCTACCTAGTCGGGTTCTATTTCAGGTAACACAAAGTTCTAAGTTACAAGTTACATACATTGATTTTCTTTTGAGAGGGAAGGCAAAGGGATCTTTGTCCATAATATCCGATGTCTTCAGTAATAAGTAGATATATTCTTCTTCTTCACGTTATTTCATTAAAATGTCGACGTAATAAATTTGAATGCTTGTTGGAGTTTCAGGCGACAAATATATATGGTAGAGGCAGTATTTCCAGTAGGATCTACTGAGGCAGACTAAGCCACTAAAAAATCTCAACGTCACACTCCTTAGAAAGCACTTATTTTAACAATTCCACATATAAACATTCAATGCACCCTTGATTCCCAGGATGTTGCGCGTGTCCATGGGTGGCGGTGATCACTTTCCATCAGGTGACACACTTGCTCGTATGCCCCATCTTACATAAAAAAAAATATCGCACGACAGCGTAGATACTTAAAATTCATACGTATACGTCATTTCTACATCACAATATCCACTAGAAACAATTTGCAAATTATTAAAATAAACGCCTAACCACACTCCGTGACAACCCGCGAACAAACTTGCTTTTCTAATATATTCCCCAACTCTTTAGTTATTGTTCATAGTCCTCAACTCGAGAGCAAGGGAACTATATCCATACAGCCTTGTCTTCCTTGTTCATTATAAAGGTTTGGATAGCACTTGTATGTTGTAAAAATTGTTCATCTTTCGCCATAAAACATATATTTGGAATATTTGTTATTTTCTCTTATCACTAAGTCCCTAACACTCCTTCAGTAAAGTAATATATAAAAGTACATAAAAGGCTTTACTTGTGTTAAATAGGACTTCTTGGAAGAACGTGAAAACTTCAGCTGCACGTGTTATTTCGACCTTCCAGTTATTTTAAATTGCACAGAATTTTTATGCACAATATACTCATTTTTGTAATTTAAAACTTACAAAAAAGTAAAAAAACAAAAAATCTAAACAAAACGTCAACATCACTGCATCCATAATCTGAGTTCCATTCCCACCAAAAAATTCTTTCAGCTTTTATTTTTCTTTTTCTACTCTACTACTCCCTTGTCACTCGGACATAACGAGATACGCCAGTATATTAGTATTCTATGATAACGAGGGTATGACGAGCCATGTTATAATCACTAACAAAGTAATATACTCGTATGAAAAGTTGTGAAAAGGTATTGTATCTCAATATTATCAGTTCATGTTGCTTGACGGTAACGTCAAAAGTACTCTTGTATCTCGGCAAAAATATCTGAGTAGAATGATGAAATTTGAGGAAGCGCAAGAAGTATGCAAGTACCGCGATGCTTAACACTCCGTCTTCTCATTCATCCCAGTCAGGGATAACAAAGTGCGGATAATATGTTACGTACACATCCTGTATGTATATTATGTTGTAAGAAACTTACAAAGAGGTATTATTCTGTGTAATTTTTTATTATAAAAAATATTAATTGTGGTTTTAAGAGTTAAAATATAGCTTAAAAGTATTATTTTGAAACAAATAACCAGTGTGACTGTTTGTGAAACAGTGTAATTAACGGTTTTTTTTTGTAATTGTGGTGAATGTTAATTTGTACTCTTCACATTCATAATCAAATCTAAGTTGTGTTGAAAATCAGTAATAACTAAGTGAAAACTTTAACTACATGTACCGCATAATCATAATTTACCAATAAAGCAAATAATCAGTGATTAAAGTGATAAATTAACTGTTTTACTTCCAATCGAAATAAATGACCGTTGGATATTCAAACCGCTGATATATGTTTGACTGTTAATTATACCAAACTGTACTGAACTTAGTGTGCATATTGAAAAACAAATGCGTTGACTATAATAATACTAATAAAAAGCATGTAAATCAATATCGAAGTGGAAGTCCAGCAGCCAACAGAAGAGAGCTCTAACACTCGTATTTATAAACAAGTAATTACTTGTTGCTAAGTAATTTCTTAATGAAGTCATTACTTGTGGCTAGAACTCTTCAGTACAAAATCTTATTCTATAATTGAGTAATGCACGTTACTTACTTAAGCAATTGCTTAAGTTAGAGTTGATGCTTGATAATTGTTTCTCACTGGCAACACTTCGTTGCTGCGTTTTGTTTCATGAGAAGGCAAACGTGAGGTCTAGATTATTTTTACAAAGTCTTGCATTATATTGCCTAATATAAATTTGTAATATATAATTTGATAAAGTTATCAGTATAAAAAGAAAAATAAGTCGTAGAAGATATTTTTTAATCATTCAATTTTATCTTTGAACAAACAAAATGTTTGGAGAATCGAAACGTTTGACACACGATATAACCCTACCAAATTTAAATGTATGATTTTTATACTTGGGATATTAGCTGACACGTGATTTATAACTTGGAAAGATTATTATGTAGTTATTATTAATGGCAAAATAACATTAAGTAGGGACTTCTTGGCGGGAACGGGAGAAGTGAGGTTGTCATTTTTTTAGATTTTTTATTTTTTACATTTTTAGGAGTTTTAAAGTACAACAGTGATAGTATATTGTGTTTTAAAGTTCTGTGTAAGTGACAAGAATGGAGGAGATCTAAATAAACATGTGTAGCTGAAGTTTTCGCGCTCTTCCAAGAAGTCCTTTATAACTTCAGTAAAGCCTACTATCACTTTATTGGAGGAGTTTTACGATAAGAAAAAACTAATTTACTTGTGATTCTACTTATTCTGTGTCTGTATACTAGTTTGTGTTAATGCGTGACATTGGCAAGTGCGATAATCATCTATTGAATTGTTTTCTCGCTTTATTTGACGTTGGCAATGTACTCACATACGGTGCCATTTAATAAAAAAAAAAAAAGCATTAAGTACAACACTTTTACTGAATCGATATCTCAATCTGAAATCATTTTCAGTATTTTCGCGAAGAGGGTCATTACGGAAATATACTTTTGTTTTTCTAGGTTCATTAATGTTAACACTGTTTTCAACTTCTTCCAATGGATCACTTAAAATATTGTCCAAATTAAAAAATAAATGCTCGATATCTTATATATTTTCTGTACTAAACACTGTCAAAAAGCTACGAACCGAGTAATAAGCGTTGCTTAAGCAACGAAAGTGGTTACTATTACTTGATTAAGAATTCTAACTTTTGACAGTTCTTACTTCGACCGATTTCTTAACTATGCAATAAAAATAGTTGCTCAAGTAATTACTTTTGCTTAAGTAATTACTTGGACTTGTCTATAAATACAGTGTAACACTCGTATTTATAAACAAGTAATTACTTGTTGCTAAGTAATTTCTTAATGAAGTCATTACTTGTGGCTAGAATTCTTCAGTACAAAATCTTATTCTATAATTGAGTAATGCACGTTACTTACTTAAGCAATTGCTTAAGTTAGAGTTGATGCTTGATAATTGTTTCTCACTGGCAACACTTCGTTGCTGCGTTTTGTTTCATGAGAGGGCAAACGTGAGGTCTAGATTATTTTTACAAAGTCTTGCATTATATTGCCTAATATAAATTTGTAATATATAATTTGATAAAGTTATCAGTATAAAAAGAAAAATAAGTCGTAGAAGATATTTTTTAATCAATCAATTTTATCTTTGAACAAACAAAATGTTTGGAGAATCGAAACGTTTGACACACGATATAACCCTACCAAATTTAAATGTATGATTTTTATACTTGGGATATTAGCTGACACGTGATTTATAACTTGGAAAGATTATTGTGTAGTTATTATTAATGGCAAAATAACATTAAGTACAACACTTTTACTGAATCGATATCTCATCCTGAAATCATTTTCAGTATTTTCGCGAAGAGGGTCATTACGGAAATATACTTTTGTTTTTCTAGGTTCATTAATGTTAACACTGTTTTCAACTTCTTCCAATGGATCACTTAAAATATTGTCCAAATTAAAAAATAAATGCTCGATATCTTCCATATTTTCTGTACTAAACACTGTCAAAAAGCTACGAACCGAGTAATAAGCGTTGCTTAAGCAACGAAAGTGGTTACTATTACTTGATTAAGAATTCTAACTTTTGACAGTTCTTACTTCGACCGATTTCTTAACTATGCAATAAAAATAGTTGCTCAAGTAATTACTTTTGCTTAAGTAATTACTTTGACTTGTCTATAAATACGAGTGTTAGTGTGCGGTTTATTACTTGACTTGCATATTGATTGCTTCTCGACTGGGACTTTAAAAATTTGACAACATATACGTCACACAACTGCTGCTACTTTCACAATGGACAGTCGTATGACAACACGCAAGATGTCTCGCCAGGAAAATATCCAGCAACTAAAACTGGTTTAACACGAATTAAAACTATCTAGAAAATTGTGCGACCAATTGACTTGTGAGCATGACGAAAATGAAAAAATATTGTTAGAAGCTCTGGAAAATAATACTAAGCTAAAAAGCGAGTTGTCCGCTTTACACTTACAATATGAATGTATTATTGAAGAACGAAATTATAATTAATGGATTTGATCAGTACGGTGCAATGATGATGCAATGAGAATGCTTAAAAAAGAATGTCTATCCTGGAACGGGAGTTATGTGATGCTCACAAACAAATTTCACAAATGAAGGAAGAATCTCGTTCTTCAGCAGCACAAAAAACTCGAAGTTTATTTAATGAAATACTGTCAGCAGATAGCATAGTCGACGAGAT
Organism: Zeuzera pyrina; assembly: GCA_907165235.1. Lineage (NCBI taxonomy): Eukaryota > Metazoa > Arthropoda > Insecta > Lepidoptera > Cossidae > Zeuzera > Zeuzera pyrina. Next base: position 3,301,120 of record OU015619.1, on the reverse strand, counting down.
TTCTGTTGTATGTAGCGATGTGCTGAGCACAGTGATTGATTTGACTCATGATAATACAGTAATGGGAACTGTTTCTCGATGCGACGGTGACACATCAAAAGGATATAGTGAGGTCAAAAACAGAAAAACTCGAAAACATCATCTTTGTCAAAAGTTCGCAAAAGTCTCAACAAGAGTAAAAAAAAAAAATAAGAACTATTTTAGACAAATTAAAAATGTACACAGAAAAGTTAGAAAAAAAAAATTAACATATGAAAATGACATGCAACGTTTTGAGCCAGAACTAGCCCGTGTTGAGGGGAGCTCAATAACAAGCTGTTATGAAAAATCTCAAGAGACAATTCGTGAGTACTCTCTGGCCATGGATGAGCTACTAAAATTATCTCATACTAACCAGCAACGATTTGACTCTTTGGCCAATCATTTGTGTGACTGCCAACGTTCTACGAATCTACAATTAAACAGACCAATTTCACCCTCATACTCGGAAATAAACACCAGCGGAGCCAAGACTGCAAGTATGCACAAAAATGAGAAATACAAGACTGTAATGTTTTGTGAAGAAATAAGGAAAAACTTTGGCAAATTGTTGCATAGGACAATAGGGCACTCGACCATAAATAATTGTTTTCCAAATTCTACTTTTGAAGACATCATGCCAAAGATAGTATGTTCTGATTTAACTTCTGTATCAAAGTTAATAATATGGTTTGGTAATAGGGGAGATATGAACAAAAATGACCTTATAAAATATATTGAGACATTGTGTTCACTAAATGTTAATAAAATTGTAATGTTTACATTCCCCCATAGTAAAAGCTTGCCACAAGCAGACAACGAAATTAGATATAAGCTAAATTTGACATTACATAGAATTTTATATAATTATAAATTAATTACCTAATGGACACTAACAATTATGTTAGGAATAACTATTATTAGTTTAAAGGTAGTTTCAACCTTTCAGATTTTTATAAGCAACAGGTAGCTGTGTCGCTATCTTATTATTTTACCATAACAGCCAAGAATTTGGCTGAGCAGACTGCTTCTTTTGAACACATCCGTGACATCTCCACATTGGAAGCTTTTCCTAGTAATTTAAATTAGTTCATAAGACAATAGAGGAAGTCTCTAGCATACATAAGCCACAAATTATTTTAGGGAGATATAATTTGCCAAAACAGACAAAAATATCTAGTAATATACCATCTTTAATTAATGATAAAGAAAAATGTTCAAAAACTAACAAATGTACCACTGTGTTAACAAATAACATTAAGGTGGTTCGTTTTCCATACAAAAAGTAATCATAATATACTGTTTCATTGAATAGTAAAAATGCTTAAAAATGTGCTCATTAATACTAGTTCAGGTACTTATTTACGCAAAATTAATAAAAAGTAATAAATGTTTAATAGAAATAACATATATCAAATACCGTTTTTTACAAAATGTTATGCGTGTGTGTGTGACGCATTTCGTGTAACAACACGAAATGCAAATAAATTAGCGATGTTGCCGGCCCGCGCGCACCGCCCGTACGCTACGTTGCCATTAATGATGTCTTTCCTTCAAACTTCAAAATGGATTAGAAACAATAATTGCGAATTTTCAACAGGACTACAAATTATTAGTGTACACAATCTATTGCAAAGCGATATCAAAAATGTAGAAATAAAAATGTTTAGTTAAATTATTATTTAAAACGATGTACAATTATATGTTGTATATTAATTATGTACTTTTATAGTTGATGACAATTATAGATATTATTTGGATATTATTATCTACATACATATCTTAACGCTGTATCGCAACGGGGTAGTCAAAGAGGACGGAGTGTCAAGCGTCACAGTCCTTACATATTTCTTTCGCTTCCTCAAATCTCATCATTCTCCTCACAGATTTTTGCCTAGGTAGGTATACGCGTGCTTTGGACATTTCCCTCGGCTAACACTCTAGCTACTTATTTGATCTTCATAAGTTAGGCTTGATCTTCCTTGGCTTCTTTTACCACTCACTTTTGCTCTGTAGATTTTTTTCATCGGTCTTTCATCACCCCTTTTTATATGTGCCCGAACCATCTAAGCATTCCTTTTTTCATATTTACTATGACATTGTCGTGCAACTCTGTCATACTGCGTATCTCTTAATTGCTCATCCTGTCCCCAAATGTAATATGTGGGGTATATTTCTAAGAGATCGATTTTCTACTGAATTTATCTTACTTTCATACGAGTTCGGGCATATCCAGGCCTCACTACCGTACAATAAATTTGGAACCAACGCCGCATTGTAGATGGCCATTTTAGCGGTGTATATATATTCACACTGTCTAATAATGCGGACAGAGCACCGTTCACTTTATTGCCAGCAGCAAGTTGGATGTGGAGAGACTGGAGCATCTCCACATCCAACTTACATCTTCCATCCCTCGAAAACGCGCTCCCCAGATATACAATTTCGTTCAATTGTTCTAGACATTTTCCATTTACCCGTATTTCACACTTTGTCGTACATCTTCCCTTTTAAACACCAAAACCATAGTTTTGTTCACATTCATATTCAATCCTTTCACTCACAGTCTTCTTTTGTGCACGTAACTAGTGTCTGCAACTCCTCTTCTGATAGTGCCATAAGCACAGCATCGTCACCATAGAAAAGGCAGTTTGCCACTGTACCATCGCATACCGTACCATTCATACTACCTTTCAATGTCTGGAGGCAATTGTCCAAAAGGTAGACATCACGCAGTCCTGTCTGACGCCTGAACAGAATTCGAACCAGGGTGACATGACACCATCTATCCTTACACGGGCTCTGTGGTCTCGATATAATGACCTCACATCCTGCAGTAAGGGGCCCTCCACGCCATATTCAGGCAGAAGACTCTATAATTTCTTTCGCACTACTCTATCTAATGCTTTTTCATGATCCACGAAAGCGCAGAAAAATTTCCGACCTATGGCCAGAAACTTCCCCCGACACCGCGGAGCGAGAAAATCTGATACATACAACCACTACCGTTCCTAAAACCACCTTGTGCCTCCCACAAATATCTTTCAGAAACGCTTTTCATACGTTCAGTCAATACCTTGATATAGACTTTACTTGCTAAGCTGACCAAGCTGATAGTCCTATAGCACGCGCAATCTAAATATGAGTACTCTCCTAACTTTTTATTGCCATCATAATACCAGATGACCTCACAGCGTATTGCCATTATTTAATATACGCATTTTACAAACTCTACAAAATTAATCCAAATTCAAATGAAAAGGCCAATAACCAAGGCTGGACATATCTCGCTTCTGAACTAAGAGCACACTAATTAATATGTACTTTAAATTATATTAATTAAATACACTATAAAACTCACTAATCACTCACTAAAACACTTTGCATAACTTACTGAACATAAATTTTTAACCCCCAACGCAAAAGAAGGGGTGTTATAAGTTTGACGTATCTGTGTGTCTCTCTGTGGCATCGTAGCTCCTAAACGAATGGACCGAATACTTATGATGCGGTTTTTTTTGTTCGAAAGCAGGTTTGCGGTTGTTCTCAGACATGTTTTATCAAAATCGGTTCAGCCGTTTGAAGAATATCAGCTGTTTTTAACTCCCGACGCAAAAGAAGGGGTGTTATAAGTTTGACGTGTCTGTGTGTCTGTCTGTGGCATCGTAGCTCCTAAACGAATGGACCGATTATGATGCAGTTTTTTTGTTTGAAAGCAGGTTTTCTAGCGGTGGTTCTTAGGCATGTTTTATCAAAATCCGTTCAGTCGTTTGAAGAATATCAGCTCTTTTTTAGTTTTTAAAGGGACGCGAGCATCTTCTATTAGACTAATCAATGCGAAATTTAGTATATTGTGATTTCAATAATGTCACAATAACATAGTAATCTTGAACAGATGCTGCAGCATCATCTGAAGTCAACACGATATCCAACTCCTCGCCACTTACAGTAGAGGTATCATGTTTAGGCTCATTGAAATGGTCAGTATTTTAGTTTTTTTTTTTTTTTTTTTCCCCCCGGACCGTCTTGCAGTTCAGACGCTTTTTATGTTATTCTTAACGCAACTGTTGTTATAATTTTATTTGAAATTACAAAAATTTAAAACATACGAATAGGATAAGTGTACCAGCATAGCAGCAACGCTCGGAGTTGACAGAAAGTTGCTTTGTTTACTATTGGTGAGTGAATCTCTTACTTCACTAACACCTAACATCAATATCGAATCATCAAGCGAGTTGTGGGTCCGCCCACAGCGCAGGAGCTTTCATACAAGGGGCGGCACCGACTCCGCCTTATTTTTTAATATAAAATTTAAATTAATCACCAAACGTACTGAATTAGTAGATCTACCCTCAGAAGGTATAATGCAACGTACACCGGTCAAAAGTTTAGATGTTCAATTTGGATCTGAACCAAACATCTATAGCGCGGACCGAGAACAACACGGTACGTCGTATCAACAATCTAATCTCATAAACCGAGTCAAGCGCCGCTATAATGACGACTTTAGTCGAGATTTTAAAGAATTTAAAAGCGAAATATTTAAAATGCTTGAATCTTGGAGATTGGACCAAGATGAAAAATTGATTAAGTTACAGTACGACATGAACATTATTCGCGAACAAAACGCAGAGATTCAAAAACTGAGTTCAGAGATTGAAAAATCTGTAGATTTTCTGGCTTCCCAATATGATGACATGACACACAAAATAACTGCATTAGAAACAAGTTCCTCAGACCATAAGAAACAAATACAAGCGTTGGAAAACAAAATTGAGGACCTGCAACGCTTATCACTTAGTAATACTATTGAGATACGTAACGTTCCACCTCAAAACAATGAGACCGCCGATACTTTGAAACTAATAGTCCAAAAGATGTTCCAAGCACTGAATTTACAAATGATGGAAACGGATGTTGTTTGTGATGTATACAGAGTTCGCGGTAAACCAGGTTTCAACAAACCAATTATAGTGACACTTTCCAGTGTAAGCCTAAAGTTTAGAATTTTGAAATCTGTTAGAAAATTTAACGATGTAAACAAGACCAATAAACTTAACACTAAACATATTGGCATTGAAGTTGGTGGCAGTCCCTCTCCCATATACATTGCTGAACATCTAACGCCTAAGGCAAGAGGACTTTTTTACATGGCTAGAGAATTGGCTAAAAACAAGCAATATAAATATTGTTGGACCGCCAATGGAAAAGTATTATTGAGAAAAAACGACGGCATGCCAATGATAACTATCACAGAAGCATCACAAATCAACTCGTTGAGTAGTCAACAGCCTCAATGACTGTTGTGTATGTTACGGTTTTATTATTTTTATTTTTATTTTGTAATAGTTAATGGCATATTGTGTTATAATTTACTTGTTATTAATAATGTTATTATCAATACAATAAGGACATCTAAACTCACATATAGTACATCCACTACACTCACTGTTTATACTTCTATACATACATGCATACACAATTATTTACACTTACCACTACTCATATTCTACAATTTATGTAATACATACGCTTATAAATACGTTTGGACACAGAAAAATAATTTTATAATACTGCATATCTTTGTCCTAATATTTACAATAGAATTGAATGGTGAACGATTTAATCAGTTTGCCGATTCCAATTCCTCTGATTGTTATGATTTCAGGTGTATACAACATATTATTACGTTTGGAACCAATCATCCGGCACTAATTTTGTTTAAATGTTCAACTTTAGCATTTAACTTCAATGGTACCAATTTTACTGCGACTATCGATCCTTATTATAAATAAAATTCAATCCGGTTAGTTTTGATATTATGTCTGAAGTGGACAATAGTAACATGCCAAAATGTACATTTGTAAGTAATCCCTCAGAATGTTCGAAACTGTTAAATTATGATAATACCTGTAAAAGACGCTTAACAGTATTAACGGTAAATATACGTAGTATCAGGTGTAATTTGGACAGCTTTTTAATATTTGTCGCCACGATTGATATCAAAATTGACGTATTTGTTTTAACAGAGTGCTGGACGGATGGCGTCTCTAACCCTCCAGCCATTAATAACTATAATGTGTATTGTACTAGAAATGTTTTAAATCAAAATGATGGTGTCGTGGCCTATGTGCGCAATGACCTTCCTGTTATGTCCATTGAACCAGTTTTTTCGGAAGGAAACTGCCTGTTATTGACATTTGACAGGTTTAGTATTATATGTTCCTACAGACCGCCTTGTTTTTCAAACTTAACCAAATATCTAGACTCGCTTGACAATGTACTTAAAAATATTAACACAAAAAATATTATTTTCACGGGCGATATCAATATTGATATATTACCGGACCGAATCACAAATCAGTCATCTGATTATGTAAATCTAATGGCTACACACGGACTCATTCAAGGAATAAATATACCAACGCGAGTAAATACTTGTATCGATCATTTTATGGTAAAGACGGAGCACTCATGGCAAACAATGGTATTTCCTGAACTAACCGATCACTCGCCTGTGTTACTTATTATTGACAATCTAAAATTTAATAGAATACATGAGAAACGCGATTGCTGTGCTATAAATTACAAAAATCTTGCTACGTATTTCACAGAATATAACTGGGACAACTTTTATTCAATAGCAGATGCCAACCACGCAACAGAGCAATTAGTCACTATTATACAGGATGCCATTGCTGACAATACATTTGTAAAAAATATATCTAGACGAAAAAAACCGCTTAAACCATGGATTACCCCTGGAGTGATAAGGTCGATACGTAAAAGGGACAAATTACATCATAGTGTTAAAAAATCAGGTAATGACGAGAATCTAAGAAAGGAATATAAGAAGTACAGAAATACTTGTAATAATATAATTAAAATGTTAAAAAGGCAGTACTATCAGGGAGAACTCGACAAGAATAAAGGAAATATTAGGCTGACATGGAATATTGTCAAAGAAGTCTGCAACATAGAAAAGATAAAAGTCTCGCCTACAGACCTATTGAGTGCATCGGATTCGGCTATTACTGCGCTAAATACAGTTAATGATTATTTTACATCTATGGGAAGGAATTTAGCAAACGCTACGCCAAATAAACTAGGATTAACAGAGAGCGAATTGGCTAAAAAATCCTTTATCGAAGACCATTTGCGATCAATGTCGTTATTTCTTACCGACCCATGCGAAATAAAAGAAATTATCCATACCTTGAAAGCAAATGCTGCGCCTGGTTGGGATAATATTTCTAGCAGCATTATAAAAACATCCTGTAATGAATTGGCAATGCCAATATCACACATCTGCAATTTAAGTTTTCAAACTGGAGTATTCCCATCGATATTTAAAAAAGCAATAATAATCCCAATATATAAGTCGGGAGACAAAATTTCACCGAACAACTACAGACCTATATCCTTATTATGCTCTTTATCAAAGGTGATTGAGAAAGCTGTCAATAAAAGACTTACTGTTTATTTGGAATCAAATAACCTACTAGCAAACAATCAATTTGGTTTTAGGGCGGGCCGTTCTACTGAGGATGCGGTTTTAAAGCTGACATCTCAAATAACTACCCATTTAGATACAGGTGAAAAATGTGTAGGTATATTTCTTGATCTCCAGAAGGCATTTGATACGGTGTCCATCCCTATTCTGCTGGCACGTTTGGAGGCAATGGGTGTGAGGGGAATTGTTTTGAATTGGTTTCGAGACTATCTGACGATGCGTAGTCAGCGTGTACGGATAGGACATGTCAAAAGCGACGAGGGTTCCTGTACTTATGGCATTCCACAGGGCAGTACGCTTGGTCCAACCCTGTTTCTAATTTACGTTAACTCTTTGTGTAGAATTACGCTGGAAGCATGTGACATTTTAATGTTTGCAGATGACACGGTTCTTCTGTTTCACGGAAAATCATGGACCAAAGTCAGAGCATTGGCTGAAATAGGACTCAGTAAGATAACAGCATGGCTTGAAAATAGTTTGTTAACGTTAAACGTGTCAAAGACAAAATATATCTGCTTCAGCATGACTAAAGCAGGAAGGCCCTTTGATAACTTTGCCATAACTTCACATGTATACCCGTGTAATAGAGGCCTGATCGGGAGAGCGGAGTGTCTATGTGACGTCTTAATGAGAGTTCACAACACCAAATATCTGGGTGTCTATATTGATGAAAACCTGAAATGGAACGTCCATATCTCTACTATTACTGCTCGTATAAGAAAACTTATTTACATTTTTAAGATATTAAGAACTGTCGCAGGCTTTGAGTTACTAATGCGAGTCTATAAAGCCTTGTGTGAATGTGTGGTTAATTATTGTGTTACTGCATGGGGTGGTACGCATAAGGTATACATGATGGAAATGGAACGGGCGCAGCGCGCAGTATTGAAGGTAATGATGTGCTACTCATTTCGACATCCTACAGTGGACTTGTATGATAGGTGTAATGTGCTCACTGTACGTAAATTTTACATTTACCAATGTCTCCGTAGAATACATAAATCTAGTTCTGGCTTGTCTTCCGTCTCCGGTAGACGAATTAAACATCCAGTACCCTTTGCACATAGTTCTTTTGCACAGCGGCATTATAGTTTTCAGGCTCCACGTTTGTATAACACATTTATTAAAGTTTTCAATTCTATAAACTACACTAATAGGCAGTTTAAAATAAAAATTAAAGAATGGCTTAATGATTTTGACTACGATATGACGGAACAATTACTTTACCCACAACTCTAGCACACAAGATCATGCACACATACACACATAGTTACACACTTACTCACACGCACAGGCTCACACACACACGCACACGCAAGTACATGCACACATACAGACACACATACCCAAACATAAACACACATGATTACACATCAACATTTATATTCACTCACATTCTCAAACTTGTCCTTTTTTACCAAATAAATTTTAAGATACGCACTTTTAATTAATTAATTAATTTATTTAATTTATTTATTTTATTTCATTTTAATTTATAATTACATTCATTTTAGATTTCATATATAGCATAACTTTTTATTTTTATTTTTTATTATTGTATTGTGGTTTTGTCAAATTAGTTAGGTACGCTTTCCGACATGTAACGATCCGGAGAAGACTGTCTCCTGAAATACAGGATTTCCTAGTTTAGGAGGCAGGGCTCCACTAAAGATGTTATCTGTAATAACTTTTGTCAATAAAGCATTATTATTATTATTATTAGTATGAATATGTTATAGATAGATAGATAGATTCTGATCAGGGTCTGATGATGGATCAGAGAATTATTGTCAGAATACTCAGATTTCGGCGAGGCACGATCTCGTGTCGCAATTTCATGTATCGTCCCGGAAAGTATTTGCGTGAATGTGAGAATAGTGTAGATTGTAGAGTGTTCAAAAAGCATGAAATAAATAAGCGTCGTCACGTCGGGGGATCGCTAAGTAAATAAAGCAATAAAAACAGAATACAACTAAAAATAATAAAGTATGTATGAAATTTAAATACAAGTAAACTTAGTACTTACTAACTAAGTAAACCCGACGTAACGACGCTTGGATATATTACTACTACTTTATGTTGAAACTTATTACAAATTTAAAGGGCTATGAGGTACATGTTATTTTTTTACTTGTTGGAGGTTTTTTTTGAATTGGAGGTTTTTTAAATTTTAAATTTAATGACTATATTTGAACAACGACCGTTTGCGGATGCAGCTTAAAATAGACTAATACTGATTGCACTAGACTACTTCCATTTAACAGCACATGGCAGAGGGTATAATTAAATTACCTTTGACTACATCCATTTGAATATTATACTGTACACGATTGCTTGTCGCTGCTTGATAACTACTACACAAAGACTAAAGTCAGACTCTTATAATACAGCTACACCAATGCCTAAGCAATCCACTTTAACACCACTCTTACTATTAAATTGTTACAAAATTATCACAGATGGCTAATTGAAGTGATTAAAATTGTAGTGAAGCTAACACCCGTTCCGGCCAAAAAATGTAATATACATTGTAGCTCGTAACACAGTTTAAACAACTAACACAGGCTACAGGGTACCATTAATTTTTGTAATAGAAATTGTAACAGAAAATAAACATTATCTTATCTTATTATTTTTAAGAGAAATAAAAATATTTTTAATTTTCATTCGTAGGTTTTTTATATAAAATGAATTACATATTTTAATTTCTAATACTTTACTACCTAACAATATAATAACGTTATAACAATAAAAAAAAAATTATTGTGTAGGGATTCGAACACTGAAATTTACAATTCTCTAGTATCAACATATACCATTGAGCTAATTTGACTTAAATATTTAGTGTGAGATTATTAAATAGTACAGTCACACGAACTCAGTATACATGTGGGTAAAAAGACCAAATTTGTGATTTGAATTATTTATCATGATATGTGACTACAGGATAACTTACAAAGTTGTCTAAATAGTTGCGTATAGGTATAAAGTGTACGCAAACATAACTCGTGTGTGGAAATACAAAAATAACTCTATAAAAAAATAAAAACCTCGAATTGCGTAAGTGACGCCATCTATTGAGGAAATAGGCGCACGGGAACCGAACGAACCACCTTAAGTGCAATGTTAAACCAAATGTCAAAAGAGTGTTAACTTAATCAACTTAGTGCATCAAAACGTTTAAGGCTTGTTAAGTAAAGTTTTAGAAGTTGAATTGTTTATGAATAGCTGTAATATTTATATATTTTGTGTTACGGAACATTGGTTGCGAGATTATGAACACATGTTTAACTTATGGCTCCAAAAGACTCTCTAAGAGATAAGTTTAGGGACCTTAAAATAATGACAGTCTATAATCAGTATATATTTGAAAATTTAATGCATTTTCATAAAAATATTAATAAATTTAAGAAAAATAGTGATGTACACAATTTCAGCACTAGAAATAAAAATAAACTGCTTGCACCTACGACTAGACTCCATAAAGTCGGTAATTCTAATATAGGTAATTGTATACGTTTTTACAATAAACTTAAAGACATACCATTCTATTACCAAATTTAAAAAAATTATTAAATATAAACCGTTATCAAAATCGTATTATAATGTAAAGGATTATTTAAATGATAAAAAAGCATGGGAATGATGTACCATTTATGAGTCTACATAATATTTATTTTATAACAAGCATTGTTACTATTATATAATTAGTTATTACTTGTCTATGAAAATTATATTGTAATGTAATATTGTGACTTATGACGAGACTAAGTGTTCTACAATGTCCCTAATGTTGAAAAGAATAAAAAAAAAGAAAGAATCAAACGTTGGCGTAGGTACGTGGAATAATCTCACATTTATAGAATATATTATCTACACACAATGTAGATCTTTGATTATTTACTCTTATTAAAATATTTGCTTGAATCTGAGACAGAAACAACGAATTTTTGCAAAATTCGAATAAAGTAGTTACTTGAAAGTCTATAAGAGTTTTTAGAGTTTTTCGCTTACAAGAAAAAAAACGGTACTCCTATAAGATCATTGTTATATGTTTGTCTGTCTGATGTCTGTCGGCGTCGGACAAAGTCGAACTTCTCAGAAACTGTATGTGCCGTTCAGACGTAATTTTGCACTGTAAATACTAATAAACTAAAAAAATAAAAACTGGTCGTGTATAAAGAAAATTTCATACCTACTTTATCATTTTTAGGAATTCTGTTTTTTACTTTATTTACTTAGCGGTCCCCCGACGCGACGACGCTTGGATACATTATTACTATTACTATTTACATTACAACTTATCATAAAGTTAAAGAGTCAATAGGTTTATATATATCGCGACGTTTTTGATACTATAACAATATATCCCACACGTAAAGAATTGTTAAAGATAATCTAATGCCTAGTTTCTCTACCTGGGGGTCGCGATCCTTGGGAGGGTCGCGTTTGTTATTAAAGAGCGACCCCCTTTAATAATCGATATGAATGCGAGGAGTCTATTAAAGAAAATATGCTTTTTTGCAAATCAATTCCTGGTCGAGCATCTGGCGAAGGGCTTTTTAACGGATAATAATTTATCGTAAAGTAGCAACACGTTCAAACGACAGTGTTTCCATCTAATAATAATAATATATGATTGTAACATTTAATCACCAATATAAAAGCTAACATGTATAGCTACAGCTAAGAAGATCTTTTCCCATTCAGAGGGGACGAAACGTCACAGTACAACAAACTATCATCTCGATAATACTTTTTAAGTCGCTAAGTATTATGGCTTGCAGATGGGAAAGTAGAACTTATAGTGAGAGGTGGCTAGGTTAGAGTTACAATAGGTACAGTCGGGTCGGCATAGCCGGTAGACAAGCCCTGTAGCACGCGCCAGAGAAAAACGATACCGTGTTCCTCGCTTGTTGCAAAAGTCTTGGCCGATCTGAGTGGGGCTCTGGTTGTCCTTCCATGCGACCCCGACCCACAGCGCGTGTGGTTCGCGTTCTTTTGACACTGCGAGGGTGTAGAGGAGGCTTTGTATTGTCCTCCCACGAGAAGTGATTCAGCAAAGCGCGAAAGAGGCTCCGGCACGTTCCGTAAGAGATCCTGGATCCGGAGGACGATTACCACAGGAGATTTGGTGGATAAAACAGATTTAGAAAAACGGGGATGGAATCCTAATTGTGTATGACATACAACTAAATTAACAATATTATTGGTTAAGTCAAAGTCAAATCAATTTGTTCAAGAAAACCTAATTACAACGTATTTCTGTACGTCAAATCTAATTTAGTTCGGTTCAATTAAAAACCTGGACACTGAGAAGAACCGACTAGAAACTCAGTCAGGTATTATGTTTTCAACTTCATTTTACAAGGTTTATTAAAATACAGTATTTTCATTAAGCCCGTAAATACTTGTGCAGAGAAGATCATTTCCAGACTATTGTTTTAACTCCAATGAAATGGTTTATTTTATAGTATAATTCTACTAATCAATGTACGTTTTATAACCAATCTAAATTTATTCTCTGTTAATTGAATAATTTCCTGAGGAACTTTGTTATAAAAACGAATGCAGTTACCCATAAATGAAACATTTGACCTAATTTAAATAGCAAAGACAAGATTACAAAAGGGTTATAAAGATAAATATAAATTCGACAGTTATAATTTTGTTAACTGAAAATACATCAATTCTATAGGCATAAAATATACGTTCGACGCTCTTAGAGCCTATGCGACGTCTTTCACCCTTGGATTATTTTTACGATTGGGGACGCTCGATTTAAGTCCCGAAAATCATTTTGTAAAACACCAAAGAACTCTTTGCTTGAGTCAAATAAGCGCTGGATAAAATGTTTTATTTTTTTTCCTGTTATATTGCATTTAAAGCCAACCTATTACTGTATTTGAAAGCTCTACACAACACAATGGTACTGCAGTATTGGATATTGCCTTCCGCTTGTAAATCCTGCGATTCCTTAAGAGGCTTACGCCGTGGTCCAGCACCGCCTTAATAATCTGTAAGCGGATTTCAAAAGAAACTTATTAAAGGGTTTTATTTACTCTTGGAATATTGTTTGATCTTATTTATATGAAAGTATTTTTTGTGGAATTCTTTTAAGTGTTTTTCATTCCAAAATTGGAAAAGAAAGATTTATGGATTACCTCGGTGCCCGTCTGTCTGATTGATTACCCGTCCGTCCGTCACGGCAGTTTTTTTAGGTACTATTTTTCGATGAGAACAGCAAAATAATCATCAGGGGATGCCCAAAGGCAGACGTGAACTTCAAAACTTCAATTTTTACTTTTAAGCTCTGAGGGTTTACATAGAAAGTTGGAAAACAGTTTTTACGGTTGTCTTGTGGGATATCGAAAGCTATTTGAATTATTTTTCGAACAAAAGTCATAATCGCTGTTGTCCCACCTGATCTTCAAAAAAAAAGGTCGAAACATTTTAAAAACTCGTGAATATTGAGGACAAAGTGTACATTCAGTAAAAGAAGAACGTCAGGAATCAGAAGCGTATTATGTTGAAATAATTTTTTGTTATAAAAAATGAAATCTCCCGACAGACTTTGTTTTACGATTGGCAATATTTTCAGGATTCCATAGACAAATGGCAAATAACGGAACCTTTAAAATTTTGTCCTGTCAGTCTGGATGTCTCAACCATTTTACTTGGAGACTATTGGTATTGTATAGATGAAATCTGGAAGGTGTATGTAACTGAGGGATGATAAATTTTTTACTGCACATAAGCATGTGTATGTATTTTAGATATAGCTTCTAAAATCGTAAAAAGTATGTCCCCCATTCTAACTGTTCAACTATGGGATAGAAGATTCTGAAGAAATATAAAATACCTAGTGGAACTTGAAAAGCACTTTCAAAGAAAATTGGATTGGTTTTTACATTAAGAGCTGAACACAAACTTGTTTTACGTTTTGTGACAGCAGTAAACGTAGCTAATTACGTATTTCTAATTTAATACACAACACAGAGACGTAAAGGTGATGTGTGAGATGTTAAAAAAGCGATAAAATGAGAGTGGATGATTTTGTATGAGATCCATCCCCAAAAGTCAAAATTAATTCTTATTGTGTATTTTAATTTATACTGAGACAGCATACCTGGGAATTTTCTACATACCTACCTACATAGGAATTTTCCCTTGTATTGTAATACCTAGTATGTATTTTAACTAAGATTGATATTTTTTTTTATTTATTTAAATCACGATTCCAACATTGTGAGATAGATTGTCTGTGACCTTCAGATTGAGGGAATGCTATTGGAATACATTCCCTCTCTCCGGGTAGCTTGTATTGGTGTGTTTACCAGACTAATGAATTTTATTATAAAATTGTATATTACTCTTGGGTCTCATTGTATAATCATATATTGCTAGACGCTTTTATATTGTATAAATAGAGAAGAGTTGTGTAAAGTTGTACATAATCCGAAGTATATCCAGTGTATAAGTGTAAATGTGATAAAAGTCAGTCCAAGATTTCGACACTCTGAACCAATGGGGTGTCAAGTCATGTCCATTAAATATATGTGGTCGTATTCAATTTAGTAAAGTAAAGGATTATGAAATTCGAAACAGTTTTGCAAAATTGTTTCGCATTATGAAGATCAAATAGCCAGAGTGTTAGCAGACGGAAATGTCAAAAGCACTCGCATACCTAGGCGAAAATGTGTGAGGAGAATGATGAGATTTGAGGAAGCGAAAGAGGTGTGTAAGGACCGCGACTCCTGGCGCTCCGTCCTCTCTGACTACCCCGTTGGGTATACAGCGTGAAGTTATGTTATGTTATGTTTCGCATTTCAAACGTATGTGTTATTTGTTAAACGATTTAAGGTTATTTATTATATAAATTATGTGTGATTCAAAGGTATTCACGGTTGCCTCTTTGGTTAATATTTGAGAAATATCATACGGATCTATTTCGAAAGTAGCTGAAGCAATTTCGTGTTGCGCTCTTGTAGCGGCGAATCTAAGACAATGCTTTATGAGGTGCGAGAAAGTTTGCGATGACTGGTTATCACAAGGACAGCAATCGTTATCTGCGATTTTGAAACAATGAAGATATTACTTGTGATAGCCATGATTGGTAAGGAACTGAGTTATGTGAAAGCGAAGTTTGAGTATAGTAAGAAAGTCGTTAAGAATAGTAACGTCGGGGAGAATCGATTTGGTATAGGTGCAATTATTTGGATCGGAGTACATATTATGGATTGCTTGTTCGGAAATAATGAAGCTTATAGGGGTTTGTAGAAATGATGGCTGAACATGGAGCCGGGCAGCGGCTTTTGCGGCCTGGTCCGCAATTTCGTTGTCCGGTGTTCCTATGTGGGATCTTACCCAATTAATAACTAAGCCTGTATTCTCTGCCTGTAGGAGCATCTTGTGTATCTCGACAACAGGACAATTATTGCTGTTGGGGTTAGATAACTCGGTAAGAGCGGACTTACAGTCAGAAAAAATATGGGTTTAGATGTTCGATTAGTAATTGTCCACCTACAAGCATTTGATATGGCCATGAGCTCGGCCTGAAACACGGAGCAACATGAATGCAATTTAATCTTTTCAATAATTTCTTTTCCAACTGGGTTAATTACAACAAAAGCGGCCCCAACTTTTTCCTCCCGTCTGCTCCCGTCCGTATAAATTTGCCAGACATTCTCGAAAGACAGTTTGTTAAAATCTTCCAGATTCGAAATGCTGTGAAAAATAATACCAGATCTTAGAGATGGATGTAGGAGAGAAGATGGCGGAGCTGCAGATTCCAGTGGTATGTCAGATGGAAGAAAGGAAATGATTCTACGCAGCTTAGAGAGCTCGATGTCAGCCGATACTGAGATTTTAGTGGTCAGTGGAGTGAGTTGTGCAAGCACGATAGATGCCGCAGTGCTCACTGTACAAAAACCCTGTATAATTTTAATGGCAAACAGTCGCTGTAGTGATAGTAGTCGATTTGAGACGCACTTGTAATTCAGTACACCAGCCCATATGCTGGAAGGGTAACAGATAATCGGCTCTATTACATGCTTGTAAATTATCTTTATATTCTCTGGGTGAATACCCCAAGTTGCTCTGACAAACATCGCGAGTTTGTTAAATAATTTTTTAGCTTAGTTATCTTAAGTATCTTAGTGCTTAATAAAATTTAACTTTCGATCAATAATGACCCCTAAATATTTGATGTGATCGATGAAATTAATTCTTTGGCCCTGAGCAACTATTTTGCATTTGAGGGCATCACTGTTGAACCCTACAGCTTGTGTCTTGTCAGCGCCGAAAGAGAGCTTAACGCTCTTCCCCCATTTTGTAATGACTTCCAACGCATTGTTAGTGTTAAGCTCTAATTCGTTGATACTCTTGGCATGAGATATAAGTAACACATCATCTGCATAAGCCTGGACAAAACACCCCTCGGGCATACGGATTTCGAGCAACTAAGATTGATATTGGACTTGCTAACAGATTCAGTGACCTATTATTTTTAGGAAAACACATTATAATAATGCTGTTTTTTTGGATACGCTGTTACGCTTATTCTTTTTAAATCTAATTGCTGGAGGTCTTAGGATATTTATGACATTTTTCTTGCAAATTTAAATAACTTAACGTAAGATTTAATATTCCCTGAAATTATTACAACTCAAATTACGGAGACAAAGGGGATGTTCAAATAGTTTTAGAGAGGCACACTTTTCTTTTAAGTTTCTGTTAATATTTTAAAACGTTAATTAGTGCAGAATATTTGATGCTAACAACATTTGCCACTGGGCTTTTTGTGTTTTTGTACGCCACGGTTTATAAGAAATTTAACCGTGTATATATAGATAGTAAGTTAAGTAAATAACGCACCTATGGATTGACTTAGGAACAGACGGAAGAATAGAAGAATACAGAGATAGAACAATGATAGAAGAAGACAGTGAACAGAAATAATGTATTATGACACCATTAATACCTGTGATTCACATATTATATACATAACTACGTAAAAAAAGTACCTATGTGTGTACTTATGTACGAAGGTTAGAAGTTTTTTATCATTCTTCATGGCAAGGCTCACAGATTAGCGCAAAACTCCTCCAGTAAAGTGATAGTAGACTTTACTGAAGTTTTATAGGACTTCTTGGAAGAGCGCGAGAACTTCAGTTACACGTGTTTACTTAGACCTACTCCATTCGTTTCACTTACACAGAACTTTAAAACACAATATACTTTTGTATTTTGCTTTCGTACTTTAAAACTCCCAAAAATGTAAAAAATAGAAAATCTAAATAAAATGACAAGTTTACTTCTCCCGTTCCCGCCAAAAAGTCCGGTTAGAAGTTTTTTTTTTTTCTCTTTGTTCTGGCTTCGCAGATTGCATTTAGCCATTGACCAAGTAAATATGAGTCGAAAGTTAGGGAAACGAAGTTTCCCGCCCTTTTTCTTTTCTTCTTCTTCTTTTATGGCATGGCGCACAGTTTAGCGTATTTGCCAATGTCACGTATTAATAAGAAGAATCCATAGTGTAGAATCACAAGTAAATTTGTTTTTTCTTATCGTAAAACTTCTCCAGTAAAGTGATAGTAGGCTTTACTGAAGTTATAAAGGACTTCTTGGAAGAGCGCGAAAGTTTCAGCTACACATGCTTATTTAGATCTTCTCCATTCTCGTCACTTACACAGAACTTTAAAACACAGTAAGTACAACAGTGATAGTAATCACTGTTGTACTTTAAAACTCCTAAAAATGTAAAAAATAGAAAATCCAAATAAAATGACTACCTCACTTCTCCCGTTCCCGCCAAAAAGCCGGTTAGAAGTTATACTTCTTTGATGATTTTAAAAAAAACTGGCCACATATAAAAACACAAGTAGCCACATATACAAAAATAAAACTGGCCATTTGAAATCAATGAAATAAAAAATAATAAATTATGTGTTACATCGGCGCGCGCAACTTCGTCACACGCTACAAAAAACACTCTTCTGTTTTTCCAAAGGCGCCAAAAGAAGTATAACTGCAAAAATAAAAAAGTTTAGAAGTTTCAGTTTGAGTATGGGAGCTTAAAAGCCTTACTAAGAACAAAACAGAAAGTAAGATCAGTTGGTCATTGTGTTCCACGAATTTCTCCAAATAAAATTACTTTATCCTATAATAAACGTATAAGTACATAATATGCATATTAAACGTATAGATAGCCATCAAACGGCGCATATTCTACAATTCCTTCGCTGTCATTATACTCGATATCAGTGTCAATTAAGTGTTGGGACAAAGTCGCTTATCGATGTTGCGATTAATTTGTTAAATAGCATAATATGTGTATAAGCATGTTCTTAAAGTGACCTAATAATATTCGAAACATAAAAACGGTGATATATACCTGCAAGTACTGAATAGTACCTTGACATTTGAACCGACCGCATTAACCGACTTCAAAAAGGGGGAGGTTCTTAACTAGCTGTATACAAGGTTATTTGGAAAGGATGGGTAAATGCGAAAGGGTATTAAGGTACCCAGGACAACAGAAAATTTGCGTTCTACAACTACATAAATATAATTAAAGAAAACTATCGTAGTCGGTACCAAACCAATGAACAACCACAGAAAGTCTACTAATTTGGTAGGCTTAGCACCGACGTTAGTATCTGTCAAATTTAATTATGTAGATAATATCTACATACGATACGATACGTAGATATGTATATCTTGTATGTATTTATTAATTTAATTTTGTACTTGACTTTTGATTGGTAAAGGATACTTATTCTGTACTTTTCAGTGCTTTTATTTTGAAGTTCGTTTAATTTTTTTTTAATTTGTAAATATCAGTCGCAATCGCGTGTTTATAAATTAATTATCTCGTATATGGCACTTGAAACAATATGGTAACTTTAGGAAAATATACGCGTCCCCTGTCATTAACATTGATTTGATCACGTATTGTGCTTAAGAAAAAAATTATCACGAGAGTATTAAGCCAGTACATTTCAACATATGTTATCGACACATTCGTATCAGCAGTTAACATCACTATTCTTTATAAGTACGTCGCTAACACTGTACGATGCAGTCCGTTTTATCAGCAACTTTCTTTTTATGTTGCCGACATCCTTTCCAGTTCTTTCACAAAGGCACCATTACATTATAAAACATGACGCAATTGTTCTAGTTATCGTGTTTAACCACTGGCGGAAAAAAGGAGTGTTATGGTAACATTAAACATATGACGATAACATTAAACATAATGCCATTATCTGTCGCTCTGTCTGTATGTTTGTCTATGCTCTGTGCTCTGTAACTCTTGAATATGGAGCAGTCAACCTATAGAGACAATCTCTCGGACCATTTTATTTACTACCGCTTAGTTTATTTACACAAACAAATACCAACTCTCGCTCGCATTCAGCAGTACATAACCAATTCTGGAGTTGTGTGTACAATGTACATCTTAGTATACTCCGATAGATATTTAAATATTTATGTAATGGCTTATTGTACTATTCGGTGTTGTAGGAAAAACAGCAAAAAATCAAACTATAAAACAGAATGCAGTAACCGCAATAATGTTTTGACGTAAATTGTTTTCATTCAATATAAAAGACATTACCACTCCATAAGTTGAGTGCTCATGCTTTTGAATGAATCGATTTGTATGTAGGGCTTTTCTTT
The DNA here is from genome assembly GCA_907165235.1 of Zeuzera pyrina. Taxonomy (NCBI): domain Eukaryota; kingdom Metazoa; phylum Arthropoda; class Insecta; order Lepidoptera; family Cossidae; genus Zeuzera; species Zeuzera pyrina. The sequence continues at coordinate 3,280,908 of OU015619.1, read as the reverse complement.
TTTAACAGCTTCGCTTACCAAAACGATTTTAGCTGTGTTTGGTAGAAATCGATCTAGATCATTATTTCGGGTTGATAGTTTTAAAATTTTGAATTTAGGTGGATTTTGTTGATGCCAACTTCATTGTAGGGTAGTAAGGCCTGAATATGTCCGAAATTGAATGAAAGTAAAATAAATACAGTAGAAGTGCGATCTCTTAGAAATATGTGCGATGTCACCCTTTTGGACAAAATAAGCAACGAAGAGATATGCAGTATGACAGGACATGACGGAAACTTTTGAAAATATTTTGATTGCAATACATTTATTTTTTTACTTTTTTTTGTCTCATTGGAATGCACACCACTGCAACACACAACATGTATCGTATGCCAAACTAGTTCGAATGTTGCATAGATATTAAAAAATCAAGTGTGAATCACGAATAGATGGATACATTCATGACTGATCATGCAAACAATCTGTTTTTTCTACGAAGGCACAGAGCTCTATAGAATAACACTTAAGACTTGTACTACTTAAGTATCGCACAATGAAGACGATAACTGGGGAAGAATAATGAACATGTTACTCTATAGCTGACTCAGCCACTGGAACACGAGTGCAGAACAACGAAACTGCGCTTTCTGCATCGTTTAATATATACGAGTACATAAGTGACTCATTTAGGTACATTTTAAGTCAATTCATCGCCGTGACAACGCTCATTGTGTATCATTACCTGGCCCTCTGTTCCAGTACACGAAATTCACACAAAAATATTCCTTAAACATTAACGTTAGAGTATCTTTTACTCCGTTCTAGTTCTTGCACGGGATTCACTGGATTAAAACGATTTTGCCTGGCAGTTAATGTACTAATTGGACTGGGGAAGTGTAACTACGTATGTAATGTGAGTAATTTATTTTGGATGGGTCTGTCATGGTACCGTTATGGTGTGTTACTTGTAATGATATTATGGTATTACGATATGCCAACGTTACCTACCAGCCAAGTAATGTCTTAATTTTTGGTGATTGTGGATTCTTCTCTTCAAATTCAAAAACTATTAAACAACTATATTCGTTTCAAAAGTTTTGTTAAATATACATTTTATTTATATTTTTAAATATAAAAAAAATTTTGTTCTGCGCTGTACTTTTACCTCATGTGTCATTCTATAACAGAACGGACTAACATACATACTCATTTCTGCTTCGCTTTATCGGACTACAGGTAAGAGGAGGTACTTAGTTCCTATGTATGAATAGGTACCTTCTGGTCAAACATGTGTGAGCTATTATCAATATTCCCGATTAATTGATATAATCATAATCGTTAACAAATGGTAACACTGTTATTTTGAGAGTGTTGCTACTTAATAATAATAAGGTGTCTTTGAATATTAAAAAATAAGTCAGTCAAGCAATACACGAACTAGCGAAAGCACGTCATTTAATTATATCTCAATATCCTATCCCACGTTTCCATCTATTTCGACGTCCTAGAAGAAAGAATAGCTTTCACGTGACTGACTTTCGGATTTGTCATTGCTTTCCATTAGATAAGAGTGCTACCAAACGTTAGCCCATCAAATATAAAAGTACTTTGGAAACGAGTTTTCCTAATTAGACTTAAAGGCTGAGTGTTATTGGGTGTCTCCTTCTCCGGCAAACGAGCAAGCGAATCACCTGATGGAAAGTGATCACCACCGCCCATGGACGCCCGCAACGTCCGGGGAATCACGAGTGCGTTCCCGGTTTTTAAGGAGAGGGTGAGGGGGAGATGGTCCACTAGTACTCACCCCGAATAAAGCACATCAGCAATAGATGCTATTATTTCATGCCGATATTCTGTGAGAGGGTGGTACTTCACCGGGCGAGCTGGCCCAATTCGCGCTGCAACGCAGCATGGCTCTACCACACATAAACGTGCGTAGATGATATCTGGTTGTTATTGGGTGTTCACCTAGCTCGTCGACGGGTAGCCATAGTATTAAGCCTGGTTTTTAGGTTTTAATCACAAAATCACACAAAGGTAGTAGTAGTAATTAGAAATTAGTAGGTATTAGTAGGTAGTAGTAGTAATTAGAAGGTATGGAAATTTTTTTTTAATGGCTTCTATCCGGTAAAGATAATTTTGCCAACGTCAAGTAGGTTTTACAGGTTTGCCCACAGTCAGAAGTTGAACAAAGCACGTGGAAATGGTACAGTCATAGCAAACAGCAGCCAATATATGGTGAATAGTGTAACTAGAAGATTTTGAGGAAATTTTAATGATTTCAAGGTTGAGATATCTCTAAAATGAAATTATTAGTAAGTATTATAATTTGATATTATCAATTTTTATAAATTTAGATAAAACATCGATATAGGTCGTGTTAGTAAATCATAAAAGATAGGAAAGATTTATTGGTCGGGGTATGTCATTCAGGAAAATGTTATAAAGTGAGAATCGTAATTTAAAACAGTTAAAAAATATATGGTCCGGAGAACCTTCTTCCAATCCACATTCACAAAGAGAATGGTCTTGAATGGAATTTATATATTTGTCTAATTACTAGTTCCAACCCGTGATTTACCTACACTACATTTACGCCATTAAGATCTGTCTAATATTTTCATAGTTCTGTTTAATGACTCTACATCGCATCTTTTACCAACAGACTGATAGACAGATGCTGAGGTGATTTTTCAGTTTTCTCTTTCCTCGATTGAATGATTCGGAATAAACAATACATTAAGTATCAATTTAAATATATATATATAATATATATATATCAATTTAAATATATAAATATATATATATAAATAATATTGGGGGTCAACTGAGGAAGCGTGCTCGTCGCGACCCCTGCCAGCCCTTTTCAGGGCTGCAATTCCTCTTCTGTGCATACCATGCGGGACAACGGCTATTATAATGTTAGGGCGTCCCCCGGAAGCGACGTACACCGGTCTGTCCCCGCTGGTGTGTGCAGAGTGCAGTTCGGCGTTGGGGACCGCCACCCAACACGCTGTGCACCTAGCGGCGGGAAGTGGAGGGAGGAGTGCAGAGTAGCTGCGTGGAATGTGAGAGGTGGGATTGAGGAGAAGATGAATGAAGTGATTGATATTATGGAAGAGAAAAGATTGGATGTGCTATGTTTGAGTGAAACCAAGCGAGGAGGCAGTGAACTTGCCGACTTGCCCGGAGGAGGCATCGCTTTGTGGTCAGGGGTACCACAAGGAGATAGGGGATGCCAAGGGGTAGGCGTTTTACTGTCCTCTCGTATGGTTAATTGTATGACTGAGTATGAATGTATAAATCCCAGACTGCTTTGGGTACGCCTCAAGATGGGGTTGACAAGAATTTTTGTTTTGGCAGTATATGCCCCAGTGTCCTCTGTCGGTTTGGCTGAACTAGAGCAGTTCTGGGAAAATGTTAGAGAAGTTCTAGCGACGGTTGAAGAGAACGAAAGAATTGTTGTGTGTGGAGACATGAATGGATGGGTCGGGACAGCTCGAACAGGATTTGAGTCTGTCCTAGGCAAATATGGAGATAAGAGAGTAAATGATGCTGGTAAGATTGTGCTAGGACTGTGTATGGAAAAGGATCTTTTTGTGGCTAATACCATGTTTGGGCACAAAAGGATCCATCAGTACACGTGGGAAAGAAAGGGTGCGAGAAGTATGATTGATTTATTCCTGGTGGATAGCAGACTTAAGAAGCAGGTAATGGACACAAGAGCGTATAGAGGAGCCGATCTCGGGACGGACCACTTTCTGGTGATAACCAGAATAAGGGGTCTGTTCGCAGCATGGCGACATCGCGTAGTGTCCAAACCTGCAGCGGTTAGCCGCATTAAAAGCTGGAAACTGCAGGATGCGACCACCAGGAATGAATATGAAAGGGTATTATCCAGTAAGCTTGATGATAGATTGAAAGTGTTGAGCGAGGATGTTGAAGAATGCTGGCAGAACCTTAGAGATAGTATGGTTGAGGCTGCGAAAGAAGTGTGTGGAATGAATAAGATTGGGAACGGCAAAAAGCGTGATGTGTGGTGGGATGATGAGGTGAAAGTGGCTGTGTATAAGAAAAAGAAAGCATGGCGAGACTACCTTGCTACTAATGACTGTGGTATGAAAAATTTGATGAAAGACAGGTATAAGCTGCAGAAAGCAGAAACGAAGGCACTAGTGAAAGAGAAGCGTGAAAGGTGTAGGGTGTTAGATGAAAACAAGATGTCGGACAACTTCGAGGAAAATTCCAAATTATTTTGGAAAGAAGTACGTAAGATCCGAAGTGGTCCGGCACCTTGCAGAATGAATAAAGTGCGTTCGAAAGAAAACAACCTGCTTACAAATAAAAAGGATGTTCTGCAGCGATGGAGTGAATACTATGGAGAACTGTATGAGAGTGGCGACTCCGTCTCTGATACTGAGAGCGATTCTAATGAATTGCCACACTCGGGCCAGGGACTGGAGGATGCCATTAGTATGAAAGAGATTGAGAAAGTGATAAGAAGTTTGAAATGTGGAAAGGCTGCGGGAATTGATGAGGTGACTGCTGAGATGATCAAGTATGGTGGTCCTAGGGTCTGGGATGCCTTCTGTGCACTCTGCAACCTTTGTTGGCAGAAGGGGGAGGTTCCAGAGGACTGGCGCACGGCAGTCATAGTACCTCTATATAAAGGGAAAGGTTCCTACCTAGACTGTGCGTGCTATAGGGCCATCAGCTTGGTCAGCTTAGCGAGTAAAGTCTATACTAAAGTATTGACTGAACGTATGAAAGGTGTTTCAGAAAGATATTTGTGGGAGGCGCAAGGTGGATTCAGGAACGGTAGGGGTTGTATGGATCAGATTTTCTCGCTTCGCGTTATCGTGGGAAGGTTTCTGACTTTAGGTCAGAAAGTTTTCTGCGCTTTCGTGGATCTAGAGAAAGCATTCGATAGAGTAGTGCGGAAGAAATTGTGGAGTCTTCTGCCTGAATATGGCGTGGAGGGCTCCTTACTGCAGGCTGTGAGGTCATTATATCGAGACCACAGAGCCTGTGTAAGGATAGACGGTGACATGTCGCCTTGGTTTGAAGTCTGTTCTGGTGTCAGACAGGGCTGCGTGATGTCTGCCTGGCTATTCGTGCTGTATTTGGACAGTTGCCTCCAGAGATTGAAAGGTAATATGAGTGGTATGGGATGTGGTGACACAGTGGTAAACTGCCTATTGTACGCTGACGATGCTGTGCTAATAGCACCATCAGAAGCAGAGTTGCAGACACTAGTCACGTGCATGAAAGAAGATTGTGAAGTAAAAGGATTGAAAATGAATGTGAACAAAACTAAGGTTCTGGTATTTGAAAGAGAAGCGGAACAAACGAAATGTGTGATTAGTGTAAATGGAAAATGTCTAGAACAGGTGAATGAAATTGTGTACCTGGGGAGTGCGTTTTCGAGGGATGGAAGATGTGAGTTGGATGTGGAGAGACGGGTAGCAGCTGGCAATAAAGTGAACGGTGCTCTGTCCGCATTAGTGGGTAGTGTGAATATATCTAACACTGCTAAAATGGCCATCCACAATGCGGTGTTGGTGCCGACTTTGTTGTACGGCAGCGAGGCATGGATATGCCCGAAATCGAGTGAAAGTATGATAAATGCTGTGGAGATGCGGTCTCTCAGAAATATGTGCGGTGTCACGCTTGCGGACAGGATAAGCAATGATGAGATACGCAGTATGACAGGGTTGCACAACAGTGTTATTGTAAAAATGAAGAAAGGAATGCTTAGATGGTTCGGGCACATGGAAAGAATGAGTGATGAAAGACTGACGAAGAAAATATACAGAGCGAAAGTGAGTGGTAAAAGAAGCCAAGGAAGACCAAGGCTGACTTATGAAGATCAAATAGCCAGAGTGTTAGCAGACGGAAATGTCAAAAGCACTCGCATACCTAGGCGAAAATGTGTGAGGAGAATGATGAGATTTGAGGAAGCGAAAGAGGTGTGTAAGGACCGCGACTCCTGGCGCTCCGTCCTCTCTGACTACCCCGTTGGGGATACAGCGTGAAGTTATGTTATGTTATGTTATATATAAATAAAAAATAATAATAAATCTTTGTTTATTTTTCCTTTTTTAATAATAAAATTAATAAATATTTTTTAACGATATATACTTAACATGTAACTGTTGTTGGTGTAGGTACCTATGTAACTACTTACATACATACACACATACATATCTTCACTGTATCCCCAACGGGGTAGTTAGAGAGGACTACTATTTTAATAAGTTGATAAATAGGAAATGGAACTAGAGAATAAAGATAAGAATGAATGGAAAGAAAGGATAAAAGAATGATCAAAAGAAAAAATAATAAAAAGAACAAAAGTTAAAAAAACGTCTCGAACATTTAAGTCAGGGGAAGCAGAATAAAAAAAAAACTGCTTGCTATGTAAATACTATGTAATCTTTGTACGTGTGGCAATAAACCTGTATGTTTCTTTCTTTATACTAAGACTAGCTGTACCCGCGACTTCGTCTGCGCGGAAAATTTTTTCGTAGCTTTCCCGGATTAGGTTAAATTATATAAAAATATGCATAGCATGTTTAAACATTGTTTCTGAAAAAAAGTCTACGTTTAAGCTTGTCTGTCTCCGGACCCATACTATCTCTGTACAAACATCCTAATTGGTTCGGCGGTTCAGCATTTCCCATTCAAAGTTTTATTCCCCTTTTCACCCCTTAGGGATAGTTGATAAAAGAAGTAACCCATGCCCGTTTTCTGATGTCAAACTATATCTCTGCCAAATTTCATTGTAATCGGTTCAGCGGTTTACCATTTCTTATACAAAGTTTCATCCTCCTTTTCACTCTTTTAGGGACAGATTTTGTAAAAAGATAAGTAGTCTATCATGAGCGCATTCACATTTTCGTACTACGCACCGATTTTTATCAAGATCAGTCAAGCCATTCTTCAGTTATAAAAGGACATACACATAGACGGATAGTCAAAAATTTTAAAAATGGTGTAATCGAAGTCATAGTGTCATAAAATGAGTATTTATCACAAAATTTGACAGTAAAATTACATCATTACCAAGATTTAGCGTTTCCCACACAAAGTTTCATCGCCATTTTCATCATCATCATAGGGGTAAATTTTTGTTAACAAAAAGTAGCTCATGTCCTTTTTTCTGATGTCAATCTATCTTCCTGCTAAATTTGATCGTAATCGGTTCAGCGGTTTACCATTTTCCATACAAAGTTTTATTTCCCTTTTCACCCCTTTAAGGCTAGTTTAGCCTATATGTGTTACCAGGTGTCAAACTATATCCATACATAGATACATACATACATCTTCACGCTGTATCCCTAACGGAGATCACAGAGGACGGAGCGCTGAGCGTCGCGGTCCTTACATACCCCTTTCGCTTCCTCAAATTTCATCATTGTCCTCACACATTTTCGCCTAGATATGTGAGTGCTTTTTACATTTCCGTCGGCTAACACTCTGGCTCTTTGATCTTCATAAGTCAGCCTTGACTTCTTTTACCACTAACTTTCGCTCTGTAGATTTTCTTCGTCAGTCTCTCATCACTCGTTCTTTCTATATGCGCGAACCATCCAAGCGTTCCTTTCTTCATTTTTACAATAACACTAACTATAACCATAACTAATAATAACAATAACTATATTCATGCTACATCATAATCAGTTCAGCGGTTTAGCCTATCCCGTACAAAGTTTCGACCCCCTCCCTCCCGTTCCCCTTTTCACAGATTTTTGATAAAAGAAGTAGCCTATTTATTTTTGATAAAAAAAAGTCTTACCGCCTCACCAAATTTTATCATTACCCAGATTTAGCGTTTCCCATACAAAGTTTCATCCCCCTTTTCACCCCTTAAGGGTAGGTTTTTGATAAAAAAAAGTAACCTATGTCCGTTCTCTGATGTCAAACTATCTCGGTGCTAAATTTCATTATAATCGGTTCAGGGGTTTACAATTTCCCATACAAAGTTTCATCCCCCTTTTCACCCCTTTAGGGGTAGATTTTCTAAAAAATAAGTAGCCTATCATGAGCGCAATCACGTGTTCTTACGACGTACCAATTTCTATATATAACGCATTTGCGTTAGTGAGAACTTTATTCTAGAATTTGTTTGTTGCAATGAGTCTCCATTCTGCGACAAACGTGATTAGCCCATTACCACTTCAGCTTGCTAATTTTTAGATATACGTTATATATCGACGACCCTGGCTTCTTTTCGAAGCAATATGTATTATTATATTCAAGAAAAAAGTCTGAATTAATTCAAAATTTGAATAATACTCTTTTTACGCCTCATTGGTTGGTACTCAACGAAATATTACACGCGTATATCACAATTTTAGTTACAACACTGGAGGTCTATTCTAGTTTAAAAGCAGAAAATTTTCCGACACCTTGCTAATATATAATAAATTAAAAATTATATTACTTTATTTGATAAATTTTAGTGAAGATAGTAGAACCATACGTACATCCAGACATTCATTCATTCACACCATAAAAAAATCTATATAACAAGAAAAAATGTTATAGTAATGCCTGCTTGAACCTTTAAAAGTTCCACATAATAAGCCATGGGCTCTAAAGAAAAGCAGCTGTCATAAACTATATTTATAACAACATATTGTAGATGAAAGTATGAAAGCGGAAATATCCGAAGTTTTCCGTGGTTTAATTCGAATTTTAACAAGAGTTAGGTCCTTTGACTTGCAAGAATCAAAAAGTTCCGTGCACGGAACAGTGTTCTGTTATAGAATTGAAATATTTTTTCGATTCAACAAGAGAAAGAACTCAAGTTGAAGTCTTACCAGTTATTTAGGGAATCTGCCTCTGAAACTGTTCGTATTTTCTGATTTACCGACCAATTTTCTGATTTTCTGACAATACTGAACTTAATTGTGTAATTTCCATTGAATGAAATTGGATATCGATTTGACGTTTTGGACTAATTGACGAAACTCAATCAAATATTGTACGTTTAAGAAACGTTACTTTATTGTATGTACTTATTTTATAATTATTACATTTTATTGTTCGGTAGTGAGGCCAAGCTAGAATTCAAATGAAAGTAAAATGAATTCCGTGGAAATGTGATCTCTCAGAAATATGTGCGGTGTCACCTTGCGGACAAAATAAGCAGTGAACAGACATCGTTATTGTAAAAATACAGAAATTAATGTTTGGCTGGTTCGGGCACAGAAAACGAGAGGTAATAGGTTAAAAGCATTCGTAAATCTCGGCGAAAGTATGTGAGGAGAATGATGAGATTTGAGGAAGTGAAAGGAATTTAAGAACCGCATTGTTTGGCACTTCATTACTTTTGGCTAACCTATTAGCGATACAGTGTATGTGTGAGTGTGGGTGTGTATGTATGTGTGTGTGCGTGTGTGTATGTATGTATGTGTGAACGTTTATTCATATGTATGTCAATCCAAATTACCGCAACTTATTTTTTTTCGTATTATTAAATTCCTGCTACTATTGATTAAACAGCACCCTTGAGAATTACAACAAAAACCAGAAAATTATTTATAGCACTACGGATTTTTTTATTTTTTTTTATTTTTTATTATTATATATTAATTTTTTTGATGTTTCTAGGTATTTTTTTAATTCATACATATTTAATATACACATAAATATGTACAAACATATATACATTTTGTTTATGCTTTTATGTATATTATAATATAATACTTGTATTACTATTTATTTAACCGTGCTGCTCCACGCACACAGGCAAGACCGACTTGTATAAATTCATCTTTAGTTACTATTTTATCCAAAGTTTCTCTCGTATTAGGAGTTTCCATTTCGTGCTCACATTGTGCTCACTGTGTGATAACATGAATTGACGTTTCCTTACTGGTATTGTCACAGATGTAGTGTGAGTCGTCTTTGAGGCCAAATCTATGCAGATAATAGCGGAATCCTCCATGTCCTGTCTGCAATTGAGCCAACTCGTTGGTTACGTCTTGCTTATCCATAACTCTATTTGCGATCCTAACGTTTGGAAAAACAATTTTGTCGTTGAACCAGAAGTGGCGTCTGTATATCTTTTTTGCCAGTTATTTATTGTGTTGTCCCTGATAATTCTCTTAGCCAGTGATATTGGATAAAGAAAGAGCTCTATATTGTTAAAGAAAGAGCTCTATTTATCTCAATAAAAGTAAAAGAGATGGACATTAAATAGAAAGGGATGTGAAATCAATGAACGATTGACAGATGTCATTTAGACGTTCACCCGGAAGGCGAGGCGCCGCTAACGATGGTCGACGCGAGAGCACATCACTTTTGCTCAAGACACCAAACGAAGAACACCTGCTCTCGATTGCTAATTCGTGATTGTTTTCCGTTCTTAGAGTTATTAGATCTTTCTTTTAATGATTTCTAGTTACTAGCAAAACGAATCTCTAAATCGATATTAGGAGTTGGGATAATCATCCCGTATATATTTTTTTTAATAAATCCTACTTTTGATTATAACACTATATATACTGGTGCACTTCCGTCCTTTGTTGCTGCCATTTTAGCCAATTCATCAGGTCTTTAAAATGCCTATAAATAAACTATTGGATTCATTGAGGACCAGTCGGCAAAGCTGCCCAGCGCCGACCTCAAATCACTCAAACACACAGAATATGCAGTTCTTCGACATTATGTCCACTGCCATAGAAATCACAATCATTTCTGCCTGAAACACACTGCAGAAGTCGGCCAGCCTAAACCTAGAGTGACTCATTTCTCCTTCGTTTCCCCAAACTGTCACAGCCGCTCCCGGCTTTCCTTTCAGCTTGCTGCCGTCCGTATATATCTTCAGCCAGTCATTTAGTATTGCGTCGATATCTCCCTGTGTTAAACCAGACTGAAATCTATTTTGACCCGATGAGCCGGGTGCGGTAGCCTGTAGAGGCTAGTTTTTTTTCCAGTTACGATCCGGGTATCCTAGTAAAGATTTCCCTCTCTTTATCTCAAGCAGCTCCAGTTGTTCTTGAGCTCTTAAGTCCAGGGGAAAGATTCTTGCCAGTAGTGCATCCGCAGTCAATGACACACTGTTCTATGCGCTTTTGTTTTTTTATTGCGAATAATCGCGTTAGTCCGTCTAATCATTTTATTACATACTTCTTAAATGTTCTGTGCGTCCATACGTTTGCCGTGAATAGAATCGTCGGTTCTACTACTGCCAAATAGATGGTTCTTATTATCTCATGGTTAGTTCCCCATTGTGCCCTAGCTGATATCACAACTATTCTGTAAATATTGATAGCTTTCTTTTTGATGTAATCCAGGTGGTCTAGAAAATTAAGCTAAACTCGGAACAGCGCGTAATCGAAAATATCCCACATTTCAAAAACTACACAACATTTTGTATTGAAATGAATTTTCGTTGAAAGTGTTTTTTAAGTTTTATTATATTATGTATGTCTCCGCGATACAAGTGGGCCCTTTAGTGGATAATCAATGTGGTCCTTGTTGTGCCTGATGTATTGAATAAACTATTTCATTTCTCTTCTTTCTTTTCCATTTAAAGAAAAGAAAGTACGGTTGCGTATGCGTAATTCATCGTTTGTTTGACGTTAAACACTGATTTAAAATCTCAAATTCATATGTGTTTTCAGTCAATAAAAGTTTTGTGAATCTGGTAAGCCAAATGCTCCAATTAATTAACGATGTTTTCTTATTTTTAGTTATTTGTAAGTATCTATCTATCCTTTCGTAAGATTTGTGACAAACATACGGCTTTTTAAGGCGACGCATTAGTAATTTTGACGCCAGGTATCTCAATTTTTCTAAGTGACTACAAAACGTATGATATTGGGTATCCTGGATCCGTCATTTCATTGATTTCATTTTGAAAGTTGCGATACACGGATGGTTAACTTTTGTAACATAAAAAAATACATAAAAAAAAAACCTGTTTTAAAACAGAGATTTACATTGTTCAGAGCAACGGGACCGATTTATATTTCAAAATTTTTTGTATAGTTTACTCTAAACATATTCCTCAAAATGCCAGTTGAATTTTTTATAATTAACTATAGTTTTTGTAATAAACGAAAATAACTGTTTTTCGTATTTTTCGTAAGCTAGCGCGCGCACGTTTGCATAGAACATAGAAGGTCTATTTTAGATTAAATTATTGTTTATCAATGCGTCGCCTTAAGAAAATCTGGATATTGACTGTCTTTTACAGTCCATTCACAAATGATATTTGCTTTTGCCTAGTGGAAGCCTAAATAAATAAAAAAGTTTAAAGGTCACAAGGCAGTGGTTCTCAAACCGGTTTTATTAATTCATAAATTCGTGAACTATTTTCATCCTAGGAGAACCAAGACAATACAATTAGTTTAGAAGAATACATATATTAAGACTCTGACCACCTATAAATCCCATAATCCATTATTTTCACCGAAATCGACTTTTGACTATCGACACGGTGGTTATGCATCTTCTTCCAAGTATTGCTCGGTGCCATGTTTCCCAGATCCTTTCTCAAGTGAACGCCAATTGCTTTATCTGATGTAAATGCCGTATTTAAGGTGGTCAGATTTTTCTGCCGGCACTTTTGAAGTATGTGGTAGAAATTTATCTTTACCTGCGACCTTGGTACCAACTACAGGAAAACTGCGCTGGCATTTCGAACCCATAATATAGGTCTGTATGTAGTTTGTAATGTTTATAATGTAGTTTTTATCCGATTCAAATAAAGATGTGGATTTTACTTATTCAAGAAGTAATTGCGCGTTCCTCACTACTACAAGTTTGAGAACTTGCTTGCTTAAAAAATAAATCAATCCCTTACCCGGAATTTCTCTTTTATAAACTCATTACTCACCATTTGAGAAACTGTGTTATGGAGTATTCAAATATGTCAGTAACTTACATCGATGAAGTTGAAAGTCTTGCGAAACCAAGCTAATGCGTAACTTTTAGGCACTGTGGTGTACAATAAACTATTTCAACTCTGGCTGGCACTTAAATGATGTAGTCTGACACTGACATACAAAGTACCAGCCAAAAGGATTCCAGACATTTAACATACCGTCAACCTTATCTCAACAATTTCAAGTCTAAATTCTCTAACAACTTTTTACATTAGCACAACTCGCGCAATATCTGCTAATTACAATTTACGCTGAAGTTAGTGAAATTGCAGTGGCTTTTTGGAGCCGTTGGAACTTGTATGCATGATGCTCGCCACAAAGTTACTTGTACATATATACGGCTCAGCTGTACGCAGTTTCTCATTTTTATTTTAAACTGACTGAAAATTGTAAACATGATTGAATTTTCTTCCCATTGCTTCAAATAACATATAATTAAATTTCTTCCATGCTGATTCTGAGAGAGAATTAAAAATATGGAATCTGCCATTCGCTTATCTTATCGTGCAGGTATAAATTGGCCAAGAAACAGAGATTTTTATAAGAATAAAGAGTTAGTGTAGGCCATTGTCTATAGCCTTGTAGTCCGGGCCAGAGAATGTGGCTGCGGTGTTCCCCGTCAATTGTAACAGGCGAATGAGCTTTCGGAGTCACGGCCGATCGGAGTGGAAGCTCTGGTCATCCATTCATGCGAACCCAAAGAGGATGACAGAGCGTGTGGTCCTCACCGTTGTGGCACTGCGAGGGTGCGGAAAGCTCTGTAACTGTCCTCGGCGCGTTTCGTAGGAGATCGCATTGCGCCGTAGGTTGACGAGTCGGCTACATGAATCTCCGCATGTGCCTTTGCTAATAATAGCACTCAAATGTATGCACAACACTAGACACACTGTGTGTCTAGTGTTGTGCATATACGCATGTTGTATGTCACATACAGCACAGTGAACACGTTCTTTAGTTCCTAACACATAAGTACAAAAGATGACAAGTATGAACAAAGCCGCGAACAAAAGCTATTGCTATCATTTAGTCATTTGATCGTACTACGACACACCAAACTTGATAATTGAGCAAGACCGAGGGAGAGACGAAACTTTTCGTTTACAACGACAACAATCGTTTATAATACGCATTGTTCAAGTTAACTGAATCAAGCTGTTCGTCGGTTTATCTTAAATGTTTTCTTTGTGGGTTTGAAAAGCGTGACGTGGCGTGGTACGTGTTTAAAGAGAGTAGAGGAAACAGAACGATATTATTGAATTTCTTAGAAATTATGTAAAGCTGAATGTAACCGTAGTGTAAACGGTAAATGTAAAAATCATAACTTGAAAGGTGGAATATTTTTAACCTATATATTATGTTGCATTAGTTAATATAGACGAATTAAAGGGTGATAAATTGGCCACTCGAGCTATACTTGCCCATTTTTTTTTTAAATAATATTCCAGACAATTACACAGATTGTGTGACCCCAAACTAAACAGTAAGCTTGTACTATGGGTACCACACAACGAACCCTGGGGGAGTTCCCAGTAACACCCAGACTCCAAGTCAATTTAGATCAGTTCGTTTCCTAAATTGACCTGACCGGGGATCGAACCCGGGCCCTAGCTTGGAAAGCAGATGCATATGCCACTGCGCCAACGGGTCATTGCTCCCTCCTTCTCATTATCTTCGTAACTACTGGACCTAGAATTATGAACATTTCGGAGAACATAAAATCTTACCCAAACTTTAAAAAGAAATGTAATAATTGGCCTTAGGGCCAATACACCTCCAAAAATTGATGTTTTACATTGTGCGTCAATGAACTGATTTTTTTTCAGTCCCCTTGATGTGGGTATCAATGAAAGAGATTGGTGACGCTTTACCTTGCAATTAAACTAAATATAAAAAGAAAGACAACGCTGCGAACACACTAACATGTATATATTAGTGGTAATAAGGTGGTATAAGTGGTAATAACTAATGAATTATGGAGGGTAGAGGGTAAGGAGAGCCGTCTCTGTGTATCAAAAAGTGTCCGTAGAAAGGCGTTAAATAATGGTGGCGCTACTATAGCTAGGGTAAATTTTCACCTTTATTGTTCTATTATTTTCAAAAGTTTTATAACAGTCAACACAATAAAATCACTAAAAGATATTAAAGCTCACGATTATTATAAATCACTCTCAACGTGTTCCAAAGCGATTTTTTTTTTGTTATAATAATACTCCAGACAATTACACAGATTCTGTGACCCCAAACTAAGCAGTAAGCTTGTACTATGGGTACCACACAACGAACTCTGGGGGAGTTCCTAGTAACACCCAGACTCCAAGACAATTTAGAAAAGTTCGTTTCCTAAATTGACCTGACCGGGGATCGAACCCGGGACCCTAAGCTTGGAAAGCAGATGCATATGTCACTGCACCAACGGGCCAGTCAATGTTTTGTACATGCTCTCTAGCTACTCTAGCGCTATTCTGGACAGTTTTTGAACTAACGCCCTCTTCAACTAACCCCCCATATGAGACAGTTTTCTTTATCTCTACCCTCCATAAAATGAATATTAGAGGCTGGCTTTTTAGACATGTGGCATTTGCGTAAGCCAGTGTTGCCATAATGACTTCTAATACTCCAGTTGTTATAAAAATAACGTTATATTCGATAATGTCATTGTAGTAACAACGTTATTTTATTAGTAACGTATTTAAACCGACTTCAAAAAAAAAGGAGGTTCTCAATTCGGTTGTATTTTTTTTTTAAGTTTGTTACCTCAGAACTCCGTCAGTTATAACCCAATTTGAAAAATATTTCTTTGTTAGAAAGGATAAACTTCTGAAGTGGTCCTATTTAAATTTTACTGATATTGGAGCTTGGACTTCAAAGATACACAAAATAATACCAACTGTTTGTAAGCTTCACTTATGTTGATGACTCTTTTGTACATTATTCCACTCCAGAATTAAAAAAGCAGTCAATTGTAGACCTACTCCAGATATTTATTTAGGCCAAGGTCACTCAAAAAGGAGAAATAAAAAAAATTTCAAACTACAAAATCACTATCCTTTACTAATCGAAACTCAAGTACAAAAATAATAAAATTCTATAAATACGATACAAATACCTACATAACTAAATTAGAAAGTTATTGAAGTCTGCGCCAAATCTATATGCGAAAACAGAAAGTAATAGACTTTCTGTTTTTTCTGTAAATTAGCAGAGAAAGGATAGATGTATCAAAAATAATATTCCTGGTTCAAATTATTACAGGAGTATTCAGTTAACCATTCAGTTACTTTGAATTAATTTCTGGTAAGATTGTCATTTACTTTCAATAGATCTTGAAATAGTTTCCAACTTATCAATACGGTAGAACCTAATACTCATATATACCTACATGAAATGTATTGTTCGTGATGCATCGTGTTATTTTATTATTGTACTTCTGATCAGCAGAATCGTGTCTGTTCTCTAAATTAACAAAAACCTGTTTATTCCCTGTGAATCTCTTCAAGATGCTCATAACGATAGTTTGATATTGACTTTTTGTAATTATCATAAGAGCTTCAGTCAATAATATCCGAATAATTGCTTCACAAATGACACAATAATTAAAATGAACTAGATGGGAATTAGAGGCGAAGACTTTTGTTGGTTTCCAATTAATGAGTTTATTAATAATTAAATTTCTAGGAACATTTAGCAGGCATATTTTATGATTTTGATCAAATAGCGCACTGCTCTCCCTGATATGTACACAATAATTATAATTTTTAGTAGTCATTAAATAGATGCAGTATGAATATATTATGTATCTAACTCAGCCAAAATGGCCATGCAGAATGCAGTGTTGGTACCTACTTTATTGTATGGAAGTGAGGCCTGTACATGCCTGAAATCGAGTGAAAGTAAGATAAATGCAGTAGATGCGACCTCTTACAAATATGTGGAGTGTCACACTTGTGGACAAAATAAGCAATGAAGATAATGTCACACGCCGTATGACAGGGTCGCATGACAGTGTTATAGTAAAAATGAAGAAAGGAATGCTTAGATGGTTCGGGCATATAAAAAGATTGAGTGATGGGGACTGATAAAGAGGATCTACAGAGCGAAAATGAGTGGTAAAAGAAGCCAAGGAAGACCCAGACTGACTTACAAAGATCAAATAGCCAGAATGTTAAGTGACGGAAATGTCAAAAATACTCGCATACCTAGGCGAAAATGTGTGAGGAGAATGATGAGATTTGAAGAAGCGAAAAGAGTATGTAAAGACCGCGACGCTTTGCGCTCCGTTTTCTCTGACTACCCAGTTAGGGATACAACGTGATGATATGTATGTATGTATTAAATACATATACATCTAAAGAGTTGGTTAAATCTACCTACTCATTAAATATTTTACGAAGAACTTAGAATGAAGAATTTTCATTGCGTCCTTTTTCGTGTCTGTATGAAGAAGAAGTGCTATTTATAATTTGTGTCGTTAAGTACAATAAGTATTGCTATTATGTTCTGAAGGAACACAATAATTGTCAGTTCGTAAGGTATTTTAATTATAAATGTGTCAATATTTCTCTGTGGCCTTCTTCGAATTGTTTTACGTAAAGTTTATCATTAAAACTGATATGCATCCTAATGGACATAAATAATATTTCCAGGTGGTCTTGACTTAATTTATAAGTAGGCAAGAAGATCAGTCTTTTTGAGATTCTATTAAATACGTTTATAGCATTTTTTAACTCTAAGTATTAATTAATTAATGTACCTATAATCTTAATGTGCATTTGGCTTCCACAACTAGTTCATAAATAAGCGTGACGACATAGACGGGTCGCCTATCTGGCATAACCTTTTTTTGCTGTTTTAACTTTAATTCCAAAACATACTTCTTCAAAATATTAAAAAATAAATAAAACATTTGATGTTTCTTGTAATCAAATTGCCATATTATCCTCGAGTTCAATATATCAAACATTGAATTGTTGGGTAAAGTATTCTTAGCGTCAGATTCTTGAAAGTTTTGAAGTTTTGAAGTTCTGTCTACATATTTTCAAAGGCGCAACACTAGTGCTAATGTTAGAGTAGATAGTTTCGCTTTCATTATTTGATTTTGAAAGTGACTTTGTATATTATATTTTGACTTATTGAAAGTATGGGTTTCTAAGTTGATTTCTGTATAAAAACATGATTCCTTCCTGCTTTTATTTTTCTCTGACTGTATAATGCATCATCTTCACGGTAAAGTAATGTCTTTTGTAATTTTACATTGCGCCTCATCAACGGACTAGTTCAAACTAATATTGCGAGGTATAGTTTGGCTGCTTGAGTGTGCATGTTGCATGTACACGACGAGGCGTAGTTTTGCCGCAGTTGCTGTGTTGGTTCGAGTTCGGCGGGGTTATTACCTAAAAATTTGCAGACAGTGACAGCCACGCGATCACTGCGCGACCGGTGACTAATTGGAATAAAAAATTGATATCATGTATAAGTATTGCGTGTCTATTGTGTCATGACCGTAAAATACACTTTTCGCGATAGATATAGCACCACTATACAAATTACGTTATACGAATTCTCGTTTTGACAACAGATATCGCGCGATATTTGGCTGTCGCATGTTAACTGCAAGTTACGTAATAAGCATCTTACTTTTTTTATTTGGGGTGAATGCTTTACCTTCAAACACATTTATTGTAAACTAAAAATGTAAAGTTTCAAAAATACTTTAATTAAATGTGAATATTTGCTTCTATAAAATATATGTAAATATTTGGCAAATAGGCTTTCAATTTTGTTTCAAAATATTAAATTAAAAGATCAAACAAACGTTCCAGAGATTTATGTATTTGTACATATTCAATATTCGCCAGTGCCCTTCTGGATCCATATCACTTCAGCGCAATCAATTTGTGGACGGGTCCCTTCGAAAACTCGCCCTACACCCTCAAATGTTGTGGATGGTCAAGCCAGAATGAAAAGGCAAGTCTTCCATTTTTCTCCCTTTCCAGGTGTAACGACACCGTTGCCCGGTCCGGTTTTTTTTTTGTTATTTCTGAGAGGGGAAGAAATCCCCACGGATGCTCAGCCGGACTCTACGCCGACTGAGTAGTGACAAGCTCGAGCCGACTAAAAAAACCGAAGGGGGTTTTTATGTTGTTAGTTCTAGTGGCTTTTACAGCGTCACCGGTCGCGTTGAGGCGAGCGCTAAAGACGCCAGATGCCTGACGCCAGATGGCTGACCGCTTGAGGGTTTCTCCAGCCGAAGGATACCTCGTATGGAGGGTGGACCTCAGGCTCAAGGCGTCGCCAGGGAAGTTTTGCGCACCTGCGTGCGTTTTATCAGACTTCCTATTAAGGTGAGGACTGGCCCTTTAGCGGACTCGGCCGGCGAGACGGCTGAAGGCCGATTAGCGTGCCTAGTGTTCCGCGTGGCGGTTTACGATATGGCTTCAATGTGTGCGTGTAGTACGATGTGATCAAGCTTCTAAACGTGAGACCCTACGGGTGTCGCAGGGGCCGTTCTCGCCTCCGCCGGTGTGAGTGGTGCGGTCGTAATGTGTAAGTGGGCATGTTCGAGTTCGAACGTGTAATATCGTCGTCGCTGTCACTTAACACGTGTCTAGGCTTTCGATAGCGCTTGCGGATGCGGGTGTACGATGATGCCCTGACCACTAGGGGATACGAGTGTAGAAAGGAACGGTGAAAGAAGCGTGAAGCGTTGGGACACCTCTTTTATGTATTGAGTTACTGAGCGCAATTCCAAATCGTTGTGCAGATCTACGTTGCGCACGTAAGGAGGGTCATCGATGGCCCTGCGCATGAATCGGTTCTGAACTACTTGAAGAGAGTTGATATGAGTGGGCGCAGCGTAAGCGAATACTGCGCTGGCGTACGTCATAATAAGCCTAACGCACGACTTGTATAATGTTACTTCGTGTCTGAGGCTTATTTTGCTCTTCGCAATGAGCGTGTGCAAATGAGCATGTTGAAACGGCCGAAAGCCCAATTACTCGTCTATGAGGAGACCGGAAGTGTCTAAGTGGGCTTTGAGACGAGCCAGATGGACCCGTTCGTAAATTTTCCCTAGCACGCTAAGGAAACTGGTGGGATGGTAGCTATTGCGGCTTTTGGGGGATTTACCCGGTTTCGAGATTCCGCTAACGATCGCTTCCTTCCGGGCGGCTGGAAAGACGCGGTTCGCCATGGCGGCATTAATGATAGCAATAATGACGCATCGAAAACAGTTTCATTACTCGGTTAGAGATGCCATCTCTACCGGAAGCTTTTCTAGGTTTGAGAGCCTTGACAGTGTCCTGAACCTCGTCAACTACTGGGGGTCTGAGTTGGCAGGGGATGGTCGTGGGTGGTCATATTTCACACTTTGTCTGTACATCTTCTCTTTCAAACACCAGAACCTTAGTTTTATTCACATTCACATTCACATTCAATCCTTTCACAGTCTTCTTTCATGCACGTAACTAGTGTCTGCAACTCCGCTTCTGATGGTGCTATAAGCACAGTATCGTCAGCGTACAATAGGCATTTTACCACTGTACCATCACATATCATACCACTAGTTCTACCTCTCAATGTCTGGAGGAAACTGTCCAAATAAAGGACGAATAGCCAGGCAGACATCACGCAGCCCTGTCTGACGCCTGAACAGACTTCGAACCAGGGCGACATGTCACCATCTATCCTTACACAGGATCTGTGACCTCTATATAATGACCTCACAGCCTGCAGTAAGTTATGTATCTATTTAAGTATTAAGTAAATTTTTCATTAGCGGGGAATCGAACCCTGTACTTGGTATATTTAATCAGTGAATTCGAATGAAAATGGCTAGGTAGAGACTAGCACAGTGGCAAATTAGTAGGTTAAGTAGATAAGTCAGGTATTTAGACAAGTGTTGTAAATAGGTAATGGTGCGATCTTAGCTCCGGGCCGCGCTAGTTTGGTGCCCGAAGGCTTTGACCCGAGCTGTTTTTGATTTTGTGTTTCACTGCTGGTTTTTTTAAGTAAAGTGATTTATTTATAATGAAATTATCGTTTCTTGTTATTGTATCGTATCGTTTATTGTTAGCTGAACTAACATGATAGAGCATGAATAATGCTAATAAAATATTGTAAAAAGAGATTTTTTGTATCGGGATCGTTTTTGTCTCTGATCATCAAAGGTGTCATTAGTATTATCATCTGTCTTCGTTTTGGGAGCGGTTCCCTAATACCGTGTATAATAATAAACTATTTCCTATGCAATAACAAATTAATAAACTTAAAACTGAACTATTCCTAAACCTACAACTAAAATAAAAGACAAAAACATATAAATTTAAACAAACGTCATGCCGTGTTTTAGCGGGGTGAACAAACTAATATAAATTAACATATTTGTGCGGTACTGCTCCAGGTACGACCACTGCGCGTGCTGGGCCCTTTATGATTTTCGGCAGAATAGCAAACATGCCGGGAACTGCGCCAACATCGACCGCGATACGCGGCTCTGATCAACAATATTATAGAAATAAGAGAGGCTAAATACCTTTAATGTTCGTTATTCTTCAGGGTGGTGGAAGTCGGAAGTGGCTTCCGGCGCCGTAAAGCCACAAAACGGAAGATAGATCCACTTATCACCTACCTAACCTTTTGGTCTACCACTTTTGAATTATAAAGTAACAGGATATTACAATACGATCAACTGCTAATTTCAGTCGGCGAACACACAACAACTTATTTCAGCTTCAAAACAAATAAAATAATTGAGATTTACAAGCAATATTCCAAAAACTTCCCTTCTTCTTATCACGAAGTGACCGACGCCTATTTTAGACTTCTTCATTACAACATTCAATTCACACATACTAAATTACCCACATGCCAAAAAAAACCAGACTAAACTCACAATGAACGCGACCACCAGCGCCATCTTTAATTCGTTGGTCAGTCATGTGGAATATGCTTCATTCGTATGGAACCCTTTGTATCAAAATCACATAGGGCTAATTGAAGGAATACAACGTCGATGCACACGGTTTTTAGTCTACAAACATGGAAACAATTCTATAAACATGGACTATTCCCAGAGGTTGACTTATTTCAAAATGGCCGCTTTTCGCCCGTCTTAAAGTCGATATGGTAATTTTCTACAAAATTGTCAACGGATTGTTCTACTCCCTATATTTAGTTATATTTAACAACACTATTTAAAAGAGTAGTATTATATGACTCTAACGATTTAGATGAACACAATATAGAGCTTTACGGTGGTCCAAAATCGATCTAGCTAGGGTCCAATTCGGAGAAAATTCGTTTTCTTAATGTTTTCACACACTTAAAATTTCTTAACTCTAAAATTTTCTGACTTCACTACAAAGTTTACCTTCTCAGTAGTACAGTGGCTAGAGCGTAAATCTACCAAGCTGAAATACGTGGGTTCGAGTCCTGCAAAGTAATCAGACTTTTTTTGTTATTTTTTTTGTGAGACACCGAGTAAGGCTCGGTCGCTCAGCTACTGATGTCCTTAAATGTGTAAATAATTGTAGTTATTCGAATCCAGAATGATCATTCTTCAACATAACTACAAGAAATTAAATTGATTGATGAACAAACCCAAAAAGCTTATCCACGTGTTTTGTTTTTTATTTTTTTTTATTATTATTTACTAACTGTATAACTAAACGAGGTGCACACTCCCAACACAACAACCCTACGTATCCGGCCAAGAGCAGGCAATTCTGTTACGCATGAGTCATTTTATTTATTTTATTTTAGGAAGATTTACAGACAAATTATCTTATGACTACACTGATAACATTAAAACTATGCTATTTAATCTCCACCTTTAGAGAGAAAGTAACAGAACCGTAAACATTTTTATCAATATTTTACCTACTTTAAATTTATATTATTCAAAACGATACACGGTGCAGCTAAGACGTATGTTACGCTTGTACTTATGACTCATTATTGAAATATATGTCCGCTAACATGCGTTTTACAATCGCTGTGTTTGAGCTGTAGATGTCTATATCATCATGATTGCTGCTTAAGTGGTTAAACAGTTTCATACTACGTAATATGTAAGAATTTTGTCTATACTTTGTTATGGTAACATGACATGAGTCGACCTTCTTTTTTACATATTCTCTGTCTGTGGTATCTATCAGACAAAATTCACACGTGACAGTTTGCGAGCTCAAGAAATTTACTATGATATTGTCTGAAACCCGTTAGACACCTCGTAGGGTACCCACGGGAGACAGGCTAACCGAATATTCGGCGGTTACGGCACTTGAATAAATTACCATTAGGAGTTTCTCCGCGAGTTTCTGGACTATTACATCACTTTCCTCCCCTCTCTTAGCTAAAAATGTTAAAAAACCGGCTAAGATGGTGTTAACACGCATTCATGTAGGGTTCTGTAGAAATTTCTTACAAAGAAGTTTAATTAAATAAACCTGAAAATATAAAATAAGATAATACGTCCAAAATATCTACACATTTAATTTTAAAGGAGTAATGACGCAATAAATCGGCTGTGACATACGAACAGACAGAGGGACAGGCAGACAGATATTTTAAAATTGCGCATCATAATTTCTGAGAAAATCAATTATTGTTGAGTATAGACGGTGGGTTTGTATTTTTAGAGTTGCGTACCAGAAAGGGAAACAGATCCCTTACAGGATCACTTCGTTGTGTGTCTGTCTGTCAAGAGCCTTTTTCTCACAAATGTGAAGAGGTATCCAATTGAAATTAATATCAAATACTCAGGTCTGTAATCTTTTGAAAATGTGAAAAAATCAAACTTCTAAGTCAACACAATCAAAAGATATGGCCGTTTATACCGTAGATTTTGACACTCGCAAGGGAATGAAAACTTATAGGGCACTTCTCGTTGACTAATAATCTTGAAATTTGGAAAGAAGCAAGGTCTCACAGCACAAGTAAAGGGAATTGATCCGAAAATTGTTAATTTGTAGTTATTTGCAATTACAAAGTTACATTTGCAGTTGCAGAGTATAGGAGAACGTGTCTTTCGACTGCAGTTAAATTTGTTTTTCAATCCGACTTATATTTTATCAGTAAATACATAACACAAATACATTATATGGTGGTACGGAACCAACGATGCACGAGTACGTCTCGCACTTAGCCAATTTTTTCTTTTGCAGTACATCATATTCTAGGTATGTGGAAGGGTTCCGTTTCACATTTTAATATAAGGAACCCTAAAAGGGAATGAACTTTCATTTTCAGTTAGCGGATCGTATTCTAATCACGTTTGTGTCCAGTACTTATCTACCTTCGCCTTCGTCACCAAAACAGGCCACGTATAGACTCTTAACGAATCACTCGTGTAAACTAAAAAAAGGTTCTTACCAGACGTGGTTTACAATGTAAGGGCTCATTTGAACGAGACGGTATCTACACGGTTCAATTTTATTATTTTACGATAAACCGTCACGTGATTTGGCTGTATTATAGGCAGTGTGAATATATCTAACTCAACCAAAATGGCCGTCCACAAGCGGTGTTGGTTTTAACTTCATTGTACGGTAGTGAGGCCTGGATATGTTCGAAATCAGGTGAAACTAAGATAAATGCAATAGCCATGCGATCTCTTAGAAATATGTGCGGTGTCACCCTTGCAGAGAAAATAAGCGATGAAGAGAAATGCAGATTTACAGGGTTGGACAACAGTATTATCGTAAAAATCAAGAAAGAAATGGGATATATACAAGCTGTATATGAAAACGGAACACCTTCTTGAACATGCTATAGTATATCGAGAATGCATCTTGATTACGCTTCAATGAAGTATTACTGTGTAATAAAAACAATGATACAGGTCAAATCACAATTTACTTCAGTTGTGCTTCCCCTTATCACGACAAATTGTTTATTTCCGACACCGAAATTTAATTTTTACAATATTTTACAAATCCACAGAAATCTCCTTTATTTATGTGAAGATAAGGTTGATATTCCTGTGTATGTGGAAATAACGTATTTTTAAATTAGAGTTCATGGTCGTAGCGATTTGTAAACAATTGTTAAGGGGCATATGCATTATTATTGAAGTTGGTTTTTATGCTTTATTTCAATAACGGATGAAATTATTACAAAATAAAAAAATATGTTCGATTTAAAATCTGTAACTTTACACGTTCCAGCAACTTCTACGAGAAATAATGGTGTTAACACCTGAAAATTTTAATGGTCATAACTCTTAAATGGCTACACATTTTATTCGATAATTCTTTTTTACTAAAATTATGCCCTTTCATCCATTAAAGTAACTGTCCCGTTTTCATATACAGCCTGTATAATGGAGCTATAGAATTAGTAATTTTACCTACAAATCTCAATATGTAAAATTGACGGTTTTCTCTATAAATTTGCTACTTTTGATATAAATGACATCTTCTTTAAAATTAATGATACAGTTCTCACAATAAAATTATGGTTATAACTTCAATCACTGAGCATTTAATGTAGTGTAATGGTGATAATAAATGCTTGGGAGCAAATCGTGAGGACAAATGGAAGCTAAGGTTTACATTTTTTTTTTTTTTTTTTTTTAACAATAGGTAACATAAACACGACGATATATTTATAACACTTTTTATAGGTTAGGTTAGGTGTTTTTACCAGGGGCCGAGTGGTGTGGGTGACCCGCCACAGGGGGTGGACCAACAGGCGCTTATAGCTCCCATTAAGTGGAGCCTTAGCCTGCCATCCCAAGACCGCAGTGCGTAGACTTCATGTCTACATCCTTCTCGAGGTGACCCTGTTTCTACTGAACACTGCGGATCTAGACTGGAGAGTCGATAAACACTCCTGAGGGTGGTGCTTCGGCGGCGCCCTCAGTACCGGGTCGGGGCCGATGAGGCTGCAGTGCCGAAAGGGCCTGGCCCGGACCGGGGGGGGGATGTCCCCATTTATGGGGACAAGTTGTGTTCCCCGTCCTCTGCGTGAGGGTGGGGGTCAGGCGTCGGGGTCACTTGCCCCTCTTCCAGGAAGGGTATTGTGACCCCGGAAAGGTGGAAGAAGGTGGAAAGAAGGAAAACTTTTAAAAACCCGTGAGGATACACGTAAAAATCTGAGGTGGAGAGAAGGAAAACTCGAAATGAAACCCGTGAGAAAACACGTTAAAACCAGAGGTGGAGAGAAGGAAAACTCGAAATGAAACCCGTGAGACAACACGTTAAAATCAAAGGTGGGAAGAAGGAAAACTTGTAAAAACCCGTGAGTAAACACGTAAAAATCAGGTGGGCGTGCTGACGCCCCTGCCGTGGTGTAGGCGGGGTGCGGAAGCCGCCACTTCGGAGGCCTGAGGTGTCCTTCGGGGGAAGGCGCCTCACCAATGGCCTCGGGATGGTGCGCGCGGTTGTTCCCGCGCGCCTCCCAGGAGAGCGGGCAGGTAAAACTGCCCGCAAACGGAGGAGGGCCCGGCTCAGGCTGGGCATAGCCGCCGGGGTCGCGGCAGAATGCCAACGCGCTCCCGTTACCCCGGCATCAAGGCTCTCGAGGAACACCGTCAGGTTTTAGTGGGTAGACTCGGCCTAGCAAAAAAAGGTGTTTTTACCACAACGCGCGAACCGAGTGAGCGAAGGGAGCGTGCCGCGGCAGCGGCCGGCGAAGCGTTTGATCGGAATTCGCTTTATACATGGAGCAGAAACAGGAGGAAATGGAGTCCGCACTCTAAAAATATAGTTGACGTCGAGAAATTAACCAACTATTTCATAGTTGGTGCAAGTGAAATGTCAAATCCTTAAATCGAGTTTAAATAGTCGGTGCAAGCCACTCTTAATCTCTAAACATCTCTGTAATCTTCCATCTCTTTTCATCTTATGCTGTTGGTATATCATATATATTGAAAACAGGAGTCCGCATTCTAAAGAGATAGTCAAAGTCGAGAAATTTAAGCTCGTAACATCTCTATAGTCCTCCATCTCTTTTCATGTTATGCTGTTGGTATATCATATATATTGAAAACAGGAGTCCGCATTCTAAAGAGATAGTCAAAGTCGAGAAATTTAAGCTCGTAACATCTCTATAATCCTCCATCTCTTTTCATCTTTTGCTGTTGGTATATCTATATATAGAAATGTTATATAAACTACAGTAGATGTATTTCCAAGTTATTTCCAGAAGCAGTATTGAAATAGGAGTCCACACTTTGAGGAGATAGTTGAAGTCGAGAAATTTAATCTTGAAACATCTCTATGTCCTTCCATCTTTTTTCATCTTTTGCTGTTGGTATATGTATATATAGAAATCTTATATATACTAATAGGTATATTTCCGAATTATTTCCAGAAGATAGGAAGAGATGTGGCGCAATTGCACAGACTCTCACCAACTCCATTCATTGCGTCGGATGAGTTGGCATTGTCGGGATGACAGCTTGTCAAGTTTTTAGTATTGTTTACTGAAAATGTTATTTTTCATAGCATATTTTAAATTATTGCTTATTTTTTTTATTGGCAATAATTATTTTACAGCGTCTTCAAATTTTTTAAAGCTAATATATTTTTAATGAAGGAGTGACATTTTATTGTAAAATATTATATTTTTTATTAGTAATTCATAGGAATTTTGTTCATATTTCACCAATTTTGAAGTGCCATTAAATGCATCCCGAAAGAAATGCTTAGCTGGTTCGGGTGCACAGAAAGAATGTGTGATGAAAGATATGAAGAACGATGACTTTATCGTTGTCCAGTACTGGTAGTGACAAAGACGAGGCTTATCCCCACGACTTGAGGTTAAAATCTAATAAACCATAGACATCATGAGTAACTCCAGACCACAGACTAAAGGGAAGATATGCTCCAGACGCACAACCGAGCAGCAACGGTTCGACACATCATATAAGTATATCATATGTATACTCATCTATACATATGACACACATTTATTATCAGATAAGCTGATTGGCCGCCACTTCGTTAGAAAACAGCACCCGCATTTTAATTTATTTTATTTGTCTCACTTTCGTAATACGGGTCAAGGAGTTATATATTCCATGTAATAAACCAATCTTTTAGTTGATTTAAGAATACTATTTAAAAATCCGTCAAATTGCCTATTGCCAAATATTAAGTACCCACTTATGTAATAAAACATCGCAGTTCATAAAAATTCAATTAGGCGATTTTATGGTTGAGTCGTTGGTTTCAGTCATTAAGACACGCGGAGAATGCTCTAGACTCCAGACTTATCGGTAGGTGACTACGGCGTGAATAATTTTATGACGGCGTTTGCTGATAACGTTACCATAAACAAGAAACAATGAGATTATTTTAGTAATATTAGTTCTGCACCGATCTGCCATGAACAATATTGAAGTTAAATGTGAGCGAAGCGAGAACAACTAGTTGACGAAAGTGGGTAGAAAGAATCGTAAATGGACTGGGAGCACTCCGGCGATTGATCGAAAGCAGATTAGGAGTGGATTGAAAGCGGTTTAAGAATCGATCGAAAATCGAGAGCGTACCTTGGGTGGAAGAACAGGATTCAGAGCAGACCGAAACTAGAGTAAAGTCGAATCGAAAATGGACTGAGTAGGTCGGCAGTGGATAGGAAGAGGACTGAAAATCGATTGGACTGGATAGAAAGTTGATTGAGAACAGACTGAAAGTAGAGCGATTATGAGTCTAGCTGGCCTTAAAAATTGCAATTAGATTTTTCAAATACATCAAGTTAAGTATGTTAGTATGTAGTGTCAAGTTAGTAGCGAATTATGTATACTTAAAAGAGAATAAGTACACCCCGTGATACGCAAACCAAGGTTAACTTTTTAAAACTCCGTAGTCAACGAGGAACCCATCTAATTTCGCCATGTCCGTCTGTTTGTCCAGGGTTTAGTTCAGAGACTCTTAGTACTAAAATTTGTAATTTGGCGCAGTTTCACGACGAAAAATTTTGTGAAATAAAATCTTGAATGAAATCTTTTTCTCGGGTATCTTTCATACACGTATAGCGGGGATGATTTTTTTACTCGTCTATTCCATTATGTCGACTGTTATTGGATAGATTTTTCAAAAGTACTGGAGGAATGTAAAGAATATTTTTTGATTCAGATTCGTTTGCAAAATATGGTCATTTTTGTTAGAGTGAAGTGTCCCCCCATTACCAGGTAAACCGTTCTTTTGGATATGTGAAAGAATTCACAGTGATAGTAAATATAATGAAGTTAAAAGGAAAACTATCGCAGCTAAGTAGGCTTTGCAAGTTAACGAGTAATAGTCGATCAACACTCATTTCTAGTCGTTATTAGTCGTTAAACCGTGAACTCACTTAATATGCTCATAGTATCAGAAAGCCCTCTTAAAAGTACGCATATTGTGACGGGAAACTACAGAACCTTACACTGCACGTGACTGTGTTTTTTATTATTATTATCTTTAGGCTTCACTAAAATGTACGTATCATATTACCAAATATCCACCTACATTAATTACTTATATGTGCATAATATTATGTACATACCGTACATAGTATCTCGATATTTATATTATACTAGCGACTCGCCTTGCCTTCCCCCGGATGAAATGTTGAATGTTTGCAACACGTCAATTTTATTGAAATTTTCATACAACAATACCATCAAAATTTCCGACTTTTCTAGTGCATTTTCCTAAAATTTTCTTTTGTACAAACCTAATCCTGACAATTACGAATACGACGAAAAAATCAGCCAAATTGGTAGACTCATTTTCAAGTGATGATTTGTCGTGCGACAATCGGTTTTATGTGTACAGTTATACATAATTTATTACAAAACAAGCGACCCGCCCCGCAGTAGAAATTTTTATGAAAATAAAGTACAGTTCATGTTACTCGCTGATAACGTAGCTTTCAATTGGTGAAAAAATTTTCAAAATCGGATCAGTAGTACCCCGAACATCCAAACTCACAAACTTTACCTCTTTATAATATATAAAAAATATAGAAGAAGAAGCTTATAATATAGTATATATAGATAGTATATAGTATAGTATAGAAGATAGATTATTATTATAAGAAGGTTATGAAAGATTAAGTATTAAGAATAGAAGAAGATATATATTAGTACGACGTACCTACGATATTTTAAAGGAGCCATGTCCGAATGTGCAGCTGTATTTGTGGATCTAGATCCAAGTACTTGAATATGGCTACCGACGCACAAAACTTGTCATGCTTCCATTTACTTGCGTTCCATTTCATTCAGCCGGATACGTATGCTGTTTGCACTTACGTCCACCAATACCGCAAGGGATACGGTCTGGATACGTATCTATCCGAACTTACCAAATCTCTAGTGTTCAATACTTTGTCAAATTTTGCTGGATAGAATAAGATTTTAGGATATTGTAGCCAAATGGTAAGACACGGAACCTTCGTAACTTCATCACCCTTTATAATGTATGTATGATGCAAATGTTGGCAGCTCACTAGCGTTCGGTAGGTCTTATAATATTTTGAGATTACGAGGCGAAAACAAAGTTGCTTTATTTTCGTTTTTAATTGCATTTATGATATTTTATTTTACACTTACATTTTCAAATGATGGTTCGGGCACATGGAAATAATGAGTAATTGAAAGACTGACGAAGAGAATCTACAGAGCGAAAAGAGTGGTAGGTAAGTAGGTGGAAGACCAAGGCTGATTTACAAAGATCAAATAGGCATGGTGTTAGCTGACGAAATGTCAAAAGCGCTCTCATACCTAGGCGAAAATACTACAATGATAAGATTTGAAGAGGCGAAAGAAGTAAGTACCGCGAAGCTTGGCCCTCCGTCCTTTTGACTACTCCGTTAGGCATACAGCGTGAAGATATGTATGTATATATTTTGAAATGAGTGATGGCACGAAGTAAACACATAACTGGTTTAATTGCATTATTAATTTATTTTTTAATAATCTTTGATATTTAAGTCAACCACGCAATTGCAAAATGCAAATTTTTCTAAATTGCAAATCGAATAATAAGCATCCAAAATTCGATCGTACAAAAATGGCGCCGATGTACATATTATATATGTATATAATATGATGTATCAAACATGCGGGCATACGTGTATGTTAATTAAGGTATAATAAAGCG
The DNA here is from genome assembly GCA_907165235.1 of Zeuzera pyrina. Lineage (NCBI taxonomy): Eukaryota > Metazoa > Arthropoda > Insecta > Lepidoptera > Cossidae > Zeuzera > Zeuzera pyrina. Next base: position 3,249,938 of record OU015619.1, on the reverse strand, counting down.
TGTTTGTGCAAACCCGGGTTTTTCCTCGCTAACGACAATGTTGATGCCGTTGATATAAAGCACCTGAAACGCACAATTTGGAATATATTTTTCTTACAATTTCTATACCATTATACAACTTTAATAGTGCTGAGTATGTATATTTCTGTATATTATATCGTGTGATCCAATACCAAGTACTACGTCTGCACTATACCACACTGTAGATACCACACAAGAATGTGGCTGAGCTTTCAGTAACTCCAGACTACAAGCAGAAAATACGTAGACTAGAAGGCTAACTCTCCTTATGCGTAACGCAATCGCCTGCTCTCGGCCGGATATGTAGGGTTGATGCGTTGGGTGTGAGATGCGGAGACCGTCTGGTTTAGTTGTACATTTCGGACATAATAATAAAAACAATGCACACAGATAAGTTTTTTATGTTTGTTAATTTTAATTTCTTTAAGAATGATAATTCTGAATTCGAATAACTAAAATTATTTGGGCATCGAATGACTTTATAATACGTTTGTTCGTACGATTTAGACACTTTTGTATTTGCTACGCTGTGAAGAACAAATTAAAGACAAACGGAAGCGGTCGCATGTTTGCGTCATGTGCGACCCCGACAGGCGCTACAATTATTACCCATATTCACCCAAAATATTGCCGTTGTGTGCGTGCCACGGCGCGTGCGTACTAGCGCGCACACATACTAACAACGTACACTAGCTTTCTATGAAGACGTCATACTGTTATGTCTATACCGTGCTACAAGCCAATTGAGAAAAGTTCGTGTCCGGGAATCGTCTCGGAGCCTTGGCTCGGAATACAAATACGTTTAGACATTGAAACCGCTGCAACGAACAGTTTCATGTCAAGTTCAATCTCAAGAAGAAGTAGGCATTAAAGTCAAGTCAGAGTTATAATGTATGTAATTGAGATTCATATAATGTGACCTACGATTACCTCCCGCGCAGAAACAAAATATTACGTGTCACGACACCACATCTAGCAACAAGTATTGAAATTCCTCATGGTGCTTAATTATTCAAAGTATCAGAAAGTTAATTATCCTTCTTTTAGTTACGCTGTAGTGGGTACAAAGCGATAGAGTGCTTTCATAAATCTAATTGAATTGTTTTTAATTATTTATACAAGATGAAAATAATAATAAATAGGCATAGACTTCATAACTCTAGACAACCTGTCCCATACTACGAAGTGAGGCTAAAAAACCAAATTAAATGTCGATGTGTGGGTGCTCTAACGAAATGGCGGCCGATCAGCTAATCTGATAATAAATGTGTGTCATGTGCAGGTGAGTCAGCTTATCTGATTTGCTTCACCGTTGATATATGGGACATTTCGTCTGGAGTTTTAACTTTTAATCGTTGTTAATCGTTGTTAATCGTTTGCATATACAGGTATACGGCAAAAAGTGCATACTGAAGATACTTTAAGAAAACGATTGGAATAATCTTATTGGGCTTGCTCTTTTCTATTTCCATATTTATCGTATTTATTTTATTGAACAATATTTTTAACAAAAATTTACTTATATAGTATTTATGGTTTATGGCGTAAGGATGAAAAACTGATGAAGAAAATCTACAGAGCGAAAGTGAGAGGTAAAAGAACCCAAGGAAGACTGAGGCTGACTTATGAAGATCAAATAGCCAGAGTGTTAGCAGACGGAAATGTCAAAAGCACTCGCATACCTAGGCGAAAATGCGTGAAGAGAATGATGAGATTTGAGGAAGCGATGGTATGTAAAGACCGCGACGCTCCGTCCTCTCGACTACCCCGTTGGGGATACAGCGTGAAGATATGTATGTATGGATTATTACTGTAATCTATATCCCGTCGAAAACAAAATAACTTTGAGAATGGGAGCCAAGTTCAATATTAAGAATATGCCTGGTTTTTGACTTCGCCGACAAAATAATTGAGATCTAAATGGGTGCCAAGTTTTGAAGATAAATTTATTAAAATACAATTTCTTGTTTTTTTTCTGCTACAACAATGTTTTCTATTTAAAAATATAACTTCTTAAATTCGAAAAGTCGAATTATTTGCACATAAATATATTAAATAAAGATAAATTAAATAAATAAGATAAATTAAAGCTGAAGATTTGACTTGGCTAGTTTCTACCAGCAATTAAATTTTTAGAAGAGTATGATATGTTGAACTTACAATATAAAAACAGTAACTTGCGTGTAACATAAAGAAGATAAGTTGATTAGCCAAAGATAACTTGTACGTGAAAACTTGCGGTTTTATAATATTTTAGCGCAGAGAAATCTCGACATTTGTTGTTGCACATAATTATAATTTACAAGGAAACTACATTATCAATTAAAAAACTGGTTTTAGAGATTTGAGATATTGTAATTACCTATCCATTTAAGTCAAAATTATACTAAAATATTTTAGAAATTCGGAGATGCAACTGAATCTATATGCAAAACAGGGTTTCTTCTGGAATTTTTTTCATCGAGATTTTTTATCCTATCATGTTTTCACGTTTAAGGATTTCAAGATAAAGAGTTGTATGTACCCAAATATCTAACTCTCAGTAGTAGTCTTAGATACCGAGATCCAGGTCACCAAACACACGAAAGTCTGCGAAGGCGGACTCTTAATAAAAATCGATTGCTTGGAAAATTTATTAAATCTTAAAAATTCACTGTTTTCTGTTTTTTTCCTTTGTATACGTACAATCACCCAGCTAGATGCCAAATTTAAACTTTCTAGGTCATCTGGATGTGGGTTAGGTTTATGATCTATATTTCAATCAGTCAGTCAATCAGTCTGTCAGCCAGTGATAAAAATGCCGATTTATAAATGTTAATATATAAATTACCGTTTGAGCTGCAATTTATGAAATTTGGGGTTTTAGCTAACCTAAGGGGTTTTAATAAATAAACTTGTGTTTATATTCAATAGATTTTGAGTTATTAAGGGGTCAAAAGTAGCTCCAAATGGTTCGTCTAATATAACATACGGCTGCTGCGTCGCCAGTTCCTTTTTCTTTGAACTCGGCTTGATACCCTACCGCGTGTTTGAATTATTACTTTCATAGTTGTAGTGTTTACTGCCTTTCTGAATATTGTATTTTAATATACATATTTATTGTAAATTGATGTCGAAATAAAGAAACCTGACAGTTTCTTGATAGTTATCAGTCTGCAAGTTTTCTTTTCAAACCGAACGATGGTGGATTTGACAATCAAAAATACCTTGAAATTGGGTTTATTTAAATAAATTGATTTGGCTTTGACTTAGAGTAATATCTGTGCATTGAAGATATTGATGAAGAGCTGTAACCGAAGCACGTTTTTGTGGCTTGCCCTTAATCCCATGGCCAAATTCAAAATACAGTTTCTAAACATAAAATTTTTCTGTCCAAATTTTTTAAAACAGAAAGGTATATATAAAAGGTATATACAAATTCTTATAATAAAGAACATTTAGTATCACAGCGTATCTTGCATTCATATATCAATGGCAATGCATAATGATGCGTCGGATACATATGGTGGCTTAGTATTCATTTCTCATGGTCATTTTTTATTGTAAAACCACATGAAATTGCATGTGAAGCCTCAGTGGTTCTTATTAATGAATTTGCAATTTTTGTTTTGGATGGATGATGTAGGTGCTAAAAATTGTAGAAAAATAACGAGACAGTCATTGTTGGCAAGCGACTAGATCGATGCCTCTTACCATGAGTTTAAGACGTAATTACTTGATGTGATAAATTCCCAAAATCTATAGCCATTTAGCCAGTTAGCTGACCGAGTCTTATCTCTGGTATATCCTGAGGATGCTCCGTTGAGGGGCGAAACACGTGTCGATTGGTGGTTTTTGGAGTTTTAGCGGAAAATAGCTATAGATTTTGGGAATTTATCACATGAAACGGATTTCCGCAAAGTAACACCTGAGTCTATACAATATCGTAAATACTTGATGTCAAAAGTGTAAATTGTCTCTAGCGGTAACCATAACAATGCGCCTTACATTAATAGAGTGAATATCGATATATCGACGGCTTAACCTTATAGTAGAGGTACCGAAAAAGTAAATATGTACTAAAAAGTAATTATCTACTTTTTACAGTAATATTTTTATAGTGACGTCCTCGATGGCGAAGTGGTTTTGACGTCGTACTCAAGCGAGGAAGGTTACGGGTTCGATTCCCGGCCGGGTCATTTTAAGAAACGAACTTTTCTAGATTATCTCGGGTCTGGGTGTACTGAGAGACGCCCCCAGTAGTCGTCGTCTGGTTCTCATAGCATAGAGAATGCCCTAGTTTGAGATCATGTGATTGATGTGTATTGTCTGGAGCATTATTATTATTATTTAAATGTTTTTGTTAGTATTCTATACTAATATTATGAAGAGGTAAACTTTGTACGTTTGTATGTAATGGATAAATTAAAAAACTACTAGACTCCAAAGCCGGGGTGTTTTTTTATATTGACATTTTAAATTTTTTTTGATTACTTGTGAATATACGCCCCGTAGTACGTGTGAATCTTCTTCCTTAAATAGTAGAAATCATGGTGAAAATTATATTAGTTTAGAAATTATAAATTAATATAAACGCGGATCGCGACTATAGCAAATATTACTTACATACATAAATACATATCTTCACGCTGTATCCCTAACGAGTAGTCAGAGAGTACGGAGCTAAATTAACATTAAAAATATATAACTTACACATTTTGGAAAAAAAAGTTAAACTTTATTAAAACCATTAGAACGAGTTATCGTCTAATTTCCATATTACAAATCAATTAATAAAAATCGAAACAATTATTGGGTTTTATTTAAGACGTCATAATTGAAAAATAATCGATTAATTAATTTACAGTTTTTTAATAATGACATGTATCTTCACAGTCTATCCTATAAGTATACATAGGTGCGTTAGGTATTACCACAGAATATAAAACCAGAGAAGAGAAACTTAGTAGGACTCGTTAAAAAATTTTATGAAAAAAAATTAAACCGCCTTCAAACAAAAACACTGAAAAGTATAAAATAACTAATAACTATCCTTTACTTCTTCTGACTTCAATAACTGTCAAATTTTATTATATAGGTATATGTATCGTATTTATAAATTTATTTTAATTGTACTTGAGTCTTGACTGTAAAGTAATTGTAAAATTGTATTAATTATTTTGAACTTTTCAGTATTTTTTTTGAAGGCGGTTTAATTTTTTTTCATATTTTTTTTATTTCTCCCTTTTGAGTGATCTTGACCTAAATAAATATCTAGGGCAGGTCTGGGATTAACATTTTTCTAATCCCGGAACTTGACGATATGCAAGAGAATCATCAATATAAATAAAGGTTATAACCAGGTCGTGTTATTTGATGTATCTTCGAAATCCAAGCTCCAGTACCAGTGAAATTTAAATGGAACCACCTCTGAAGTATTACCTACCAAATAATTTTCAAAATCGGTTCATAAATGACGGAATTACGAGGTAACAAAAAACATACAAAAAAAAAACAACATGCAGCGAATTGAGAATCTCCTCTTTTTTTGAAGTCGGTTAAAAACGGACTCAAGAAGCTCGCTTTGTACAACTATATATACAACATTTAGCGACCATAGTGGTCCCGCAAAGGCAAGTGAAATTGAGTGCTGAATGTACGTTCCACGTCCTTATGCACTACTGAACAACGGAAACTAAAATTACGCAAATACCTGCCAATATGAAAAATAACATGACCTATGCATAATGTCATCTTAATTACGTTAATCGTGATTCATATCGTTATGTATTTCTGTAACGGTGCTCTGTTTGTTTTAGCGAGCAGTACGGGTGTAGCTCTAGTTTTCATTTGAGGGAGAATCCAATAAAGTGGAAAGGCAAATTCGTTTTTATCTGTAATTCATAGCATAAAAAGACAGTGTTATAAACGCCAATAAAATCAATCTTTTGGACATTACGTGAACATATCATCCAATTGTGTAATATTTTGTTTGTATGGATACAAAAAGTGCCATTTGGGGACTATAAGCGTAGGTTAAGGGGGGATCCGGACCCTCGTTGGTGCCGACTTTATTGTATGGTAGTGAAGCCTGGATATGCCCGAAATCAAGACAATGCAGTAGAAATGCGATCTCCTGCAAACATGTGCGGTATCACCCTCACGGATAAAATAAGTAATGAAGAAATACGCAGTGTGATACGATTGGACGATACTGTTATCGTAAAAATGAAAAAGGAATACTTAGGTGTGTTAGCAATCGCCAACTGGCAACTCTAAAAAGAAAGTAGGCGGGGAGAAAGACAGCGACATGCGGGTCGAGCATTCATTGTTCGTTCGGCAAGTCTCGGAGACGGTACGGTGAAATTAAAAGTGATTTCTTTAATAGAGTATTTGAATTAATCAAGGAAGAGCCTTCGCGTTAATAGGTTAATCTTCGTCTTGGAAAATCAGTAATAGGTGGCACGTAGAAAGAATGAACGTTGAAAGATTAACGCAGAAAAAAGTGGAAGGTAGCAGAAACCAAGGAAGACCAATGCTGACTTAACCTATGAATATCAATGTTATCTGACGGAAATGTCAAAAACACTCTACTACTAGGTAGTAGTACTACTAACTAGGTATAAAGAGAATGATGAGATTTGAGGTAGCGAAAGAAGTATTGGCATTCCGTTCTCTATGACTAGGGATATAGTGTGAGGATAATATGTATCTATGTAATTATTTGTAAGTTTATTTAAAATAGCCAAAGTAAAAACAATATTAACTGCAGCACTAAATTGTTACAAATAATATAATAACCCTAAGCATGCGACCCCGAAGGCCCGTTTAGTGGCCTCTTACGAAAGTCGAGGAATACCATATTCTTATTCATACGACTGCTCATGAAATGTCCTATGGGTACCCTATCCAATGCGAATCATGGCATTATAATTCGACATAAAAGATAAAATCTAAGCAAATACAATGCAGCCTCAAACATAACTACGTATCTGGAACTTAGGCCTTTCTAAATCATTCAAAATCTTCTTTCTAAATCATCGATAGCAACGCATTAGCAACCCTAGTGTTTCCACGTGCCGAGAGCGTAGGTGCCACACAGTTTCAAGGTCGGGTGGATTATTTCTTTTTTAGTTTTTAATTTTCTCTTGTGTTATTCTTAATACAGTCTTCACAAAGCGAATCAACAAGTGGACTCTCAATCTCATCCGATATTAACCTATGATTTGAAAGTTCATAGTCTGGAACAATAAGAGCATATCAAGTTCATCTGCGCCCTAAAGGCTCATTTGAACGTATCAGTAACTAATTTTACAGTCTATCAAGTTAGATAGATTGTGTTTAGTGTTTGTTTGTCAGTTGGTACGGAGCACATCCAATCCTCAGGGTGTCCAACTTTCTAATTAAAATTTTGAAATGGTAATCAGAAAGTTGTGTTCCAATCTCTAAGTTTGATAAGTCAGTATGCATTATTACGGCCGAATAATATTTTGATAGTCAATATTCGTGGCCACAGACATTAATTACAGTTTGCGCTGTTAGTATATTTTGTCTAAATGTCCTATTTTTATAAAACACTAACTAATGTTTGCGCACGGAACACATATACTCCAAGGAGAAGAACTACAACTCCATACAAAAAAAGTGTAGACTATGCGCCATCTGGTAATGCTTCCATAAACTAAAATTACGGGGATTTAAATAGTACTCTGAGCGTATTTTCTTAGATGACTAAACCAATATGTTCAGCGGATAACAAGGTAATGGCATTTGGAAAGTTAATAAAACAAACAGAATTAGTGATAATTTTTTTATTTTAAATCACGAGTTCTGATTAAAATTAAACGTGGATATAATAACAACAATTTCTAATTATTTATTATGGAGAACAAAAGTCTCCTTTTTCTGTCCTTTCAAAAGTCACTGTCTTGATCCACAAGTCTCAACCACACCTATTCGAGTTTCCTCAAGCAATCAGGGGGAGAATAGCTTGTGCGAAACAGAAAAGCTAAAAACAAATAGAAAAATATTCGACGGTTATGAAGAAAATTTTTCGATTTGTAAAGTGTTTGACATTTCATCAAACAGGTTTGCTATATTATTGAATTAAATTAGTAGTTTATTCGATTATTAATATCGATAACAAAATGTATTATTTTTGTTCAAATTATTTATAAATATCTTTGTTCAATGAAGTAAAATATGTTATTATTGTCATTTTTATATGTAGTACTCAAATAATTATAGTAAATTAACGAAATAAATGAAATTTCAGTATCAATAATCGATATCAGTACATTGATAAATAATATCAATAAATTATATTTTGTAATGACATCCCTGGTATTTTCTATCTTCTTTCTATCTACATCTCTCGTCACTTTCATATTGTTTCCATATAAAGTCTGCAATAGCTCCATGCAAAGTTGACACCCCCTGTGTTTGCGAGAGAGGTTAAAGTGCCAAGTACCGCGGTCGTTACAGACGACTACTTTTTTCGCCTCCTCAAATCTGCAACCAGACAGTTGTCAGATCAATCTTACACAGAGTTTAAGCCAAATGATTATAAAGAGAATATGAGAAAGAATGAGGCAATCGATTGCAGTAAGAGTGAGACGAGCTGTCGTTCCTATAATTTCGGGTTGTTTCGACTCGGCTAGAGAAAGAATGGGGCAATCGATTGCAGTAAGAGTGAGACGAGCTGTCGTTCCTATAATTTCGGGTTGTTTCGACTCGGCTACTGCTCACATCACATTGAGAGCTTTCTCCTAATTGAAGAGGTCCGATCGCCATGTCAAATCTTCCTTTTTGTTAATATCAATGCACAGAATGGATTTTTGTCTTCGATAAAATCATTTAATTTATATTATCTTTATAAATTTATTTATATTTATGTATAATTTATATTTATATAGTAATCGATGTTCATTTAATAACAGGTTTAATTTATTTTCTGTTAATTATTTCTGGGGAATTTTATTTAAAAAAATGCAGTATAAAGTATAAGGAATAGTTCGTTATCGTGACCTCAAGCTTCGCTGTTATAAATGTTACTTTCGTAATTTACACATTTCAAAGTAGACATATATTGTCCTCAACGCTAGAGCTCTGAAACGGGGAACTACCTAGGTATCACGTACCACTAGTAAATGTAATACGTATACACATAAAAATTCTCACGCTGTGTCCCTAACAAGGTAGTCAGAGAGGTTGGAGTGCCAACCATCTCGGTCGTTACACCTTCCGCCTCCTCAAATCTGAAACCAAAAAGTTGAAAATGTTGAGAATCATTATGTACTGAAACCATTTTAACTATTTTGAACGCATGTTATAGGTTTCAATGATTTCATTGAAATTAAACCGTGGTCGCATGACTTGACATATGTACATAGGAGGAGCTAGAGAGGAGACAGGAGCGCCAAGTCTCGCGGTCTTCATATACTTCTCTTCGCCTGCTCGAACCACATCATTCTCCTCACACACTTTCGCCGAGATATGCGGGCGCTTTTAACATTTCCGTCAATTAACACTCTGGCTATTTATCTCCTTTAGGGATACTTGTATGTATAAGGCTGACTTATACATACAAGATATGTATGTATAAGTCAGCCTTGGTCTTTCGTGACTTCTGCTACCACTTACTTTTGCTCTGTACATTTTCTTCGTCTATCTTTCATCGCTCTTTCTTTCTACGTGCCCGAACCATCTAAGAATTCCTTTCCAATAATAATACTAGTATATTACATTGTTAGGAGTTAAATAAACCTGTGGTTTTATTTTAACAGTCTTGGCAAGCAGCAATCAACTAAAAGCAAATTAAAATAATAAGAAAATAAGAGTATAATAATAACTACGACTATATTAAATCAACTTTGTCAGCGCTTTGTTAGTCTATCCTTGGCAAGAATAATTCACTACTAGTAACATATAAATTCTATAATATTCAATTTCTCAGAAGTATCCATTTAAATTTGGAAGACGGAAGATTTGAAGTTTAGCGGAAGATTCTGAGAGAATTCTGGAATCACGGAGGTTTGGCAATTTCAAAATAACAGTAGAGTATATGTTGTGGTAGGGTGGTGTGGTTCTTAAAGGTGAGAAGCTTAGCCGGTTTTTTTTAAATTTGGATTAGTAATCACCATTACAGGGCTTGTGAGTGAATTAAAACTTATTAGATCCGCAACAAATTTACTACTTTCAGCAACAATTTCCTTACATTCTTTAACTTATTCATATGAACCACAGGGAAATATTGTGATCAGGATGACAGAAGAAACACAGAATCTTATTTTAATAGTATTTACAAACATGTGACAGACTTTACTAATTCATATATCATGTCCACTATATTCAAATAATCGACCTAACAAATAAATAACAACAATAAAATTATCATAAAATTAAATACAATCTTACATTATCATAACAATTACATAAAAATAAAACTTTAATAATAATTAGTTGGCCGTAACCTGAGTCAAAGAGACCACCCCGAATCGTACTTGATGCAAACGTGCCCTAACGCGTGCAGCATTGCCTTTTTGTATTGGAAGCGATATATGCTGCACCAGGTCGTACCTGGTGCAGTCCAGTCCAGTTCTGAGTCGCCTCAGAACGGGGATCCAAACCGTTCTTCCACAGGTGCAGCCCAACTCCTGCATAAAATCCTTGGCCTCCATACTCCACCAACCTCTATGGAGAAAGGTGCAACAATATACCTCCTTTTGAAATGTTCGTATTTGGAATGTTTTGTAGAGCCGCTCACTCCGCAGTAGCACCGGCCACTCGGGTCTTACGTGCAAGGTTGGAGGCGCATACGTACTAACACATGTGGCATCCCATATCAAGCATCCACCCTTCTCCCACGGGATCAACGTCAGACCATGGGGGTGCTTGCCTTCCGAATAACTTAGAGCTGGATGCTCGAGGTTACTTGGCACGCTCGTGGACATTTACAAACTAATATTACTTCGTACCTACAATTGACATTTTTATATTTGCTACAATTATTTTATAATGTCATTACACATATGTTTGAAGTGTATTTTAATTGAAGTGGTTACAATGTATAAAATTGAACGTTTTATGCTATAAATAGCAGTTTCATCGTTATTTTTACAAACTTTAAAATGCTTTTAAACGCACCCATAAATAAGTGGTAGTAAATTTGCAGAGCAGTGAATTTGCTAGTAAATTTTTAACGTAATATTTTACAGTTTTAGAGTAAAATACTGAAATATATTTATTATCAAATGTGTCAGTGATAATTGCAGTCAGCTAACAAATAATACGCCAGATTACTATTTCTTAACAACTTAGTTAAAAAATAGGTTCAGTAATCATAAACAAAACTGAAAAAATATTTGAAATACTACGAAAAATATAAGAGTTATTTGCTTTTAAACTTTAGTAGTGGGAACAGGAGGAATAAGTTCCGTCTTGGTCACTCCTAGTGCTGCGCAATGTCATTGCGACTTTGTGACGTCACGGCTGTGTAGCGCTATCTCCCTCTAGCTCATCCCCACCCCGTTCCCACTACTAAAGTTTTAAACCTAATAACTTAGTTTTTGACAGTGAATGCCGATTAGTTATATCTCAATCGTATTCAAAATGTTTCATTATATAAATATGTCGGTGGAAATAATAAAAGGCACTCATTTGATTATACTATGGCAAAGCGTGACTTCCGATGACGCGCTAACGGAATGTCGGGGCCGGCGCTGAGAGTCTGTTAGACTACGGCGGCCGGTGCGATAGCATATCTCCGATGGATCGTTTGCCCATTATTAAATTTCCAATTACCTACGTAATAATTGTTACAAAGAGTTTTCTGTCGTTTGCACATTAACTTTGTCTTAACGTTGTATTTTATGGAGTAGTTCGCCTCTTGTAAGATTAGGTACCTATTTCTCATGGCTGAGTTGCAAAAGCACGAATTGCCCCGTGTCTTTTCCGACAAATACAATACATAAAATATACCACATTTAAAAGCAATTATCTAGCCTTTTGCGCCATTTACATATCTACAAGAATTTCCGCTGATTACCAACATATAAAAATACTGTTCGTGACGATTTCCCCACATTTTTAAACGTATTGCATGTTATGTACTTTGTAGGTGCCAGGTATATTATGTACGTTATTTTATTGCAATTTATAGTCACGTACATTATGTAGGTATTCTTATAACATCTCATGGAAAAGAGAGGTGTTGCAAGTGTGACGCCATTGTCTGCGATTGTCTGTTGCTAGAGCTCTTGAACAGATGAACTAATTTTTATGCAGATTTCATTGTTGGAGAGCTTGAGGTTTTAGAATGATTTTGATTGTGTTTGACAGAAATCGATTCAAATAATAATATTTTTTATGTTGGGGTTATTTTTTATTCGTGTATAACCAATGCGTAATATAGGGTTGCCAGATAAGATGCTGAAATATTGAAATAAAATTTTAAAATGTCTGATTTCTGAGATTAATGTCAATGAAACTTGAATTTGAACGCAAAATTTATTTTTATTTAAAATTTACAATTATTAACTTTGAAGACTAACTAATTTAACTACTTAATTTTAACTATTTAATTTTAACTAATTTAGCTATTTAACTAATTACTAATTTAACTAATTTAAATTTTAAAAAATATAAAAATAAAATACATATTATTAAATAAATTATAAATATATATAATATAAATTATATATTGTGTAAATAAATAACATTACGTAGGTATTTGCAGTAATTATTTTATTTTTAATTGTATCGTTTTACTTATATTCCTTTTACTTCTATAGATTACTTCGTTTCAATATTTCTGACGACAGCAGTAATTATATTGAAAAATTGAAACTGCCTAATAATTACTGTCGGGCGATTCTTTTATTTTGTCGGGAGTCAGGAAATTATATGAAATGGCGCCTATCTGGCAACCCTAAATGTATATGAAACAGTAATTAAGGTCTTCATTATTTACTAGCAGCGCCCCGCGGTTTCACTAGCATTAAATTTGATATTTTCCAAAAATATTTCCTAACTTACGCTTTAAAAAGTTACCAATAAAAAACCCGTCAACATACAGACAGACAAAAATTAAAAAAAACTATTATTACAGTTTTGGTAATTTGCAATTTTATGAGCTTAATTTTACACTGAAATTGTATTTTTTTTGTATAGATATAGATTGTACAATATACACCATTGTATAGCTGTTCATAGAACACATCTATCTTTCAGATTTCATTTATATAGTGCCAACAGTTTTAGAGTAAAATGGTTGTAACTTGCGGGCAGACGACGGACAGACAGACAGCACAAAATTATAAACCATTGCAATTGTACTTGCGTGTCAGTTATTAGTTATTACGATCTGCAGAGCAAAGGTTATCGTTAATTTTCATAATGATTTAGTCTCACATATACAAGTATTTGATTATGGAATCTTGATGTTGTTCCTTAAATATACACCTTACTTTTGAAAATAGGTACAAGAAAACAATTTTAAATTTTGTATTCGAAAGTGTTGAGAATAATGTATACAAATAAAAATATAATGCTGTTCGTTGGTAAGTGCATCACTTGAGGACAACTGAACCGATTTGCATTTTTTTTTAATATCTGAAAAACTCTGAACAAGGGTTTTAAGGAAGAAAATATTTAAATCTTGCTTAAAAATTTGGACAAAATTCACGAAACGATCAAAAACAGATTTATTTAAATACAGACAAGACAAATCTGTCGGGTCTGCTAGTATGTTATACATTTTTGAATTCTCGATTTAACGCAATTCGATCCTCAAATCAAATCTGCATTATTTGATTTGAGGAGCGCATCGTTAATTTTCCTCATTCTCGGTTAACATTACGAATTTTTCGATAAGAACAGAATCTCAAATACGAAATTGAGAAGAAATTGAGACAATTTTGTTATCTAAACGATCCGATTGAAAATCGGAATTCGAGATTCTCGCTTGTTTTCATAACTCATCGCTACTGATTCATATCTTTACACTGAAAATGCGAGAAAGTTCTCCCAGAACGCTTATGAACTGGTTCAGTATATATACTTAGATATGTATACAGATATACATATTGGCGGTTGACATACATTACCAACGCTGGTTTAAAGTTTTGCAATCAATTTTACGTCTTATTCTTATCGCGTTAAGGTACTCGTAATAGTGCTTAGCTTTCGCGTAATGAGAGGTGTTATTTCAAACATAGATAACACAATCGTTGAATCAGTCAGCAGCTGACTAAGTCGACAGTTCGTCACGTAGCGAAATAATGATTGCTGTTAATTGAATAGGTTCGGGGAGGAAGAAAAATGAGCTAATTTCGCATCAAGAGAACTCTAGAAGTTGACTTCAAGGTCATACGTCATTTATCAAAGAGTTTTATTGGTGTAATTATAATCAGAATGGTCTCTTGGTTGACTTCATGTTTTATGCCTAACTGAATGTTTACAGTTTTTTTTGCAAGTATATTATGTTTCCTATAAATATTAATGTCTTTTTTGTTTTTGTTGATTTTACTTTTACAGATTTTTTTTACAAGATAACTTTATTAATAGAATTATACATTCTTAAACTTTCGCGTTGTATTATAAAATATCTAAACCGAGAAATTAACTGGATTACCTTTATCCTTTAAAAGTAATAGCGTTAATTTCCCGTTTTAGATACTTTAACAGATTTTTTTTCAGTTTTTGTAGTTGACATTGTTATTCAGTTCCAGCTTTAATATGTTTATTTCTTAATTATTAATTCAAACTTAAAGATAACTACTGGAAATGTATTTGGAAAGAAATCGACAATTATTCTTATAACAACGCGGAAATTTAGATGAATATGACAAAACATCCTCTCAGAGACAAAAGCCATTACAAATCAAAACATAATACCTAACATCATGTCTGCGATGACGATTCTTGCGGTTTGTTGTTAACCGGCCGGCGATGCGCATACGCAGCCCCCCCACCCCCGCTATATAGCCTCCAACGACGCCAAGGCCCGCAGTCAATACTAAACCACTATTAGGAACGCACGCGAGTTAATAAATTAGACAAACGATGTTTTCGCCGCGATTTTTGGCGGTTTTCGCTCTCCTGGCGGTCGTCAATGCCTTGCCAGCAACAGAAAAACCCACAAATTCACCTGTACCGCGGCCAGTCACGACTATCACCGATGATGACTTCGACGACAGCCCGTGGTTCAGTTTTCCCTTATTTGGAAACTTGTTTGCACCTCTATGGAAACTTTTCCCGAGCTTCGCTGAGATCGGGCCGAGGATCATTGCTGATGACGACAAGTTCCAAGTTATTGTGAGCGTGAAAGACTACAAGAAGGACGACCTGAAAGTAAAAGTAAAGGGAGACTTCATCTTCGTACAGGGAACACACGAAGCCAAGCAAGATGAGCGCGACCTCTTCGCCAGTCAGTTCTTCCACACTTACACATTACCGGCTAACTGCAGTGGAGCTGACGTTACTGCGCAGTTGACCAGCGATGGATACCTTATAGTGAACGCACCGCTGAACGGACCCGTAGACAGGTCGAAGGAAGCGGACAGAGAAGTACCTATAGAGGAAACTGGAACAGCATACAAAGAGGACAAAGCTGAGAAAACGACAACAGTCCAACCGTCAACATCAGTAACTACAGAAGCCGATGACGGCAAGAAGGAACCAACGACGCCATCCGATCAAGACGCTGTAAAGAACGACATCCCACACGGAAACGATATCCCGGCCTAAAGTGATAATAGATTATTAAGTATCTAAATTATGTTAACGTAGAGTTTGTATTGAAATAAATATAATTTTTGTAATACAAGAATTTGGTTTTCGTGTCGGAATGCGTGTAGCGTTGTGATTTAATGGTCGTGTCCCGCTTCGAATACGTATGCATGTGCAGTGAGACTTAGCAAACAATGGACTTAGGTCTTTGAACCGTTTAGAATCATACACTGTTGTCATAAAACAATGGTTCATTGTAAAGGTATTTTGTTATTTATTTACAAAAGCAAACTATCGTAATCTCTTAAGCAGTTACAAACATATTAGGGAAATCCATTTCAAATCACTAATAATTACCTAATTGTTAGTTTAATACTTATTTAAAATACTTGTTATTAATTAATAAGGTTACATAAAGAGTACTTTAAAAGAAAAATAAATGCTTAAAAGCTCAAATTTTAAAGTTTTTTAGTTCAGACTTAAAATCCTAGATCCAGTTCTTAGGACAGGTAGAAATATTGTAAGTATTCAACTAGAATATTTCATGCACAAAGCACAGATTACATTTATGGTGGATTTAATAAGTAATTACTAATAGTACATTCCTGTAACTATTAATTTAAAATTAAATATTTTTGTATTGCTTGTAAGTTTAAGTAATGTATTGAAGGTTTTACAGAGTAGGTTTAAAAGTTTAGAGATTGTCCGCAAATAATTGCTATTTTTTACATGAAAACAGAATACAATACATACACATATATTTACGCTATATCGCTAACGGGGTAGTCATTGAGAAGGGAGCGCCAAGCTTCGGGTTCTTACATACTTCTTTCACCTCCTCAAATCTTATCATTCTCCTCACACATTTTCGCCTAGGTATGTGAGTGCTTTTAACATTTCCGTCAGATAATACTCTGGCCATTTGATCTTCGTAAGTCAACCTTGGTCTTCCTTGGCTTCTGCTACAACTCACTTTCGCTCTGTACATTTTCTTCGTCAGTCTTTCATCACTCATTCTTTCTATGTGCCATCATATGAATCATCTAAGCATTCCTTTCTTCGTGACTATGCTTTTGTTAACCGCCTATTAATTTTGTCATTAATGATCACTCTCACAACTTAAACCGTTTAGAGTTATTATAATCAGTTGATTGAATTGTACCTACGTCTGAATCTTTAAGTATGTACTATCTTTTGGTGTCGCGTGCGATCCAAAGGAAAGCTTCTAATTTAACTTTTTAACATTTAGATTTGGGAATCGATGTTTTCTCAATTTTTTTGAAGTCTCGTTCTCATTGGGTATTCTTTCAATTGTAAGGCATCTATAGCTCAAGTAATTTAGTTGGACTTCTATAATAATTGTGATATTCTAGAGATACATACATACAATTCTTCACGCTGTATCCCTAACGGGGTAGTCAGAGAGATCGAAGCTTCTTCTATACTTCTAGAGATAAACATCATAATATAACTTGGTATTGCCGTAAACAATTTCCGTACTTATATACCCTTCTCACTCTTTTTAGAATTGATTTTTCTATCTCGGATAAATATGTGTTTCATTATTTATTTGATGATATCTTCTTTGAACATGGTTTCACACGTACTTAGCTGATTATTCTGTCTTTTATTCTTTACTTAATAAATCGGATATATTGTTAACATTATCTTAAAGTCCGGGTCACGTATCTCATCACGATAAATCAGACGTGTGTTATACTGTCGCCTGGTAAATTACAATGCTATGAACGAAGCGGAAAACTTAGATTCTTGAATATATAAACGTTGTGACATCATCTCGATATGTGAACAAAGATCTGAGGTCGCCGCTAAGAATTTTCGATTGTAATGAGGAAGACAAGTATTTCTTGAAGTAATTAGCGTAATTATAAGTCGTCGTAACATACCAATATAAAAGAAATAGATTGTTTGTACATCGAAGGTAGGTATTTATAATTGAAAAAACCTTTTTAAAGTTCCTCTTTCCAGTTGAGAATAAGAAATTAGTAAGTATAATGCATTTTTCATGCCACTTTTGGATTATCGATTTATTATATTCACCGAATTAAATATATCCAATGTCATTCTATAGTCTACAAGACCACCTCTAAAGTATCATTGAAATAGTCTGGTTCATAATTGAGTTAAGTCCGTTAATATGATCGTTTGGACTTTGACATTTGCTTATATTTTTTTGTTAATAACCTCTATTCTATGCAATCATCTAAAACTAAGTACTAAGCTTAAGACGCACAAATTACTGGGGTAGTATCGAGTAAGATCCAGACTCCTAGTTATAATTAAAGTTGTCTCATATGAGAATGTTCTCATGTGAGAAATGTTCTCATATGATAAAACTTTATTTCTTCAAATTGACCCTGAACTTTCGACATAAAGACAGATGTACTAACCAGTCATAGTGGCATGTAAATCTACGCGGATTTGTCTAACCAATTGTCATTGTTCATAGAAAAAACTGCTAAAAAACGTATAAAATCTAAAGTAGGAATAGGCGTGCTAATCAGTATATTTTTTTGGGTCAAGACCATAGTATGCGTGGCTGAATATGCGCAAACCATGACTGTTTCACCGGTGCATTATGACTGAGCGGTATTGTTCTGCAAATCGTTTCTAAATGCATTCCCTTCATTTTACCACGTATGATTGAATGTGCTTATTATGATGTTTTGTAAAATAAAATTATGGTTAATACTGTAATTTTTAGTACTGTTATGAGGGAAGTACAGCGATCGCTATTTTTTATGATTCTATACCTCAAGAAGAAAAGTGGAACGCATAAAAGATTACTCATGCGTCCGTTGTTCTGCCTGTTCGTTTGTCCGTCTGCTGTCATTGTTGAAATTTTCCATTGTGATGCACTT
The DNA here is from genome assembly GCA_907165235.1 of Zeuzera pyrina. Taxonomy (NCBI): domain Eukaryota; kingdom Metazoa; phylum Arthropoda; class Insecta; order Lepidoptera; family Cossidae; genus Zeuzera; species Zeuzera pyrina. The sequence goes on along the minus strand of OU015619.1, from coordinate 3,231,327 downwards.
TGTTAACCCATATAATTTGCATAAGTAAACAATTTAAAACATACTCAATACATACCTAATATAAGAAAAAGGAACAAATTGGATATTCAAGGACTCGACCATTTCCCCTTCCATTACCTTCAAACGTCTACTTGACGTAGTTCAGAGGAAAAATAATATGATGAAAATCTTAAGGGTGTTATAGGTCTTCAGAAGAAAGGTTTAGATATTTACCGTTTTATAAATGCCATACCGTATCCTGTGCGCGTAATTCGAACGCACTTGACCAATTTATACTTAACACTACCTAATACCTACATTTAATATATAAAGCGAAATACCTTTTAGTCACAAAGTGACTGATTAATCACGAAATCTCAAAAAACTGATAAAACTAGGATCTTGAAATTTGGTCTGATGATGGTTCAAAGTCAAAATTAAAGTCAAATCAATTTATTCAAGGAAACCCAATTGCGAGGTATTTTACAATGTCAAATCTACTTTAGTTCGATTCGGAAAGAAAACCTGAACACTGAGAAGAACTGAGAAGAAACTCAGTCATGTATCATTTCTTCAACATAGTTATTTCAAATACAATATTCATAAAGCCAGTAAATGCGTGTGCAGAGAAGATTATTTCCAGACTATTGTTTTTTTATTCAATGAAATCGCTAATTTTGTAATATGCTTTTTCAATCAGTGTGTGTTTAATAACAAGTTGAAATTGCTTTTCCATTAATTGAGTAATTTCTTGAGTAATTTTATTATAAAATCGAACACAGTTGTCCAAAAATGACCCACTTGACTTTTGTAACTTCAATTTAGCAGCTGATCACGACCACGAATTTCCATACTGTTAATAAAATCTTTCCTTTGAAATAGGTCTATATTTGTTCTAGTGTACTTTTATCTGGAATGGAATACTTAATACAGCTATGAAATTGAGTTAAAATTGTTTACAAAATTAGGTTCACACAATTATTTTTCACACATTTTCGCATACCTAGGCGAAGATATGTGAGATGATGAAATTTGAGGGAGCCAAAGAAGTATGTAAGGACCGTGACGCTTGACGCTCTTTCCTCGACCAGGATCCCGTTAGGAACATGTACAACATTTTTTTATTTGATTGTTTAATAAAATATTAAATTTTCTTTATTTTTGAATAAAACTTCAAGAATCATAAGGGTTTTGACGATTCCAAGAATCATAACGATCGATTTATTTAAGTATTTCGGTAACCAATTTCTTGTCGTTAATTTTTATACGTGTAACAGAGTGTAACATGGATTTATTTGTTACACTTACACATTTCTGGAGTAATGCCAGAAAATGAAGTTAAGTAACTGATAGTATTCTTTATTAGGGTACTCATAAATTTAATATATTTTTACAAATGGATTATTATATAACAGACAAGTAAAAATGACACGTAAATAAAATATCGACATTTGATAATAATCATGGGTGATAACTAATCGACGAAGACGTCCTAGATGGCTGACAAGCTTTGGCCATTCCTTCATACTATACATTGACAGATATTTAATGTCAGCGAGATAGTGAGCTTGGCCGTCTGCTCAGAATATTTTTTTAAGAACTTTAATTTAAACCATAGCGATGCTATTTTTTATAAACTAAAAAAACGAATATCTGGGTATTTAATGTATAAGTACTGGACACGGGATTTATACAAAATTTCGGAATTTCTCAGCGGTAAATTTGGGAAAATATATTGATAAGTAGCTCACCATCGCCTATAGAAGTTCTATAGGCGATGGTGTGTGGGTGTGATAGGTATGTGTATTTGAAGTTAACGATGAAGTTAACTATGTTAATTTGCTGATAGTACAAAGATTACGGGAATCCCGCTCGTTAACAAAAATCATACAACAAAATCTGAAATGGACAGTAATTAAAACGGACAAAAGAGTGGTTTATAACTTTAAATATAGTAATTTGCACATTACTTCACATATACATAATAACCCTAAGTTTAAAATTGCAATATCGGCTTCAGAACTCTGCAGAGTGTTGCTTTTTAAAAAAGTCTAATGTGACTATTATTGATATATTATATGAAATTAGGTACAACCTCTTCGTTACGTTGTATAGAACCATTATTGGAATGGTCCAATGATTCAAGATCAATTATAAGTCAAAATAAAAGGTAATCGCGTTAATTTCCTGCTTTAGATATTTTATAATACAACACAAAAGTTTATATAATATAGAATATTATATTCATAAACTTTCCATTTATACCACTCAACAATCGTTTTCATTTTAGCTAAAAATCCATGAAAGGGATCTGTCACCTGCCTTTTTCATATATCAAATGGACGATCAAAGTTAAAAAAGCCACGAATAATATTCCTTAGATGATTTTTACGAGCTGCAACAGAAAAGCAGCTGATACATTGTTCTTTTTCTCCTAGACCAGTGTGAAAGCATATTTGTTAGTTGAAAAAAATCTGTGAAGATAAGAAGAATTACGTTTAGTAACCGGTTCGGTGTACGCGTGATAAATTCCCAGTTTACTGCCTCAAAGAAACTAAATTATGTGCTGAATGTCGCTCGAAACATCCTTCGATTAATACGGCACCCATGGGAAGCAAATGGTCTAAAGTGAATAAAGTTTTATAAAATCCACTTTGCCGATTCTCGCTATTACTATTAACTGTATGTGACATCGTTCGCGGTCGCGAGAACCAGTTTTATTCTTGATTTATCGAAGAGTTTGTTATGTGTGTTTTATTATGATTGTGTGTGTTTTGATAATACTGTTTAATGTTTTAATCTTCCTGTTAAATACTCAAGCATAAGTTATAAGAAAGTAGCGAATATAATGAATTTTCTTTTACCATAGCCATAATAAAAGAGCTGACATTCCATCTGATAGTAAGTGGATTGGGACCTACGGACATTTATATTTCTATGCCAAAGAAGTTACTGCAGACTGCAAACGTATTAGCAACCTTGAGAACTAAGACGTTGTGTATCTTGTTTCAGAAATTTCATTGGCTTTCCATCCACACCGGAAAACAATATCGCGCACAAGATCCTACCCAAAGACTGTATACAAAGGAGTTAATTAACACCAGTGCGTGTAAAACGCACGTCACACGGTCTTACAAAGAGTGTTGTTTAAAATTAAAAAAAGTTTAAATTATTCTCTTTTATTCTTTATGTCTTTATATACTGTTAAAGGAAGAGCTCTACTTACCTCAATAAAAGAGATGAACTTTAAATAGAAAATGATATGCAATCAATCGAGGATTGGCAAATGTCATATGGACGTTCAGCCGAAAGTCGAGGTGCCGCTAACGATGGTCGACCGAGAGTATTTCACTTTTGCTCCAGACACCGAACGAAGAACACCTGGTCTAGATTGCTAATTCGTGATTTGTTTTCTGTGTCTAATGATTTACTTTGATTTCAAAATTAAGTACAAAAATAACTTTATACACACGATACAGATACCTGTATAATTAAATTTGACAATTACTGAAGTCGGTGCCAAGCCTACCAACCTAATAGACTTTTTGTTGTTGCACAGTGATTTGGCATCAACTTCAATAACTCCTTTTTTAAGTTGGTTAAAATGATAAAGTATTAGGAAGCCCACATTAAGCATCGTGGTAACAAATAACAAAATTGCTAAAAAAGAAAAACGAATGAACGAAATAGTATATTTTTCTAATGTTAGTAAAGTTTCAATAAGTAAAATTTATACGTAAAACTATTCCCATTTTGAAATACTAAGCGAAAGTTTGTCAAAACAGACTACTTTGATAAAAAATTTGATCGCGAAAATTTAGTCTATTTGTGTTTTTTTTTACCAGAATGTACGTGTATTCATCATTCTTTATAATTTCAAAAATTTATGAATTAATGTATCATCTTAAATTGAAATTAAAAAAATTAATTTCCAGTATGTCTATAATTGACATACGACCGACGGATGAATAGATCTCACATTGTTGTACTTGCGTCCGCTTAAAAAAAAATTGTTAATATCATGAAATAACTGTAATTAATAAGGCTTATTACACTCACTTTTTCTTACCTTTTCTTATAACCTCTGAAGCAACTACAGTTATTTTGTTTTCGTCTATTTGTGATTTTGGAAGTAGTTATAATATTCATTTAATTTTTTTAACCGTCTCCAAAAAAATAGGAAGTTAGACTAAACTTCTTGTTTTTACCTTTTTTTATGCATACATATAATATATTTTCACCATTTGTGCAACGATTTTGATGATTATTCTTTTATTTACAAGAGTATATGCCCAGAGTGGTCCCATAGAAACTTAGTTCAGCCCTGATGAGGGAGTACTGCTTAAACAAAGAACTTCGCAACGGCTTATATTATATTCTAATGATCCTCCTGTTCAATGTTCCACTTAAGAATTAGAAAAAAGTTAGTTGTAGAACTACCTTAGGTATTTATTTAGGACAAGCCCAATTACAAGTGAAGAATAAAACTTTTTAGAAATAAACTGAGTGAAAATTAATAACAACGCACTAAAAAAACAATTCAAAAAACACTGTACACTACAAAATAATTATTTATCCTTTTTTAATCAAAATTCAATTACAAAAATGACTTTATAAATGCGTTACGAATACCTTTATAATTAAACTTGACAGTTACTGAAGTCGGTCTTAAACAAATAAATAAGATATTTAAATTAAAAATTTTGACTTTGAAATGCACTTCTCAAGGCCAATTTGATACTTGTCATGATGTATTATGATCACATTTTTTTTTTTATAAAAGAGGGGGTAAGCAAGCAAGCCAGTCACCTGACGGAATGTGATCACAGCCACCCTTGAGCACCCGTAACGTTCAGGGAGTCACAGGTGCGTTGCCGGCCTTTAAGGAAAGGAGCGAGAGGGAGGAGATAGACCACCGGCATTCTTACTCACCGAACGAAACACAACAGCAATAGATGCTGTTATTTCACGCCGATATTCTGTGAGAGGTTCGTATTTCAACGAACGAGCCGACCCAATTCGTGCTGCAATGCAGCATGGCTCTACCTACCACACATAAACTTTTGATGACCAAATCAAAAACATCGAATTTCACCTGTTCACATCAAATACTATTTGAAAAATGATGACAGACGGATACAAAGGTAATTCCATAAGTGTAAACTTTTTAACAATTTTGGAATGCAACTCTAATAACGCTAATGAATTGGAATTTAGCTTCGATCACAAATAAAAAACTAGATACACAATCAACGCTCCAAAAATGTCCGAACCAAATGTGCACTCAAATGAGTATTTGTATGTCAAAGTGCTCCTTCAAAAATTGCAAAAACAATAACATCTAGAACGCTAAAGATTCGGTTAATAAATAAATAATATAATATACGTGTTCATTATTTCATTATAACAATAACGTTACATAGCTCTTTTTATTAAATTTGTAATCATATTTTTAAATATTGCCTAACAATATATTATGTCTTATCCTTGTCACTTTCACGTAACAAATCAAAATGACATAAATGGCAACGCAAATAGATTATTTGAATTATACTTTATGCACGAGACGTAAGACTGCATTTTTAATATTTTATTTAACAAATTTCGTTTCTATGTCATACAAGAATCGTTTACGAGCGTTAATAACCTCATGCTGTGACAGTAAGGTCTACTTTAGATTAACACAATATCGCCGATAATACTATACGCTATTAAAAATATATGCGTCAATTCGGACAATGATTTGTTTAAATTTTATAGGAGATTGTGAATCTAGTTCTTTATTTGTGATCAAAGGAATTTAGTGATTGCATTGAATACCGAAGCTTCATTTACGAGTGGTTAATCTAAGTTATGCACAAAGTTTAACGTACTTTGGTTCGGACCGTTCCCGACGCTAAACACACATGAGGTTTGTTCATGAAATGCATTGTCACACATGCCCCGCAAAGTGGGTCAGCCCGTTTGTTTGTTTGTCACGCTTACAGCACCGAGACGAATGCTAATTGTTAAGTGCAATAGTAATGAGACTGGAGTCGTATTGAGCTAATTCACAGTTATACTAAAAATGAAACGTTATCCTCGGACCAAAAAATACGTATGCATATTACATTTACTTCTAGTATAAGAGCTTCAAAGCCTTTCTGTGTTTTGAAAAATAAACGAGTACACATTTATTCATATCTCTGGATGTCCTAATTACATAGTCTATACGAGAAAACTAGGTCCAGGGGATTCTATTCAAAAAAGGCTTACGGTTCATTTAGGACTTAATAATTGTTTAAGTGTTTTGACACAATCACATAAAACTTCTTTTTATTTATTTTAGACATTGACACTGTATTTTTGTAAACATAGACCAGCCTGTCTCGTATTACGAAGTGAGGTAATTAACATCAATTAAAATATAGATGTACGGATGCAATTTTCTAACGAAATGGCGCCCAATCTGGTAATAAATGTGTGTCTTATGTACAGATGAGTCAGTTTATCTGATTTATCCCAACGTTACTGCACGGGACATAGAGTCTGGAGTTATTTATGAAGTCTATGGTCGTAAATTACCGATTTTATTTACTTGTGTTCTATGTGATATATCGTCATATATTGACGCTTATTGCGGTAGTGGTGATAAAAAAAAAACAAGGAAGAGATACGCAGCATGACAGGATCGCACGACAGTGATATTGTAATAATGAAGAAAGGAATGCTTAGTAGGTTCGGGCACATGGAAAAAATGAGTGATGAAAGACTAACAAAAAAAATCTACAGAGCGAAACTGAGGGTAGCGGAAGCCAAGGAAGACTAAGGCTGACTTCTGAAGATCAAATAGCAAGAGCGTTAGCTAACTGAAACGTCAGAAGCTTGGCGCTCTGTCCTCTCTGACTACCCCGTTAGGGACACAGACCGAAGATATGTTACTGTGGTACCAATGACATAATTCGTTTTTCATTAGAAGACTTTTGAATAACTAAAAAATAAACCTACCTTAAAACGAAGTTGTAAGGCGATTGCTCCGCTGTTTCGCGATCGCCTTAGACTTCTAACCTAACTGAAATCGTTACCAACAGAAATCGTTCTTGGGGAGAGAGGATTTCGTAAAGTGATACTTTAAATCAAAAAGTCAATAACGTAAATCAATTTTATAGTCATACGCACATATATTAGACGTTATAATAAGTTTTCGAATGTATCTACTTTAGATAACGTAGGAATTATACATTAAAAAGTACTTTGTTGTATGGTAGCGAGGCATGGATATGCCCAAAATCGAGTGAAAGTATGATAAATGCAGTAGAAATGCGATCTTTTAAAAATATGTGCGGTGTCACCGTTACTAACAAAATAAGCAATGAAGAGATACGCAGTCTGGCAGGGTTGTACGACAGTGTTATTGTAAAAATGAAGAAAGGAATGCTTAGATGGATCGGGCACATAGAAATAATAAGTGATGAAATAAAATCTACAGAGCAAAAGCGAGTGGTATAAATATCAAGAAAGACCAAGGCTGACTTATGGAGATCAAATAGCCAGAGTGTTAGCCGACGGAAATGCTAAAAGCACTCGCACGCCTAGGTGAAAATCTGTGAGGAGAATGATGAGATTTGAGGAAGCGAAAGAAGTATATAAGTACCGCGAAGCTTGGCGCTCCGTCCTTTCTGACTACCCCGTTAGGGATACAGCACGAAGATATGTGCTTTTGGAATCTCAATAATATCGAAAACATCGTTTTTATGGACATAGTTCCCATTGTCTGTTAAAAGTTGGAAAATTTCATACAAAAATATATAATCCAGTGTCGAAACATGTAAAAATTTGATTGCGATAATCATATAAATGATCAAAACCTTAATATTCTATCCCTATATCATTGGTGTTTTTTTTAATCGCGCCACGTGTTTTGCTTATCTCTTTAGTGTTCCATTTAAAAGTTAAAAAAACGATATTTTTGTGATATCCACTCGGTATCTGTCTCAGAAACCATTTGACATAAGCAGTTGATATTTTAAACAGTTATTTATAACAAGTAGTGGTTTAAACACACAAAAATTTCAAGCGTTTTGTTTTCACTTTCGTAGATAATTTTGGAGACTTAAGACCGTATTCACAATTAATGAACGAGTTGGGAGGGTGAGGAAGAAGTGAAGAAATAGGGTTGAGATTCATGAAGCAAAATGTGAGAATATTTGAATGGCAAACATTTATCCAAAATGAACATTCGGCAGCGACAAACATAGAATTAGAGAGAATTTGGTATATAATATTAGAGACTTAAATAAATACTAATAAATTAATTTCGAGATCGTCGTCGTAATAGATTTTTAAATCATGAATACAAAATAATATGTAACACGTTACATTCTGATAAGTTTATTATATATTAACTCTTTCCCCAGCCATATTAGTATTGTATTGAATACGTTTTTTACCATAAAGCACATAACCTATAGAGTGGAAATGTCATTTATTTTGTTCGAAAACAATTTACTAATCTAAACACTGCTGCAGTTACTGCTCGCCGATTGGTGAGCCCTAAATCAAACAAAGCCTGTGCACACGTGCGTATGAATAGACTGAAATAACGTAATAGAGGTTGCACCAAGGTGAAACAAAACGCACAGATAAACGTTATCAAGCACGTCAATCGAAAGTACAATTCAACTTAATTGAAAATCGTGTATTTATTGTTGTATTGTGTATTTATTGAAATGAGATTGTGTCTGTTTTATAGTTCAATTCTTTGCTATTTTTGCCACACCACCGAATAGAACAGTAAAACATTACATAGGTATTTAAATATCTGTCAGAATATACATTATTGGTTATGTACTCTTTTAATACAAGCGAGAGTTAATATTTATTAGTATCAAAAAACCGAACTATATGGCTATAGGGCTATAGGGCCATCAGCTTGGTTAGCTTAGCGAGTAAAGTCTATACTAAGGTATTGACTGAACGTATGAAAGGCGTTTCAGAAAGATATTTGTGGGAGGCGCAAGGTGGTTTCAGGAATGGTAGGGGTTGTATGGATCAAATTTTGTCGCTTCGCATTATCGTGGGAAGGTTTCTGGCTATAGGCCAGAAAGTTTTCTGCGCTTTCGTGGATCTAGAAAAAGCATTCGATAGAGTAGTGCGGAAGAAATTGTGGAGTCTTCTGCCTGAATATGGCGTGGAGGGCTCCTTACTGCAGGCTGTGAGGTCATTATATCGTGGCCACAGAGTCTGTGTAAGGATAGACGGTGACATGTCGCCCTGGTTTGAAGTCTGTTCTGGTGTCAGACAGGGCTGCGTGATGTCTGCCTGGCTGTTCGTGCTGTATTTGGACAGTTGCCTCCAGAGATTGAAAGGTAATATGAGTAGTATGGGATGTGATGACACAGTGGTAAACTGCCTATTGTACGCTGACGATGCTGTGCTAATAGCACCATCAGAAGCAGAGTTGCAGACACTAGTCACGTGTATGAAAGAAGATTGTGAAGTAAAAGGATTGAAAATGAATGTGAACAAAACTAAGGTTCTGGTGTTTGAAAGAGAAGCGGTACAAACGAAATGTGTGATTTGTGTAAATGGAAAATGTCTAGAACAGGTGAATGAAATTGTGTATCTGGGGAGTACGTTTTCGAGGGATGGAAGATGTGTGTTGGATGTGGAGAGACGGGTAGCAGCTGGCAATAAAGTGAACGGTGCTCTGTCCGCAGTAGTGGGTAGTATGAATATATCTAACACTGCTAAAATGGCCATCCACAATGAGGTCTTGGTGCCAACTTTGTTGTACGGTAGTGAAACTTGGATATGTCCGAAATCGAGTGAAAGGATTATAAATGCTGTGGAGATGCGGTCTGTCAGAAATATGTGCGGTGTCACGCTTGCGGACAGGATAAGCAATGATGAGATACGCAGTATGACAGGGTTGCACAACAGTGTCATTGTAAAAATGAAGAAAGGAACGTTTAGATGGTTCGGGCACTTGGAAAGAATGAGTGATGAAAGACTGACGAAGAAAATCTACAGAGCGAAAGTGAGTGGTAAAAGAAGCCAAGGAAGACCAAGGCTGACTTATGAAAATCAAATAGCCAGAATGTTAGCAGACGGAAATGTCAAAAGCACTCGCATACCTAGGCGAAAATGTGTGAAGAGAATGATGAGTTTTGAAGAAGCGAAAGAGGTGGAGAACAGCGACTCCTGGCGCTCCGTCCTCTCTGACTACCCCGTTGGGGATACAGCGTGAAGATATGTTATGTTATGTTATGTAAAAAACCGAACTGTGGCGAATGCGATGGTCCAATATTTCAGCTCTATATCTACTATACTATAAGTTAAGTGTTCCATGTTTTTTTACTTTAAAAAAAAAGCGGTACATAGACTATGTTTTTGTAGATGGCGTCCAGTAAAAATTTATATTACAGAACATTAATCGCGTAATTATGTTTTGCACTATAATACTGCTTTGATATTTCCTTCCGGTGTCGGTGTTTCCTTACATTAATCTTGAACACGTTCAAGGCTAGTACGCATTAACTGAGCGAACGTTTGATCTCATCATTGCACTCGATTAGGTAAAATTTATATCAGGCAAGAAAATACGGATTTCCAGATTATTGTACATGTATGTCAGATTATTATTGCTCCCCGAGAAGTGTTTCGGCGCAGCGTGAGAGGGGTTCCGAAACCCCTTTCCAAGGCGTTTAGATTCTCCCTTATAGCTTAAAAAATATTTTAGTTGAATTCCGAGGGTTGACTTGTTGTTTCATAAAAGCAACCAAAGCTCACTAAAGTATTAATTATTTTTATATCATGAATGTTCAATTTACAAAATAAAAAAGATCGAAGTTGTGACACGTTCCAACATAATAAAATTTACAAAATTTTATGTTTTTATTAAAGAATTGAAGAGTATGTGTGCATCGGACCTGACTTGGTTAATATTACTTAACAAATTTGTTAATTCTTCAAAACAGTTTTGTAAATATTTCAACATTTTAAGTTAAGTGAAATCAACAATTTCCGTGTGTTAACCCACGTTAATTAACCCACGAGTTTAGTAAACTTTTGTAGAACCGACCAAAGTATTTTTTCAGTGTAGGGAGCTAGAGTGTAGGGAGCTAGGTATCTGTATGTAGATTTCTTAAAAAAAAATTATAAAAAGAATGGACATGACATAAAAAAGTTAAAAGAGTGATGTTTTCATTTTTTTTTATTACGAGTAGTAATAGCAACAATTTTTTTTCTTTCTAATCACAATATCGCTTATATTACAGTGCAATTTGAGCAACTCATTTGATATGGGCTTCCATAATTTTCTGTCGTTATGTTCCTTTTATTGACAAATAAATAAAGTATTTTCAAGGTTGCAGTGATATGAGTATTATGCTACCTATTTAAATACAGTTTTCCAAAAATGTAACTAATCTTTTTGAGTTTTATTTGATGAGTTTTGATGAACCGGGTGTTATCGAAAGTTTACATGAAATGAAATCGATCGAAATTTTTTAAAGCACCCTTTTGTGAGACGGATACAAATATGCTGTCACTGTTACAATATTATATGATAAGAGGTCTGTACTACGACACATGCATTACGACGAATACAAATAACAAAAACTTGGAAAAACATTAAATCTGCAAATAAATGCGATTTTAAATCATATTTATCTCTATGGCAACTTCAATTGAAACAGTCTTTGTTCAGATACGGTTATATCTCAATTAACGTTAATTATTTTATAAATGTAACTCACTCTATCTCTCAATAAAAATGGAACGACTAACAATTGTTAGTTGCACATTAATTTTAATCACATAAAGTACGCACGTGTGATATTCTGTAACATTTTAGTAACAAGAACGAGGGTAGAATGGATTTCCTGCGTGTAGTGGGGCTGCATAAAAGCTTGATTTTGGTCTTGTAAGAGGTCAGAAGTCGTCGAGTAGTAAAGCGCTTAATAGTAGTGATGAAGAATTGATAGCGTGTTCGTAATGATCAGTGCTTCTGTTACATTTCATATTTAACACAGTATACCTAGTACCAATACAGTAATTCCGCTTCTAGCAATAAACGCAAATATAGATGGCAAAGAAAAATCAGCTTGAGATAAGTTACTAGTTTACCGATTGTACCAGTTTCTTATACTAAGCCTTATCCATTGTCCACCTTTAAAGAATTCGCGGGGTAAGACCTGTGCGGGGTATGTCCGAATCGCTACCACCATCTTACTCGGTAAGCTTGCTGCCAAACAACAGCGCTTGCACAGGCATGTTTCTCTATGAAGCTTAAGAGAGCCGGTGAAGGTTCTGGCATAAGAAGCACAACATCTTAATCACCATGATTGCCGAAGCGTTTGCGATCTAATGAGAAGTCCTTTTTTAATTTTGATAGAGTAAATATCTATTGCTTAAGACAGGCCGTGACGTTTCTAGCACAAGGCGCTACATCTTAATCCCCATGATTGCCAAAGCATTTGCGATCGAATGAGAAGTCCTTTCTTAACTTTCATGAAGTAAATATCCATTGCTTTAGACAGGTGGTGATGTTTCTGGCACAAGAGGAGCAACATCTGAGATGCCATGATCGCCAAAGCATTTGTAATACAACGACAAGTTCTTTCCTAACTTTGACATAGTAAATATTCATGGGTTTTCATTCCATTCGGTGACTTCAGTCCTATTTACATGAACGGTTTATTCGGTAGTCTTCCCAGTATGAACCATCTACGCAGTGTAGGTAATCTTCTTTGTCTCCCAGACTAGCATAAAAAATGTTTTTAAGATGTCAATAAAGCCTTTTTACGTGGCTTAAGAGCGAAGGTCGAAGGTCAAATCGAATTTGAGTACCCTATTCATTTCATCTACCTTATTTAATTTTTCTAGGAATATTTAAAAATATTAAGGCGAGCAAAATCTGCAAGTTAAGAAGTTGCATCACTGCCAAACTTCAAGTCTGTATTGATAACTACAATAAAACTAAATATGTTAGATACCTACAGCAATGGAACATCAAAATTTTACTTCGATTAATAATGAATTCATTTGCTTCAATCACTTCGTGCTGCAGTCGTAAAGACGTGCAAAAAAAGACGTGGCGCGTTCTAGTTTTGATTTATGTAATCTCGCAGCGGTAGTGGTTAATTAAGCTGCCGGTCGTTCTTCTTGATGACGTCACGAACACCGTCGCGCTCTGCTAGAGGGCGCCAGTGTTCTCTTATTCTTCATTCGTCGGTGTTGATAACAGTATGTCACTCAGTTTCTGAGAAAATCGGCCGTGACTGACTGACGGACGCATGAGCGGTCTTACTGGACACATAAGTAAACCTGTTTTTCCTTGTAAAGTAGGTAATAACTCTAATGAAACAATATCTTTGAAGTACATACATCTACTTAAGTGAGTTAGTAAGCACTTAGTAATTGTGATTCATTATTTGTTCTAAGAAATCTTGACAAACAGTCATACAAATAATGTAATTTCCATTGTTTATTATGTAGGTACTAGACATTATTGGAGGTGGTGACAGCGTTTCAAAGAAGAATTGACATTATTTATTAAAGCCGTTTAGAGTGAGTCATCACTTTGATCTCTTTATTGCTAGAATAGAAACGAATTAGGTATCTATTAAGCTCTTCCACAGAATAATTTACAGAATACAAGTACACGGCAATAGTACTATGACGCCGCTTTCGCAGTTAAACTAAAAGAAAAAGAATCCTTTTAAGATTATTCAAGCATCTGTCCGTTGTGTGTCGGACCGTCTGTTACGGTCAATTTTTTCAGCACTATATGACATGCAAACCTTTGGGCAGAGCAATTAACATTTTAAAATTCACAAGGGAATAAAGAACGACCAAATCGGGTGCTCCAAATCGGACGGAGTACCCTATTTGGCCCTTGGGGCAAAATGGAGGGAAATGGTTAAGTACCATGTTCTCATCTCTGCTTACAATTTATACAAAAATATGATAGTCTAGGTCTTAAAATCTAGTTAGTAACTAAGTTAAAAAAAATGTTTGGACCTCTCTATCCGTGAGTCTTTTTCTCTCTTCAAGACCAGAAATTAAATTATATGGTAAAACACAATTTCATAACGTTTATTGGCAGCGGTTTTGTTTGGCCTTGGCTTTAATAGACCGCCTCATGCCCATAATGATGACAAATCGGAAATACCAAGAAACTCGGAATGATCCGAGAAAGTAATGTGCCGTAGCCGGCAATATAGCCCAAAGTGGGAACATTACTGGAAAAATTGCCGGCAATTTTGTTAATAATATACCCACTTTGGGCAATATTGCCGGCAACGGCACATCACTACCGAGATCGGTACAGATACGCTTTAGAAAGTAGGAGACATTTCAAAAATACTCCTCTTGATGATGAATAATTTAATGCATATGTTTAATATATGTGTCTGCACATAATAATGCGTCAGTCATTTTATATTATAATGCATATTTAAATGATATGTGACAGAATCTTATTTCGCAGTTTATTGCGCGAACGTGTCTTTGAATTCTTGTATTGGTTTAAATTTCCTGATGCTATTCACAATTCACACACGTGTTCAATTCAGACATTTTCGATAATAACATTACTAATAATGTTTTAGGTATATGAGAATTTTTAAAATCATTTCAAATAATACAATATTTAAAATTTTATTCGATGCTGATCGGGAAGAAAATAACAAACAATGTAATTATAATAATTTGTCAGTTGCTTATTTTCTTGTACAAGTAGGTCAATGGACTGGGTTGTGAATATAGGCTACGGGTAATATGCTCAAGTATTTAAAATTACTTTAATTTTAAACTTAATGTTTAAAATTACTACAGCAAAATTTCAATTTCAAATTTCTTAAATTTAAATAAAAACATAACATAATTTTTATGTAGACTTTGTTACACTCGTATTCCGGTAAGTAATTTTAGTACTCAGGGTTGCCAATGCATTAGTAATGTAAAGTGCTATCTCGTCAGTGTGTTTTCTTAATCTTGATGTTGTAGTACAAAACCAATTATGTCGAATTTTTCCTATCCAATGTACCCAGAATCCGTAATAGATTAGAACCGGCTGGAAAACAATTAGAAACAGCGAAATCAGCTACTTTTCTTGTATTATCTGTAGATAATGAGTTGCAGTGAGCGAAACATATCGGTTCTTTGGCTAATGAGCTCAGTTCAGCAATATATGCTATTAAACGCATTAGACAGTTGACAGATATGGCTACAGCTAGGCTGGTGTACTTCGCATATTTCTATGCTACTGTGGGGATCAGCGGCGCATATGAAATCTATCTTTATTTTACAAAAGAGGGCAATACGTTGCATCTATAGTATGAACGCGCGAGAGTCACTGAGAGATCGTTTTAAAGACATCGATGTATTCCTACCTTACCCTCGTTATACAACTATGAAAATATAATGTACACTACCTAAAATATTGACATATTTCAAAAGAAATGTTATTAATGGTATCGAAACTCGTGGTCGTGATCAGATAATTATTTCTAAATTTAAATTATAAAAGTCAAGTGGTTCATTTTGGGCAACTTTGTTCGTTTTTATAATAAAATTACTCAAGAAATTATTAATACATACATATATTCACGCTGTATCCCCAACGGGCTAGTCAGAGAGGACGGAGCGCCAATCGTCGCGGTCCCTACATACTTCTTTCGCTTCCTCAAATCTCATCATTCTCCTCACACATTTTTGCCTAGGTATGCGAGAGCTTTTGACATTTCCATCGGCTAACACTCTAGCTATTTGACTTTCATAAGTCAGCCTCGGTCTTCCTTGGCTCCTTTTACCACTTAGAAATTATTCAATTATCCGAAAAGAGATTTCAACTTGTTATTAAACGCACACTGATTGGAAAAGCATACTACAAAATTAGCGAGTTCATTGAAGAAAAAACAATACTCTGGAAACATTCCTCTCTGCACATACTTTTACTGGCTTTATGATAGTGTTTTAAAAAACTATTATATAATGATGTTGAAAAAATAATACCTGACTGAGTTGCTTGTCAGTTCTTCTTAGTGTCCGGGTTTTTTTTCGAACCGAACTAAAGTAGATTTGATGTTCTGAAATACCTTGAATTTGGGTTTACTTGAATAAGTTGATTTGACTTTGACTTTTAATATAATGTCCATGGATTTCAGTACAGAATGTACTCGTACTCATTTGATATATTTTCTTTAACTAATATATCTATTACAAGTCGAATTTTAGGAAAAAATACGACAATAATTGAATTACATTAATGAAGTATCGAAGGAAAACTACCGGAGCTTTTTTTTGTTGAATTTTTAACAACCCCTAACAAAACAAACAATTATCACGTGACCTTGTCTGTTAAATATTCGTGACCTTTCCTATGAATATTAAACAACAGTATTATTCATATTTTCTTGTAAAATTTACAACTAATATAAAATAATTTTACAGAAAAATAATAAATAAATGGTTTATAATATACAATAATTGAAGAAAAAATCTTATGTGAACTGATTTTATCGATTATCGATTATATCGGTTATAATTACGTTCTCGGCTCATTTTTCCTGCATTTTTTCGGTTGTATATTGTTCACTTCAAAATTAGTAACATTACAAGACGAAAAATTTTCCCTTGTGTAAGGTACTTACTATACTTTTTAACTAGGATTGGGATCACACTCGCTAATAGATATAGTTATCTGTCATTTCTAGGGAATGCGTATATGACTTAGGATAAAATTGATGCAGTAACGAAAGCAAAAACAGCAGTCATAGGTCGTAGCGCAATGTTAGGAACAAGATAGGCCGCCTACTTTCTTAATCTGTATCTTATTTAGTGTGTTTATAATGTTGTATTCTGATGTACTTTTCATTTTGGTATTGCTGTATTATGACTACTTTCTATAACGCAAGCATATTGAATGTTGTGTGTATCTTTAATTGGCATATATATTAGTTGTTAAGCGTTTATTAATTTATGTAAGAATGTGTAGTGTGTGCTGTAGATATGCCTTTTTAAATAAATAAATGCAACCATTTTTGAAGTGAAAACTTCTTTAGGCGAACCTTGTTCTCTAGGCTATTTCTGAACAGTGACCGAAACTGAACCGTCATGCTCGGGTCGGTGACGCTGAATCGGGTGTACTCAGCTCCAGTCGATATCCAGCGCGCTCGTATATAAGGTTATTTCGAAAGTATGGGTAAATACGAAAGGGTATTAAAGTACTCATGACAACGGAAACGGATCTACAAATTCGCCAAAAGTCAATAGTTCTCGTATACCTCAAAATTAAAACAAAATTAAAGTTGAGGCAACCATAATATCAGCGTTTTTACGTCGCTAGCAGTTATTTGCAATGTAGGGCATAACGATAGGGTTGTATATTTTTTTCTGTTGTATTTTTTTGTATGGACAACAAAATATTCCGTAATTATTACATCTGCAATATAACAGTCAACAGTGACACGATGGAACCCCGGCAAATTTATACCCCCTTTCACAATAACCCTGTATATTTTAAAATTAGAATATCATTATGTTTTCACTTCTATCGTGTGGTCTCAAGCACACACCGATTTTTTTTCGGAGACGCCATTCCGCATTCTCTTTTCTAAACTGTATTGAAGTAATGAAGAAATTTTAAGTAGTGTAGCATGGATTAAGAATATTATTATTATTATTACTACACCAAATTTGAAGCTTATACATGACATTGTTTATGAGATATTCGAATATAATGGACAGAGAGATGACGCACGCAATACGCGCGAAAACGCGCACGCAAGGGGCGTCACTTGCTCAAAAAAAGAAAGCGGTTCTATTTGAATCCACTTACAAGGCAGCTTTGCAAACCAAGTCGACTCGCTACTGTCTGATCGGTTTACACCACTGTACTTATGTACTGTACTTATTTATTTCGCTAAACACTTGACCAATATAAATAGGTCATAACAGTTTTCTTATTCCTTTTAATTTACTGAGCTCTAACTTTATAAAAGAGTTTTTATGTATTATAATGTATTAGAACTTCCTACAATACACTATAAGTGTATTGTAGGAAATTTCGACTTTGCCGCTGAAGTATAATACTACAACGGCAAAGTCGAAATGAATGAACAATTACATCTATTTATATATTCATGCATATCTTCTCTCTGATTAATCCTAACGGGGTATTCAGAGAGGACGGAGCGCAAAGCTTCGCGCTCTTTACATACTCCTTTCACCTCCTCAAATCTCATCATTCTCCTCACACATTTTCGCATAGGAATGCGAGTGCGTTTGACATTCCTGTCGGCTAACACTCTGGCTATTTGATCTTCATAAGACAGCCTTGGTCTTCCTTGGCTTTTTACCACTACATTAAAAACTGCGAAATTGAGCCTTTGGCTGAAATTGAACTTGGGACCTCCGGTTTGGAAAGCAGCTGAACTAGCTTTCCAACGAGCCAGTCATTTTGATTAAAGTAAGGATTGAACTGTAGTCAGTTTGTTTACAAAACATTTCATTTCTCTTGTCTAACCATTATTGTTCACACCACATCAGAATGTTATATAACAATCGCTGTATTCCATTAAATCCGCGAAACAAACGGCCAGCTGACGTGTTATCGATAGTTTTTTAATCGATACAATACCGTGACCGCGGACGTTCAGTAAAAACATCACGGCCGTCCGGAAATTGTGTTAAATTGACCGTGCGGCTCGCTTTTTGATGATTGATATTACATTCAGCGTTGTAGGATGCTCTGTTTTTGTAATAATGGGGTCTTATTTATACCAATGCAAATGAAAAACAAAACTGCCAGTAATGGATTTAAAACTAAAGACATTATGGAAAACTACAACTTTCAAACAAAAAGAAATCGTTTTATCCGTTTAAGAGTTGCGACACTACAAATAAACAGACACACATACAGCGACATTAAACTTATAATACTCTTTTTCCGTCGAAACATAAGCATAATAAATAATATGGGTATGTTTAATGTTGTGATGGTGGTCAAAGGTTAAAAATGACAAGCAATGTTTACTTCATTTATTTCGAATTCAAAAAACTTGGGCTTTTTTTAATTCCCCATGAACCAAGAAACGGGGACAAGCGCTTCTAATTTTTCAAAGAATGGGAGTGCCAATATATACCCTCCTAATCCTTGCGTGCTTCGCATTGACATGTTATTGAAACAAATACATTTTTTTTTATCATGTGTACACATCTAAAGAATATTTGAGTGTGACGTACATAGTGTCATAGCACAGGTTTATATATGTATATATATATTTTTTGCTGAGAGTTTTTCACTTTAGACATGACTTAGTTTAATATGTTCCAAATGGACCAAGCCACGATAAAGAGTTTCAGACCCAAACAAATTCGTTTGAGTCTGATCCACCAGCGTGCAGCACTTCAATTTGTAATACATTAGTCAATCAGTGAGCAGTGTAGTCAGTGAGCATAACACTCCTCTATACGGGGTTTTATTTAGTTAGATCAATGAGAATGAAGGTATTAGCTGTTGACGTTTTACATAATAAAAGTAATAGGCTAAATAATTCGGTTTATGTTAGATTATGTTATTATTTATTAAAACATTTAAGATTGTTTATGACGGTTCTAATGTGCGAATGAAATGTATCCTTTGTAGTCTGTTTAGTGATTATATCTTGCATAGTGTATGTCTGGATATTGAAGATAGAACATGCTATTTCATGATGAATTCTGGTAGCAGCAAAACGGGGGCAGTGTTATGAGCTTTCACATCACAGTTCCTCACAAATCGCGGGTATCATAAATAACATTTGTTTCGTTTCAAAATCGTCAAAAAACTTGTGCTTGCATTATTGAGGTAATTTAAAAATGTTAGTGAACGCACTAAAATTCATTATTGAGTATATTACAATATTAATAAAAAGGGAGAGGTAAAAATAACTATTAAAATGCTATTTAGCGCTATAAGAAAATGTAACGCCCTGTACTACACAGTAGGGTGTATATATTATTTGGCACGTAACTAAGACCCAAACACGCGTTTTACAAAATTTTGTCTGTCTGTTTGTCTGTCCAGATTGATCTTCGAAACCACCGAGCCGATTTCGACGAGACTTTCAATGGAAGGTAAAGGATTTTTCAAACAAAGATTAGGTTACTTTTTATTCGAGAAGTATTTATGTTCCTGAGTGGAGGCTGAAAAACTCTAGAAATTAGAGAAAGATAATAAATCTATAAAAATTCATACGTAAAAATATGAAATTTACAAATGTAAAAATATGAAAATTGTTTTTCGCAGTTGCATCTATTGAAGTCAGACTTGTACATTAAAACATGTTCTATCGTGATCCGCCGTCCAGAAGCTGATACAACTTGAAAAAATATAATGAAGCTATAAAATAATTATGAGCTATAAAGCAAATAAAAAAATATTAAATAATATAATGAAATATATTTTATTGTATTATGTATACAATAAAAATATAAGTCTGTGTACACATACATATCCTCACGCTGTATCCCGAACGGAGTAGTCAGAGAGGACGGAGCGCCAAGTATAGCGGTCCTTATATACTTCTTTCGCCTCCTCAAATCTCATGTGATAAATTCCTAAAATCTTTAGCTAAAGATTTTAGGAATTTATCACATGCGATGGATTTCCGCAAAGTAACACCTGAATCTATACAATATCCTCAAATCTCACCATTCTTTTTACACACTTTCGTCTATGTTTGCAAGTGCTTTTAACATTTCAATCAGCTAACATATTCCTGACAATGACATATGTCCGTTGTATTTAATATGATTTGAACACTGTGAAAATTATTAATTTCAAATTTTATGAGAGTTATTTGGCAAAATGGTAAATTTATCGTCGTAGCTATTAACTTCAATAAGCCTAGTTTTATAGTGAAAATTATTGATCATTATTGTACATTAATTCTGTTACTTATTTAAGCATTTCCAAGCGTTTCCCTGTTTAAAATTAATTATTAATAATAAAGTACATTTATGTTTAATGAAATACCATTAGAAAGATACAAGATCCAGCATCACAAAACATCAAAGACCCAAAAACAAAATGAAACTGAATGTCTGATACGATTGTTTGTCTCGCAAATACGTTTTATTAACATTCCTTCATAACGTTCTTAAATTAAATTCTGTGTAAATAGAAAGAATTAAACTTTTGTTCATGTGGAATATTATTCTATAGCTGAACAAAAGTTTAATTCTTTCTTTGTATTATACTAGAAACCCACCCCGAATTCGCACTGGCAGAATTTAAAAAAAAATACAGCTCATGTTACTCGCTGATAATGAAGCTGAATAGGTGAAAGTATTTTTGAAATCGCTTGAATGGTTATTCCGTTTATCCATTATATACAAACAAACAAAATCTACCTCTGTAATATTAGTATAGACATAAACGTGGCATACGAACGAATTATCTTTATATAAATGTCGGAAAAGACACGGGACAATTCGTGCTGCGACTCAGCAATGAGAAATAGGTATCTAATCTTACAAGAGGCGAACTACTCCACAAAATACCACGTTAAGGTAAAGTTAATGTGCAAATGACAGAAAACTCTTTATGACAATTATTACGTAGGTAATTGGAAATTTAATAATGGCAAATGATCCGTCGGAGAAATGCTATCGCACCGGCCGCCGTAGTCCAACAGACTCAGTGCCAGCTCCGACGTTCCGTTAGCGCGTTATCCCTTCCAAACAGAAAGTCGCGCTTTGCCATAGAATAGTCAAATGAGTGCCTTTTATTATTTCCACCGACATATATAATTCTTCTGTACCTGTGTTCGTCACTGAACTACTAAACGGCTGGACCGATTCGATGATGGACTGATTTTTGCGTGTTTGAGTTGGTCTACTCATGGTTTAGATTCACAAATAGACCCTGTAGGTGGCACTGCAATCGGGTTCTAGGATTTGTGTGTATTTGTATATGTCACATAATTTATGTATAATATGTGTTTATTTCAAAGACCGAAAACGCTCATTGAACTAAAAAACAGCTAACAACGCGTTGTGGTCACTGTAAAACATCCCCATCGCGAGATATGTGGTATGGCTCTATAAAAACGTCCATGACGCGTTGTGGCAATCAGAAAAAGACTACATAACGAAATTTGTGTCGTGGCTATCAAGCTATACGACCACAGCGCATAGTAGTAATGAAGAAATGCCATGACGCGTTCTGACGGCGGACGTTTAGCTCCCAGGAATGTTTCCGGCGAGACACCAGACTCGACTCTACAAGAACACTCTTTTACGGTAGATTAGGTTAGGTTAGTATGTCGACCACAACGCGCGAGCCGAGCGAGCATCAGAATAGAATCGGCTCTAAAAGAACCCTCTTTTTGTGTAGGTTAGATCAGACATTTACGTTTGTGTTACATATTTTTGTTACTTGAAAGAACTTTCAATTGTCATAAAAATATTTGTCATAAAATTTTCTGTCTGGTACCATCACATGACAAAAAAATATTTCCCAAGGATATCTACAAAAAAGTTTCGAACAAGTAGGACCCATAACGCAAATCACTGTGTGTCGTATTCTATCGTGATTCCATACACATCATGGCTTTTCTTTATTGCCACAATGCGTTGTGGTCGTATCAGCTATCAGCCATGACATAAATTTCGTTATGTGGTCTTTTTGCGATTGCCACAACGCATCATGGGCGTTTTTATAAGAGCCATAACACGAATTTTGCGATATGGATTTTTAACGGAGACCACAACGCGTTGTGAGCTGTTTTTTCGGTTAATGAGCATTTTCGGTCTTTGACCTTAACATATACATCACGTAATAATATTTTTCATTGCAGCTTAATTGGTAAGAGAATCAAGTCATCCTTCTATCAAAAACAAGTGAAATAAACTAGTAAAAAATTGTTACTACAGAATATTGCTGCCTATTTTTTACTCCGAAAAATCATAATTTGCAGAGAAAATTCTCTTCGAATTTTAATGAATTTTGGAGTAAGAAATATGGAGTTAGCTCTAACGACCATCGCAAAAATCGTACTTTTGGAACTACAGTAATTACTAGTTTATTTAAGTAATGTATAGTATATATCTATTAGTAAAATAATAGAGTACTCATAGCTTTCTTAATATCGCTCTCGTAATTTGTTACATGTGGGTTCACTGTTCACCGCCAAAGTGACGAAATATAGTTATTAATATAAATGTAATTAAAACTAAGAAAAAAGGAACAGAAGGAAGGTAGAGAGAACTGTCTGCTCCCCAAGTTTCACGCTGCATGTATTAGTGCCAAAATATTTCCAAATAAGTTTTATTTTTTATTTTTTTATTTTTATAGAAGAGGGGGCAAACGAGCAGGCGGGTCACTTGATGGAGAGTGACCAGTGCCGCCCATGGACACCCGCAGCGTCCGAAGAGTCACGGGTGCGTTGTCTGTCTTTAGGGAAATAGGAAAAGGAGGGAAAGGAGGGGGAGGGGGTTATGGGCCACCGGCACTCTCACTCACCGAACGAAACACAATAAGCATTAGATGCTGTTATTTCAGGCCGATATTCTGTGAGAGGGTGGTATTTCACCGAGCGAGCCGTTTTCAAAAAGCACCTAATTTTATGTTACATAATGGATACAAATAGTGAAATATAAAAAAGTACAGTAGCTCAATAGCAGGAATATTAAACGTATATTTAGTATCATAGGCTGATCAAACGCTCATTAATATAATTCACACGAAGTATTATTATCATCTATACCGTTTTGGTGGGTATGTAGTAGGTACGTACCTAACTACCTGTGCTGGAACAATAGCTTCTCCTACGACATTCCATTTCTGTCATGTTAACAATGGATCAGTATTGTTTTTCCTAGAGGTACAGTTAGAAAAACATAGATTCGTCCAGAAAGGATAAATATTACAATAGCTGCTGCCGCAGACTTTGTTCGTGTCGTTTAGTTTTCTTCTACACTACTACTAATTGTGATACCCTTTTTTTACGCAGGGATTGGTTTTCCAAAGTCAGTCAAACATATCTTTAATTATTTATGCAAAGTCGTAGATTATGAAACGCAGTTTTAATTTTTTTAATATAACTTGTCGAAAGTTTTATTCGTAATACAAGCGACCCGCCCCGGTTTTGCACAAGTAGGTTTCGCTCAAAAAGCAATTTTTTTAAATAAAACCCACGTTTACATTAAACCATCTTCAAAAAAAACTCCCGAAAAATACAAAATAACTATCCTTTATTATCCTTTATTAATCAAAATTCAAGTACGATTAAAATAACTTTAAATACGATACACATATTATCTGTATAATTAAATTTGACAGTGATTGAAGTCGGTGCCAAATCAATGTGCAACAACAGAAAGTCTAATTTGGTAGGCTTGGCACCGACTTCAGTAACTGCCAAATTTCATTACAATATGTGTATGATATTTAAAGTTATTTTAGTTGTACTTGAGTTTTGATTAGTAAAGGATAGTCATTTTTTACATTACAGTTTTTTTTTCAAGGCGGTTTAATTTTTTAAATTACTTTTTGCAATAACAATTTCATCTAACTCTATCCCTTATGGCGTATGTCTTCATTTGATACAAATGAGTATAATTCTTAATCACTGCATGATAAATGTAAGAACAATTTTGTCGGCGATGGGTAAGACACTACCTACTAAACTACCTTCTTAATAACAGGTTTCATTCTGCTACCTGTAAGTGCAAATATTTGTTATTAAAAGTGGTGTTAGAATCGTACATGCATCACATAACTAAATGATTTGTTTTTGTCTCTTTCGTTCCTGTACAGGTTGCGCTCTTTTTGATCTATACCACTACGGCCGTAACCTGTATAGACTGCAGAAATCGGTTTGTTAGGCTCTTTCGCTCTGGACGCGATCTGTCAATAATTTGACTGGCCCGTTGGCACTGTGGCATATGCATCTGCTTTTCAAGCTAGAGTCCCGGGTTCGATCCCCGGTCAGGTCAATTTAGGACACAAACTTTCTAAATTGGCTTGGAGTCTGGGTGTTACTGGGAATTCCCCCAAAGTTCGTTGTGTAGTACCCATAGTACAAGCTTATTGCTTAGTTTGGGGTCACACAATCTGTGTAATTGTCTGGAGTATGTATGTAATGTAAAAAATATAATTCAAAATTAGAATCCGAACCCCGACCCGAATGATCGATACTTTTTTTTTTTATATCAGAGGGGCAAACGAGCAAACGTGTCACCTGATGGAAAGTGATCACCGTCGCCCATGGACGCCCGCAACGTCCAGGGAATCACAGGTGCGTTGCCGGCCTTTAAGGAAAGAGTAGGCTCGTTTCTTGAAGGTACCTAAGTCGCAACGGTCCGGGAATACCGCCGCTATAAGTAGGTTCCACAAAATTGCCGTACGTGGTAGAAAATGTGGTAAAAAATGCGCAGTTGTAGACCGCCATCCATCCACTAGTCGATATGATCAATCATTTTACCCTATCGCCATCATACGGTGACCAGAGTCACAAAGAATGGTCAATTAACACAGGTCGAATCACGAAAGACAAATGACATAGCATTATTAGGTATATTTATTACCATAAAACATTCTATAAAATGTGTAACGAATTAATTATAACTAAGGAAATGATTGTTAATTCGTATAGTATGCTATATTAAGCGGTAATTATGCGTATAACAATAACGATGGTTAATTATTCGATAATTAAAAATGTAATTAAGTAACGTCGATCGTAGATTAGTTAAACGTAAAAAGTTAATAAGAGCTATTTTTTCCAAATTAATCGGGTGATTTCTTTTTATATTCGTTAACGAGTTTGCTTCTCAGTTCGTGCTGGCGCGTTTTAAAATCGCGACTTGCAAGGAATTCATGAGTTGTTATTTATCGATTTGTTTTTATAACTATTTGTTTTATTATGACGATTGAATAAAAGTATGTAGATATGGTATATCAGAATATGGAGTACTGTTTATATACAAGTACGAAAAATCTGGTGAAACGCGTCACATAATGTGATAAATTTCTAAAATCTTTAGCTATTTTCCGCTCAAACTAAAAACCACCAATCGACACGTGTTTCGCCTCTCAATGAAGCATCTTTATATATTCCAGAGATCAGACTCGGTAAGTAAACCACTATTAAACAAAGCTTGACGCAGAGCTTCCATTTTAATTAAAAAAAAAACAATTAAAAAACTGAGATATCCGGCTGCGGTACATAAAAATTTTAAAGATAGTTCGTAGACTGAAATAATAACAATTCGTCAGACGGTTCACACCAATCATCTGATCTCAAACTAGCGTATTCCCTGTGCTATGAGAACCAGACGACGACTACTGGGGGCGTCTCCCAGTACACCCAGACCCGAGACAATCTAGAAATGTTCATGTCCTAAATTGACTCGACCGGGAATCGAACCTTCCGCGCTTGGTGCAACGTCTAAACCACTGCGCTATCGAGGTCGTGAAAAGCAAAAAACAATTATAACGATAAAATGAACAGGTTCTTACGGCGATAATGTGACGTAGCAGTGATAAACAATAATTAATCTAATATAGAGCTTCTATGCTTGTACATTCTGCATACAAACGCGCGCGCGTTAGCTTCTGAAAAAACAGTTTCAAATTATATTAAAAGTTGTAATTAATTTTAAAATATCCAATTGACATTTCGAAGAGTGTGTTCAGATTAAGATCAAAAAGTTACTCAATATAGTGTATCGCAATTGGCATAACGAAGTCAATGAAATAAGGAATGAGGTTATCAAGTATCATTTTTATATACGTTTTGTACAAACTTAGAAAAATTGAGATCGCCACCGTCAAAATTTCCAATTCGTCGCCTTAATATATTTTCGAGTTTCCCGATATTTCGATGATGTTGCAAGCACCATGATCACGGGTTAACTGGCGAAACTGCGGGTGGATATTGGAGAGTAAATATTTCACTTCACCCTTTTTCTGGCTCGTAATTATCATTTTAAATCAATAGCCATTACTACTGAAAAACCTGACAGTCACACCAACAATAAATACTATATCACGATTTTTAGTATTTGTATGTCTTATTGTTCTCAATTCTATCACTGGGTTTCACACGCTGGACATTTAAATCTTAATTGATTATTTCATGTACGGGGACGAGAGTCTTATCTATAGATTGATAGACCATCAATGATGGTAGGCTATGGGTAGCCCTGTCTTCCCTGTAGTGGTAAACATGTGGATGGCGTACTTTGAGAGTCGCGCTACAGCTGCTTTTAAAGTACCACTAAGGTGTTATAAAAGGTATGTGGACGATATCTTTTGTATACTGGAGGACGATTAAACGGAGATACGAAAATATTTACAAGATTTGAATACCATCCACAAAAATATGCGCTTTAGGGTCGAGATACAACGGAATAGGATTAGATAGGGATTTCAGTATATGAAGTAAACTTTTAGTTTAAAAGAAATAAAACCGACTTCAAAATAAGAACACCAACACGTGCAAAATAATTTTCCTTCACTAATCAAAACTCAAATAATAATAATAATAATGTACTCAGACATTTCACACAGCGCCATCTAGTCCCATACTAAGCAGCACAGCGCTTGTGTTATGGGTACTAGACAACTAATATAATACTTATATACTTTTCTTTTGTAAATACATACATATCATACATAAACACATAGACTCAGGGCGGGAATCGAACCCGCTACCCCCGTTTTACTTTCCTACGCGCTTAACCGTTGCGCCACGGAGATCGAATACAGACATAACTTATAAATACGATACAAACACCTATACAACAATTAAACTGGTCAGTTTACTGAAGTCGGTACGAGTATCAAGCCTACCAAACTAGTAGACTGTTGTTTGTTTATTAGTTTGGCACCGACTTCAACAACTGTCAAAAATGATAAATTTATTTCTATCGTATTTATAAGGTTATTTTTGTACTGAAGTTTTAATTAGTAAAAGATCGCTCTATCACTCTAAGTCTCTCACCTTATACCGTTCTATCAGTCGTTCTCACATTATATTGCTCAACCAGTCGACTCACCTTATATCGCTATATTTCTCTATTTCTTTCACCTTATACCGTTCTTTCTATTAGTAAATCTTACTTCATATCGCTCTATTACTCTATCTCTCTCACCTTATACTGCTCTATCATTCCATCTCAACTAATATCCTCTATTACTTTATTTTCTCTTATCAATATTCTGTACTTTTCATTGGTTTTCTTTTGAATATTTTTCTTAATGAGTTACTTACTTTGCTCTTTGAGTGACTTTGGCCTAAATAAATATCTAGGCAGTAGGTAGGTCTATAATTTACTTCGATTCCAATACTGGAACGAAATATTTAATACAAGGACCATAAAAATGTATAAATTATTGTGAAGTTCCTTTGTATAAGCAGTATTTCTGTCTATCATCAGATCTTAGCTAAAATTGGGATTCATTTTATTCTTTATTAATTTGGGATTAACCTGGATGTACCTTACATTTAAAAAATACTCATCACAATCGGACTATTCTGAAAAAAATTGTGCGTGGTCACACATAAAAAAGATATTATACGCTTCGACTTGAGTCGAGAACTCTTCGTTGGTTAAAAAAATACCTTTTCATGTATAAAATGGTTCATTTGAATAAACGATATTAATTTTAATTAATGTTTAATTAAAATGTAATTAAAGTGGAAAGTATATTGTAGCTTAGATACTTTTTATAGAAATACAGATGGAGGCTGAAGATTTGAGTCGCTTACTAAGCCCCAGAAATCTGTCTAGACCGTAATAAAATAACGTAATACGGAATGTCTAGATAAAATTTAAGCCTAAGACATAAAATTTTGTAACGATATTACTGTAGAAGGAATGGAGAAAGTTATTAGGGTTTCCTAAGATAATCTGAGGTAAGGCTACTTCTCCACTGAAGCGAAAAATGAATATTTGTTAAAAATGAATTCCTAGGGACATATGACATGTTTTAATATGCAATAGACGAACTACGAAAACTATAAAATAGAAGACCAGAAGGAATGAAAAAAGTTGGTGGTTCTAATAAATGATAGACCGAAGATATCACCTAAATAGTAGGAAAAATGAACGGAAATAGAGAAAGATCAGAATATGGAAGATGTTGGATGCTGGTTTTCCATATCTCAACTCAAGGAAGATAATACTGATCATACTAAAAATTAGTAATAAATGAATGAATGACCGAAGTCTTCACTTCAATCGACTGCAGTTACGAACGATCCCATTTAGTTGTCTCGTACCATAGGTGGAGCACACTGTAGCCTTATTCTTTGGCTTGGGCTAAACGGCTGACGGTCCGGCGCATACGTTTCCACCTCTACTAATGCGGAGAGATTCGACACTTGGAAGCCAAACTTTTACATTTTGTGAAGTAACAGCGATAGAGTTGCTCGTTTGTAAACATAGGTGTAGGCGACAAAATTATTATTGTAGATGGTACAGTATTTTATTTATTTAAACTAATTATACATCTATTTGTGATTGTACTTCTAGTTTATTTATCTTGTTATATATTCTAATTGTTTACATTATATTGTGTATTGAAATTATTGTTTTTAGCTGTTAATCTTTAGAATAAATTCGTACAAGGTTGGTTGCGGGTGTTACGAAAATTTTACTATTACGTTAAATATGGTTATTTATTTGTATTTTGGAGGTAGTTATTCTTTGCAGTTAGTCTGTTATAACGTTTGACGCTCACGCCACCGGTCATAACACCTTGAACAAAATTCGGTACTTTTTATTCTTTTAAAATAAAGTCCAACCTTTATATTAGAAAACGATTCTTCTAAACTCTTCCACTGTTTTTTCCTGTTTCGCCCGGATAGTATAATATTCATCTTCTTAAAATTTTTAAAATTTTCTTTTACATCATGGATCAATATCTCTTTGGTCATAATTCCACTGCATCCGCCTCTTATATTGTGTTCTATCCATATCCACTATAATTTCTTTCATTTTACTGTAAGATGTTTGTAGATATTTGTAGATTTTTAACTGTCTGAAATGCAGAAAATAATTTAAACCTATTAAAATTAGTGAGGTTATTGGAAATTATTATCGACTGTTTATGTTGGTTTTTACGTCACACCTCTCCTATTTTGTTACAACTATGCTGTTGTTTTATTGTCAAACAGATTTTTAAAAATGAGTTTGTATTATTTAAAATAAGTTTCATCTCCCCATGGTATCATAAATTGTGTTCTGTTTTATTCGCTTTAGTGGACGAACGACTTAAAGAAAGCGCATGCTTTAGATAAAGTAAACGTTCACGTGAATTACGGTTAATGGTACAGTAAACTCAAGCAACATGTAGTTTTTCACGTCAGTAAAATAACAGGTAATAGAACAGGCTGACCACCTGTCACGTTGAACCGAGAATAAAGGTCAACACTCACTTACCAACCCGGCACCCTAACAAGCGCTGCCTTTCTTTGAATGGTTAGGTCTTGGACTTGCCATGCATATATAAGAGAATATATACATCATAAAAGTGAAAAGGAGAAACAGCCACCTGACCTTGAATTTGAATACTGCGTAGCCCTGGGTACGCTTAAGTACTAGGGTTGCTAATATATTCAATGGCTATTTGGTGCATAATTAATTTGAAAAGTTCTACCTTAGGCAGTTGTATTTGACGCAGTATTATATTTGCTTATACTTTATCTTTTATATCTAGTTATAATGCCATGATTAATGTTATTAGGCAGGCATACATGGGTCATTTCGTAAGCAGCTCAGTAGCCCAGGTCAGAGAATAAGGCAACGCGTTTCTTGATTAAACCGTGCATTCATGCGAGCCCGAAGAGGACGACAACGCTGGTCCGCGCTGTCGTGACACTGCGAGGGTCCAGGGGGCTGCGTAACTACTGCCAGGAGAAGTGCTTCCTGAAGTAAAGAGATCTTAGAGCTCGTAGCCAACACGCCGAGGACAAACACTGCATGAGTTTTGGTAGGTTAATACCCCACATAACGTAGTCTCTCCCCAGAAGGCTGGGTGCAGATTTCTTCTGCGCAACAAAAAAAAGGTTATTTCATGTAACTTTACGTATGTCATTAATGTAACACTTTGGTCCGCTTTTTATATATAATATTAGTTTTCGTTTGACGATAATGCACGTTATTGCGAAACATTGGTACGTATTATATTATATTCATCGCTTGATGCCACCATGATTGCAAAATATCGTGAAAATACAAGAAGTGGACGCATATCACTCCACACCAAAATTTTTCATATGAATTTTTGGCTTTCGTAATAGTGTAGTCTAGCATAGTCGGATATCACCACTAGCTTTATATGTCAAGTATTAAACTTTTGCATCATTATTTTAAAAGTAGTGACAGCTCAGTTGCAGTCGACGTTGCCTAATACAGGGTTAATTTAAAAATACTAATAAACTCTTAGTGCAAAATTCCTGTCAACCTACCTAACAACTTTTGTTCTACAACTTTTTTCAAAACTCAGTACGTTCCTCAAAAAATATTAGTTAAGTTTTCTTGTACTGTCTGAAGCGTAATTCTTTGTATGATTTCCAATGGTGCAGTGCAAGCGCACCGGGCCTCAGCGCCGCGCTGTGCGTGTGCCGCTTTAGCGACTGGGTAGAGTAGGTGCCATTTTCAGAAACATTTTTGTATTTTCAGAATGTATTTTTATTTTTCTATGAAAGAAAAAAACTTATGAATTTTTGAAAGTCGTAAAACAAAAGTTATTGGTGATAATGTTAAGTACAAAAAACCAAGAGGTTATTAGTAATTTTAAATTAACCCTGTATATTGAGCTGTAATGAGCAGTAACATTAAAGTTCAAACCTTGATGTTACCTTCAGAATTTTCATTTATTGTTATTATTGTTTCGTTTTTATTAAATTTCACATTGTTATTCATAGTTATATAAAGTAATAACATTTTTACGTAGTTCTGTTGTATGAATGAAGATTGCTTGAGAGTTTGAATCTAGTTTTACTAGATGGAGAATTTCGACTGATACCTCTGTTTCCCTATATATAATGTACTCTGTGGGCTCGGTTTTCGTTGGTTACGGGTTAGTAAGTGAGTGATGACCTTAAACCACTCTGAAGCGAGTTTTCTTTATGTTATCTCGAACACATCTGTCCGTATATTTTTGTATTCTTTTAATAATTAAATATACACCTACATTATTTTTCTAATCTCAACCGAAACTACAAGGAAATTTATCAAAGGTCATTTCCTAAATTGATTTCACTGGAAATAGAATCCGTGACCCTAAGCTTATACTCATAGATTATTACAGTAGTTTATTTATAGCTTTATATATATATATATATATATATAGTAGTTATTTTTAGCTATATTCCGTCGAAATGATGAACTCTTTAATCGACACGTTACCTTTTTCAACGAAGCATTCGAAGGAAAGTTTAGAATAAGTATAGATTCAACTTAGCTGATAAAAAGTGCTAAAAATATATTAAACTAACTGTCCAGGTTCACTTTACCTGGGTTGAATACATAATATATAACCCAATTTCATCTCAAATAATGTACCTTTCTAATGGTGAAAGAATTTTTCAAGTAGGCGAAGTAGTTCTAGAGATTATCCTTTGCACATAGACAAACTTACAAAATCGCTCTTTCTTTATGATATTAGTATAGATAACTTATAATAAATATAATGTGCGAAAGATGTGCGGTGTCACCCTTGCGGTCAGGATAAGCAATGAGTAGATACGCAGTATGATAGGGTCGCACGACAGTGTTATTGTAAAAATGAAGAAAGGAATGCTTAGATGGTTCGGGCACATAGAAAGAATGAGTGATGAAAGACTGACGAAGAAAATATACAGAGCGAAAGTGAGTGGTAAAAGAAGGCAAGGAAGACCAAGGCTGACTTATGAAGATCAAATAGCCAGAGTGTTAGCAGACGGAAATGTCAAAAGCTTTCGCATACCTAAGCGAAAATGTATGAGGAGAATGATGAGATTTGAGGAAGCGAAAGAAGTATGTAAGAACCGCGACGCTTGGCACTCCGTCTTCTCTGACTACCCCGTTAGGGATACAGCGTGAGGATATGTATGTATGTATGTATAATAAATATTATATGAGATGAATTTCCCCTAATTGAGATCATAGTCAATGTATCAACATTGTCAACATAGACTTATAATTTCAGACAGTCTAATCCTTACTACGTACGAAGTGAGGCAAGTAAAATCAAATAAAACTTAGTGTGTGGGAGCTGTTTTCTAACGAAACGGCGGCCGATCTATCCCAACTCCCACCTCAAGCATAACTGAATTTCCTACTCTCGGTCGGATACGCAGGAATGCTGCGTTTTGGGTGTGAGCTGCGGAGAGTATCTCGTTTGGTACATAAAAATAATACGTATAATACATAATAATAAAAAACAATGCAGACGGATAAGTTTTTTGTGTTTCTTAAATTGAATTTCTTGTAATATGTTGAAGAATCATAACTTCATAACTCTGCTTTCGAGTGACAAAAATTATTTAGGCATCTGAGGACATTATAATACGTTCGTTTATGCGATTTGACATTTTCGTATTTGCGACGATGTGAAAAACGAAACAAAGACAAACGGACGTGTTCGCATGTTCGCGTCACGTGCGACCTCTACTGGCACTACAATAAATAATTATCCATATTCACCCAAAATATTGCCGTTGTGTGCGTGCCACGGTGCGTGTGCGCGCGCAAGCCGCAAACGCTGGCATTCTTTGAAGACATCCTACTGTTATGTTTATACTGTGATAAAGGATCAGGATCATACAGTACTGTAAAATGTATCTATGTCGAACAAACAATTAGAAAAATTGTACATTTTCTTTCATTAGAACTTTTAGTTATTGTTATTACTAAAAAGAGTGGCAAAATATCGCATCAAATGTAGGATTTTTATGTACGCATTGTTGTAAACATAAAAATCCACGAAGATTACATAATTATCTGCATTAACAATGGTCAAATCTAAATGAGGTTTTAAAAAAAATACATTCTTTTTTATAAACCTTTATTATATAACATATAACATAATATAACATAATACCTAATAGTTTGCAAATAAAAAGATTTGTTCGTTTATTCACAAAATTTTTTTTTAGTTTAATTGTGATCCTCTGTGTATGTAGAAACTTATTTGGCATGACACATCTTATTAACGTAATATATAATTTCCATCAGATAACACTTTAAAAAATAAGAATCAATCAACAACATACGAACTGGGCCTGGAAATAACCTCCGTACATGCACATGCATTTACTGGCTTTCTGAATATTGTGTTTTAATAAATCTGTATAATGTTGAAAAAATTGTACCTGACTGAATGTCTTGTCGATTCTTATCGGTGTCCGAATTTTCTTTTTGAACCTAACTAAAGTAAATTTGACGATCAAAAACACCTTATAATTGGGTTTACTTAAATAAATTGATTTGATTTTGACTTTGTCTTTGAACTGGACTCAACAATGCCCTCTCATAATTTTCACGCATATTTGAAAATTTTACATCTACAATTTAAGAAAATTATAATAAATTGAAGCGATTATTATCCTTAATCTTATAGCCCTTCAAAAGATAATTTTACAAAACCATTTCATAGCACCACAGTGTTTCATTCTTTTTATCTAGACTGTTACTGGTACAAAGTGAAGATATATTAGCAAGTATATGTATATTATTCACAATGTTAGTACGAGTACGCAAGAGTTTATTCTTTATGGTACGTCTTGTAAAAAAACTGGCTAGTGTTGTTTTCTATTTATACTTAACAAGTCCAAAGTATAATCTTTCCTAAGATCACACATGACTCAGCTGTAGAGCAAAGTGACTCAAATTATTACAGCTAATATGTATCATAATACTAACTTGTAAATAACATATAAGCAAATGACGAGACAAGGTCACTTCTTTTAACATCGCTGAATGATATTTTGAGGTGATTTCCCTTCAAATTACAGATTTTACATTTTCAATATATTACTTCAAAGGGTAATATTTCGTTGTAGTGCATTACATTTTTTTATAGTGATAAATAGCTGTTTTGTCATAATTATTACTAATTTAAAAAAACTGAAACTCATGCAACTTAATTATACTTTTCTTTTGTATAATGCGATATGTGTAGAGACGATATACGTCTTACTTTTATACCGCAATCGTTATTTTGCCTGACACCATGAATTGTTATTGTTTTCCACCGTGACTAGACATCACATAAATTAAGGCATTTACTCTTCACTTCTTCTTCTCACAATATATTTGGCCTTGGTGTCTTAGAACTTGATGTATGAAATTAAGCATCTTCCATATACGTCAATAAAACTTATATAGACTGACAATAGCATGTAAAAGAAGTATACTTCGAGATTTATCAAGCTTGTAAACTAAATGGTTACTGGTATTTATTTGTAGTCTAAGAGACCAAGCGTAATGGTTAAATGTTTTTTTTTTTACTTTTTTTTGTAGTCCAAGAGTATATAGTCAAATTATTTTCCTAATTATGAGTGAAGTGTCTTTTTAAAAATCTTAGTAAATTAATTTTTTAATAGTTAACTCCCGCTTCTAATTTTGGCGCCAAAGGATATGGTAAGTGGATTGCGTTTGTCGGGGATTGCGCGGTGCGAGGAGAGACTATACGAAAAACGAAATTCGATTGCGCGATTAAGTTCCGTCTAGTTCTGTAGGATAAGATTTGGATTCTTTTAATAATATGGCTGCTATAAATTGGATTTTAGTAATTCTAAAACAAAGATTTAATTTCATAAAATTTCATGTAATTATAATATTTTTTATTTTATTTCTTTTAAGGTAATAAATGCAAGAATAATTTATAGTATATTAAAAAATAACAATCAGTTGTAAACCACATATACTACGGGTAAACACCGTTTACAAAAATTAAATAAGATTGGTGTAATATATTATAATAGCTATGTAACGCGATGAATTCCTAAAATCTTTAGCCATTTTCCGCTCAAACTCCAAAAACCACCAATTGACACGTGTTTCGCCTCTCAACAAAGCATCCTCAGTTCGTTGAGAGCAAAACATGTGTCGATTGGTGGTTTTTGGAGTTTGAGCGGAAAATAGCTAAAGATTTTAGGAATTCATCACATGAAATGGATTTCCGCAAAGTAACACCTGAGTGAATACAATAGCTAATAATGTTATATTAAATATTACTTGAAATGTTGACTTCAAATTATTTCATTTTATTTTGTTACTTTAAATTTTAAAATAAGCTAATTCTTTAAAAAGTGGATCAGTAATTCCGCAGCGACATCTTTCAAGACTGTAAGAATACAGTGCTCTTAATAGTCGACTATTTTATGTTTCGTGAATTACTAATTTCACAAACAATTTCAAAAGGTGTTCTAATGTAAAGCGCGAGCAAGAGGCATCCATAATTGACATTATTTAGTAGTCGTGGCATAGGTATTGGTAGACTGTTATTAATTTTTCTGTAACGTACAAAAGTTTCGTGACGGCAGAGTATTAACTATAACAACTTTGTCCATAGTATAAGTTTAGTATCTAGTTTGGGCCACACTATTGGTGTGATTATCAGGAGATTATTATTTTTGTATTTATATCTAAGTTCTCATAATCGTGCTCAGATTTTGCTTAAGAACTTTTACAGAATTATGTAAATACTTACCTTAAAAGTAATATAAAAAGATAAAACATTTTAAAAACAAAATATTTTCTCTTAAGATATTAAATAAATCTTTGCTAAACTTTGACTCAAGATCAATCTTTTAAAAGTATTTCACGAAGCCACCGAATTGAATAATTTATTTTGTGACTCTATTTATCATTTTCGTAATTTATTTTGGAGCTTAGCGAACTGAATAAGCAATTAAGTGTATTCATAGAATGTTAATTAAAGAACGCGAGTAAACATTGAACAATGATTTGAGAGTATGAAAGCCCTGTGAGGTCTGTATTTTGCTTTCATAAATACGTTCATGTGTATGTGCAGTGTGCATATATTACATGAAACGAAATTGTTTAAAGTACCCTCACATATAACATATTTAAATATTTGTGGAGATTGTTTACATTTCTGTTTATTAAATCAAGTCTAGAAAATATATTACATTTTAATAATGGCTTTTAATTCTAACAAATTATTTAATAAATTTGTAGTTAAATTTGACTAATTGATATGAGTATGATTTATTTCGAAACTTTTGTTTCAAAATAATCATCAAAATCGTTACATCTCTTTGATATATCTCATGTCAAATATTATACACGTATGTAAAATTTAATGTTGTTCAAGATAATAACATTTTCTCAATTAATTTTACCTATTTTCTCGTCACATTATACCCTCAAACCATTTTAATTTCAGTTGCTTCTTCAAGTCATGGCTCATACTGAAGATTGAGAATATCCAAATAAAATACACTAAATTAAGCTGACATGTTCATGCGTCATAAATCTTTTTTATGCGAAAACTCTTGATAAGTTTCATGCGATATGTAATAGTAGAGACACGGGACTATTTTCGACTATTATACGAGTTGATCAACTATTTCTTTTCATGGTTGGTTACTTTGGTAAAATATTTATTTTGATTTATTTATTCTAACTGTATCTGAGTGAGATATGTCATAATTTATATCTTTACAATTAGGTACTGAGCAACGTCATTTTATAAGCAGTAATTATTATAAAATCGAAAAATTTCAATGAATATTACAGTTCTTTTGGACAACTCGATATACTATATTTCCTGGAGAACCACTAAAGTAGGGAGAAATACAGAAATATTGTTAAAAGTTAACATAAATGTATTAATAGATGGGTATTATCTTGATAATCAATATACCTTACATTTACGCTTGAAATAACTCTTTTTTTCACTTCGCGAAAAGAAAAGCAAACAAATGGGCATAGTTTCTTCTCTATAATATTAATAAGAATAAATTGTTGTGTCTATATTAACAGGAAGTACAAAGCTAAGTTCCTTAAGTACTTAAAATTAACATATTTCCAACTTAACCACTCTCTTGGGAACTTTAACACTCCCAGGCTATCCCATGCCTTTGAATCGTCTGATTAATGTCATTAACAAGCAAATTGGAATGTTAAATACAGACTGAAGCAGTGATACCGAAGTAACTTCTTGGAAAATGTACTCGAATATCACAATGAGTTTATGCTCATTTTAAACTTCCTTATAAACGGAATACACAAAGCTCATTTCAAAGCTTTTACGAAGAACGACATTGTCAGTAAACATGAGATCGATATCAAAGTTTAGATGTTCATCCTGTTGGACA
Source organism: Zeuzera pyrina (assembly GCA_907165235.1). NCBI lineage: Eukaryota > Metazoa > Arthropoda > Insecta > Lepidoptera > Cossidae > Zeuzera > Zeuzera pyrina. The sequence goes on along the minus strand of OU015619.1, from coordinate 3,193,033 downwards.
GAAGCTGTAAGATTGTGTCACACTACGATATGGGTTTTATTATGCATAAGAAAATATTGACTACAGATGATATACTGAAGTATGTGAAATAAACATAAGGCTCAAAACCAAATGCGTATTCATAGTTTGATTTCATTAGATTTGAAGACTGAATTATGTGAATATGTTATTCAGCGATATTATCCAATGTGGGTGTACATCAGGGTTCAATGCGGAGAGGATATTCACCCAGAGTACCTGAATGGCAACAGCGGCTGAATCGCAACTCCATGACGGTTAACCGGTTCAGGATAGCCTCAGTAGCGTTCTTTGTTATATATTAACCCGAATGGTTATTGCTAGAAAAGACGTCAAGCCGCCAAATTGTGGTTTTGTGGCATTTTAGAACGTCTGTTTTTTAGATGAATCCCTATGTGGTACTTACATATCTCTGTAAGTACAACGATATGTAAGTACCTAAGCGTCGTGATACATAGTACGCCGTCGTTTCTTTCTATTCTGTCAAAGACGTTCAGCTTTAACTAGCAAAATCAATGTTGAGATTATATTACTAGTGTTATTATTATACCAGTCATATAAACGTTTACATGACCCGGAAAGGGTCGAAATATTATAACATTTCAGTCGCGTAGTGGTTGTATATAACAGTTAAAAGACTTGAGGTTATAACTGCGACATCATAACTTTTTTGCTTGTGTGTGAGTGAACATAATAACTATGTGTGGCCCTTATCTGACAATTTTCCAAAAATGTAATCAATCCTTTTCAGTATTTTTAAATATAATGGGTGTTGTAAAATGGGAAATTATTTGTGAGAAAAAAATGTGTCGAAAAATTTTTTATTGTAATTAATATGAGTCAAAAACTATTTACATGTTTATTACATACTTTTACAAGTTTTACTTTGACAAGTTTATTACATACATACATACATATCTTCACGCTGTATCCCTAACGGGGTAGTCAGAGAGGACGGAGCGCCAAGCGTCGCGGTTCTTTCATACTTCTTTCGCTTCCTCTAATCTCATCATTCTCCTCTGAGAATAAAAACATTGTTTTCAATAAATTTTTAGATAATTTGATTGTAACGGACTATATGTACTTATTGATATATTCTAAAATGAAAAGACATAAGACGTCGAAAATAATAAACACATAAATATAAGTATATTCGTATATATGCTCACATTATATCTCTGAGGGAGTAGTCAAAGAGGATGGAGTACATCGCAATGCGGTCCTTTCTCACTTCTTTAGCCTCTGTTTTATTCTTCTTTACTATTCTTATACAGTTGTCGAGGTATGTTAGAAAAATTTACATTATCGCAGAAGGGAAAGAAGCCAAGCAAAGCGAAATTTTTGTGTATACATTTTGAATTTTCGTGCTTAAAATTCTTCTTGAAATAACGTACAAATTATTCCTTCGAATTCGGCGACAGCGGTCACGCGCATTTTCGAATATTCTCGAAAATATATTCTCAGGAAAACGCGCTTAGCGCTTAGCTTCGCTTCGATTCTCCTCTCTTCCGCGGCAATGTGGACTAATCTTTACTTATAGACAATAACAGACCAAAATTGACTAACATTTCCGCTCTTGCTCCTGGACTATGCCGTCGCGGTCCACTTGGCAGAGCGTGTTGAGTGTAATGCGCCAAATTAATTGTTGAAAAGCGAAACGAATTTAATTGAATCATTGAACAAATAATTTTGTTAGTCAAACCACAATGACTTGCTAAATTACGATGGAAATATTATTTATTACGCGAAAGGTATAGATAGTTGTATTCAGTTAACGATATATTCGTTTACAAAGTGCTGTCATAGATGGCTGGAAAATTCATGTGTATAAAAATGCGTATTTCAGGGTTGCGTACTATAAAAGGGAAAAACGGAGCCCTCAATATCTGTCTGTCTGTCACAATCGTTTTTCTCATAAACCATGAAACGTACACACTTGTTTGTTGTACAGATACATCTCGTTAAAACACATATGTATACATATATGTTGTATCATTATAATATACATACATACATACATACATACATATCTTAACGCTGTATCCACGCGGTAACCAGAGAGCACGGAGCGCCAAGCGTCACGGTCCTTACATACTTCTTTCGCTTCCTCAAATCTCATCATTCTCCTCACACATTTACGCGTAGGTATGCGAGCTATTGTTATAATATAATTATAATAATATACACATATACCTACCCACGTCGTATACACACCGATCGTTAGGTTTCAAACTAGAGCATTCTCTGTGATCTGAGAACCAGACAACGACTACTGAGCGCCTCTCCCAGTACACCCAGACCCGGGACAATCTAGGAAAATTCGATTCCTAGTTAGCCCCAGCCGGGACTCGAACCCGGGACATTCCACGCTTAGACACAATGCCTATACCCCAGTGCCATTGAGACCGTCACAAATATTTTGAAATATTTGTATCAGGGTATAATTAAAGACGTGAAAAAAGTGGAAGAAAGTTACGTATTCAAACTTGACTGTATTCTCGTCTTATATTCTCCGAAACTACTGTAATTAAAATTTTAAGAATTTTAGGGAATGCAAAGCCTTTTAGAGAAATATTTATAATAAAAATACACAAAAAGACACGCGCGCGCGTTCGCGCATAGTCACAAACGTGCAAACACGACACGTGCTCACGCGCACACATACTTTCACAGCTACATAAACTCCAAAATGGCTCGACAGATGTGAATATTTTTTTTTTGTTTTATTCGCCTAAAAACTGGCGTAGTTTAGTTCGTAGTCAAATCAGCCAGTTTCTAAAGCAGTCATTGAGCAAACTATTTAATATAATAAATAAATTGGTCCTTTTTTTGTGTTGGTCGATTTTTACGTCCTGCGAGGAAATATAATTTGGTACATTTTATTCATTTTTATTTCTTTTACAGATCGGCAAACAAAATGTAGACGTTTTCCTTTGATCTTACAAATATTAGTAAGACTTAGCTCATACAACTAATGAGGTAATTGTGTAGTCAGAACAGATGCGATAGAAGTGTGTAATATTAGTACATATTCCGTCGGTGTCGCAAGTGTTAGGAAATAGACGAACAGACCAGACAAACATTTCACAATGCGCTGTTAATTACAACACGAGTATAAAATGCCACTTGCGATGATGTACAGTCGATATCGTATTTTTTATCGTATATCGATAACGTACAGTAATAATATTGACACTCACGTATGGGTGTATGGGCCGCTTAATAGTTTTGTTATCCTATTATTATTATGAATGTTTAATAAAAACTTTAATCCACATTCTTAATACGTAGTACTGCTTAAGAATGGAATTCCTGTCGTATTCTGTATTTCACGTGAACGATAGGTGCACGACAGTCGCGCGACGAATGTTTTAAATTGGTATCGATCGCATAAGACTCGGCTATCGCTTACTATCTGCAGATATATATTAAGGGGGCCGACCATCTTCTAGGCTACAGTAAATAGATTTTTTTAGAGCGACTTGCTTCGTCCTCAGTCACACCATCACTTGCTATCAGGCGAGTTAATGACCAAACGGAGATCTACCTATATACAGCAATGAATTTATTTTAGCCTTCGCTTCCTATCGAATTATAAACGCCATATTAAATGCAAAATAAAACTTTTTTAAAAACAAGCTTTTATTCAAAAATTCAGTTGTACTAAAACGAATATAATAATTTTATGTAAGGGTTGTGCTGATGAATGGTAATTATATAAATAAGTATAATAAAATAGGTCGATCGAAATTATGCATAAAACCATCTACTTATATAGGCACGATGTTAATGGAAAAATAAATATCCACAATTGTAACTAATATTCTATTACATCAAATAATTTCAAAAGCTTGGAACTCATATGAAGATAATAAAGAAAGTAACTAAAAATTGGATGTAAGAAAGAAGGAAGGGATGAATAAGGAAGGATTAAGAGTGTTAGTGTATACTCGTAAGAAAGAAGAGAAAACGAATAGAGTAGATAATGTCTCTGATAAAAAGTCAGGAAAAGCAGTATAAAATATAAAAAATCCTACTTCATAAATTACATTCAATATGTACATACATACTTAAATACATTCATAAGGTATTCCCTGTATTACCAATAGGGTAGTCAAAAGGGATGGACCACCAAGCGTCGCAGTCCTTATATATGTATGTACTTCTGTCACCTCCTCCTCTCATCCTTTCCTGACATATTCTCGCCAAGGAATGTGAGTGCTTGTAGTACCTCATAAGATAGAATTGGTTAATTGGTTCTGGTTCCGTAAGGGAACAGTTGAACATACATATAAATATGTACTACTCAAATCATAACCCTTGTTATTTCGCCGTAACCTGATAATAATCAGTGAACGATAGTTTTATTAATTTTGAACACAACTGCGAAAAAATATTTGAATGTCATTAATAAAAGAAAATAGGGTCAGTTTAAATCAAACTAATTAAAAAAGGAGACGATATTTTTGAGTTTGTTTTCATAATGTTTTCATGAAATAAAAACTTTTGAAAACATTTTTTGGTGAATAAATTATGTCTTAAATTGTTTTATGTATTTTACCATGTCTGATGCTGTGCTATGCTATCTTATCCTATTCTATAATATGAGCAATATTTGTATATTTGTAATCGTGTTCTCAAAAACGGCTCTAACGATTTTGTCGATTTCACGTCGATTGTCCGGGTTTCAGTCCTGCAATGTGATCAACATTTTTTTTTGATCCGAGTAATGCTTGGTAGCCCGGTTATTCAAATTAAAGTAAACTTTATCTTTTTGCCAAATTGAGATCAATTAAAGTAAGGGTCATACAAAATGAATGACAATTGCGTGATAGTTCAGCTCATCAGTCACATTACACGTTAATTCAAAGCGTTGGACTTAGATTGGACTGTGGTTTATCTGACAACCGCCCTGGCGTGTAACGGCCACCTAATGGGAGCCATTTACGCTGTAACAGTCGCAGGGACTGTGAATCGATCTGTCGCAATGACAGTTCTATTACTACATATAGTTGCGACTCGGTCCTTCAAAAATGCGTAAACTGTCATCGTATGTCTTATTATGGCGAAGTGGATTGCTCTTGTTTTGATATATCAATATTAAATATGAATATTATGAGTAAAAAACCGTTTTAACTTAAACTTTTTTTTTTCCGAAATTGTATATTTGGGGAGTGCGTTTTCGAACGATGGAAGATGTGAGTTGGATGTGAAGAGACGGGTAGCAGCCGGTAATAAAGTGAACGGTGCTCTGTCCGCATTAGTAGGCAGTGTGAATATATCTTACTCAGCCAAAATGGCCATACACAATGCGGTGTTGGTGCCAAGTTTATTGTACAGTAGTGATGCCTGGATATGCCCGAAATCGAGTGAAAATAAGATAAATGCAGTAAAAATGCGATCTCTTGTATATATGTGTTGTGTCACCTTTGCAGGCAAAATAAGCAACGAAGAGATAGGCAGTATGACAGGGTTTCACGACAGTGTTATTGTGAAAATGTAGAAAGAAATGATAAGATGTTTCGGGCACATAGAAAGAATGAGTGATGGAAACCTGACGAAGAAAATCTACAGAGAGAAAGTGAGTAGTAAAAGAAGCCTAGGAAGACCAAGGCTGAATTATGAAGATCAAATAGCCAAAGTGTTAGCCGATAAAAATGCCAAAAACACTCGCATACCTAGGCGAAAATGTGTGAGGAGAATAATGAGATTTGAGGAAGCGAAAGAAGTATGCAAGGACCGCGACGCTTGGCGCTCTGCCCTCTCTAACTACCCCGTTAGGGATACAGCTAGCAGATTTGTGTGTATGTATTTTTTTTTGAGTCGACTAAACATCTAAAGCGGCAATTGCCAACTTACCGACTTGCCAGTTTATATCGTGTAAATAGGACATAAGCCTAAATACTTATTACCAGAAATGGGGTCAAAGTATTATTTCGTCTTAGAATAGTAACGCTTAAAAATCGACTAAGTACGATGAAAGTGTAGCAATTGGAGCCATAAATGTCTTCGTTTGCCATACAAAAACTTGTCTTCAATTTCCCTCAGATATAATAGAAAAAACGAAGATCTGTATAGTGAAATGATGTCATTAACACATTGACAAAACACAAAGAGTTCATAATATCGCTTTAATATTCAAGTAAACAATCAGGACCCAAAGCTAAATTCTGCGCCAAAGTAATGAAGGCTGTTGCTAAGGGTAACAATTTGATTGCCGATATTATATAATCGATTGTCTCGATGTAATAATGTGTTTGTAATGAAGAAGAAGAAAGGAAGGGCGGTAGAGAGGGGAGGGAAAGGGGAAAAAGAAAAATACATAGATAAATAATAGGGATAAGAATTTTAATTTGATGTTATTTTTTTGCAGTTTCATATTATTTTATGAAGATAATGAATTAGAATTTACAAGACCACCTAAAAATAAAAATTGGAGTGTTTTAATAAAAAAAAAGTGTGTGTGTCAGTTCCGACGCACGACTACAGTTTACTGGTTTTTTCTATATTTTATATACTTTTATTCACTTCACTATATACAATAATATTAAATATCAATATTAATAGATATAAAAAAGTAGCATTTGCCATCTTTGATTTGAAAAGAACGTCATTTTCGTAATCAGTACCCCGAGAAACCTAGAACATGACACCCATGTAGATCTATCAAAAAAAATAATATTCGCCATCTTGGATTTGAAATTGCAAGTCATTTTCGTAATCAGCACCCCGAGAAACCTAGAATTTGATATCCGTATCGATCGATTTATATATCGCTGTAGGGTATATATTATATACCTATATATTTTATACAGAAATAACATATACGTGTATTATATACACATAATACTTACATGCGTAAGCTGCCCCGCAGCATACCCTATGCACGTCTTAATACTCACGACTGAAAAGTGACAGGCGCACCTGTCACTGTCACCTGTCACTGTCACAATAGGTTGTGCACAAAAAACATAACGCTGTCATTCGATGAATAGATTTTACTCTTCATATTTTTTTCATACCGGGGGCCTTATATGAAAATCGATTCTTAAGGAGTAAACTCCAAAAAAATATTGCAGCAAATATTGTATTTAAATTAAAACGCTACCGATGTAATTATGTATACTTTTTTTTCTTTATTTGTACGGTGTTGCTTGTTGATAAACATTACTTCTAAGCATTATTTTTCTAAGAATATCTTATGGCCTCCTGTGGCATGGCTACGTCATGACAGCGTGGATCATACGCGCTGTTGTCCACCTCGGAATCACATGGATGAACGACGGGAGCTCCCACTCTGCTCGTTCTCGACCCCGAAGGCGCCTTTAGTAGTCTCTTACGGGGTTACGGGGCGAGGAACATCTATAAATCATATTCTCTGACCTGGGGTAAAAGGCTGGTCGTGAACCTGGTCTATCTTTAAACTACACAATGTTCTAAAATGCCAAATTATTATTAATGCCTTTATTTTTATTATTTACTTTTATGCTTCTATTATTATTTTATTATTTGTATTTATTTCATTTAGAGGCTTCCCTGCTCTCTTTTGTTCTTCCCTGCTCTCTTTTGAATAAGTCTATTTATTACTGACCGATACAATATTGTAACATTTTAATAACATCATCTTGAAGGTTGCCAACACAAGAAATTATTATCTTGTAAAATGGAGGTAAAAACAACTGGAAATTTCGAAGTTTTTATCTCATCGGATTAATTTTTTCCACTCCCACTTTGGTAAGTATTAAAACAATCCAATAAAACTTATTAGTACTTACATTGACTTTGTGTTAATGGATGGAGCGATAATGGCCTTGGTGAATATGGCAAGAGGAAAACGTCTAAATGATTTAGTTGACGCGATTATTGTTACGTATTGAGTGCTGGTAGTTATTCATACTTGCAAGCTAATCAGAAACATACTAAACTAGCAATACAACACAGAGAAATCGCTCACTTGTTTGTGTCTAATTGACAGCAACATATTTAGTCAATTACCGACGAATGACAGAACACGTCGTCGCCTTTGTAAAGTAAACGTCGCAGTTGGCGAAAATATTTAAGTAAAAGTTCGAATAAAACGTATAATAACGTAACATATATTTCAGTAATGAAAATAATGAACTTATGATTATATATATTTTATTTCACCAAGACCCTTGATGTTACAATATGTTTAAGCTTAATTTCTGGAGATTTATAAAACCTAGTACTCTTATTTTTTTCTTCCTGTTTACTCTGAGACAGGTTTTCTCTTATTTTTACAATTTTTTAAGTTCTGGGTACAGCTGTTTTTGTGACACAGAGAATTGTAGTTCAAATATCCACTTATTTAATTCTTCTGTAAATATTTTAAAATGTTTGCTCGTACTTCACATGATAGTTAACTAGATTTAATATTATGTCAAATCCCATATTTAGGCCATAAAATCAGACAACAAAGAAACCATGACAACACCGATGTTTTGTATCGATGACTAAAACATCGGTACGTCGATAGTGTGAACAAAAATATTGCAAATCGATGTTAATATAATACATTTGCATGGCGTAAGAATCAAATTGAGCCAATGCGAGCCTTCAAGGTAAAATATTTATTTTGCAAAAATCTGAAATTTCTAAACGATTTTAAAATGTCAACTTATCAATGAACATTTCGAACTTTGACGAACGAAGTAGTTTTAGCTTTTATGCTAAAATGCCAACAATAATAGATATATTTGTTTTTGACATTTCATTTTAAATTGATGTTTTCAAATCGATGATCGAGATATCGATATTTTTTTATTTATCGAATATCGATATATACTTACCGATATTGATATTCATGACAACGTTTTGATGTCAATGATTTTCTTATATCTTTCATTTCTAGCAAGAAATAGCAAGTGTACACCAATCATTATCAAAATATCTTACAATACGTAACGTTACCGCCACTTATGAAACCTAAAAACTGTAGCGAAGATCATTTACATTATTGGCTATAATTATTTTGATAATGACTGTACCTAATTATTTACCTACCTACCTATTTATATATACAACAACTTATATTGTTCACAAGTTTCTGAAGATTTACTCACTTGTAAAAACATACAATGTTTTTATATTTTATTACCAGGAAATGCTTTGAAGCTGTCTCGAATATTCTTTCTGCCGATTTGTTTAAAAACCATGTTCTTTTTAAAGCAAGTATTTGTTTTGTATGACAGTTATAATGTTATTGCTTGCGATTTTCACTTTACTTGATACTTATTCATTTTATACATCTCTAGATTTTAAAAAACATTGATAATCAATAGAAAAAATTATAAAAAGCTGATCAAAGATTTCGCGGCGATATCTGTCGCAACAATTATGAACCAAAGAATATTGTAGTGTTTTATAGGTTGATTCTGTTGCCTGTGTTTTTGGGGACGACATAATTGGTTATGGAAACGATGACAAATATTATAACGGTTGGACCTTATGTCACAGCGAAACGTGTCCAAAACTGACATATAAAACTGTACTCTCTGCCTGCAAAAATATACAAGATTTTCCTACTTCGATCACTGCTTTTTTATGGCCTCTCAAAAAATAAACTTTTAGAAAATGCGTTATACGTGATTCCATTAACGTTGTGATGGCATTAACGTTAAAAGATTATCAATTTGTCGCGTATCAACATGGGATATTTCTTTTAAAACTTAATTATGGTGATGATAATGTTTCGGAAAGGTTTCGGAGGTAAAAAGTATAGAACTGTGATCTTCATAATCTCGAAGTGGATTTTTTATGGAATTTTTGCTTAAAACTTTCTGAATTTTACTTAACATTATAAGTTAATATTAAGAATTCAGCGATTTTTAATGAAAAACAGAGATAAAATCGTTTATTTCACAGCAGTTATCTGAAGTAATTTCTATTATAACTTCAGACAAATTCCTAAAAATGATGAGGCTTATTCCATCTACCTAGGGATAGAATGAGACTAATTCATCGGTGAGAAAAGAAACCCGTGTAGGTAGTGGACTAGTAAACTGGTTCCGCTTTGTCATTTATAAGCCCAAATAATTATTGTTAGAGGAGTCGTCACGGTTTGATTATATAGCCACTTGGTGCACTGTACACTCCGAATGCATCGCAGTATGAAATTATATAAAAACGTATTCAATACTGAGACAAATAATGAACATGCTAGTGGCGACATATAGCTGGATCCTACCACGATTCACAATGGCTTTTTTGAAACCCAAAATTGTTTAACAATCTTTCCAGTAATATTAAGAAAATATCTATTAACACAATTCGTAAATTTGAGTCTAAAAATGACAAACACTCTAACACTGATATATATATATATATTATGTAGTTGCAAATGACAGAGAAATGAGAACAGACAGTAGTATCGCTCGCCACATTAAACCAGAATGTTTTTATCACTGTCTGCTTTTATTAAAATAAGTTTACATGGAAAGGAAATAGAAACAAAACATCCCTATTGTCCCTCCATCGGCGAGTGTTCATTATATTTGTGTTCATTCCACTCGTTCAAGTTTATTGGCAGTAAAATGAAAGTGCTCACACGTAAATTATTCTGTTTGCGTGTTGCGAACATTGTGTTTATTGTTTATAATAAAATATGGGGATTTTCCATTGCTTGATTTAGTACGTCTGAGACGATTTTTAATGTGTAAACTAGCTTTAACCTATAACTATACAGTACCTGTATGGAATGTGACACTTTATCAGAGTTTTTCGAATCCTAGTTTTAATCGTTAGGATCTCATTTGCAAGACGTTTCCGTAACTTCATGTCTTCTATCATTTACAACCGAATACTAAAAATATGAAAAATTAAACATAGGTCGCTCAAAGATACTAAAATAGAATTCTTTAAATTTCTTATAAACTTAACATATATAGTCCAGGATCCACCGTCCATTTTTGCACTTGATTACTATCAAGCTAATTTTCCATGAGTAGCTTCATTTTGATGAGACGCCCAACAATTTCCTGTACGAAAACTCGATTGTGGTAGGTAATAGGGGTAGCAGGGATAAAATATGTTGATTTGATGATTCTCAAAAATTTATTACTAACTGGGTTCTTCTTGTTATATCTGATGATAATTATCTAAAGTATTCGAAAAATATTTGTCCTACAAAATGTAAGGTTTGATCAAAGTCCCCTCCTTCCAACATGTATCGATAATGAGATGAGGTCATAAAAAATGATTACTAACCAGCTGATTTTTTTTTTACTTAGTTAATATTTATAAAATTTAACAGTCATATTGTCCTACAAAAAGCGTGGTACGTTATCCCGGTTCTACGCTCAAAAGTAGTAGGACAGATCCTTGATCTAAAAATAATTACTATCAAGTTGAATTTTCGTGAATAGCTTCGTTTTGATGAGACACCCAACAATTTCCTGTGCGAAAATTCTCGATTGTGGTAGCTAACAGAGGTAGCAAGGATAAAATATGTCGATTTGATGATTCTCAAAAATTTATTACTAACTGGGTTTTTTTTGTAAAATCTCAAGATAATTATCTAAATTATTTGAAAAAATATTTGTCCTACAAAATGTATGGTTTCATCTAAGAGTCCCCCCCTTTCAATATGTATCAATAAGATGGCGATTATTGTTTTTTTGGATAAATCGACATAGGTATCATATTCTAGGTTTCTCGGGGTGCTAATTATGAAAATGATGTTCATTTTTAAATCCAAGATGGCGAAGATTACTTTTTTTTGGATAAATCGATATGGGTATCAAATTCTAGGTTTTTCGGGGTGCTGATTACGAAAATGCCTTTCATTTTCAAATCCAAGATAGTGAATATTACTTTTTTGGATAAATGGATATGGCTGTCAAATTCTAAGTACCTCGGGGTGCTGATTACGAAAATGACGATCATTTTGTAATCCAAAATGGCGAATATTATTTTTTTTGATAGATCTACATGGGTGTCATGTTCTAGGTTTCTCGGGGTACTGATTACGAAACTGACGTTCATTTTCAAATCGAAGATGGCAAATGCTACTTTTTTATATCTATTAATATTGATATTTATTATTATTGTATACAGTGAAGTGAATAAAAGTATATAAAATATGGAAAAATCAGTAAACTCCAGTCGTGCGTCGGAGCTGACACAAAAACTTTTTTCTTCTTCTTTTATTTTTATTTATTTTTTTTAAATATTGAGCAGGCACTAAGGATTATTTTATTAGTTATTTTGATTATTATTTTTGATTTCATAAATTATTGTCATTTTTATTGAATTATTATATGATATATTTGATATGATTATTTAATGATGTTTGGAATTTAGTTGATGTAATGATTTAGTTGATCTAATGATCGTTAGTACTGTGCACAAATCTGAGTAACGTATACGGATCCTCACGACACAGGCTGTGCTTGGTGTGGGGGTCGCCGTATTTAATCTACATGAATAATCTGTTTTTGGTAAATAAATTATTATTATTATTTTATTCATTTCGAGACTTACTTCATTTGATGCTCTTAAGGATTAAAAAAAACTACTTATAAGTTCTCTCCATTAAGAGATGATTTAGTTTAAATTTCATAATCCTGGCTTCAATAATTTAAGTTAAAAGCTATTAAGACATTTTTATAAACTTCAGAACAGAAACGTTACTAAAACCTAAGTTTCCACAGGAGGAATAAGTGCTTTAGAAGAAACTGTAGCGACGAGAGGCTGCTAAATGACAGATTCCAATCGTAACTTTATTTCATCCATGCCGCTTCCTATATGCCTTATGACATTCACGCACTTAGCGGGTGTTGAGGGAATAACAACTTGATGCAAAATTTGCACATTAATTAAAGATAAAAATAAAACGTTACGCCAACGATTGTAAAAAAGTCGCTACAAAACGTTAAGCTAACAGCTGTAATTGGTTGATTACAAATAATAATGATAGGGGTAATGTGAATGTGGCTAGGTTCTTTACTTTGAAAAGAAACAACACTGAAAGTACGGAACTAGAGAAAACGAAAACTATAGACGGAAAAGATAGTACTAGTTCTAGATAGAAATTATACAGGTGTAACTTTGCGGAAATCCATTTCATGTTTATTTCATTAATTGTTATAATTGTTAGATACATTTTGTGGAACTAACTTACAGTGGCGGTATTCCCGGATCGTTACGACTTAGGGACCTTTAAGAAATGAGCCTACTCTTTCCTTAAAGGCCGGCAACGCACTCGGAATTCTTTGGACGTTGTGGGTGTCCATGGGCGGCGTGATCACTTTCCATCAGGTGATACGCTTGCTCGTTTGTCCTCTCTGATATAAAAAAAAAACCTTCCGCCCAAAATTCCAAAATTATCAATAGACACGTATTTCACCTCTCAACGAAGCATCCTCAGGATATTCCAGAGACCGGATTGCGAATAATTATATTGAACCAGCCAATCAGCTCCGAATATTATATTGGATTCGTTACTGGTTGGCTGATCGAGCCTGATCTCTGGAACATCTTGAGTATGCTTCGTTCAGAAGTGAAACATATATTGATTGATAAATTAGGAATTTTAGGTGAAAGAAAGCTAGAAATTATATGAGTTTATCACATTAGTCCTTGTTATCAAAAAACAAACGCATGTGACCACCTGCTTATTTTCACGACATTCAGTGATCATAGCGGTCCTGCTGTTGCGAGTGGCATTGAGTGTTGAATACATGTTTCGTGTATTCGACACGTGCGTGCGTGCAAGCTTGTGCACTATTGACCAACAGAACTTATGATTATGCCTAATTTTTTTTTATGGCGGAGAGATCGCACCTGTTGGAAAGCGATTACCGCCGGCCATGGACACTCACAATATCCGGAGAATCACGGGTACAGCCTATGCGTTATAGTAGGTCATATCATCCTGATATAACATCTTAATTACAATAATTGTGGCTTCATAACTGGGTTAAGATACGAAGCCACAAATATTATGTTCATATTTATATACGTATCATGTCTTTTTATTTTTTTTATGTATGTTCGAGCACAACTTCTTTGTTTATGAACCGATTTTGATGATTCCTTTATATCACTGGTTCCCAAACTTATTTTGTCTACTGAGTCGAGAGCTCATGCAGTCGTTGTCTAAGATGCCTCCTAGCTAAATGAAATTACAAATCACCCCCAGAGCTCTACACAACGCCCCCATTTTTTTTCTGGGTCTCTTACCGCCCCCCTTTAGGCCTGCAGCGCCCACAAGGGGGCGTTATCGCCCACTTTGGGAATGGCTGCTTTATATCATTTCGTTCCAGAATTGACAAAAAGTTAATTGTAGATCTACCTACTATATAGATATTTATTTAAGGCCAAGGTCAACCAAAAGGGAAAAATAAGTAACTGTGCAAGAAAAAAACTAAACCGACTTCAAATGAAAAGCACTGAAAAGTACGAATTAATTATCCTTTACTAATTCAAACTTAAGTACAAAAATAACTGCACAAATATGATTTAAATAATTATATTGCCATAACGGCAACGATAATGTTAGGGCGTCCCCCGAAAGCGACGTACACCGGTCTGTCCCCGCTGGTGTGTGCAGAGTGCAGTTCGGCGTTGGGGACCGCCACCCAACATGCTGTGCACCTAGCGGCGGGAAGTGGAGGGAGGAGTGCAGAGTAGCTGCGTGGAATGTGAGAGGTGGGATTGAGGAGAAGATGAATGAAGTAAGTGATATTATGGAAGAGAAAAGATTGGATGTGCTATGTTTGAGTGAAACCAAGCGAGGCGGCAGTGAACTTGCCGACTTGCCCGGAGGAGGCATCGCTTTGTGGTCAGGGGTACCACAAGGAGATAGGGGATGCCAAGGGGTAGGCGTTTTACTGTCCTCTCGTATGGTTAATTGTATGACTGAGTATGAATGTGTAAATCCCAGACTGCTCTGGGTAGGCCTCAAGATTGGGTTGACAAGAATTTTTGTTTTGGCAGTATATGCCCCAGTGTCCTCTGTCGGTTTGGCTGAACTAGAGCAATTCTGGAAGAATGTTAGAGAAGTTCTAGCGACGGTTGAAGAGAACGAAAGAATTGTTGTGTGTGGAGATATGAATGGATGGGTTGGGACAGCTCGAACAGGATTTGAGTCTGTCCTAGGCAAATATAGAGATAAGAGAGTGAATGACGCTGGTAAGATTGGGTTAGGACTGTGTATGGAAAAGGATCTTTTTGTGGCTAATACCATGTTTCGGTACAAAAGAGTCCATCAGTACACGTGAGAAAGAAAGGGTGCGAGAAGTATGATTGATTTATTCCTGGTGGATAGCAGACTTAAGAAGCAGGTAATGGACACAAGAGCGTTAAGAGGATCCGATCTCGGGACGGACCACTTTCTGGTGATAACCAGAATAAGGGGTCTGTTCGCAGCATAGCGACATCGCGTAGTGTCCAAACCTGCAGCGGTTAGCCGCATTAAAAG
This sequence comes from Zeuzera pyrina, assembly GCA_907165235.1. Taxonomy (NCBI): domain Eukaryota; kingdom Metazoa; phylum Arthropoda; class Insecta; order Lepidoptera; family Cossidae; genus Zeuzera; species Zeuzera pyrina. The sequence continues at coordinate 3,177,573 of OU015619.1, read as the reverse complement.
CTGGAAACTGGAGGATGTGACCACCAGGAATGAATATGAAAGGGTATTATCCAGTAAGCTTGATGATAGATTGAAAGTGATAAGCGAGGATGTTGAAGAATGTTGGCAGAATCTTAGAGATAGTATGATTGAGGCTGCGAAAGAAGTGTGTGGAATGAATAAGATTGGGAACGGCAAAAAGCGTGATGTGTGGTGGGATGATGAGGTGAAAGTGGCTGTGTATAAGAAAAAGAAAGCATGGCGAGACTACCTTGCTACTAATGACTTTGGTATGAAAAATTTGATGAAAGATAGGTATAAGCTGCAGAAAGCAGAAACGAAGGCACTAGTGAAAGAGAAGCGTGAAAGGTGTAGGGTGTTAGATGAAAACAAGATGTCGGAAAACTTCGAGGAAAATTCTAAATTATTTTGGAAAGAAGTACGTAAGTACCGAAGTGGTCCGGCACCTCGCAGAATGAATAAAGTGCGTTCGAAAGAAAACAACCTGCTTACAAATAAAAAGGATGTTCTGCAGCGATGGAGTGAATACTATGGAGAACTGTATGAGAGTGGCGACTCCGTCTTTGATACTGAGAGCGATTCTAATGAATTGCGACACTCGGGCCAGGGACTGGAGGATGCCATTAGTATGAAAAAGATTGAGAAAGTGATAAGAAGTTTGAAATGTGGAAAGGCTGCGGGAATTGATGAGGTGACTGCTGAGATGATCAAGTATGGTGGTCCTAGGGTCTGGGATGCCTTCTGTGCACTCTGCAACCTTTGTTGGCAGAAGGGGGAGGTTCCAGAGGACTGGCGCACGGCAGTCATAGTACCTCTATATAAAGGAAAGGGTTCCTACCTAGACTGTGCGTGCTATAGGGCCATCAGCTTGGTCAGCTTAGCGAGTAAAGTCTGTACTAAAGTATTGACTGAACGTATGAAAAGCGTTTCAGAAAGATATTTGTGGGAGGCGCAAGGTGGTTTCAGGAACGGTAGGGGATGTATGGATTTTCTCGCTTCGCGTAATTATGGGAAGGTTTCTGGCTATAGGCCAGAAAGTTTTCTGCGCTTTCGTGGATCTAGAGAAAGCATTTTATAGAGTAGTGCGGAAGAAATTGTGGAGTTTTCTGCCTGAATATCGCGTGGAGGGCTCCTTACTGCAGGCTGTGAGGTCATTATATCGAGACCACAGAGCCTGTGTAAGGATAGACGGTGACATGTCGCCCTGGTTTGAAGTCTGTTTTGGTGTCAGACAGGGCTGCGTGATGTCTGCCTGGCTATTCGTGCTGTATTTGGACAGTTGCCTCCAGAGATTGAAAGGTAATATGAATGGTATGGGATGTGGTGACACAGTGGTAAACTGCTTATTGTACGCTGACGATGCTGTGCTAATAGCACCATCAGAAGCAGAGTTGCAGACACTAGTCACGTGCATGTGCTAAAATGGCCATCCACAATGCGGTGTTGGTGCCAACTTTGTTGTACGGTAGTGAGGCGAGGATATGCCCAAAATCGAGTGAAAGTATGTTAAATGCTGTGGAGATGCGGTCTCTCAGAAATATGTGCGGTGTGACGCTTGCTGACAGGATAAGCAATGATGAGATACGCAGTATGACAGGGTTGCACAACAGTGTTATTGTAAAAATGAATAAAGGAATGCTTAGATGGTTCGGGCACATGGAAAGAATGAGTGATGAAAGACTGACGAAGAAAATCTATAGAGCTAAAGTGAGTGGTAAAAGAAGCCAAGGAAGATCAAGGCTGACTTATGACGACCAAATAGCTAGAGTGTTAGCCGACGGAAATGTCAAAAGCACTCGCATACCTAGGCGAAAATGTGTGAGGAGAATGATGAGATTTGAGGAAGCGAAAGAGGTGTGTAAGGATCGCAACTCCTGGCGCTCCGTCCTCTCTGACTACCCCGTTGGGGATACAGCGTGAAGATATGTTATGTTATGTTGTTATGTTATATTGCCATAAAAAGTTTCATACAAAGTTCGGCCCTCCTTCCCCCCGATTTTCCCCTTTTAAATATGAATTTTCAAAAATCCTTTCTTGGCCTGATATCTGCTATCTATCAACTGCCTATCTGCCAAATTTTAGCTTATACGATTTCTCTATATTTATTATCTTTACAACTTTATCTCACCCTCTTTTAAGAGTAGTTTGAAAAAAACAAATATGCATACGTTAATTATTAATTATAAACTATAATTCTGGAAAGTTTGAAGCAAATTGGACGACACAATAAAAAGTTTCATACAAAAATTACCACTCCCCTCGCCTCACCCCCTATACATTTTTCGCAAGAAAAAGTAGCCTATAACCATCTCCATAGTTTCATCTGTGTCTATACCAAAATTCATCAGAATTAATTTTGCAGTTAGGCGTGAAAGCGTAACAAATAAACAAACTCACTTTCGCATTTATAATATTAGTTAGGATAGGAAATTAGGATTAGGATAGAATTTTATTTGACTGTCATTGAAGTTGATGCCAAATCAATTTGCAACAGCAGGTCAAAGGCAACAAGAAAAGTTTGGTAGGCTTGGAACCCCGGACCAAGAAACAGAGATAGACGGAGCCATAACAAGTTACCACACTTACCACCGTGTGTCAAACGAATTTTCCTGTCTTTTTCTTTCTCATTGAGTGTAACCACGAGTAAAACAGTTAGCTATAGTAAATATGGCAGCCCCGCCGTACTCTCAGTGTATTTCGTGTCAGCTTATAAGTCAGTCGTGAAATAATTATTTGCAAAATATTCGTATGTGTTAAGGCGCTCCCCCAGGCGAACAGGCAAATGTATAGAGCACCTCATACTAGAATTCGTAAAATTCTTCATGTAATCTATTAATTATCGATTTTACTTATAAAAAAGGGTCTATTGAAAAAATTAAAATGGTCAAGTTTTATATCATGAAATTATCTATACATTAGTGTATATCGCAAGTAAATATAACTTCTATTTATGACGTAGATGCACGTATTTATAATTTTTAGGCTTTCTTTTGAATACAGATTTCATATATAACTGAAAAATATGAGATGGCAAAAGTGTTGTTAAAATGTCGAAGATTATTACAATATTTTCATTACTTTTTATATATTTTTAAATAATGAGAAGATAACCTCTAAAACTAGGAAAAAATATATCATTTTCAGCCGGGTATCGTTGTATTGTGACCTTTCCTAGTCACACACACACTAGTAAAAATTTAGAGACACGGTCAACAAAAAAGGGAAAACAGATGAGCATCGTCTATTGTGACAACTTGGTTCGAACTTGGCACCGACTTCATTAACTGTCCAATTTAATTATAACGGTGTTTGTATCGTAATTATTAACTTACTTGTATTTGAGTTTTGATTAGTAAAGTATAATTATTTTGTACTTTTCAGTGTATTCCTTTTGAAGTCGGTTTAATTTTTTTTCAAAGTTATGTTTAACAATAACTAATTACATACGGCAGACTTTTCAAATTCATTATGCACCTATCAAATAAAATATATTAGCAACCCTAGGAAGTGTACGCGGTAAATAGTGTCAGGCGGATGTTTCGCTTCTCTGGTTTTTATTTTATACTGTCTTTTGACGCAAAGTTTCACGCCATTTAATACTGATAAGATATTTAACAGTCATCGCTTTGGCGCACGTGTAAGTAGTGGAATGAACTTCCGTCCGAGTATTTCCATGAGGATATGATAGGGTTTAAAATGAGCACTTAAATGGCATTTTTGGAGATCCGGTTTCAGGTAAGCAGGTTATTGATCTACAACTGAGCGGATAATGTATTTCGGTTGAGATATCTCTCTGTTTTTAAGCCACGACTTTTTTAAACTGGCCATTAGACATGGGACCTATTTCATTTTATTTCATTATACTTAAAATCGTTTCATTGCCTTTCCTTTTTTTTCTTTCAAGATTACTGGTCAGTAGATGTCGGGTTAGTTTATTGATTAATTAAGGAGCAACATCAAAAAACCCCGAAGAAATAGTAAGCAAATACCAATAAATATGCAAATAGCACATAGTCACTAAGCACAGCACTTTTTTTAAATATCTTTAACTATAACCACCATTTTTTTTTTTATTTCTAAACTTTTATTTACATTAACAAAAAGTACATACATATGTTAATATTTACAAACTTAAAACTACACATTATCTTAAATAATAAACTTCCTCAAAGTTGCCGCTTAGAAAGCTGTCATTGCTCAATGTACCCAGCAGACTGGCAGCATTGCCTCTTTGAATAGCCAAACTGATTGGTTGGCGGAAGAAGCTGCCAGCCCGGCGGTCTCCCGAAGCCTCGACCAGTCTCTTACAAATATCAGAAACCAGTCGATGGGCTTCGGGGCCCCAGGGACTCAAAGTTTCGACTGCAAAGGGCGTAAATATGAAACTCTCAGAGAGAGTCGCATACTTACGCCGCTTCAAGTTCTCGGCAGTGCTGGCCGCGGCACCTGCTGACTTGGAAGTCGCCGGCACATGGGAAACAGCAAGTGTATCGACACAAGTGGCATCCCACACCAGCGATCTTCCAAGTTTCCAAGGAATGAGCGTCAAACCATCCGGTCTCCCGCCGTCGCTGCGCGCAATACCTACAGGCTCTAAGACTGCAGGAACGCCAGCGGCGACAAGAGCCCGCCGAATGACGTCATTCAAGGCAGCATGTCGTGACATGCGGCCCGCACTACGTAAACAGGATTTCTAAACTAAAAAAACACGCTTTTATCACGCACTTTAAATTAATTAAAAAAAAAAACAAAAAACTAGTTTTATCACACACTAAATATTAAAAAATAATTAAATTAAATAAACTTTTATTTGTTACGATATATGCACGTTAGCCTTGCCAACATTTTAACTTCATTGTACAGTAAACTTAAATATATTATTCGATACGTGACGGATGATAGATATGCTAGGTAGTTATTAGTAAACTTATCACTTCTTTTATGTCCGAAGATTAATTTAAAAAGTGTGGAGCGCTTTGTCTAAATTAATTAAAAGTACACATAACCAAAAAGCGCTCCATGCTTTTTGATTTAGTCATTGGACATAAAGGAAGTGATAAGTTTACTAATAACTACCTAGCATATCCATCATCCATCACATATTGATTAAAAAAATATATGTTTGCGTGTTGACTCTACAACGAAGTAAAAATATTGGTAAGAGTAATATGCATAATGTTTTTTTTTAATTAAAATTTAGTGCATGATAAAAGCATGTTTTTTACTTTTTTTTAAACTATAACATTTTATTTTATGCTTTTCAGTCTGAAAATAAATTTAACATGATTATTACTGATTCAGAATACATTTAAAGTTCGGTTAGCTAGTCCGCCGTCTTTGGGAGTCCGCCATATTGAATTTAGAGTGACGTCATTTTATTTTTCATATTCTTCATAAATATGGTTTCATTACATGGTTTCAGTGACATAACAATGTCACTATGGCTTCATCGTTTCATTCTCTGACCAAGAATCACATTGGATGGAGTCATAATGAGTTGCCGTTCTTATCGTCGTGTGTCGAACGAATTTTCGTGTCTCTATTTCTATCTCATTGAACGTAACCACGAGTAAAACAGCTAGCTATACTATGGCAACCTCGCATTGGTCGGTGTAATTCATGTCAGTTTATGACCGACTCAACGTACATAATATTGCAGTACTGAAATAATTGTTTGCAAAATACTCGTAAATCCACAAAAATAAAAAATGACATTTTTAGCTGTTAGTCTATTCGACAAGTTCAAAATGGTGTTAAATCTTGATAAAGATCCTAAAAATATGTGCCATAGCTCATTCGATTTGGAATAATATCTAGAAAAATGTATTTTAAGGTTTTTATAGCACATAAAAAATTGTAAAAGTTATTAACAAATTAAGATGAAAAAAAAAGTTATTTAGCTTTTTGCCTATAATTCAAAAACTAAGACTAACTAACTACTAAAAAAACTAAGACTAAAAACTAACATTTAAGAAATTCAAAAATAAAGATTCTTAAAATAGAGGAAAATTTCTAAAAAAAAAGTCCTATCTCTCGGAACTCTATCCATTATTTACAATTTTAATTTAACGCTGAACATAGGGCCAAACTGGTTAGGTGGCCAAATTGTGTCTCTGGTATATCCTGAGGATGCTTCGTTGAGAGGCGAAGCACGTGTCGATTGGTGATTTTTAGAGTTTGAGCGGAAGATAGCTAGAGATTTTAGGAATTTATCACATTTAAATAATGGGGCTAAAATTTTTTCTTCTTGGAGCCCTTTTTATATGTATACTTAACAAGATTACGAGATAAAAGTTTTTAAAGGTTTTATAATTTGTGCATTATAATTTTATAAAGTTAACTTAGAATGAAAAGTCGACAAAATGTCGTTAAATTTTTTTTTAATCAAATGTTGTTATTGCTGTTTCTGAATCTAACAATGGCATTAAGTAACGTTCAGAAAAATTTTTCTACGTCATTTTTCGATAATTTTTTTTATAAACAAATAAACAAGTAGAATATTAATAAAACATTTTTTTACTGTTTTGTTGTCATTGCAAAATGATGATTCAAAAAAAAAGTTTTGATTAAAAAAATTTATTTGTAGTTCGTAATCGTTTTTTTATATTTATTATTTTATCTTTAAAAATAATATAATAATTATTTTAGTCTTTAAAAATCATAATTGGCGTTTCTCAATAGGTTAGAAATAAAATGGTTTTTTAATAAATTATTTGACTGTTAGTTCTAAAACTAAAAAAATTACAAAAACAACCATTTGTAACAAAATTGCGAAAAAAATTTCGTTTTAAAAAGTGTTACAATAAATCCAAAGTTTAGAAATTATATTCTATAGATACATAGATAGATTCTATAGATTTACTATATGGTTTTAGTGACATAGCAATCTTTATATATAAAAGGCGATGTATGTATGTATGTTCCTTATGGACTCCGAAACGGCTGGACCGATTTCGATGAAGTTTTCAGGGAATCTTCAGATTGGCTTAGCGGGTGTTCCTGTAAAGTTTGGTAGCGATCGGATCAGTAGAATTTTTTTTTTGCAGTATCAAAATAATTATAAAAACTGTTTAATTTATTTTAACTTCAATCTATCTTCTATATATATAAAAGGCGATGTATGTATGTATGTATGTATGTTCCTTATGGACTCCGAAACAGCTGGACCGATTTAGATGAAATTTTCAGGGAATCTTCAGATTGGCCTAGCGGGTGTTCCTGTAAAGTTTGGTAGCGATTGGATCAGTAGAATTTTTTTTTGTTTTTTTTTTTGCAGTATCAAAATAATTATAAAAACTGTTTGATTTATTTTAACTTCAACTAACGCCCAGTGAAACGGGCCGGGTTTGCTAGTGTCACTATAAAATAAAATGTCATTTCGCCTACTACTAGAATTAGCGTCACTTTCATTTTTGCATTGCTTTTGGAAGATTCTTAATTATATATCTCATAGATATTCCATGTATAACTTACATATCCTTGTATGTTTTTATACCTCATTCCTAGGCGTATTTTTAACTTTTTAAGTAAATAATCAGTACTGTTTATTTTTCATAGTATCTAACAATAAAATTATCATATGTGAGGTTCTTAGAACAGTTTTATAGTTACAAGCTATCAAGAGTTGCTGTTGTAGTTGTGTTTTTGTACGAGGGTTTTTAGTTATTAGCGTTCCGTATCAGTCACAATATCGTCACGTTTCTTAGTACTTTTAGGCCGTATTGTATCCTATCACTGGATGTGGCATCCAACATGTGGCAAGTTGGACAATTTAAACTCGTCCCCCGACAAGTTTTTACACCGAATATTTCAATGGCTTCCTGGACCATTCTGGATATGTACGGCATTCTGTCGAGAATATTTCTGGGTCGTGAAATTCAATACAGTGATTAGGGCCTGCTTCCGATATATGTTCTGCAATTAGCGACTTCTGTGCGTCATTATTCTTCACCGCTCTAATGTGCTCCTTGATACAGCACAATTAGATCATAAACTGAAATTAAAAAAAAAAGGAATCAAGCCTCGCTTCCTATCAGTTATGGGGCCTGGCCATACGCAAAATCTCGAGAGTGTCACTGCCTGCTTTTCTTTCGTTAGCCATGAAAAATCTTTTCCTATTTTTTTTGTTCGCCCATCCTTATGATCGATTGAGGTGCCGTGCTTGACAGATGCTGGAAATGCCTGGTTAAGTGTCTGTCTGATTACTAACCTGCCTACCTCGATCTTTTCAGAAACACTGGGATAAGCCTCTACGAGACTGTCGCGCTGGCTGGTTCTTCCGCCAACGAATCAGTTTGGCTATTCAAAGAGCTAATGCTGCCAGTCTGCTGGGCACCCTGAGCAATGACGACTTTCTAACCGGAAACTTTGAGAAAGTCTACTATTTAAGATAATGTTTAGTTTTAAGTTTATAAATATTAATGTAAAATAAAACCACCACAAATGTAACAATCATATTGTTACATTTCTTTTTAATAAAAAATATTGTCGCGTGTTATATTTTTTAATGAACTTTCTGAACGCACTTTATGATTTCTTTATAAATGCACGCACGCTCATTATGTAACAGCATGCGACAGCCAAAATCGCGCGATGTCTGCTGTCAAAGCGAGAATTTGCGTAATGTAATTTGCATAGTGGCGCTAAATCTACAGCGAAAAGTGCATTTTACGGTCATAGAATAATAGATACGCAGTCGTCATACATGATACTAATCTTTTATTACATTTATTCACCGGTTGCGCAGTGATCGCGTGGCTGTCGCTGTCTGCAAATTTTTAGGTAATAACTCCGCCGGTTTGCTCCGCACCGGCTGCATTTGTGTTGTCCTTTGTGGCTATATTTTCTCAGACAATCTTCGGAACTTTTAATTTACTGCAGTCATTTCTTTTTCAGACGCTTATAGTCCAGATTTTGTATCTTAGTGCATCCTTTTTTTTTTCTTAGTTTCATCTTTCGTTTTGGTTTTACCGCTAGTTTCTCATATGCCACCTGATTTTAGTACCTCTGGTTAGTAATTCGAAAAAATTGTGGTGGTTTTAGTCTGGGGAGATTAATACTTACTTTAATAGTACAATTCTCTGTTTTACATTGAAATTTACTTCAATTGTTGTATATTACATTAGACGAGTTTCCTTGCAATAAGGGAAATTTCATAAAATGACAACCCACGATCGCCCATTGGCTATTTCTTCGGAGATCGAGGTACTGGATTTCGGTAAGATTCGGCTGCCTTCGTGACAGCACCAACGTACATTTCGATAATATAATATAATATTTACATTGCATTATTGTTGTTTGGATATTGTATCTAACTCCTAATTTTGATTGAATGAAGATATTTTATTTATTTATTTATTTAACAATTTATGTACACATAATACAAATACAAATAAAAGAAGAAAGTATGACAAGAAAATAATGTACAAAGACACTGCTTATTTCATGAAGAAATCTCTTCCAGCCGACCTGCGATGGGAGACATAATATTTAGAAGTAAATTTAGTGTGTACAACTTACATTTATACTTATATACCCATAACATATATATATACACACACATACACACACACACACACATACAAATACATAATTATATATACATATAAACAAATCTACACACATACCCAAGACGTGTACATATACAAATGAATAAATATATACTATGTAAATTAATATAATTATATAATTCCACAATCTAACAGCATGTACAGAGAAGGAATGCGAAAAGAAAACAGATTTATGGGACGGAAACTTTAGAAGAGTTCTAAGATGTGCTCTGCAGGGAGCGTCTAGAGGGCGTGCAAAAGAGAACCGCTCCCGTAAGTAGGTTGGAGAAGATTGGTTATGAAGAATATTGAAGAGGATAATTGTGTGCTTTGGATTCTTTTTTGTTTTTCCGTTTGATTTTTGATGGATTTTGTATAATGTCGACGTTTTTCATCAGTACATATTGAATGTTTTTTGATATAAGGTAGTTTCATGGATTGTTAATTCACCGCGTCGAGTGTAATTTTGATGTTTAATTATCATAGTTTATTGCAGATTTTGCGTTGAATATAGAACTGTGGCAATATTTAACCCTCTGATGTGAAGTGACGTGCGGTCGGAGTTGATACCAAACAGAAATACTGGTTGGCTGGTCGCCTTTCCTCCAAAAGGTATATCCATTATCATTTTCCTTATTTCGCAGAAATTATGACGACCGCCTTAATAATGTTGTGGCACTGACTAGCACCGGTCTTTTCTTTTTCGCATCGCGTTTTAATTTTTTAACTTTTCAACTTTGTTGGAATTTCAGGAGGTTTCTAGTGACGGACTTCCTGCGGCCGTCTCAACATCGCGGAGTCTTGCAGTCCCGCCGGCTTTAACTCCAGATAGGTTGTTCCCGTTAACCTAAATATAACTAAATAGAACTATAAATTTAAATATTTCATCAGTTTGACTCTGTTATCGCCAGTGGCGCCTAACGTTTAACCTAACGCCTAACGTTTGGCCTACCCAGCGTAAACTATGCAACCCTCACCCATACTAAATGAGTCTAGCTGGCATATCTTAGTGTAGAGTATCTTATATCGATTTACATAATATATGGATAAAAAAAAACAAAAAGAAAATAAATTTATTAGTACCTTTTTTCATAGTTTTGTTTCAATTTCATAACATATAAACAAAATTAATTAAAAAAAGGTATATATGTATGTACTGATTTGTGTCAATAAAGATGTAAAAAAAAATTAAAATTATACATACATACATATTCTCAAGCTGTATCCATAACGGGGTAGTCAGAGAGGACGGAGTGCCAAGCGTCGCGGTTCTTACATACTTCTTTCGCTTCCTCAAATCTCATCATTCTCCTCACACATTTTCGCCTAGGTGTGCAATTTAAAATTATTTAACAATATATCCTCTTTTTCCGTAAATGTTATGGAATCTTAAGTTGATACGCGTCTGAGAAGGTCCTGGCCGGTTTTTCGTATTATATGTCCACATTCGCCAGTAAACACTAATATCAGGTGGATCGTTGAAATGCGATGGTTCTAGTGACTAAGATAAATGACTTTAGTTGAAAAATGTTTGCGTCCTTCCGAGCAAACAATTTGCGAAGAGAAAGGTAAAATGCGAGCCAATTCTCTATTTCTCAAAACTTTTATATTACTCTATACCCTATGGAGGTCGTATACCACTTAATTCTTCGCCAAATTAAAAGAAACTGCAAAAAGAATATCAGTAGACACTCTTAAACAGCAATAGCTACTATGTGTCTTCTTGATGACTCATACTTTGTCAGTGGAAATCGAATTAATGAATGTGTCCGATTCCCCTAAGATATCATAGGATTGTTTGTATTCCCATTCAAAAAACGATGTTCTTCGATAAGTGCAACTCTTTTTTCTTAAAGACTCATAGAGGGGAGAAAAGAATTTGAATAAGTTACACGAATTGATTCTTAATGTTCTGCGCGCAAAGAGGTCAAATGAAATAATTGTACTAATAAAAAACGTTACTGGCTGATGATTACTTGGAAGGCGGAAGCCACGCGCCATAAAAAAAATTAAAAATGTTATGTTTCTTTGTACCTACTTTTATCTCAACTTTTACATATCGAATAGCGTCTTCTATTACTCTTCTCGTAGATATGAATGAAAACTAGAGTGAGTGAGAGTTACTCGGTAGTAAAATTATTTTTTTATCTTGGGCGCCGTACAGGAGCCTCGCTAGCCAATAGGGCTCTCGGGGTTCTACTCTAGAGTCCTTCGCTCCGCTCTGGACTCAAAATAGCGCCTCGCCGTAAAAATATTATTTTCTAATATGTTCTGTAATCTACTATTTCATTCATCTATTCAAATACAATGATTGGCTTTTCGATAAATGCGATCAAAAGTTTAGGTAAGAAATTTAACTGGAACAGAACGGGGAAATCCGAATCTGTAAGAGATACAGGGGAATACAATACAATACAATTCTGCTATTATAAATATTTTGGTCAAGCATGAGATGTTTATAACTATTAGTAAAATTGGCAATTTTTTTTAATGCGGATAGTCGGTTTCATGTAAGCATCATTTCATCGTATCGGAAGAAGAAAATCTGGACAGTAGAAGTAGATCAATAAAATATTTTTCATACAGTACGGTACGAGGAAATCCGAATCTTTAAGAGTTATACCACTTTAGGAACAATTCGTTTTTTTTTTGTGTAAACAATTTTGGCATTACAAATTTTTTATTCAAGCGTGAGTTGTCTATAGAAATTAGTAAAACTGCCAATTTTTTTTAACGCGGATCGGCTCAGTTTCATGTAAGCATTATTTTTTCATCGTATCGGAACAAAAAAAATTTGGACAGCACAGCAGTTGGTGATAAAATATTTTTTCATGGAATAGGAGAATCCAATGTACTAATTGGTAGTCCATTTACTCGGAATTTACTCGGAAACAATTCATTTAAAGTGACAAAACCTTTTTTGTGCTAAAGAGTATTCTATATAGTATATATATTTATATTGCGTGTAGGACGTATCGACACGAAATTCAGTTAGGAACATTTTAAATGAATTGTTCCCGAGTAAGTCGACCCGAGATATAATTGTTGCTGCGACTGTTGTGACCGTGTAAGATTTGAATGACTTGACCGTTTTAGTTCATATTTCCACAATATGTTTTGCTTTTTCCAGACGACGGCTCATAACTTTGTTAAGATTTGATAGGGGATGCCGTATTACAATTTCGTGGGTGCAACTGATAAGTACAACTAGTAGTAACGTATTATAGTATTTATGCAAAAATGGGTATAGACATATTATTTTCTGTTACATCACAACTTTAGCAAGTAACATACATACATATATACATATTTTCACCCCGTATCCCTAACGCTACCCCGGACGCTTGCGGCGGTCCTACATACTTCTACAATTTTTTTAAATGCGGATCCAAGCGTCGCGGTCCTACATACTTCTTTCGCTTCCTCAAATCTCCTCTCCATCATTCTCCTCACACATTTTCGCCTAGGTATGCGAGTGCTTTTGACATTTCCGTCGGCTAACACTCTAGCTATTTGGTCGTCATAAGTCAGCCTTGATCTTCCTTGGCTTCTTTTACCACTCACTTTAGCTCTATAGATTTTCTTCGTCAGTCTTTCATCACTCATTCTTTCCATGTCCCCGTACCATCTTAGCACTCCTATCTTCATTTTTACAATACCACTGTCGTGAACCCTGTCATACTGCGTATCTCTGCATTGCTTATTTTGTCCGTAAGGGTAACACCGCACATAATTCTAAGAGATCTCATTTCTACTGCATTTATCTTTCTTTCGATTTCGGGCATATCCAGGCCTCACTACCGTACAATAAAGTTGGCGCCAACACCACAATGTGTATGGCCATTTTGGGTGAGTTAGATATATTTACGCTGCCTACCAATACGGACAGAGCACCGTTCACTTTATTGCCGACTGCTACCCGTCGAAACATCTACATCCAGCTCACATCTACCATCCCTCATAAACGCATTCCCCAGATATGCAATTTCGTTCACTTGTTCTAGACATTTTCCATTTACCCAGATATCACATTTTGTCTGTACATCTTCTCTTTCAAACATCAGAGCCTAAGTTTTATTCACATTCATATCCAATCCTTTCACTTCACAGTCTTCTTTCATGGCCGTAACTAGTATCTGCAACTCCGCTTTTGATGGTGCTATAAGTACAGCATCGTCAGCGTAAAATAGGCAGTTTACCACTGTACCATCACATACCATACCACTCATACTACCTTTCAATGTCTGGAGGCAACTGTCCAAATATTTAACTATAGCAAATATCCAAATAGTAATTAACAAATTATAGTAAACTTTAATGAAGTAAACTTTATTAATTGTAATTATTAATCTCGACGAATTTCTAATACGTATTGGAACAGGTAAAGGAAACAATGAAATACATTTCATTATTTTGTTGAAAGTATTGTTTCTAAATACTGATAGAAATGTTGGAAATAATAAGCGTTACGCTTATTGAACTGTTGCTAAGGTAAGTAGGTTTGTCTTATATTGTGAAGCTTCCAAGTATGATGACAGATCAATTCAGGAAAGGAATTTAAAAAGGAATTAGAAGGTTTAATAACAAACTGCTAGCAAAATTTTGTGACATGTGTATAATAGGTGATTATTGAATTGATAAAAACGTAACGACGTGAGTATCCTGCTCGCTCACGTATACGGTGCACAGACTTGGTGATATCTGAGAATCGAAAATTCTAAATTCAGTGCTTACTAACTAGCAATGACCATAGCATAGTCAGCATACGTCGTACTGATCGAGCCAGAAACATGGAGCAGTAGTAGTCCAGTACTAGAGTAACAATTATCAAGAGTCAAAATTGCCAGGGTGACGTGGAAGTCGACTGGTCGGATGTACCTGAACAGATAAAACGGAATTGTATAGACTCAGGTGTTGCTTTGCGGAAAACCATTTCATGTGATAAATTCCCAAAATCTTTAGCTATTTTCCGCTCAAACTCCAAAAACCACCAATCGACAGGTGTTTCGAATACCAGTACCGATTCGGTGCTGGTAGGCTGACCGAGTCCTATCTCTGGTATATCCTGAGGATGCTCCGTTGAGGGGCGAAACACGTGTCGATTGGTGGTTTTTGGAGTTTGAGCGGAAAATAGCTAAAGATTTGGGAATTTATCACATAAAACGGAATTGTCACCTTCTGGACACAGCGGGATGTTCAAGACAAACACGAAAACTGCTTCCTCTCTCAAACAGATTAACTGATTCGTATGAAACTTTTACAGGGTTTTCGTCATGTCTGACTCTCATGTTTGATGCCACAGTGGATTCATTTCGTCATTTTTATTATTATACTAAAATGAAAGGCAAATAAAACATAAACTGCTAATTTGTAACCAGAAATGGAGAAAAAATTAATTAATCAGATTCTGGATCCGTTTTTCTACATTTTTTTCAAAATGTTTTTTTTTACTACAGTTTTTTTTAAAGTTGTATTTTGCGACATTATTTTCGACTACATTTATTGGAAATGATTCAGCTATTCTCAGTATCTTTAGCTACAAATCCTAAATAATGTGATCTATATACCTAATACATTTAATCTATATATAATACATCTATTTTTGCATCTACAAATTTATGTAGTATAAAAATAAAACTAAAGTGTCTGTCTGTAATTTAGAGATAAAGGCTTTTCTTAAACTTATTACTGTTAAGGTTATTGGCACGTAACCAAGAACCAAACACATTTATTTATTTTTGTGCGTCTGTTTGTTTGTTCGTTCGGGCCAGTCTCTGAAACTGTCGAATCGATTTTGATAAGACTTTCATTGGCAGATAGAGAATTTTTCAGAGAGTAATCTACTATTTATATCGGAAAAGTACCAAATTTAATGAGGACGAAATAGCAAAGCACACATGAAGTATATAATATGAATTTAACATCAACATCCAACTCTGCTATATTGTGCAGTTTGTGCATGTTTTCATTGAGCGTTCTGCAATTTCATAAAAAGCATTTGCTTAAGATTATTCCTAGTAGGAAGTGATCGTTTGAAATAATCCGTAATTTATAATTTTGCCCGCCTTTGTTCCGGAAGGTGTATGACCTAAAGTTTGATTGGAAAACGACAAAAAATAATTATAGCCTTCGTTTGATTACGGGTCGCCGAAGCGTAAATAATGCGGCGGAGATGTTATGAATGAAACGAGAATTTTGTTCCAGCTTGGCCTTTTATACGCTTTTTAAGGAATTAAATTCATAATGAGATTCAAGTGAATTTTAATACGATCTGTAGTTGAATGTGACCAGTATCCAAGAGAGAGTACACGTATAGATGATTATTAAAAATAACAACGGATCCTAATTGTAGAAGTGTGGCTCGAGGTATATCTCTGTAGAAAACACAGAAGGAAGTTTTTACCAAAAAGAATGCGAAATTGAGATACATAACAACGTTTTAGTAGCATAATGAAAATGGGAAAAAATGTATACAAATAAAAAACCAATGCTGTTCGTTGGGAAATTAATTACTTGAAAGCGACTGAATACATTTGGCTAACTTTTTTAAAGATCGTGATAGTTCTACCAAGGTTTTTAGTAAAGAAAAAGTGGAAAAGTTTTACAGCACAATATTGGCCCATCGGCGCTTAAACCCGAGGGTCTCTGCTTGTTGACCTTCCGATTGAACTTGTCAGTGAAACGTTAATAAAATAGTAATAGTGTCAAAGTTCAGTTCAATAGAAATAGTTTCAAAGTGTCAGCAATGTCTTTATGAATTCTTTTATACCAAAAAATGGCTATAGGAGAGTATAATAAAAACAAAGTTATGTTATGTCACACAACTTTTTCGGAGATTTTTCATCACACTGAAACTATTACCTACGTCTCTACGGTCATACTAGTTGACCCTTTTTTCACTTACTATCAACTTGGTATCAGCCATGCATAATGTATGCTTACATAAGTAATATACATAACAGATGTAACGTAAGTGATAAAAGGGACAACCAGTATGAATCGTTTCAGTATGATACAAAATCTCCAATACTATCAGTTGTTTAACATAAATACTACTAATAAATAAATACTAATAATACTGACATTTCACACAGCGCCATCTAGTCCCAAAGTAAGCTGCATAGCGCTTGTGTTATGGGTACTAGACAACTGATTATATACTTTTCTTTTGTAAATATATACATATTATACATAAACACCCAGACTCGGGACGGGAATCGAACCCGCAACCCCCGTTTTTACTTTCCGACGCGCTAAACCGTTGCGCCACGGAGGTCGTCGAAATTATGATAAATAAGTCGTTGAAATTATGATAAATAATTAACATAATAAGAAAGTACAACTATTACGGACAATGTTTTTTGATTGGTGGTTATCACAGACCAATAAGAGGCATTTGCAACTGCTTTTTAGTTTAGCAATATATTGCGTAACCAACGACCGGTATCCGGTCTCAAATGTTCAACGTCTGATTTCGATGCGACTGATCAAATCACAGTACATCGCGTCTTTCCCTTGCAAGATCTTCACACGTTTATTTTCTATTATAAAAATAATATAGGTGCCATCATTAGGCATAAGATACAGACCTTATACCTAAATACTAGGTTATGTCAAGTTAATAACCGCTACGCGGCAGCTATTAATAAAATGCATTAAAGAATACATAGACTTTATATGTAACTTCAGACAGATTGTCCGGCATTGCAAAGTGAGGCAATAAATTCAAACAAAACATATGTTTTGTTTGAATTTATTGCCTCACTCAGCACCCACACATATATATGTGTGGGTGCTGTTTTCTAATGAAATGGCGACCGATCGGCTTATCTAATAATAAATGTGTGTCGTATGTACAGGTGAGTCAACTTATCTAATCTGCTTCTCGTTGCTGCACGCAACTTGGCGTCTGGAGCTATTAAAAAGTCTATGATTGAATACTAGTTATTATATGTTATGTGTAATCGTACATACTTGTAAATGTACGATTTGCGATTGGCTATATTTTCAAAAAATACCTTCAATACAGAAAGATGTAAATGCAGACGTAGAAAATTATCGGCCTTGTTTTATTTTCTAGTCAAATCTAAACGTACTCGGTTAAACATTAACTCAATGTTAAGTTTTTATTTATCTTTTTTCGCTTTTAACTTCCTAATTTACATTTTACTGTTTGTGTACAAAGTTGGTTCTTTGATGTTAATTGTTAATTTCCTTTCCTTTTTCGTCAATATTAAAATTGATTTCGTTTGATGTTTGAACTCTCTGTGAGACGAGTTTGTTCTATGACTTTACTTGAGACTTTTATTGGAGTTCAATTATAATAATTATTAAACCGTCAGAACGTTAGAAGTGAAAAGCACTTCTTCCAAGCTGAGGTCCCACGTTCGAACCCCAGTCAGGTCAATTTATTAAACGAACTTTTCTAATTGGCTAGCAGTCTGGGTGTCACTAGGAGCTCCCCCAACTCGTCGTGTGGTACTCGTAGTACAAGCATAGTTTGGGGTCACAAAATGTATGTAACTGTACAGTATTATTATACAAATATATCATACAAGCCAAGGAAGATCAAGGCTGAATTATAAAGATCTAATAGCCAGAGTGTTAGCCGGTGGAAATGTCAAAAGCATTCGCATACCTAGGCGAAAATGTGTGAGGAGAATGATGAGTTTTGAGGAAGCAAAAGAAGTATGTAAGGACCGCGACGCTTGGCGCTTCGCACTCTATGATTACCCTGTTGGGAATACAGCATGAAGCTATGTATGTTTGTATATCATACATATTATATACTACTTGCTGACTGAAAACCAAGACTGACTTACAAAGTTCAAATAGCCAGAGCGTTAGGTGACATACATAAACGAAAGTGTGTAAAAAGAATGATGAGGAATGAGGAGGCGAAAGAAGTATGTGAGGAACGCGACGCTTGGCGCTCCGTCCTCTCTGGCTATCCGGTTAGTTTAGGATAGGTTAGGTTAGGGATACAGCGTGATGTATATCTTACTACTCTAATTTTTGACCGTCCAATGTAAACGTACTTTACACAAAGGTTGCCCGACTATTACAACTGTATAATATACATGATGAGAACGTATCTCGTTATAATCACGTAATGTACTACATTACATGAATTTTGGCCCTCGATTGGAACTGCTGCCCTTATCCAACAGCGAGAGCCGTTTCGATCTCATTATTTGTTATAAATGTTGTATCTAAAATCTTATCAGTCACCTACACAGAGAAACAAAAAAGTTACAGTGCTTGTTTTTCAAATTATATTTAACTTTTTACCAGTAAACTAAATAATACTGTGTGTTACATTACACTGTACAGCATTACTTTATATTGCAGTGGCTTTTGCCCGCGACTTCAACCACGTGGAATACATCCTTAGGGTATGAAATGTTGATAAATGCTGAAATAGGCGTTGAACAGGCTAGATAACTATTTCTTTACGGCCTAGTTACAAGATAAGTGCAATTATCACAAACAAAACTGCGAAAAAATATTCGAACTACAATAAAAAACAGAGAACAAACAACAGAGTAATTCGCTTTTAAAACTAGTAGGAACGGAGTGAGGATATGTTCTGTCTCTGTTACTCCTAGCTAGGGCTATACAATGTCATTGCGACTTTGTGACGCCACGGCTTTGTTATCTCTTTGGCTTGTGCTATCTCGCTCTAGCAGTCTAGCTTATCCCCACACTGTTCCCCCTACTAAAAATTAAAACCTAATAACCTTCAATCACAAATAAGAAACTAGATACACAATCAACGCTCCAAAAATGTCCCAACCAAATGTGCTCTCAAATGAGTATTTGAGTGCACTTCTATTTTAATAGTATTCGAAAACGCTTACAGTGAATATGTCAAAGTGCTCCTTCAAAAATTGCAAAAACAACACATCTAGAACGCTAAAAAAAGACGCGTTCTTATTTTCGGTTAATAAATAACTAATATTATTTGTGTTTTCATTATTTTATTATAGTAATAATATTACATAGCTCTTTTTTATTAAATTCGTAATCATATTTTTAAATATTGCCTGACAATAATTATGTCTTATCCTTGTCACTTTCCCGTAACAAATCAAAATGACATAAACAGCAATGCAAATAGTTTATTTGAATTAAACTTTGTGCACGTGACGTAAGATTGCTTTTTAAATATTTTATTTAGCAACCTTAGTTTCGATGTCATGCAAGAATCGTTTACGAGTGTTTATAACCTTATGGTTTGACAGTAAGTTCTACTTTAGATTAACACAATATTGCCGATAATACGATACGATATTAAAAATATCTACGTCAATTCGGAAAATAATTTGTTTACATTTTATATGAGATTGTGAATCTAGTTCTTTATTTGTGATCGAAGCTAATAACTCAGTTTTTGTCAATGAATGTCAATTATACTTTTTTTTCAATTGTAATCAAAGCGTTTAATTATTTTAATACAATGTATAAAATATACCACATTTAATAGCAGTAATCTAGCTCATTAGTTTTTTTGGATAGTTCTGTGCTAAATTTCAAACCTCTTTTGTATGATAAAGAACTTTTTCCCCCTATATAAGCTTCGCGCCCTCTTTTCACCGTCTTAAGGGTTGATTTTCTGAAAATCCCTACAAGGAAAAGGAAAAAGGAAGCTGCTACATTATAACGATATAAAAGTAAATAATTATGAGAGTCACAGATCTTATGTAGGTCATCAGATAACAATTTTACGAACTACGAGACTTGAGATTACTTGACCGACTATTTTGGCAAAACTGTCTTTGAACTACAATTTGCTTCAATGACTTTGTACTTGATTCACTTCTCTGTGCAATTTACCCTTAATCAATGGCTTATAAGTTTATTGTTTGTCAGGAAACATGTACCAGACATCCCCAAATAAATCTCTTTACCTGACTATTGGTTAGGATAATAATAAATCAATCATGACTTAGTACATGCATTATTAATTGTACCCATAGCGTACATCTCATACATAAAGAAGGTTTTATATCTTACGACCATCCGATCCAATCCGACCTCTAATTATCTGCAACAATAAATCAAGCAAAGTAAAAAAACCAAAGTATAGGAAGTATTGTAGATATAACATAGTCACTTGGCATGCACCAAAGATGATCACCGCAAGATTTTTATTGGGTGAAATTCTAAATAGCCCAGCTGGTTACTTTTAAAGACTTTCAGGCAACATCAAAAAATAAAAAAAGGACTTTATTTAGATTTTCTATTTTTAACATTTTTGGTAGTTTTGAAGTACAAAAACGATAGTATATTGTGTTTTAAAGTTCTGTGTAGCTGAAGTTCTCGCGCTCTTCCAAGAAGTCCTGTAAAACTTCGGTAAAGTCTACTATCACTTTACTTGAGTAGTTTTACGATACCGATTTTACTTATTAATATAATACGTGACATTAGCATATGCGCTAATCTGTGCGCCATGCCATGAAGTAAGAAAAAAAGAAAACAAAAAAAAAGAAGTTAAGAGTGCGTCCGAAATATATTAACTTAAGATTTTCGATGAAATAAAAATGTGTTCGAATTTAGTGCCCATTATTTTTGTTTTCTTTTTTGAGTTCGTGTAATTTACTTGCCTGGACAAAATTTCAGATCAGTAGGTGTAAAAAGGACCGTATAAAACTAACTTGTCGATTTTCGGGTGAAACTTTTTAGGGAAACTTCAATACGATTGAAATAGGGATGCGAATTTAAATATGCATTACTGTACAGCGAAAAAAACAAGTAGTATTACGATTCTCCCTTAGGAGGGAAGGTAAAGGGATCTTAGCCCATACAACCAACGTTTTTAGTAATAAATAGATAATGTCTTCATATTATTTCATCAAAATGTCGACGTAATACATTTTAGATGTTTCTTGGAGTTTCTGGCGACAAATATATCGAAGCAGTCTTTCTAATAGGATCCGCTGAGGCAGACTAAGCCACTAAATAAATGTTAACATCACTCAACTAAATAATCATTTATTTCAACAGTTTCACATAACACCACACCAGCGTAGATACTTGAGACGCAAAACTACGCTAATTTTACGTCACAATACCTACTAGAAACCATTTGCAAATAATTAAAATAAACGCCCTACCGCTCCCCATAAAATCCCGCCAAAAGCTCCCGAAAAAAAAACAACGAACTTGCCAACTTGAATTTTTATATTTTTAATTTTTCTTTTTCTTGACGCCAGTTTATTACATATAAGTATTAAAAAGTTCCGACGTGGGATTTAGAGCGCAGTGTGAGTCCGGCCGTCAGGCCCAACTCACAGTTAACGCTCAGGATCATACCAGCAAAAATTTTCTTTTCAAACAGTAATTTGTATGACGAAGGAAAAATTACACGATTAAGAGGCCCGACCACCGGATAAGTCGTAACAATGATCGGATAATGTGGAGAGCACGACTGACTTAGAACGTCTGACCCCGATTTAGGAATTAGTAATCGGATAGTGTAGAGAGTCCGTAAGCTATGAATTTAATTAATTACATGTTAGGGACTATTATGTAACAGGTCTTTGTATAAGGATGATTGAGTTAGTGATGCTAATAGAATGACAGATGGACAAGCCGGTAATAACGAAGCATTATGGAAATAAAGATAAATGATGATTGAGCTTATATTCTAACTTTTTATAATAGGTATGGGGTAAAGTAAGTTTGGTGTATCCTTTGCGAATTATTATTTAGTTTCTCTATTTTTGTCTGTACTCTGTTACAATCTTTGATTATTTACTTGCCTAGATACTACATTGGTTGCTTGGGAACGCTCAAAAAATGTGAACTAAAAGTAGTTCATTCGCTTCTCACCTTATTCTATGTTACTTAAAACATTACACGTCGTTGTGGTTGTCAATAATAAATTATTATGCCGGTTTGTGCTGTGACAATGCATCGCAACTATACAAATAAATCTTGTGAGAACCCAAATACATCTTTTC
The DNA here is from genome assembly GCA_907165235.1 of Zeuzera pyrina. Taxonomy (NCBI): domain Eukaryota; kingdom Metazoa; phylum Arthropoda; class Insecta; order Lepidoptera; family Cossidae; genus Zeuzera; species Zeuzera pyrina. The sequence continues at coordinate 3,155,060 of OU015619.1, read as the reverse complement.
ATCGGTAATTCATATTTATTCATGACTTTTAGAGAAAAGAAATTACTTATTTTCATATTTTTTATGTCAGTTGATTTATTATTATTATTTATATTTCTTAAGGCATTGGTAAGAAAGCCATCAGCCTAATGGCGTAACTTCTGGAAAAACACTAAGTCCCTAACACTCCTCCAGTAAAGTGATAGTAGGCTGATACTAAAGTTAAAAAGGACTTCTTGGAAGAGCGCGAAAACTTAAGTTCTACATGTTAATTTAGATTTCCTCCATTCTTTTTACTTACACAACTTTAAAACACAATATACTATCACTTTTGTACTTTAAAACTGCTAAAAATGTAAAAAATCGAAAATCTAAATAAAATGACAACCTCACTTCTCCCATTTCCGCTAAAAAGTCCTATGTCAGTTGAATTAGCCTAGCATACCACTTTTTTGAATGGGAAAATCGTCACGACTGCGGGTAATTATGGTTTTAGGGCGGACTAAGTAATGACTATATCAGTTGTGTACCTAAAAAAATTGAGAAAATTATGAAATTAGCCTTGAGTTACATAATTGACCAATTTTGTATTTTATTTTTTTTATTTTATTAAACTTTAATATTATTATATTGTTGCAGTGCCCGTTTTTATTAGCGACAAATATAGATCACCAAACAAGAGATAGAAAAATATTTATAAATAAGATTAGCGATACCTATACCATTTTTGTAAATCAGACAATATAGCACTAAATAAAATCCAAAAGAAGAGTACCTATTTCCAAAGGAAGAGTGTTTTTAATTTGTGTTTTCATGTAAGATAATTGTTTATCGTTTTTTTAACTTTATTATATAATGTGTAAAAAGAACATTTTAAGTTTGTTTCAGTTGCTAGAAGTTACTGAGAACAATACGGAAATACTGATATATACGCTGTGATCCCCAATTACGCACATATTGACACTTTTATGAAAATAAGTACACCGCTGTCACGCACACGCACAGTTATTTGAAAATTGATTGTTCACAACGTTCCAGCTAGCCAAGCAAATAATCAAAGGTTACAATATTATATATTGGTTGCAGTTTTCACTTAACTTGAAACTTCTTTCAATAGTTCTTCTTTTAATTTTAAATCTTTTAATTTTATAAAACACTAAAAGTCAGTGATCAGAACCATGGGTGTGATTACTTTCAAAAGTTTTGACCCAAAAATCCCAGGATGTCCTGGAATTTGGTACCTTAGTAACAACTGTAAATACATTACTAGGATTCTGAATGAGGATAATTCTATTGCTTATATGATAAATCTTTCTCGCCAAAATCTACGTTCTACACTTATAAAAATTAATGACGGGAAATTAGTAACTAAAATTAGTAAATAAAATAATCATTATGACTCTTGCAGTCTATATTTTTCTAAAAATAAACAAAATTTGTCTAAACTCTTACTAAACAATCAAATAAAAATAATTAAAAAAAAATGAGCCATCACGGGACGCCTGAGAGATGTCATACATCGAAACTATTTTGTATAGAAAATATCCATGAAAGGATGGTGCATTACATGAAATAAATATGGCATACTCAAATACAAACTATTCAGATTTTTTAAAGAAAAACACAGGCAACATGTTTCGAAGTGAATTACCCAAACCAAAAAATACAGTATTATTATCGGTTGATATTGTTACCTGTATTTTTGGGGATGGTATATCATGTTTAAGTAGGGGGACAATTTCGAGCATTGTGAAATTCATTTCAGTTACCCCGATATAAATGCTTTATCTTTTCATCTTTAGAACTACCTTAGATAAAAAAAAATCATAGATGGACACTCCCATACAAAACGAGTGAAGACAACGAATCGAGACGGGGTTATAATTGAAATAAAATATTTTGCACAATCAACTCATTTCACCTAGTAACACATTCTGTTCTAACATAATTTATTTAGAAAAAAATGCGGAAATATGTATTTAATCGAAGGTAACGTTTACAAATAATTAAGAAAAGCTCAATAATAAGTTCAATAATAGACTGATATCCCTAAAATCAATGTGGAAGTATTGCCATAGAAATTCGTTTAACTGAAATGAGGAGTAACTTGATAAGATGATTTGTTATTAAATATTTGTTTTAAATTAGGGATTTAGAGCTATGTTTACTGTTTACTGTTGTGTGTTTACTGTTTATATACAATGTTTAACCTTTTTCTTACAGACTATTACTAACAAATATGAATTAGATTGTCATACCAAATATGTATCTGTGTATAAATAGGTAGACAAAACAGTTCAGTGTCTTTTTCTTCTCTATTTGTCAACTGATTTTCTTTTTTTTTGTACAGTAACTATTAATAAGCATTAGTGTTACCAATAAAAATAATGTTGGAGACAGTTATATTAATACGTGAAGTGAAAAATTCGGATCCCTTTTTAAGAACATTGCGCGCACGGAGGAGTTTGAGATTTAGCTTAGGTTTAAGTTCATACTGCCAATGGCAAAAAAACTGTCAATGTCAAACTTATAATAGCTTGTGATCATAAAATATATGTAACCTCCTTGAATTGAATTAAGCCTCGGACTAATCAAACAGTCGCGCAGAGTAGAGATTGTCGTCAATAAATTTATATCTATGCTCGAATTTCGACCACCGGGCGACCTCTGGTCACGATATAACAGTTCTACAAATATTAAGTAGGTAGCCAGGTATTGGTGGGCAATAATTAATATTGGTAGGCAAAAAACAAAAATAGGGAGAATTAGAGACATATCATTTTATGAGATATCAATTGGCGACGACGAATCGACACCTTTGCTATAGCTATAAACTCCGAAAAAAACTTTTAGAATAAACATACAGAAAGAAAAATTACACAATTTAATACTTTATCGTATAGAATCTATGAAAACACTATATTTAACTATTTATTCTATACATAGTATAAAACAAAGTCGCTTCATGCCGTCTGTCCCTTTGTATGTACGCTTATATCTTTTAAACTACACAACGGATTTTAACGCGGTTTTTATCAATAGATAGAGTGATTCAAGAGGAAGGTTCGTACGTATAGTATAATATTGTTTTGAGTAAATTGTTGAAATATGACAATAATAGCAGCAAGATGTCGGAAAAAATCAAGCAGACTGAGAGTTTTCATTGAAAATGCTGTCTTATTCCAAAACAATGTATGATGGAATTGTTCTTCTTTATTAGGACTACAAAAAAGTCAGCGATAGCATATGTCTATATTATACGGATAGCTTTCTATACCCATTTTAATTTAAAATAATAATTATGTTTATTTAGTCAAATAACATAACATAACATAACATAACTTCACGCTGTATCCCCAACGGGGTAGCCAGAGAGGACGGAGCGCCAGGAGTCGCGGTCCTTACACACCTCTTTCGCTTCCTCAAATCTCATCATTCTCCTCACACATTTTCGCCTAGGTATGCGAGTCAAATATTACTACAAATTCAAATAATAAAGTTAAGCTTTTTCCCCAAGAGGGAAAATTTTAGTTTTTAAGATCGATTCGTATCAAGAGACACGTAGCGTGTGCAGCATGGTACTGTGACAGACAAGGCACAGGCATATGCTTTCATAAACGGCTTGACCGATTTTGACGAATGGAAATAGATGAAATCCCGGAGAAAGAGTCAGGCTACTTTTTTATTTCCACGCGGACGAAGTCGCGAGTAACAGCTAGTTATAAATAAAATATACAGATTAATAGACTAAAAAAGTTTCGTTTCGAAGTTCTCCTTCATTCTAGCGATACCTATACTTTTATACTTTAATATTAAGATCGATTTGACTTTGAATCACGAATTCCAGAAAATATGTGACTGCGTTACTTTTCTTCACATTTTATTTTCTTCGGAGTTATAAATTTATAAGAATAAGAATAAGTTTATTTCAATGGCATAACACAGTACATGACACAATTATATATAGTTATAGACATATAATTTGACAAATACTTACATAAAAACGAGCTTACAAACTATACAGACATAAATAGAAGAAGATGTTTAAGTAAGTACAATGAATGAATGAAACAGCCCTGTGACGCACCGTGCCACGTCCCCTGAAAATGGTGAACACTCAGCATGATGTCGCGACCAGCGCTAGGCACCAGCCGCGGCGCTGATTTTCAGTGCCACCACGATAAAATCACGGACAGCAATCTTTGAACTAAAGAAATTCATATTCTATAACGTACCCATGGTGCAACGTCCATTAAATAGATAAATATATACTTATAAATAAATGTGGATAAATATATACTTATGTATAAATGTAGAAGTGTAAGATGTTATTTAATAGATATTATACCTGTACATAGTTATCAAATGTGTATATATTTGTGAACCCAAAATTCGTCATCACATGATAGCAAACAAAAAAAAAGAAAAAACTGATGCTGTTATACCCATCCACTAACAATGCAAGTATGTAAATATTCCCAGGTAAGCAGACCTAGTCCTAAGCCTATACAAATAAAACAAAAAGGATAAAATAAAATAAAATTAGTCGATTCATTTGATAATTCATTAATCACACCATTATATTCAATTATACACCTACAACCATATGACAACCGAAGCAGGCACATAGAATAAAACAATAATCGTGCATCACAGAATAATTACCCACTACTACCACATTAATTGGTGACTGGCGGCTACGCATGATTACGCGCCCTGGGGCATTGCATCGCAGGACCAGCCAGCACCGGCCAGCACGCAAAACGAGCGGCATAAGTGTATGACTACCTATTACAAAGCAATACTAGGTTGCTTTGCGGATGGAAACATGGAAGCGATTGGGAGTGATCAATACACCCATTGTGGTCCCCGCGAGGTGCCAAGAGCGGACGAGCAGCTAAACTAGTCACCATGCTCACGTACAGGTACGTGTTTTGACTAGGAGCATAGATTGTAAGCTCGACTTAGATAGAGGTTACAATATGAAACTTTTAATTCAAATGTATGACGAATGTAGATAAGAAGCAGCACTTAGCAATAAACCCTGTCACCCCTCCGTCTATCTCTCAGGTTTTCCGAGATCTGAAGCCGCTAAACGTATCCAAAAATTTAAAAAAGATAAAAATTATAATAATAATAAATATTGGAAATTAAACTAAATTGAACTTTTTTGCTTATCTAACAAAATTTTTTTACTTGTGATTTAAAGGTGTATAACGATTTCAGGCTACGCATTGGTGGCGGTAGGTCGTTCCAACACTTGAACGAGGCGAATTTGAAACTGCCGCGAAAAGCAGCTGTACGATGTCGCGGTACATTGAGACAGTCACTAAAAGTGGACCACGTAGTGTATGCCTTCGCGTCCCGAGACCACGCCAGCTTATCGGCAAGATAGATCGGAACATTATATTTTATGATTCCAAACAGAAGATTTACCAGATGAGAATCTATTCGATATTTCATTTTTAAAATAATTGCGTCATTAATATATGAAGTTACGTGAGCGCGTGGTGGAATAGTGAAACAGAATCTCGCACAGGCGTTTTGCACTCGCTGGATCAGTTGCTGTGTGCGCGCCGGAAGGCGCGGTCCATAAACTATGTCCATGTAGTTGAATTTTGATAAGACCAGCGAGTTGCAGAGCCGAATGCGACAAGCTGTACTTAGGTAGTTTCTGATTTGGTACAACACTCTTATTCTATAAAAACAGTTTTTGGTGGTGTTAAGTACATGGTTTTCAAACCGAAGCTGCTCATCCATGAGAAGACCCAAGTTACGTATCTCCCTTTTGTCGTTTTACATTATATGGTGAAGTGAAAAAATTCTCTAATAGCCATTTCATTGTTTTAATTGAAAGAACAAATTGTTACTAAATATATAACTACTCAATCCACCTAAAAATACATCGAAATATTCAAAATTCATTCATTCATAATAATGTTACTTTAATTCCTAAAATTGTAAAAAAATGTTAAATGAACTGCACATTTTGAGTTTATAAAAATAGTTTTTCTCGAAGTCCTTTTCTGTTTGCCAGATACCGCTTTCTAACAATACGTACAGACCCTATGTAGCACGAGTTCAATTCCCACTTGACGAGATTTCAACACGGATAAATTGCATACTTTTACATAGTGACGACCCTAATAAAACGGATGTTTCAGTCCATAGATTTTCCGATAATAAGCGTATGTAATAACATTGCTACACGCATTGTGAAGTAATATTGTGTCTGGTGCGCGTTATTTGTTTGATCGAACGGCGGCTCATTATAGGAAACTGGGTCGACGAGATACTTTAGATACGTAATTGTCCTTTGTTTATTAATATAAATAAAAATATGGATTTCGAAGTTTTTTAAGCGTCTATTGAATTGAGTTTACAAGTGCTTACATAAGAGAAGAATCAGAAATGTTTGGGTTATTAATATGATAACATAATTAACTTTAATTTGCTTTAAAAAAAATCAGTCTCTACAAAGGAAATCTTTGACACACATAAATCACAACCAACTGTATATCTATGTTTATGAATATTTACATCTAACCTAAAAAGTGGAGAAAGCATCTGAAGTTACCATTAGGGTTCGTAATTGCGAAAACCATTTCCTTTCGATTTTATATGTCCAGTTAAAAAAAAATTCAAAACAATCCCACTTTATTTGGAAAAGTTCGTTGATAAAATGTTTGCGTATACAGAGTAGATTATGCAAAAAGTTGATTGGTCCGTTATCTTATTAGTTAGGGTAGGCACAGTACAAGTAAGCATACAGTATTCTATCTTCATACAAACGCTCCCAAACGACGCGCTCGAAATCTCGACATATCTCGACATACGACAGTCGCGAGCGCGCCGCGGTTGTCGTCGGACGGTATGAGACGCTCCCGTGTATTTACTGTCTAAATATTATGTCAATCAAGTTTACGAGCACAATGTTCAGTGTATGGATGTTTGAATACATCTATATCAAAACTAGAAATATGTCTCTGTTGCTAATTTGTAGGAAATATATTATCATAATGATCTAGTTAATTTATTGCTGATTTTTAATTATACTGCACACAAAAAAACACAAAATGCATTTTTTTTGTCCATTTCCACCATACTAACTCACAGACTTTTGAAACTAAAATAAAATACTAGTAGAATTACGTAAATAAAAACTTATTAAATTTGCAATAATATAAAATGAAAAGATAATATGACAATTTAATATAGTACCTATTATCAACTACGTAATCCAACAAAAACCTTCAGTCCAAGTCGGTAGCCCTATTGCGTGTTTACGTACCGAGCGACCGTAGGTAATTATCTCTAGGACACTGCCGAGATAGAATACTGTATGCTTACTTGTACTGTGGGGTAGGTAGTCTTCAAAACCAATGGCTGTTTTTCGTTTAGATATTAGTGGGTGCCTTTGATTATTAACTTATCAAATAATCAAGATCTACCTCGGACTGATGTATGGAGACCATAGTAAAGCCTACGGCTTAGTTCGGAGTTATAATAGTTGTGGATTAATTATCTGAAATATTTAATAGTTTACTTTTAAGTTATATATGTAACATTACTATGAAGGGAACGTAACGTTTCACAGGCCGAAAGAAACTATAAAAATTTGTATATTGTTAAAATTTAGGTGAGAGAATGACACCTTGGGGAACAATACGAACCCTTTTCTAGTGAGTCTCCTTTTTCTATGATAAATGTTCAACATTTTTATGAGAAATAGCCGAGTAACGTAAGTATCATAAGATTATTACCAAGTTTATGTACTGACGTTTTATTACTTACAATGTTTTCATAGTAACGAAACGCGGTGCACATTATTTTCGGTTTTATGTGCTTTTAAGCAAACATTTAATGAAATACGTGATAAATTATGTCGTTACCTTATCATGATTCCGGGATATGGCATGAACATGAAGACGGAATGTTATATTACGGGATACAATCTAATAATGGTATACTGTGTATCAGTGTTGCACTTAAAACTCAAAATATATTCTTCCGTTATATAGTAAAGATAGCGTAATAATATACTAGCTGAGCAAATGTGATTTATCAGTGTGGAAAAACATAAAACTGTTAAAAGCAGAAAAAAATATTTATGGAAGCATAATGTTGATTTTAGGGTTGTGAAAAATTGTATTTATACCAAGTTATTTCGAAGATATGGGCAAATGCGAGAGGGTATCAAAATACCCGTGACAACGGACAACTTGCGTTCGACAACCTCGTTAAAAGTCAATAGTTCTAGTGTAACACCTCAAAGTTTAAAAAAAAAATTAGAGGCAACTCTTAATTTATAATAAATCTAGCGATAAAGTTTTTCCATCACTAGCAAACATTTGGAATATAGGGCATAATAATAGGGTTATACATTTCCTTTATGAAATTAATGTCTTTTTTGTATTGAAAACAAAATAAGCGTATCCGAATAATTATTTATCTGCAATATAACAGTCAGTAGTGACACGTTGAAACCCCGGCGGGTGTATAGGTACCTCCTTTCACAATAGCCCTGTACATTAACATATTTTTTCTGTAAGCTTAAGATAAAGCTATATATTTCCTGAAATGTTTTAAATTCTAAGACAAGTTGTTTTGGAGATAAGCGGGAAGGAATGGTTAAGTCAAGTTTCCAATTTGACAGATCTTTAAATTACACAAATGAAATTGAATTGCCACATGTATGACGGAGCATCACTTGCGAACGGCTCCACCGACTTGACTGATTTCTTTTGTTTTGCGTTCGTAATTATCAGTACAAGGTTTGCATAAAAGAATATTTTTCGAAAATTCACGGAAAAAGTCGTAAATTTAGATGGTATTTTTGTATGAAAATGGCAATGAAAAAATTGGGTACGTTACAAATATTCAACGTCTCACTGGGGTGAATCTGGAGCGGGTCGCTAGTTAGTTACATTTTAAAATGTTATTAGAGCTAGTGTATCTTACTAATGAATTGTATAGACTTAGTTTTCGACTTCAGAAAATCCACCTCGGTAATATCAATTTATTATATGTGACGAATTTTTAAAATCTTTAGCTATTTTTCACTCAAACTCCAAAAACCACCATTCGACACGTGTTTTACCTCTCAACGAAGCATCCTCAGAATATACCAGAGATCGGACTCGGTCAGCTAACTTAATTTATTATATATATTTTGAGCTGTCTTTACTCAAATCTAACACAGTGTGATCTTACCGAGTTTATTGCTCTGAATTTTCCTAAAGATGGTTTGTTGTTCAATAAGTTTGATACATTGAGCAGAAGATAGTTCAAAAATATCTAAATTACAAAAAATAAAAACTCCCACTCATCCGAATATTTAAATATTAACCAACCGAGTAACTAAAATCCATTTAAAACCTATCCCTATATGTCGTCAAGTGAGTAAAGTTCGTCGCTTACAATTACGTGGAACCGTCCTTATACATCTAAGATTGGCTACGACGGCCTGTTATTTCATTCCCGTAATCGCTTTAGCCACTGGACCCTCCAGCAATTTGGCTGGACGACGACCAAATTAGGGATTTGGTGCCACTACCAACTTGAAAGCTATTTTCAGCACTATCGGGAGTAGGCGAGAACTACTTATGAACATAGACGTAATTACCCACTGCTGCTGACGGGAATCGATTAGAAGATTGTGACAATGTTTATATAAATTCTCATGTTTAAATAAACGTTATGAACATCTATAATACTAAATTTTATATTGATATATTTACACAATCCGAAAACAAATTCAAAATGTCTATTATAGGAAGCCTCTCACACGATTCTTAGTTGGTATTTAAGTGTAATATGAATTAATGTTTTCCTTTTTCAATATGTATCTTTTAAAATTTTTGTTTCCCTGATCAAATTTTTAAAATTAGAACTTTATGGTTTCATTAGCTTTTTTTCTGTCTATAATTGTATGTACATATTTTTCTGTTGCATTCTACTTTGTTTTCTTTAAAATATTTTATTTTAATCTGTGCATGGTTGTGGGAACTGCATTAACTTACTTATCTATTTTTATCGTATGTAATTCATTACTTATGCATAACTGTTTATTATCCCAAATAAATAAATAAATAAACCTCTTATGTCTTAAAAAGTTCATAACTAAAACCCGACTAAGTAATTTACTTATAAAAATTAAAAAGTGAAATCGACATTAAATCCTTGAATTCTTTACCGGAGTCCGAAGCACGGGAAAGTATGATATATGCCTCTAATTTCGGTAATCAATTTAGGGAATTAATTAATTAATTTCATCTTGTTAGCGATTTTCATAAGCTAAATGCATAGGTCAGTTTTAGTTTCAGAACTTAATATTGTATAAGTAAATTCCCATAGAGTATATAACTTCAGACAGCCTATCCCGTACTACGAAGTGAGGCAAATTAATCAAATGAAATGTGTGGGTGCTGTTTTACAACGACATGGCGATCGATAAGCTTATCTAATTTTTTTTTTTGAAAATAAATTACAGCCCATGTTCCGCGCTGGTAGTGTAGCTTAGAAAGCTGAAAGAATTTTTTAAATCGATTTTATCCATTATAAATGAACAATAACATTTTTATACTTTTTGATATTAGTATAGATAAACGTGTGTCGTATGTAAAGGTGAGTAACTTTGTCTCATTTGTCTCACAGTTGTTTGTGGCAAACGGTGTCTGTAGTTATTTATAGTCTATGTAAATTGTTATGCGAGGAATTGTTTGATAGAAAAACTTTGGTTTATCTTCAATACATTATTTATGCATGTAATTTTGTTAATGGTATCACAAACATTTCCTCATGAAGTTCTAAGAATAGGTGATAACTGGTATTAAAGTGTCGATTATAAAAACTTAACAAATTACTGGTCACGATACATATCGTCAAGGATATGAGAAGGATACTCGTGCAATGTAATAACCTATATTATCTCGTCATAGAGTTGAACCCATATGTTAAATTATAAACATGTTTCATTAGTTTAAGACGTAGATTAATATTGTACATATTGTACTATATCCCTATTGTAGTTGACATGTTCCCTATTATTGTTGACATGTTTATTACAATTGTTGACACATTCATTGTTATGCTAATTCCACTGTTAAAGTATGGGTCTTTCAGAGGTTAGGTAGTCAAGTTGAAGAGAAAACTTTGTAACCCTTGATGTTTGGCGCGTGTAAATAGTGCCTTTATCCTACCTAATTTCGCGGGAATCTAATAATAATTAATTTGCTACACTGGTGGCCACCGATCCACCGAGAATTCCACCACCCAGCACCAGAGAATAAAAACCCACTTACTTCTTTATTCAGGACACTTGGCGGGGTATTCACAAACGTCGGAAGCTCAACTTTCCGTATCCGACAGGAAACTTTTCGATGATTTTGTCTATACGCGATTCACAAATCCGGAATCGTATTATATTTATATTATATATATACCGTATTATATGTAGACGTATTCACAAATCCAACCTGTCGGATTGAATTTATGCTTTTCGACGTTCGGCCTTTCCGCTGCGGAAAGTTTCCGACGTTTGTGAACAACCCCCCTGGATGTTAGATTGGCCGGCCGATAATTGTGATGTCCACACTAAATGAAATGTCTAGTAGCACAGTATCACTATTACTATAATTTATAAATATTAAAAATTAAGCAGAGCCGAAAAATTATGACGTACTTTTATTTGCGTCTTTATGTAGTTCTGTTGACGGATAACAATAAAAATATTTAAAATATTGATCGTTACGATTAATATAGTATATTACCACGCCATCTATTGGCGTTTCAGGCGAAGTGCAGGCATTCTTACTTCAGTGGTTTTGTGGGCATTGTCTGGTGTGCATAGATGGCGCTCACACGATAGACCGGAGATAATAAGGTTGCACAACCACCCCCTTTTAAGCAAATAAACGCATATGGAGGAGTGTAAGATTAGGCGTAGTTAAAGCTTATATAGAGAAGAAGCACAGAAAGCCAAAACGTATATACGACGTGTTCACGACGTTTGCTGTTAGATAACTTAAATTACTATACTAATGGTATATAATATCAATATTTGTCAAAGAACGTCTACCCAAAATTATTTTTTGGAATTTAATTTTTTTCTTACAAAATTAAATAATTTCTAGGCAAAACACGCCTTACGATAACCTCATTATCTAAACATTTTTGGGTATATGTTGGACAATATGTTACTTCTACACTTCTTTCAGTCTTCAGACGTTTATTTGTTCCAGATAGTTTACAGTGGGAAATGTTAAAAATAATTCATTTAGGTATAACTAAATGTAGAACTAGGGCTAAGCAAACTTTACCATAAAGTTTGCTTAGGTTGTCATTTTATTTAGATTTTCTATTTTTTACATTTTTGGATTTTTAAAGTACAATATTGATAGTATATTGTGTTTTAAAGTTTCGTGTAAGTGACAAGAATGGAGGAGATCTAAATGAACACGTGTAGCTGAAGTTCTCGCGCTCTTCCAAGAACTCCTTTAAAACGTCAGTAAAGCCTACTATCACTTTACTGGAGGTGTTTTGCGATAAGAAAAAACTAATTTGCTTTGGTAATGCGCTAATCTGTGCGCCATGCCATAAAGAAAGAAAAAAAAAACGATACACTATGCGGTAGGCATTTGTTGCGCAACCTTGAGCAAGCGACGGAGGCCTAACTCAATGCGTACCATTTTGTTGCGCCATGGTGTCATTTCGATTAAACTCAAAACACTAGCGCACTAAGATACGCCCGAGTTACTGACGCAAGGAATTTTGATGGGCAATGGAACACGATAAAGAAAAATAAACGGTAAATGGAGTTTTGCGAAGTTTTGACCTCATCTTCAATTTGTAAACTAGAGTAAGCCCCAACCTGATACCGTCAAAACATTTTACGAGTATAACTCGCGTTATTAAAAGATAAAACTTCATAAAATTGCGTTAAACGCAACATAAAATAGCATAAAGGCTAGTTCACATTTACTCGGAAAATTTACATCTAATAAATGCTAATCAAATAATGGAGTGGCTTATGAATATTATTAGCTAAAAGAAACTATATCACAGGAGATTCAGATTATTTAAAAATATACTGTAGAAAAGTAGATTCTTAAAACTCTTTATTGCCAATACTTTAGGATAGAAACAAATCAACATTAAAGATTACAAAATACTAGTGAATCGCCCCTGTTTCGCCCGGGTGGGATGTTAAATTTTTATTTTTTTATAATGTAATAGATCTACGTTTGGCCACTAACTCATTTGTTGCTAAGCGACGACGTGGCCGAAGATGGAGCACGTTGATCTAGGAAATATCTATTCACTCTAGCCCTGAAGATGCCTGGATTATAGTTCTCAGGAAACAAAGAACACGGCAAGGAATTCCATTCTTAGGCAGTAAGTATTATGAATGTGGAGCCAAAGCGATGCGGATGGATTTTTTGAATTGTCACAAGGTACGGGTGATAGTGTGCCTTCCTATTAGTCCTGTAGTAGAAGGGAGAAGGTGGGATAAGATCGTGAACCGTGTTAAATATTTGTAATTTACAAAATTTTTTTAATTGAGATTTTCGTACAAAAATACCATCCAAATTGCCGACTTTTCCGGTAAATTTTCCCAAAATTTTCTTTCATAGAAACCTCAATGATGCTCCGTCATACATGTACCAATTGATTTTTATTTATGTAGAAAAGTATAACAGTAGGTAGTCTTATCTCAGAGCGATCTCTTTCAGACAACCTTAGGGTGCAGTACAAATATTACATACATACATACATACATTACATACATATCTTCACGCTGTATACCTAACCGGGTAGTCAGAGAGGACGGAGCGCCAAGCGTCGCGGTCCTTACAAACTTCTTTCGCTTCCTCAAATCTCATCATTCTCCTCACACATTTTCGTACAAATATTATGTATTGTTTATTGTATATTATCAACGAAATTTTCGATTCATTTTTATATCTATGTATGATAAATATTACATGTATATGTTAGGTACTCGTGTAACAGCTGTACTGCGCGTAATTTTCCGTATCGTTAGTTACATAACTTAATGATATCCTGATTATTTTCTATTACATCATCTTATATCTTATCCCCTATATTCATGATTTTATCAGATATTTTTAGGATTCCGTGTCATATATGTAACAGAAAATCCTTCTAATATCATACGTTCCTTAATTTGCTTGTCTATCATCGATAATCTCAATAACTATGCAATATACATTTTGTTTTCCACTTTATTATTATTAAATATTGCTACAGATGTGGGAAACTAATTGCCGGTTATAAGTGCAAAGAGTTTATTTTCATTCGTATATGTAAATGTCAAGAATACGCATAATTAATTTAATTGCGGCGGTTCCTAGTGGTCGCAGTCGACCCTCAAAGTACAGGCACAGTAGTTACAGAAACTGATGCCGAAGTACCGAATAAGTAGTCACGGAAGATGCGCTTCATCCAAAAACCGCATTTCCGAATCGCAAGTAGTCATCTATCCAGAGTTGTTGTAATAGTATTCCTGATTCGCCTTGATATCGCTTTGATATATCGCTTTGCTCGATAGGCGATATATTGCTTTGCTCGGCGGATGGTCATTCTATTTACAGGTCCATAAAAAAAGGGTGGAAACTTCTAGATCTAGAGCGTTCTAGATTACCAATAATAATAGCGCATAATAAAAGATAGGGTGGAACCTTCTAGATATATCCGATCACTTAATACAATATTGTTGGCGACGCCGCCGCCAGTTTGTACATGTGAGAACATGACACGTCATCGCTCTGGAATTTTCGAATTACAGCTTGATTCTTGTTTCCTAATTTTGCGTACACCAATCGATAGTAGACGTTTAGCAAAGCGTTTTTAGTTTATAGCTCTACAGTCGAGATCTCGGGATATAAGCTCTGAAAGTTGCGCGACTTAGACTTCATAGATATATAAAAATAAAGTTTAGAAATTTTTAATCTAATAATTTTGCATAGAACCCTCTGTTCATGTGTTGAACTCGCACTTAACAGATTTTTTAATAGTAGATCATAATATTTTGCCCTTTGTTTTTGAGTGTCTTTGCCACAATGTTGACAAAATATCTTTCTGGATACGCCATTGAATAATTATCATTCTTACGACAATTTTTTAAAAATCCTAACAAAAGACATGCATAAAAACATAACAAGATCCCAGTGCTGATGTTATTTAAATGGTTAAATTTCAATTGTAAATGTATACGCAGCCCAAGTTTTGTCATAATACGGGTCGTTTTTCCTATGCAAATATTGTGTCGTTTTTCTGCTTGCAAGTGGATGCCTGGACATTTTATGTGATTATATGCAAACCGCACATATTTCTTTGCTTTATTTTTTGCCACATCATGTATATGTTTAACAGGAATTTCTTATGAGATTCTATTAATAATATTAGAAATAATTTCAACTACGTTTAAATATTATATAAAAACTAACTGTTGCCCGCAACTTTCTCTGCGTGGAATTTAAAAAAAAACTAGCCCGTGTTCTTTTCCAGGGCTTAATCTATATCCATTCTAAATTTCATCAAAACCGGTCAAGCTGTTTATGAGAAGAATTACGAACATGCGTACACAGGAATTTTATATATGTACTAGCGAACCACCCGGCTTCGCCCTGGTGGGATGTTGAATGTTTGCAACATAAGTACCAATTATTTTTTTATTAAGATTTTCTTACAAAAATACCATTCAAATTTCCGACTTTATCCGTGTATTTTCTAAAAAATTTCTTCCATGCAATCCTGACAATTATGAACACAACAAAAAAAATCGACCAAATCGGTAGAGCGTTCGTAAGTGATGTTCCATCATACATGTGGCAATTTATTTTTATTTATATAGATGAGGATACATTATTCCGTTAGGAATCCAGCTTAAGGATATGTAGTATTCCTAGCGGGGTAGTTAGAGAGAATGGAGTGTCAAGAATCGCGGTCCTTTTATTGTATACTTGTGTCGCCCTCTCAAACCCCATCGTTCTCCTCAAAAAATTCCTTCTATCGCTAAAATTTATCCTTTCGCCTTCATATGCGAGTGTTTTTGACATTTCCGTCAGCCAATACTCTGGCTATTTATGCTTACAAGTCAGCCATGGTCTTTCTTGGCTTCTACTATTACTATCAGAGCTTGCTATTCTGTAGCTCATCGCCATGTTTTACAATAAGCTCTCCCTTGTACTCGAATAAAACTTGGTGTCGAATCAATTTTAATCAGGCGCATTTTGACACAATTTTTGCTTGGGTACTTGTTGCGTCTTCTTGCCTTCCATATATTACCAGAATTTGGATCGTAATGCATTTTTTTTTATATCAGAGAGGGCAAACGGACAAGCGTGTTACCTGATGGAAAGTGATCACCGCCGCATATGCAGATTTAGTCGTATTTGCCATTGAGCGGCGAGCAAAAGTGAAAAGTATGTTCGGGCTAAACTGACATATTATGTCGTTCATTTGAGACTAGCCGATGCTCGCGACTTCGTCCGCGTCGTCGGTTTTAGTACGTACCCCTGTTTGACAAATCAAATAATTCAGTCAGTTTTCTTTGTGAAACCATCGAATTGCTATAGATGGTGTGTTCTTGAACGTGTAACACGCGAAAGGCGAATTTGATATTATATGTAAATGATGATAACTTTTTTGTCATCTGACTTCCATGAAACAAAACCTAAATGTTGCTCCAAGCTGAGCTTAATCTACTTCTGAAAACCGCAAGAAAATCCGTTCAATATTTTCGGAGATTAGCGTGTACATACAGACAAATAGCCAAAAATTATAAAAATACTTTTACTTTTTTTTATCGCCCACACTCATTTTTTGATAAATTTATTCAATGTACAGACAGACGGTTTCTACTGCTTAATAAATGTATAGATTTCAATAAAAACCGTTTTCAACAAGAACATTTGTGTTAAAAATAATGCTGAAGGAAATTACAGAAAAAGAAGGAAAGATAAACATTGGACGAGGTGCAAAAAGCGTCCGTTTGCATGCAAATAGTTGAGTGAATTACATTTAATATCCACACCGGCTGAGACACTTTCCTTAATGTTCCATTGAGTTTAGAGGCGTTACTTTCTTAATTTCTCAAAACGTTTGAGTGGCGTCATTAAAGGTTTTTTTTATTGTTCGTCCTCATTATTGGAGGTTCTTACTAATCTCGCTTAAGCGGCCCCATTTTTGTGCCAATTTTATTTTTATGACCATTTTTATACGCTTTAGGGCTTATGGGCAAATTATGCGAGTTTTATGCATCGTAGGCGTTTTACTTAAGCTTTATGAGATGTCGTGTGTGATGATAATAACGCGTTCGTAATATTAAAATAATTTGTTACATTTAATGCCGCTATCAGTGTTGTTATTAGTTTGCGTTGTGTGTCCGCTATAACGCTGACACAACAATTCCTTGATGTCATTGCATGATTATAATAATATGGAAGTAATGTAATATGATTATGTTTATTTAATATCTATAATTACGTAAATAACCTGTTAGCGCTGTAACAGCCCATCTGTTTTCCAAGTCGGGGCTCCGGCACCCGCACGCCTATTACGTAACTTGCAGTCAGCATGCGACAGTCAATATCGCGCGATATCTGCTGTCAAAATGAGAATTGTGTAATGTAATTTGTATAGTGGCGCTAAATCTACCACGAAAAGTGAATTTTAGCGTCGTAGAATAATAAATACGCAACCGTCATAAATTATACCAATTTTTTATTACAATTAGTCATCGGTCGCGCAGTGATCGCGTGGCTGTCGCTGTCTGCAAATTTTTAGGTAATAACCCCGCCGTATTATCTAACTTACAGTTAGCAGCCAAATATCGCGTGGCATCTACTGTCAAAACAGAAATTTGTATAATTATGGTAAATTAATTTGTATAGTGCCCATATTTATATCTACCGCGAAAAGTGCATTTTACGGCCATGGCGTAATAGACACGCAATCACTATACATGTGTTAGTTTTACTGCAATTGTAATCAAGTTAGTTAGTCATTTATGAGAATCTTGTAACATTTTAAACGCAAAAGTGGGGTCGAAATGCTTTGCCTACGTATTAATGAGGCTTTATAAAAGAGTCTGTTTTTAGTCTTTGGGAGTAGTCGTTAAGTAGCAACGAGTGAGCGTGTAGAGTTTAGGCAAATGGAGGTAGTCAGAGATAATTTAATTATACTGTACATGAGCTGTTAAACAGAAGTTGTCTAGTGCAATCAGTATTAGTTGCTGTCGGTCGTTGTTAAAATTTAGCTAAAATTAGTGTTCAATGAGTTATTTCGATTTAAATTATATTCTAGTGAGCCTTACACGTGGTGTTTTAGTGAATTTAAGAGTGTATCTAATCTACGTATTTAGTGTACTTTTACATGATATTATCAATTTTTTATTACAATTAGTCACCGGTCGCGCAATGATCGCGTAGCTATCGCTGTCTGCAAACCGTCGGGCTTATGACCTAAAAATTTACAGACAGCGACAGCCACACGATCACCGCGCGACCGGTTATTAATTGTAATAAAAAATCAGTAGCATATATGACGATAGCGTATTTATTATTCTATGACAGTAAAATGCACATTTCGCGGTAGATTTAGCGCCACTATACAAATTATATTACACAAATTCTCGTTTTGACAGCAGATATCGCGCGATATTTGCTGTCGCATGCTGTCTGCAAGTTACGTAATAAGCGTGCCTAGTGATAGTTTGGGGTCACACGATTTGTGTAATTGTCTAGAGTATTAAAAACAATGAACTCTTCAAAGTTGCCGCTTAACAAGTTATCATTGCTTAGAGTGTCTAGAGCAGCCTCGAAAAATTATCACTACGTTATGGACGGAGCATTTGCTTTAAGAGCGTGTCTTTAAAATATCTTAAGTAAGTTCCTTTGTTGACCGACTTCTAGAGTTTTACTAATGTGCGTGGCTAGGGAAGGTTACTATACAACGATACACAGCTGAACGTGACGTATTTTTATTTTTGTAAATACTAGAACCCAAAACATATAAGATTTCTGAGTATTTTGCAAATAGTTATTTCTTGACCGGCTCATAGTCTACATGAAACACACTGACAGTACGAGGTTGTCAAGCTATTAAAATTACAATTCGATTCAATTCAAATAATTTATTTCAGGCTATATGTCCATATTTTGTTAGTAACAATTTACTTATAGCTATGTTCGTAAAATTTAAAATTTAATTAAATACAATTTTATTAATCCGTAATATAAAATTATTAATATCATGCTGTACATTTAATCATTTGTTTATTAGTCAGTACATGTACCATACCACAATGGATCATGTACTGACAGTCAAACCTGTTAGCAAAAACACGCAAGATGGTGTTGGGGCTGGCCCGGCCCCTGCGCCTCATGGATATGCACCGTTTCCGCATGGTCGTGTAGAAGCAGTCGACACGCGCCTCGGCGAACATTCCCGACGCGCTGCAGTGCCGGTGCAGCCCCACCAGCACCCAAAACGCATTATTATATTGTATTCGAAGGGCGTTGTATTGCTTCTGCGTATACTACTCTGTCAAGAAAGTACCGGGAAAAGATCAATAATACACGACATGTTAGTTATTCATCCAAATTTATTTTATCACCTTCAAAGTATGCTCCTTCAGAAACGATACACTTACGCCAACGAATAATCCAATCATCAAAACATTTTTTAAAACGCTTTTTCCAGAATTGAGTTCAGTGCTCGCCGCGAATTCTTCTTTATGTCTTCTACCGAACAAAAACGGGTGCCACGAAGTGGTAATTTGAGTTCAGGAAAAAGAAAGAAGTCGGCTGGAGCCATATCTAATGAATAAGGTGGTTGCTCGATGGTATTTGTTGAGTTTTTGGTCAAAAATTCGTTCACAATGATGGCCTTGTGCGAAGGCGCATTATCGTGGTGCAAAAACCAAGAATTTTCTTTACACAAATCTGGCCTTTTTCGTCGAATTTGCTCTCTTAAACGCCGCATAACGCCCAAATAATATTATTTATTTACCGTTTGACCTTCCGGCAAGAATTCCGAGTGCACAACACCGCGATAGTTAAAGAAAACAGTCAGCATGACTGACTTTGGATCGACTTTGGCTTGGTTTTTTCGGTTTCGGTTCAGTTGGAAGGCGCCACTCCGAAGCTTGTTGACAAGTTTGAATGTCAAACTCGTAAACCCACGTTTCGTCACCAGTAACAATGCGTTTCATAAATGTTCGATCGGAATTGACTCGTTCTGGCATGTCCTCAGCGACTCTTATGCGATTGAGTTGTTGGAGAAAATTCAGGTCTTTTGGGACTAGCCGAGCGGCAACATGTTTCATACCCAAGTGATCATTTAAAATGGTACGGATCGACTCGTGAGACACAGAAAGTTCGGCGGCTTTCTCTCTCAAACTTGAGTGAGGATTTCCAGTCATTATTTCCTTCACTTTTGCGATGTTAACTTCAGTTGCAGACGTTGATGGCCTACCAGAGCGAGGCAAATCTTCCATCACATCTCGACCGCTTTTCTACGCTTTGTACCACTCATAAGCACGTGTTTTTGTGTCGATTAACCGTAAGCCTTCTGTAACATTTTCAGTGACTCCGAACACGAAATTCCATTGGCGATGCAAAATTTAAGACAAACTCTTTGTTCGATGTTTTTGTCCGTTATGAAATTCGCTATATACATTAGAATGATATAACTAAAAACAGCACTGTATTTAATCTAAATAACAGATGCAACTCAAACTCCGCGCCAAAATGGAAAACAGTTGTGCCAATCTAACAACAACAAAAAAAAACAAAAAATTGAATTTGGAACCATAAATAAATCATCCATTCCCGATATTTTCTTGACTGAATGTATGACACCCTAGGCTGTCCGCATTGAAGGACGTACAAAATGCCGTGAAAAGGGTAATAAACAATAACTGTTTTACTTGTGGCTACGTTCTATGAGATAGAAAGAGACAGGAATACTCGTTTGACATACAGCGGTAAGAGCGACAACTTGTTATGACTCCGTTCATTATATTTCTTGGTTCGAGACAATACATTTCAATAGGAGCGACATTTTCTTCGAAAACGGGTGATCAAGCTTGGAGGAGATATTAATTGCTATAGTTAAGAAAAGGATAGCATTTCTTCCGAATGCGAATGAGCAACGATCAATATCTCGAAGGGCGTGTTTGTTTCTTTTTAAATTCCCTAATTTATCCGCTCCTTTGATAGTGAATGAGAAAATATCACATTTTTTTGTTTTATTACCAAATTCCAGTGTGTGATTCCGTTTTACATATAGACTTCTTGGTGTAATTACATGACAGGTGCTAGTCGAGGTAGAAAAGAGAAAGTAACTATCTTTGTTCTCTTAATTTAAATTTTTCTTAATTTAGCGTTACAACCACAAACAATGCTTTGTTATCGGACTCCGTTTCCTTGTTTATTGAATCATGCCCTGGACTTTTTGGCGGGAACGGAAGAAGTGAAGTTAGCATTTTATTTATGTCTTATATATTTCGCTTTTTTGTGAGTTTTAAGGTACAAAAGTATTATAATATTTCGGTATCTATATTATGCAATAAAATTCAGTAGAAGGATTAATAATTGGAAAGTTTGAATAAATATGTGTAACTGAAGTTTCGCGTTTTTAAGCCTACTATCACTTTACAGGAGAGCGTTAGGGACTTACTAATAAGAAGACAGCCATTGTACGTAAGAGATATTTTTAAATAACAATGGCAGACATGTTTCTAACAAATATGAAACGAGTTGCCAATATATCAAAGAGAAGAAGAATGATGCCCATGGATGTAGGTGATTACAGTGAGACTAAAAGATTACATTTTTGGGCGTATAAACGCGCGTATTCTTTCCTAGATGAGTTGAGTTATATACGGGCACTGCACATGTAACGATAATTATTCATGTCCAATAACAACGAAATTACACTTCGAAATATGAGATTGTACAAAAATAAGTGAAATCCATTTCTGTCGCGACTGACGCCAGTCCATAGCATATACGTTAAAGGTCTCGCCTATCTATCTCGCTCTAACATACACGTACCCATATTATATTCCTCCTCTTTCGCATTGCTAATCTTTAGATTATAAGGTACATAACATATATTATATGTAAAGATTTAATATAATTGAAACTATAAATTATGCTAATTATTATCGGAGGTAACTAAATATGTTGATATGACTAGGAATGATTCAAGTTACCTCTAATATAATGGGTCGACAAAACACAGCATTGTTATTCACAGACCTATTATTTAACAGGACAAAATAATAAATATTTGTGGAAAAGGTTCGAGGAAATATTGTACGTTAGCCTTTTTAACTGCTAGTAAATCTTAAGAAGGTATTATAATATTTCGATATTACTTGACTGTGTTTGAAAAGATTGGCAAATTATTGAATAATTTACTCATTTGAAGCCTTATTTACCTTATTTTGTGGCTGTCTTGGGTTTAATATACGATGAAGCTAATTTAGAAACATTTTTTTAGCCGATACCCCAGTTCATTATGTGACTTATAACCAAGTTCAGTGCTTACTTACGGTCATAGAACTGATGTGACTATCAGAAAATTGAATACTCTTGTACGAATTATTATATTTTAGTAAAAAATAAAACTATGAGCAAAACAACAGACTAATTGACAAATCTCAAAACTGGTCTGTTTATTTTATACATTCTATCAAAATAATTAACAATTTTAAGCAAAATTCTAAAAAAAGCTTTCAATTCATTGAAAAAATAGGACTTATTGGGAGACGCCCCTTGCAGTCGTCTGGTTTTCATAACACAGGGAATATTCCAGTTTGAGACCCGAAGATCGGTGTTTATTGTCGCATTTATATTTATATTCATTTATATTTTTAAACTCCAATATGAGGACAGTTAGAATTAGCTAGAGTGAGATGGCGTTATAGAACTATAGAGACACGAGCTAGCAGTGTCATAGCCCATCGCTAATAACGACAGAGACGAACTTATCTCCACTCTGCTGTCATTACTGTAGTTAAAAAGCGAATAATTATTACATTTTCACTCTATTTCGATCATTGTTTGTTCGTGATTACTAAACTTATAATTATTTTCATTTGATTTACAATTTAGTTTTATTTGGAATAACAAATAGAATAGAAATATATATATGCAACAGGAACAATAAATACACAATAAATAACAAAATATTTTGTTTTTACTTAAATCCAGGAACAGTATAAAATATTTAATTAGATAGTGCTATAAAAAAAAACACAACAACAAGTAGCAGCCATATTTTTTAATTTTTAATTTACATTTACACGCCTGTTACATAAGTTTACAAAGTAGGTTAGACCATTTATTATCTTTCTTATTATCTGTGGCATCATTACCATTTAAATGACGCCTATTGTTTTCCGCTTATAGATGATAAAACACACCCACACACATACATACCAATATATTTGTTTCGAGATTGTTTATTTAATGCTTCATGCACACGAAGGCCACGACCATCACGATGGTTGCAATTTTGATCGAATTTGTTGCGACCAATCATGCTATCACTCGTCTTGCGACCGTTTAGTTATAATGCGTAAAAATATCCATGCCATTACGGTTGTCATACCATTAGTACCAACGGCTAACAGTTGAATCGCACGTAGTCAAAGTCAAATCAAATTATGCGCGCGCGCAGGGCGCGCTTTCTACATGTACAACAATGTACTTGTACTCGTATAGCATAATCGGTTACTAGTAACCGTTGAAGAATTCCACTGACGGCCTCGTGATTGCATCATCAAACCAAGTTACCAAGTTAAAATATCACAGTATTGTATTATCACAGGAACCCAATGGGTGTGCAAAGTTTCACAAGAATTGGTACAGTAAAAGCAGTTGAAAAAGCTGTCGCAAGATTTGAAACGAAAATAGTTACAGATATATGTTGACAAGCACAATAAAACCGTTTAAAAGATGACAGTAGGGCTACCATCATCATTCAAAAAGCGACGCAGTTAGATGCAATTCAGTTTAGGTGCTTGAATACCTTAAGTTAGTTTCGCAAACATTTTTCAAGAATTCAAACAATAATAGGTATAATAATTCATCGGACGTCTAAAATATGAACTACAACCCGGTTGAGTTAAGTTTGCACTTGGCGCGTATGTCGTCATTTTGCCATTCGGATATGGTATGCAAAAAAGTATCAGTGAAAAAATCCCGAACCTTACACTCAAAAAGTTTTTAATAATTCTTATGTTAATGATTATCAAAATAAAAGATATTTATTATTTGAATCGAAATACTAACTATTTATATTGTGTAAATTTTAATCACAAAGTTTTAGAAATATATAATTTTCACACAGAGTAATAATTATAAGTGTTTAAAATAATACTTATTATTAATACAAAACAATATATCAAAAACAACGATCAACAAAAAAATTAACAAAAAGAATCCAAAACTAAGCAGGTATGTTGGTAACGAAAATTAACACGCGCGTATCGGTAACAAAGATGCAAACCGTACTGACGCCACTGGGCGAACGCGGGGAAGACGAGGGGGCCTCGCATTGCAGCAAGGTGCAAACTTAGCTCAACCGAGTAGTAATTAGAACACATTTAAAAATAATTGTCAACGAATGCACAAGACACCAAATAGTAAACTTATTTAACTTTATTTACGTTATTTTGAGCAAATTTTATCAAAATGATTCACTTTCGACTGTGCAATTAGCCATTTTATTTAAATCGCTAAGTTTGACAATCGAGCGACCCAGTTTAGGGTGGCCAAATATTAAATAGTTGGTGCAAGCGGGATGTCAAATCCTTACAGTAATACCTCGACTTACGCTATCCCGACTTACGCGAGCCCGGAGTTGCGCGATTTTCAAATCTCGTCGATTCGTCTTTTGTTTGAGCGTCACATAACTCTCGATTATCGATTATGACTTACTGCCCCCACACTATTGCTCAGTTAATGTACATGTTCGGACTTGTTGCGCGGAATCAACGCATAGCTACAATATATTTATGTTATACAATTTATTTATACTTATTTATTCATATGTACATAATATTTATTTTTTATCTACGGAGTGCGTGTTTGTTAGTACATTTTTATAAACTACTAATGTCATCCAAGCGAAGTAAAACTGATTCTTCTGCTTCAAACAAGACAAGAAATCTTTGGAATGTAAACTTAACGTAATCTAAGATTTTATTAAACATTTTCTGTCAAAATTATTCTTTTTTCTTCTTCCGGTCCCAATTAAACATCATTTATATTAATTTATATACGAAATTATACCCCGACTTACGCGAATTCGACTTACGCGGTAATCGCTCAGTCCCACCTATTGCGTAAGTTCGGGGTATTACTGTATATCGAAATTAAATAGTTGGAGCCCTTAGATTGTAAAGTCGCGTCATGGTACAAATATGTCATAACTGAATGAACGATAACTGCGAGCGATTCAGTTTCAGTTTTGTTTAGGAGGCCTAAACTGTGCGTCTTAATTGACGTTAAGTACGAAATAGAGATGCAGCCTAGTTTCGGTCCTAAATTACATCGCAATATTAGATGATGGTAGTAGTACAGGTCACTGAATTTGGTAATTAGTGCGATCCTAATCTTGTTAAAATGCTTGGCACAAACGGGAAAATCTTTCATCTTGTAATGGTAATTTTTTTTCTCTAAATTAATTCTAGTACGCTCATATAGTATAAATAAATACTCTAGACAACTGCACAAACTTTGTATCCTAAATTAAGTACCTACTATGCGCATTATGGGTCCATAAAACGAACCGAGGGAAACTACCAGTAACATCCAGAGTTCAAGTCGATTTAGAATAGTTCTACTCCCAAATTGACCTGACTAGGGATCGAACCCGGGGCCTATACGGTGCCGCTTTGATCTACGAAACCAAGGCCCTAATTTAAAAAAAGGGGGCAATTTTATTTCTTATTTAAATTTTGCAGAGAAAGTGTGACGAAAATTTCATAGAGTTTCGGAATTCAGGAATATTGCGTGGAACCCTCCGTGCGCGAATTGAACTCGAACTGGACCAATTTTTATGTATGTTAGAATAAGCTTAAATGAAATTTATTTTTAGAATAAATTAATTTGAATAGACTTCAATTATATTTAGATTTGATTAAATTAGAAACCAATCAATCTTATTTAATTATGTAGCGCAGTAAATATCGATTTCCTGAAGCAGTTTCATCTTTGTTCATTAGAGGACAGAAACAAATATTTTCGAGGAAAGCGATAGAAATTAATTATGTTAAAACAATAACAAAATCCTAATTAACATCTTAACGATTGATTTAAATGACTTCTTATTCAAAAGATTTCGGAGGACTTCTCCAACTTCTTTGAGTTAGAAAGGAATTAAATTTGACATTATACGCTTATTGAACAAATCATTAATTAAAATTGTCATTTAAATTAGTAGGACACTAGGAAAAATACTTGAAGCCTAATTGTTTGATTCATTCATTGAAAACGAATATCAAATTAATACTTTTTACATATTGGACTTGATGGAGAACATCGTTAAGGCAAAATTTCCGACTGATCGTTTGCCATTATTAAATTTCCAATTACCGACCTACGTAATAATGGTTACAAAGAGCTTTCTGTCGCTTGCGCATTGACTTTGTTTTAAAGTGGTATTTTATCGCGTAGTTCGCCTCCTGCGTAGATTAGGTATCTATTTCTCATAGCTGAATCACAAGAGCACGAATTGCACTGTATCTTTTCCGACATATGTACATATGTATTTCTGTAAAATTACAGATTTACTACAAACAGATATTGCGTTGATGTGGCCACTGGCCACTATAATATTTCTCGCTTTGACAGCCCATGTTTGTCAAACCGGAAACCGGCAAATATAATACTGCATTCTAACATCACGCACAAAAGAATCTCTATCTCATACATATTTACAAAAATGTTTGTATTAATTTTTTACTTGTAAAGTTCAAAAATAATCAGAAACATTAAAAGCACTATCGAACAAAAAACTGTATTGTTCATAAGCATGTCAAATGATAACGCAACTGTGACTAATTTGTCAGATACTGAAGTCGGTGCCAAATCAATGTGCAACAACAGAAGTTTATTAGACTTGGCACCGACTTTAGTAACTGACAAATTTAATTATATAGGTATGTGATGTGTATCGTACTTATAAAGTTATTTTTATTGTACTTGAGTTTTGATTAGTACAGGATAGTTATTTTGTACTTTTCAGTGGTTTTTTTGAAGGCGGGTTAATTTTTTTTCTAAATATTATTTTAATTTGTCCCTTTTGAGTGAAGGTGGCCTAAATAAATATTTAGGGTAGGTGTGCAATTAACTTCTGTCTAATTCTGGAACGCAACGATATACAAGAGAATCATCATATAAGCTCCAAGTCCAAGCTCCAGTACCGGTGAAATTTAAATGGTTCCAACTCTGAAGTATGACCTACCAAAAAAAAAAAAAAAATCATCGAAATCAATTCATAATTGGCGGAGTAATCGCGTAACAAACACAAAAAAACATGCAGTCGAATTGAACACCTCCTCCTTTTTTCGAGTCAGTTAAAAATAAATTAATAATGAGTGCGAGTCGACTCGTAAGCGCGCTCCGTAGGAATGGATATGTATACAATGGTTTTATAAATTCAATTTCTTGAGAACTAAGATCTAGACAGTCATTAAAGTTTTCCTGTGAACTTTAATTAATGTTATATCAATAAAAATCACACACAACGTATAGTCCCTTTTATATTGAATTTGGCAGGACGTGATGTTACATAGGACGACTCGACAACAGTAGCGACAATTCCCTCCGTTACAACAAGCTGACTTGATGTCACTTCCTTTTACGGCTACGCGACGGGAGGAAGACTGGAAATAATATCAGTTATCCTGGATAGGCTTGCTTATCTGGCAAGGCTGACTAGCTTGCCTCGGCGGCATCGGCAATGCGATACCTGGCATCGTTACAGTGAGGTTATATATTTCCACAATTTTTTAATATTTTGGATCCAGTAGTGATGGTAACGAGGAGACGGTCGAATTGAGCTTGAATGACCATTTCGTTATCACTCTATCTTCATAGTGAATATATATAATATTCCTAGTAACAATGTAAAAACAATGTAAAGCTGTGCCTTTTAAGTATGTGTTGAATAGTTGTTGAGAGAACTGATGACAGAGGCAGATAAAGGGATGCATCATCTTTTAAGGATTGCGTTTCTATTTTGAGAACGAAATCCTAAAAACTTTAATAATTTGTCTTTTCGCGTACCCACAGTTAATATTTAACCATTTTCATTAACTGTGAAATCGACAGTAGCAAAGAGAAACAATAAACAGTCCTCTTGGGGGGTTCTTTTCGTCACTTTCTATAATAGAAATTAATTATTAATTTGAAATGCAAAACAGAATTAAATTTTCTTACTTGACAAACGAGGTCCGCTAGCTCGTTTTGAGAAATGGATTTAGATTTCACTCTAACTGCTAAGTGCCGATTGTGTAGAGTTGGAGACTATTGACAACTGTAATTTTAGAGTCTGCCATCTACCTACCGAGAAAGATAAATTGTTCATTTTGTTCAAATATTTAATTCGGCTTTGGATAGCTGGAACTGACATTTCTGATAGAATATTATATCTGTGTTCAATTCTAATAAAACTTTCCTCAGTAATAAACGATAGCAATAAAGTAGTCTCTATTTTTATAGTTTTGTTATAACATTGTAAAGCCGAACGCTTATGAAATCAACACGGTGTCTGTCTGTCAGCTACAGCCGTTTCCTCAATAATTATAACTCAAGTACAACAATAACCTTATAAATAGGATATAAATTAATTTTACAGTTACTGAACTCGGTGCCGAGTGTACCAAACTAATAGACATTCTGTTTTTCGGCACCGACTTCAGTAACTGTCAAATTTAATTACATAGATATTTGTATTCTATTTATAAACTTATTATTGTACTTGAGTTATGATTAGTAGAGAATAGTTATTTTGTACTTTTCAGTGCTTTTTTGAAGTTGGTTTAATTTTTTCCTTAAAAAGTTTTATATTTCTCCCTTTTGAATGAACTTGGCCTAAATAACTATCTAAATACTAACTAAATAACTAACTAGGGTAGAACTACAACTAACTTCTTTTCTAAGTCTGGAACGGATTGACATGCAAAAGAATCATCAACATAAATAAAGTATACGCACATACAAGCAGTTATGATTATTTGGTGTTTCCCGGTCCCACCTCACGTAACGCCTATTCCTTACGTGACGATTTCTACCAAATCAAACTTCTCGCAAGCCGCGTTAAGGAACTTCGTTCCAAAATATGTACAGATGAATTAAGAACCTCCTCCTTTTTTTAAATCGGTCAAAACTATTCGTAGTAAACAGATAAAATTATGACATATTGTATGTTGAGTGTATGTTTTTAGAGCTATTATTATTAACTTATTCGTCACGTGTTTCGCTTTACAATATACAAAGTATCCTCAGGAAGTTACCCAGCACTGAACTATAATACTTTTTGTAATGTCAGATTCATATTATTCTTTAATTAAACCTATCTGCATCACTCGTGTTTACCTAAGTCTATTCTAGGCATGAAGTACTCAACGTATAGAGTGGAAATGTCATTTATTTTGTTTGAAATCAATTTAACTCTAAAAACTTCTGCGGTTACTACGCTCTGATTGGTTGACAACACAGTACACCCACTGTCACGCACTATTATAAGACCTAAACCTAAAGACCATAAGACTTATCCTGCATATGAATAGAATAGATTGAGATAACGTAATTGAGGTTGCACCGGTGGAAGCGAGACGCAAAGATACACGTCATCGAGCACGTTAATGAAATGTCCAGTTTATTCTAACCCGTATTATGAATGAAAGTCAATTTGAAAATTGTCTGTTTACTGTTACGTACCGACGAAATGAGATTGTGTCTGTTTTATAGCATCATATTTTGCTAATTTTGCCACACCGCTGAATACAACAGGAAGCCATTAACTAAGTATCTAAATATCTTTCAGAATATATGGATGTACACAAAGGTCCAGTGTTGTTTACGTACTATTATGTAAGAGCGAGAGTTGATATTTATTAGCATATTACCGCTAAGCGGTAGCGAGGATGGTCCGACATTTCGACTGTATAGGTTGAGTGCTCCATGATACTAGGTAATCGGTAACTGTTTAAATAGGTAACAATAATTATGTAGGGAATGTTTGTAATATTATACAGTGCTATCTAAATCCGCCACTCTCTGAAATCTGCCGACCTTTGGCTGCGGTCTATTGTACAGCTTATTGATAAACCCATGACTGATATTACTTACTACATTAATACAAGGGAGTCATTGAGAAAGTGTTATACTGAAATTGATGTATTTACCTTGCCTTCGTGTTGACGAAAAAACGGCCAAATGTGAGTAGGACTCACACACGGAGGGTTCCATGCCACCACGTGATATATGGTTATGGTTGGATGACAACAGGTTATGTATTCACTAAAAAAAATATTTCTGTCATTCAGTTCGAGATCCTTAGCACAAACCCTATTCATACTCGTCTGGTTTTTATTATTGGGTGTCTTAATTTAGAGTTTCGTTTTGTTTAAATTTTATCCGGCCACCTATCTACCGTTTAAAAGATAAAGCTCTTTAAAAGTAAGACGGACAGACAGACGCGGACAACACAGGCCTAATAAAAGTTCTTGTAAATTCAGAATTACGACGAATCGTTGAAGTCAAAATAGTAGGTAATCACTGCGCCAACAAATCTGTCTGACAGGTGTGAGTGACATAAATAAATATAAAATATAAAGATAAAAGCATAGACTTACTACTCACCAATTCCTAACATTCGATATCTATATCAAAAGGTTTCAACAAAAGTAATTCGTCATCCTTGTGTATCTGATTTATAGTGGATTTAATTTATGACGTCACTTAACCTATGCTATTCCTAGATCTGCGTTTCTAACGATACCTCGTTTATTCAAATCTTTTAAGACGTTTAACCTCAAAATAGAAAAGTAATAAAAAGTAAACACTGACAATTGAACGTACCCAATCAACAAGACCCGTGAGACTGGTTCATATTAATTAAGATTCAGCTCAAATGGCACGGCGATGAGCTACAGTAATTATTAATCGATTGCCAGTGTTACTAAAACAATAGGCCCCTGTCAAGGGTTTTGACCGTAAATACTAGATCCATCAATCTTCTTTAGAAATAAACTGTCAGACGACGTCGAATACATACGTAATGTTTGATTAATAAGGGCTAAATTACATTGGGATATACCTTTCATGAAGCGTGCTTGTTCAGTGCAGATGCCAAACGACCCATGACTTTTTTCTCATAATGAAGTGATGAAAGCATGAAAAGGGAACAAGTGATTTCTAAATGTAATGGGCGAATTATTCCTATTGGGTGGAGGTTATGTTAGCTTTAATTACTTTAGGACTTAAGGATACCTCAGGACCTAGAGGATAAACTGCCTAATACTCGATACTTTTGATTCGATATGAAGTATCAATATCGAATACTTTCGTATTCGATACTTTTAGTTTCTTAATTAAATAAAAGTACTCTTATTTAACCGAAAGTACTCGTATGAAATTAATACGAATTATAATTATTAATGATAGACTTACAATTAATCCCAATACATTTCAAGCCATTTTAATTGGCAGTAGATATAAATGTGCAATTTAGTTAATTAATATACATCAAATTACTTACGATGGTATTACTATTGACGAAAGTCTATACTTTTTGCTTTTGCCTTTGCGTAGCAAAATATATTAACTTCAAACTTTATCATGTCTGTCGTGGAATATGCTGACATTTGTTTCCTCGATGATATCGAAAAGTTGGTCAACAAGTTAGAGACTTGACAACTCATGCATTTGCTTTATTTTTGATTTACGTAAGTTTGACCATAATATCTCTAAATTTATAACGCATTTAAAGCAGCTTCCCATCCAAATATATGTATTTTTTCCTCATTATTTCCTATATTTTATAACATTTTGCATTGTTCACCGTCGCCCTCTTATCTCAAGGAGCTCTAATTTTTTACGTTTATTGTACTTCACTGTACGGTAACTTTATCGTACGATAGTGAGGCCTGGATATACACAAAACAAATGAAAGTAAGATAAATACAATAGATGTCCGATTCTTAGAAATATGTGCGGTGTCACCCTTGTGGACAAAATAAGCAATGAAGAGATACGCAGAATGACAGGATTGCAGGACAGTGTAATTGTAAAAATGAAGAAAGGAATGTTTAGATGGTTCGGGTACATAGAAAGAATGAGTGATGAAAGACGGACGAAGAAAATCTACTCAGCGAAAGTAAGTGGTAATAGAAGCCAAGGAAGACCAAGGATGACTTACGAAGGTCAAATAGCCAAAGTGTTAGCTGACGGAAATGTCAAAACCACCCGCAAACGGGAGGAAGCAAAAGAAGTATGTAAGGAGCACGATGCTTGTGTTCCGTCCTTTCTGACTACTTCGTTAAGGCTGCAGCGTGAAGATATGTATGTATGTAAGATCTGGTATGCAGATTAGCACCTACCAATATTTTTTCTTTTCTCTTAGCAATCGAGTCATTAGAGAATGGCATGAAGAGATTGAAATATCTAGTAATCACCCTTCACCAGTAATGATCCCATGACCGAATCGGTATGGACTGGTATCGATTTTTTTTCGACAAAAGTTGTGAGTAATCATCTTCTATCGAAATTCTTCTGCTTTACCTCATTAACCGTATCAAAGCACTTCTATGATATGAGATCCTCATCAACGCTTCAGAGCGTAAATAAATCGAAAGAAATTCTGTACCGAATGCTTTTTTTGTTAGACGCTCTTTTTTCGTATTAAAAGATTTATGTTTGTTATACTAATGTCTATGACATTATTCAATAAAACTATTTGATTTGGCAGACTACTATAAGGGGTTTTGTGTCTGTAAATATTGTGTGATGTTGGTTTTTAGTATGTTATGTGTGGTAAGGAATGTTGACGACAGTTTACGTTATGCTATACAAGAAAAAATTATACCGGTACATTTCCGTTCATAAGCGGTCGAAACTCGACTGTAAATATAAAATAAACACTTTTCCCCCGAAATGAACTCCACAAACTTGGAACAAATTGCACAAAATTTCCAGCTCTGTACAACTACATCTACAATCAACTGTCACTGCTAATTATTTGCCAGCAACATTTGAAAATTCTTTGGCGACTATTTGGCGACAATCTATACTATTTGCGACTGTTCGTCTCTAAGGTTTAACCCTCGGACCAAGAACATAATGGACCGAGTCATAATAAGTTGCCGCTTTTATCACCGTGCGTTAAACGAATTTTCGTATCTCTTTCTATGTAATTCAGCGTAACCATGAGTAAAACAGTTAGCTATAGTAAGTATGGCAACCTCGCACTGTCAGTGTAACTCGTGTCAGCTTATGAGTCGCTCATGAAATAATTTTCTGCAAAATAATTGTAAATCTAAGTGTTTTGGGGATTAATATTCACAAAAATAAAAATATGTCATGTTCAGCTGTATATCGTTGTACCTTCACGTAATCACATACATTAGTATAAGTCTAGAAACTCGGTCAATAAAAAAATGACACCGTAAGGAAACGCTCTTGGAGCAAATGCTCTGTCTATCGTTATATTTGGTCCGAGGTACATACATACATACATATCCTCACGCTGTATCCCTAACGGGATCCCTAGTTCCTGGGGCTGTATCCCTAGTCAGAGAGGACGGAGCGTCAAGCATCGCGGTTCTTACATACTTCTTTCGCTTCCTCAAATCACATCATTCTCCTCACGAATTTTCCCCTAGTTATGGGAGAGCTTCGAGGTCCGAGGTTTAACCACAAACTGTTTGATACTGGTAGTACAAACGTAACAATGAATGTTACACATATTACGCATACATTTTATCTTTATGTACTCTTTTTCCATATTTAAACTATAACTATGCTAAATCTCACACTCCGCAATGCTCACAATATGCTCAAAAAGTAGTACAAACTCCACATACGAGTATTAATATTCAGATACTTGATGTATTCAGTCAATTAAAAGGAATTAGAATTAGTATGAAAATATTGTTATTATTCGATGCTGGTATGATAGATAAAGAAAAATAAAATGTCCCGTTGCTGTACGAATCGTAAAAGCCGGTTAAGGGTTAGGGTAAATTACTAAGAGCTTATAAAGGCGACAGCTGACACTATCTGGTGTCACTATCATCACATTATCTATAAGCTCAAACGCTTACGATGAAGCCAAAAATAATTGTCTTTATACATATTAAAATCTGTTATGTGTATGCCACTTATAGACTCGAATTCCACTTTATAGATTGAAGTCTTTATGGGTTATGATCAACACATTACTGGAATAGTTCGGAATATTGTTTGAACAAAATTAAATCGACGCCTTGCGAAGCCGGGGTTGCTGCTCATAATAAATACATGTATATGTACATGTAATAAATACGTAATATGTGTGGTAGAACCATGCTGCGTTGCAGCACGAATTGCGCCAGCTCGCCCGGTGAAATACCACCCTCTCACAGAATATCGGCGTAAATAACAGTCTCTATTGCTGTTGTGTTTCGTTCAGTAACCGAGAATGCCGGTGGCCCATCTCTCTCCTCTCCCTCCATGCCTTAAAGGCCGGCAACACATCTGCGATTCTCCGGACGTTGCGGGTGTCCATGAGCGGCGGTGATCACTTTCCATTAGGTGAATCGCTTGCTCGTTTGCCCCTCTTCTATAAGAAAGAAAGGAATATATGAATGTATGCTGCAATAATACACTAATACCCAAAACAACAGAACATTCAGACAAATTCATTTCTCAAAATTAACTCATCAGAAATAGAACTCCTCGCACGAAACATCGCGAAATCAGTGAAAAGATTCCGTTCTTTACGAATTCTAATCTTAACATATTAATGTTAGCTGTTAGCTACAAAAGCTTCGCTTTAATATAATAGATATTGTTCTTAACTAAGTTAATGAAGAATGAATTATAGTCCTAATGGCATATTTTAAGTGATTTATATCTACAAGGTTTTGCTTTCGATTCGTGTAAAATGAATGCCAACGTCAATTATAACGAGGAATGGACCAAGTTATAAAAATTGTGGATTGCTTTTTGAAGTTATATCGTGCAATATTTATATGCTTTATTTCAAGTATGATAATACTTTATTAATAACAAAAAAGTACATACATATATTAATATTTACAAACATAAAACTACACATTATCTTAAATAATAGGCTTCCTCAAAGTTGCCGCTTAGAAAGCTGTCATTACTTAAGGTGCCCAGCAGAATGACAGCATTACCTCTTTGAATATCCAACCTGATTCATTGGCGGAAGAAGCTGCCAGCCCGGCGGTCTCCCGAAGCCTCAACCAGTCTCTTACAAATATCACAAAGCTGTCGATGGGCTTCGGGGCCCCAGGGGCCCAAAGTTTCGACTACAAAGGGCGTAAATATAAAACTCTCAGAGAGAGTCGCATACTTACGTCGCTTCAAGTTCTGTGCAGTGCTGGCCGCTGCACATGCTGACCTGGAAGTCACCGGTACATGGGAAACAGTAAGTGTAACGACACAAGTGGCGTTCCACACCAGCGATCTTCCAAGTTTCCAAAGAATGAGCGTCAAATCATCTGGTCTCCTTCCGTTGTTGCTGCACGCAATACCGACAGGCTCTAAGACTGCAGGAACGCCAGCGGCGACAAGAGCCCGCAGAATGACGTCATTGAAGGCAACATGCCGTAACATGCGGCCCGCATTACGTAAACAAGATAAACCGTGGTGACCTAGTACATCGACGAGATCACCACAGCGGCAACTGTGAGGAAGGTTAGTCCTGGTCCCCAGACGAAGGGATACTATGAGAGAAAGTGTGGTATTGTCAATTAAGGTTCTTAAGTTTTTTGAAGGTATTACCTCTAACCAGTGTCCTGACTCCTTCTCAGAAACGACCAGGAGGCGAGACGGATCTTTTTCGGTACTACAAGAATCTAAATGTTGTAAATGTACATTTTTGCATAGAGGCTCTTCCCAGTGTTTCTGACAAAAGGTCGAGGTAGGTAAGTTAGTACTCAGACAAACATTTAACCAAGTCTTTCGAGCATCAGTCAAGCACGGCACCTCAACCGATCCTACGGAAGGACGAATAACAGTTTGGATAAGGTTTTCCGTGCTGTAGGCTGACGAAAGAAAAGCAGGCAGTGACACATTCGAAATTTTGCGTATGGCCAGGCCTCCATAACGGATAGGAAATGAGGCTTAATTCCAGACCCTGTCATCAACAAAGGAGCAATTTAATAATGTAGATAATTTATTTTTGAGAATATTGTCTACAGATATTAAAAGGGTTTGATAAATAATTAACTTGTAATATCTGATGTGAGACAAAGTTTTCGTTTGCAATTGCTTATCTTATAGCTCAATGCGTAACAATGATAACAAAACTAAATATAAGCACGTCTCATGCATGCCGGGTTTTGACCGCAGTGTTCTAAATGTTTCATAATTGTCACTCTGAAGTGACAGTTATGAAACATTTGCAGCCATTTAACTATGGAAGAATTTAAAAAGGCTTGAAAAAGTAGAATTGTTAAGAACTCCAATGTAGATAATATTAACTCATGACCAAAAAGAGAGTGTTATAAGTTTGACGAAGATGTCTGTCTGTCTGTCTGTATGTTTATCTATGACGTCATAGCTCTTGAATGTATGAACTGAATCACATGGGGGTGTTTTTTTTTGAAGCTGCAGTTTTCACAGTATTCTTAGCTATGTATGGTGGAAGTTGGTTTAGATTGCTCATTAAAACGGTGGTTTTTATATTTTTGATCTCAGCTATTTTTCCGTTGTCGTCAGCAACTTAAACCAATCTATCAGCTTTCTATCTCTAAGCAGTCACAAACGTAGTCTGTTTGGCTCGAATCTACCCTGACAGACTAATGCGTTTCCTATGTAATCATCGATTAAGCACAGATAAAGAAAAAATGTTGGTTAACTTCATTTCACCCCTGGCGTGGCAGATGAATAGAGATTGCGCGACTGTGGTAGGATTGATGGACCCGTAACTAAATATTAACTTATTTAATATTAACGTAACTTTTATGTAGCTGTATACTAGGTATTTATATGTCCATATTAGTATCTAGTAGTTTTACGTTATATTTTTGCAGAATTTGATAAAAACCTAAGCTTTCGAAGTTTATTTATGAAGGTCTCTGAACATGCACTGTCGGTCGAAGTATTTCGTTTCTATGACATCTTCAATATCATGTTTTTAGTAAAACATAACATTTAAAAACAGTGAACTGTTTTCATATTCTCAAATACAATTCAAATACAATATATTTTCCTTGATATTCGTAACGAAATCTTTTGGGTTCTATTTTAATTATTTTGTTTCAGGATGCCAAAAACTAATTTACCGATAATATTACACCATATGCTGGTCGGGCATTTTAGACCCACATAATATACTTTATGCCCATGGAATTTGAATAGGAATCGATTGTATTGAGGGAGTGACGTAAAAATGACCTCTGATCTTGATTTGAAGTTATTTAGGAGCACAGATTTAAATTTAAAAACATATCCTCGTTTTTAATCTGTGGTGGATCTGTGAGATTCTACCAGGCATGCCAAAGCTCAAATGTTGGAGTTTTCGGGGGGATTTTATGGGAAGCAGTTGAGCGATCAATTTAATTATTTGCAAATTGTTTCTAGTAGATATTGTGATGTACAATTGGCGTAGTTTTGCGTCCCAAGTATCCACGCTGTTGTGCATTATGTGGAATTGTTGAAATGAGTGCTTATTTAGCAATGTTTTTTTTAATGGCTTAGGCCACCTCAGCGGATCCTACTAGAAAGATTGCCTTACGCCTTAATATATTCGTCGCCAAAAACTCCGAGAAACATTAAAATGTAATATGTTTTATTTTAATGAAATAACGTGAAGAATATATTTATACATTACTGAAGACGTCGGCTGTTATGGACATAGATTCCTTTGTCTTCCCTTTCAAGGGAAAATCGTACAAAAAAAAGGCTCAATTATTTTTGTGATTTTAGATTATTATTAATGGATTGGTTAAGAGTATCGATCTACGTTAAGAAAGTTCGACAAAACCGATTGATATTTTCGTACGTAATGGCTGATATTTATTTCAGGGTAGTGAATTGATTGTTCAATTTTGTGAACTTAATTGGACGATTTGTTTCGTTAGATTGGTTAGTCAGTTGTTGGCTGCTACTATCTACTGCGATAAATAATAATTTGTTCAACAATATCTATCGCTGTGTGAAATATAATACCTAAAGTTATGTGATATACTATGTGTATCGTTACGAGAGCGAAAACGAAGAGTGGTCAAAAAGAGAACCTGGGGTGGCCGAGCTTCTTCAATCATTCAGTGAAATCTGTGTAATTTTGTAATGCAATGAAAATGAAACGGGCCACTAATGGGCATATGAAATTTCGCAAATAATAGTAGAGTTTTAAAGAATTTTCTACTCTGTATTGTAATATAGAAACAATTTGTCTGTAAATGTTACGTCATGTGTAATAGCTTAATAACCAGTTTTAATGATACATATTCTTAATAGGCAATAAAGCTCATTATTTTTTCAAACTGGGACGGTTGACAATCCTAAATACATCGAATGCTCAGGCTTAAAACTACATCATGTTGTAACAAGTCTCCATAGTCTCACAATCTGTTCTGATGTTAGCAAGATTTGAATATTGTGTGTACAAGGATTTTTTCATAAGTTCACGTCTTTCGTAACGAGATCCCAGAAGGAACATGTGTCCGTTTTTTCTCTAACCTCTGATATTACTTTGCGGGGACTTTATTCGTTATTATCCTAAGTAATAATGATTATGTCTAAGGGGGTATGCACGCAACAAAGTGTTTAGACGATAATTTCGTGTTGCAACTGTGATTACATGCGTTGTTTTTTCTGTTTCTGTCGACTAACTGCGCCTTACGGTTTCACCCGATTTAAATTTAGTATTTTTCGGTATAAAAGTAGCATAAACCATTTTTTGAAAAGTCCTTTACCTGTCAATTAAAGTCCTATAAAAATTAGTTCAGCTGTTTCGGAGATTAGACCGGACGAACAAAGAGACAGACAAAGCGTGTTTAGGATTTAATTACGTGTAAATAATCACATTATAAGCGTAAATAAAGCCTTTATTTCGAAATAATAAACAGACATTTAAATTTCATTTGTTCTTATGTAGATGTATACCATCTACATAATACTACATATCTATGAAGCACAGATGCATAGATATGTAGAAGTAAGCGTATATATTATGTCATTAAAAAGTGGATTATCATTTTATATTTATAAAATTTGTTTACGAAGTCCTTGTGGTATTAAATTAATGTCTAAAATGAAGTCACATGGTTAGTGATGATTGATAACGAAATTTGTGTGCAAATATCATCGTCTGAAAGATATTTACTTTCAACTTATGAATTGTATTTCTTTACTTACATTACGAACTTGTATTACATCCTTCAAGTGGCGATTGGCGAAAACAGTAGAACAAAAGAAGAATAATCGTTACTGTGATTTTTAACGTATTATATTTAAGTGTTACAATAATTATTATACTGGCCATAATTAATATTTTCTCTTTATCTCAGACGTAACTCTGTGTGTCTCAGGCAATTAATTTATATTAGTATTATTCATTATCTATATTCCGTCTAAAGATTCCAAATTATTGATCAATAACCCCAATAAGCGAAGTGATTGACACTTCACTTCAACACTCAATATTCCAGCACTGATTTAAAAAAAGGAGCCGTCGCTGGACGCCTGGCAGATGTGAAACATCGATACTACTTTGAAAACTATGTATGGAAGGATGGAACAAAATATTCAATTGTTTTTGAAGAGAATAAAATTCTTTATTTAAAAAACACAGGCAACGTGTTCCGAAGTGAATAACAACACTGCTGGGGACTTTTTGGCGGGAACGGGAGAAGTGAGGTTGTCATTTTATTAAAATTTTCTATTTTTTATATTTTTGTGAGTTTTAAAGTACAAAAGTGATAGTAATTAATTATTATTAACATGTAATAAAATTTGACAGTTATTTAAGTTCGGTGCCAAATCTACTAAACTAATAGACTCTGTCATCGAACATTGATTTGGCACCGACTTCAATAACTGTCAAATTTAATTGTATGGGTAATTGTATCGGATTTATAAAGTTATTTTTGTACTTAAGTTCTGATTAGTAAAGAATATTCATTTCATACTTTTCAGTGTTCTTTTTTGAAGTCGGTTTAATTTTTTTATAATTTTTTTTATTTCGCCCTTTCGAGTGACCTTGGCCTAAATAAATATCTAGGGAATGTCTACAATTAGTTTATTTTCTAATTCTGGACCGCAATGTGGGCTTTCACAATAAAAGATGCGAACAGATCGAACATGGGATATTATTGCCCATTATGGCCATTATTAATATCTACTCGTATCATATCAATATCAATCAGTTATAATATAACAGTGTAAAGGTTGCATCATAATTATGATGATGTATGTATGTAATTACAACCTAGCAGTATTCATACAATCCGAAGACGATAGCCACCAGCCGTATTCTCTGTCCACCACAAGACTGATTCTACTGACTGAATTTATTATATCACAGGCAATTTATATCTTCTCCTTACTCCCGTTATACCATGTGGGGACAACGATAGTTAACAAATGACATACAAGAGAATCATCAATATAAAGGAATAAAGGTTATAACCAGGTCGCGTTATTGGATGTATCTTCGAAACCAAAGCTTCAATATCAGTGAAATTTGAATGGGACCAATATGGAAGTGTATCCTTTCAAACAAAGAAAAGAATTTTCCAAATCGGTTCATAAATGACGGAGTTATGAGGTAACAAACATAAAAAAAAACGTATAACCCAAGTGAGAACCTCCTCCTTTTTTGGAAGTCGGTTGAAAAATAAAACTAAATGTAAACCATATTTTTCCGTTACTGTTGGACAATCTAAAATATCCATTGATTAGTTCAGCGATTTGTGATTCTATTAAATCTGGCGACTGGCCCGTTGGCGCAGTGGTAAATGCATCTGCTTTCCAAGCTAGGGTCCCGGGTTCGATCCCCGGTCAGGTCAATTTAGGAAAAGAACTTTTCTAAATTGGCTTGGAGTCTGGGTGTTACTGGGAACTCCCCCAGAGTTCGTTGTGTGGTACCCATAGTACAAGCTTACTGCTTAGTTTGGGGTCATACAATCTGTGTAATTGTATGGAGTATTATTATTATTATTATTATTAAAGACGAGTATATGCTCGTATTACTGTATATTACTGTTTCAGATCATTTAAAATTGGAACACTAAAGTTTCAGTACATTGTGTCGGCTCTGCAAAGATCTAGACGCTAAAGGAGCTTACGCTATTTCCACTTGGGACGACGTTTCTTTGTACGAAAAAGACTTGAGTTTCTGAGAGAGAATGAGCGCTTGTCTTACGTATAACAAAATATTATAAGCTATGTATTTCACCGAAGATATTATTATTCATTAGAATTTCCGAGTTTTCTTTGTAGTGAAATGGTTGGGAAATAACGACATGTAGGAATATTAAGAAACCTTGAAAACATTACTTTCCTCTAATGCTCAGATCTCGAATCGAAGACGGGTTCTTTAATTCGGAAAAATAGTGCACTAGCCTACACACCAAAGGGATGTCAACTACTGTTTTATATGTGTGCCTTTGTGCATGCGTACATAATATGAACTAGATTATTAGAGAAAGGGATATGTATACGTAATTCCATACAATTATATGTTACGTCTTCATTAAAAACCGGAATCGCGCACCGTGGGTTCAGTAAAATGTTCACCCATACATCAATATACGTCACAGTCAATTCTCCAACTGCAAGTGTAAAATATTTTTTCGTGTGATATAACAACAAATTAGCGATTTTCAGATTTTTTCCGTTACTTATGCTGTGAGACCTTGCTTCTTGCCAAATTGATGTTTCTTAATCATTGGAAAGTACTCTATAGGTTTTGATTTGCTTGAGAGTATTAAAATATAAGACATGAACGGCCGTATTTTTTTGATTGTGATGACTTAGAAAATTAATTTTTTAACAACTCCAAGAGTGAAATAAAATATAGCTATAAAATAATTATTTCCAATGAGGAAATGAGATAACGTTTTAAAGTATTAGATCCTGCTATAAAACAATATAATAAACAACAACATTAGTTAATCAAACTATAACTCGTCTATTTCAAATTTTTAGATTTCGACATAAATTTGCTGTTTCGGATTTAAATCACATGTACTTTTAAAAGTT
This sequence comes from Zeuzera pyrina, assembly GCA_907165235.1. NCBI lineage: Eukaryota > Metazoa > Arthropoda > Insecta > Lepidoptera > Cossidae > Zeuzera > Zeuzera pyrina. The sequence goes on along the minus strand of OU015619.1, from coordinate 3,112,590 downwards.
TTTACGGAACATAAAAAATTATTTCTGACGAATTTCGGGTTTTATTGACTAAGTTGCTAATTTTTAACAGAGCGATGTCGACACGGTGAATAATGAGAAGCAAGAGAGTGAGCGATGTTGCTATTCTAAAAATTTTACATTACAGATGTCATTATCGGGATGACAGCTTAACGGTTTGTCAACTTTATTTATTTATTCTGTAGTGAGTTTTTATCAGATTTTTAATGACCATTATCATTTAATAGCGTCTAAGTATAATTTTTTTTTAAAGAAAGAGTAACTTTAAATTGTATGGAATTATATTTTTTAATAACAATAAATAACAATTTTATCGATATTTTTACAAATTTTGAAGTGCCTTTAAATGTGTTCTTTAAAGAAAACTCCAGATTTACGTAGTTGCTTGTTGTCATTCCGACCGGTGTCTACACATAAAAAGTAGTAAGCAGTCAACCTCAGCCCCTCCTTAAGTCGTTGGGATTTGTCGCATGGACAATGGACTTTTCAGATTTTGCTAACTTAACAACTCCTTATCGATACTGGAAGGAGGACCACCTCACTCGCAAGCTGTCCATATGTGGTTGCCGGGTGAACCTTTCAATAACAATCGGCCTTCCACTTTATTGTAACGCGGTGAAAAACAGAATTCTCGTTCATTATACGTATCCGTACTGAAATAAATGTGAAAGTGTCTGTTTGTGACAATTTTACGGCGATATTTATGACTACATTTTATAACTCTTGGTATCGAGACAGTTATATCTAAAGATATCAAATTCTATGTCTACGTATAGGGAAGGACATTGGCTGTTTTCATATTATTATAATTAAAGCTGTCTTTTGCTCAAAATCATGAACTTGTAAATTGTTGTTGTTAATCAGATTCAGGCAACTAGCATCGAGTGAAATTCATTCGTTTCGAATTAACATCATTCGGTGCTAGTTGGCTAACCGAATCTGATCTCTGGAAATTGCTGAGGATATTGTTCCTGACCTCATAACATGAAATGGATTTCTGGTAAAACACATCTGAATACGTCTCTTCACGCTGTATCGCCAAATAGATAGTCAGAGAGGACGAGCGCCAAGTGTTGCGGTCCTTAAATGTATATTTCTTTCACTTGCTAAAATCTCATCAATCTCACACATTTTTGCCTAGATATGCGGGTGCTTTTGGTATTTCTGTCAGCTAACAGTATGCATATTTGATCTTCTGCTACCACTCACTTTTGGTTTGCAGATTTTCTTAGTCAGTCTTTCATCACTCATTCTTCTTCTTCTCCATCACTGAATCTGTTTTTTATGGCGGAGGGGCAAACAAGCAAATGAGTCACTTGATGGAAAGTGATCACCACCGCCCTTGGACACCCGCAACATCCGGGGTATTACGGGTGCGTTTGCGGCCTTTAAGGAAAGAGTAGACTCGTTTGTTGAAGGTTCCTAAGTCATAACGGTCCGAGAATACTGCCGTTGTAAGATGGTTCCATAACTTTTAGCACGTAGTAAGAAGTGTCGTAAAAAACGCACAATTGTAGACCGCCATCCATCACGGTGGTGGGGATGGAAGGACAGTCGATTTTGCGAAATATATATTCTATATTATCTATACTATATATAAACTTTATCAGTTTGTAATGGAATTTCATTTCATGAACAGATAGTAAAAATCTATTGCAATAAATTCGTCTGTCATTGCCTCATATTATTTCAAGCTCCGACAGTATATGTAGGTCATTAATAGCAAAACCAATTGCTTTCTTATGACAACAATAAACCATCGCTCTCTTTAACTCTGTCTCTACAAACAATATTTTCACATAGTCCTGAATAATCACTGTGGCAGCTGGCCTCCATTCATCCCGGATTGCCGGGCTTTCTTTTAGTCACATCGAAACACACGCCGGGATATTGGCTGCGATATTGTTCTAAAACTCTGCACTTTTTTTTAGGTTTCGATATACTACACGCTTTCAGGATGAACTGAGAATTAGGCTTAAAATCATAATATAAGTACTGGGATACTACTAACTATAAGTACTGGGATTGCGGAATGAAACCACATGTGACAGATTTCCTAACAACAACCTCTATGTAGGTAATTGGCTGTCATTTAGACACATATTAAAGCTAACATTCTGGCTATATGATTTTCTTACATAAATCAACCTTGGTCTTTTTCAGATTCCGCTATCGCTAACTTCGGCTCTGTTGATTTCTTCATTTGTTATGTCATTCGTTACTTATATTCTCTCAACATTGCTTTTTCATTTTAACTATAACACTTTTATCCAACGAAGAAGAGTATACATATATACATACATATCTTCACGTTGTATCCCTAACGGGGTAGTCAGAGAGGACGGAAGAAGAGTAAAGAAGAAAAATATGGGAAAGAGTTAAGACGAAACAGCTAAGAAGTCAAAGAAGGCCAAAGCTGACCAATAAAGATCGAATAGTCAAAATATTGTCGAAATGTCAAAAGCACTAATATATCTTGGCGAGAGTGTATGAGGATATTGATGGGATTTAAGAAGAGCGCGAGAAGAATGTAAACCGCAATACTTGACGGTTCATCCTCTCTGACTACTCCTTTAAGGATACAGCGCAAGGACGTATGTATACATTTGTATCTACGTATCTATGTACGAAACTAAAAGGGTCTACTAAAAGGGTGACACCGGACATATTTTTGAAAGTCCACGAATGAAATGAATATAATCATAAACTCGTCATAGAGTTTTAAAAACATTTCGCTTCTTGTTGTTGATGTCTGGATTTTGCCTCGTGTGTTTTCTTATTAAGCAGCGAAACCGCAAAGTCCCGTGGGTTTTCCTTCCGGGCTTTTAACGGGATCAACGTCGCATCTCAACTGGAAAAAAAGAGGGATGATGAGCGTTATTAAGTTCCACTTGTTTCGTGAATGGTGAGCCTTATGTGTCCACAAAGATACGGTTTAGTAAACAAGTCGAAAAAGTCCCACAAAGGGATGATTTCGGACAATACCTTGTATGCATGTAAATCATAGCTTGTTCAAAAGCCACTCTTATAAAACCTACTCAAGTTTGTCGGTCGTTTCACTCAATTGCACCGGATTTTCCGTATATGAATTAAATAGGTATGATGCTATATTTAGAAGTTTGGATTAGATTATCGTGATTTTGTTTACAATATTCTTTTGTACGAATTTTTGTTATTAATTATATTTTTAACGGAATGTTATTAGTGTTTTTAGGTACACTATTCATGTTTTTTTGGTCAGTGCGTCTTATGTCGTCTAATCTACGAGGAACGATGAACGAACGAATTTATATCTTCTCCCTACTTTACCGTTATACCATACTACCAATATACCATGTGGGGACAACGACAGTTAACAAATGACATACAAGAGAATCGTCAATATAAATAACCAGGTCGCGTTATTTGGTGTATCTTCGAAACCAAAGCTTCAATACCAGTGAAATTTCAATGGGACCAATCTGGAAGTGTATCCTTTCAAACAAAAAAAGAATTTTTCAAATCGGTTCATAAATGACGGAGTTATGAGGTAACAAACATAAGAAAAAAACATACAACCGAATTGAGAATCTCCTCATTTTTTGGAAGTCGGTTGAAAAGCCGGTTTTTATCGCCGCGACTCATTGATAAACGTCAATCAGACACATTATTACGATAGGAACATTATTACGATAGGATAATAATAAATTGTTATGACTACCTTAGAGAAGTTATATGTAGGTAGGAACTTACCTACTCAGAATATGACACCTTAAATCTTTATTTTCCTTTTTTCTGATAAAATGTCACGAACTTTGATTGTTCAAATTTTTAACATTTCCTGTCCCCATTTGATTTAAGTAACCAAATTTTATGGCTCGAGTAATAATTCGTAGCATAAAAATTGCCTCACAATTTGACCCAAATTTCGGCACTAACCTAACCTAATTTAACCGCCCAATTGAATTTTGAACATGCCTGTGCATAGCTACACTGTGTATGTATGAATGCGTGATGTTATAGATGTAGTCGGTTTACATTATTTCCTTTTTTAATAGTACTTGTAAAAGCCTTTTGTTTGTTATATAATAAATGTTAATAATAGCAACATTGCTATTTCTTTATAGTAGGGGTTGTCGACGTGTACCTGAGTGATTACCTTGAAAAGTTGTGTGCGAGTTATGTGAATAAAATATTAGTCTCACAGAAGATCGAATTATTTCATTGTTATTTTACGCTTTCGAAGATAGGTACAGAAAATTGGGATGTTTAAATAAATTATTGACGTAGGTAATATTTTTAGTGTTCCGCGTTCCAAAATTGGTAAACAAAATGTGTTTGGAATCATCTCGTGACTCACACAAATTTTTGTGAAAGACTATTTGCCGTGAACAACGAAATTTTGTACATTAATATTAATGGATATCCCAAAGACAGACGTGAACTTCAAAAGTTATAACTTTTGAGAGTTGTTTGGAGTCTTAGGCAGAAAATTATAAAAAACCTTTTAAAAGCTGCTTAAATTGCGGATTTAAAAATGTATGACATATTACTTTGTATTAAATTTTTTAACACTTATACAACGCTTAAAAACCGCTGCAAAAATATATGTATCTTCAAAGACTGAAATGAAACTACGTAAATTGAAAATAAAGTGCAATAAAAAAGAGAAAATACTATCGGGACAGCAATATAATAATAATAATAAAATATTTATCTCATAACACATACAACATACGCAAATACCATAATTCAAATCTACAAAAATCAGGTTAGTGTCACCTACTGAGGTTACTTTTAAGTGTACATACTTGGATACCCAAGAAATGATTAAACTTGTGTTATGGGTATCTCGGTTCTGTCGCATATTGATAACGCAAACTGAAAAGTAAGATAAATAGTGGACGTTATTTCAATTAAAAAAAAAAACTATAGCATGCGTGTAAGCAGATATTTGTATGCGCGAATGCATGTGTGTGTCTGAGTGAGTGGGTGAGTAGATGCGAGTGTATATGTATGTATTATAACGCGGCTGCGGTGATGTTAACTTTGAATGTTATATTATTGTAGGCATGAACTACTCAGGATATTGGGTTTCTTTAGGGCCACCCTGGAGAGGAATACAGAGTAAATTTTTATAAGGGCGCCTTCCCTGTATTGCTACAATCGATTTCAGTTGTGAAATAAATACTCACTTTATTACAACCTTCACCAATTTATTAAAGAATTATAATTATCCCTAAATATACATCTCATGAGCTCACTAAATGATATCTTAAATGTTATATATATAAGAATCTTAAATGAGATTTTACACACAAAGCAAAGAAATTACATCTGTATTGGAAATTACAAAAATGAATACTGTAACCAATAATAAGTGTAACAGTTTCTTAATAATAGGTATAACTAAAACATTGAGATGAACTACAATAACAAAATATGAGGTTAGTTATGTATATTTATTCTTGAATGTTAATAATATTTATATATGCTTGTACATTACCATCTAAGGAGATAACCATGTATATATAGCCAGTCGAGTTGTCCCACCAATGGTCCATAAGAATATCCACGGTGTTCACTAAACCCTTAGTGACTGCACAATTATGTTAGGTCGTCTGCAAGCCGAGTTGTCCCTCCAATGGTCTCAAATAATTTCCATGAAGTCCACTTTACTCGTAACCCACAAAAAAATCTCAAAGAAAAGAGATTAAATATGTATTAAGGTAATCCAAACTCATACTGCAATGCACAAACAAATGATCCGAGAAAGTAATCCATCTGATCATGTATCTTTAAAGAAAAGTATCCAACTAAATGTGGAATACACCGTCATTCCACGGTGTTTATGAGATTACGAAGATAACATTAGTCCACTGTGTTTATGGAACTAAAATTTAGAATTAAACTTGGAAATCAAACGTAGAATTAAGCTTGGAAATTAAACGTGTAAAGAAACTTGGAAGTAAACATGTAATCACACATGGAATCACACATGGAACTTAGCCTGGAACCCTGTAACAAAATTCCTAGGGTTAATACACGGTACTAAGCACCAAGGAAGATACTTTTAAAAGAAAACTACAACTTCTACATCCTACTTACCATGAGGTCTATCATAGGACTTTATAATATTTATAATAAATGAAAAACAACTTCTTAATAACACTAGAAACATCCTAAATATATAGGCATGTATATTTTACTTCTATATGGGCATTTTTGTCTGCCAATTAACCACCACCAAAAGTGGATGGCTCCCTCCATTTTGGAATCACATCTCGATATAATTTGTACCCTCTCTAACGTCATTATTCATGTTACTGAAAACTACTCAGATTTCAGTCTGAGGTTTCCGACATAAGAAAGAGACAGCAAGTCTCTGAAAAGACATCGACATAGGAAGGGTCTGAAAATTTCAAAGTGACAACATCAAAATGTCAGCTTGACAGTTCCACAATAGAATTAGAATGATCCATATAAAAGTAGCCACTGAAACACAAGCCGGAAGCAATGCCCATTTGCTCGAACATTCCATTCTACTCGATTTGTGAAACAGATATATATCGAAACACTCGTCTCTCTCTCATCGAATACAATCGATTATCTTTAGTCTGGTTTTAGAACAAACCACAGCGCTACGACTGCATTGCTTAATGTAGTAGATGACGTCTTAACTGCACAGGATAGTGGAAATGGTTCAGTAGTTACACTATTAGACTTTTCGAGAGCTTTCGACAGCATAAATATTGATTTACTTTTGGCAAAATTAAATTATTACGGTTTTGCTCCATCTACTATTAAATGGTTTAAAAGTTATTTTGCAAACAGAGTTCAACAGGTGGAACTGGGTGAAAATAAACTTTTATCGAACTTACGGGACGTAAAAAGGGGAGTACTACAGGGCTCGATTTTGGGTCCAATTTTATTTATTATCTATAGTGCCGATGTAATAAATAGTATTAAATACTGTAAATATCACATTTATGCTGACGATATACAGCTTTACGCATCTTTTAAGCCAGACGAAACCCTAACGGCTGTTGATCGAATAAATCAGGACTTGGAGAGGGTTGCTACATGGTCGGAGGCGAATACCTTGGTCTTAAATGGTAATAAGACAACATACTTGATACTGGGCACTAACAAACAAATCGCTCATATTGAGAATCACGGGATAAACCTTGCAATCAGGGGTGAGAGTATTGAACGCGTAAGAGAGATACATAACCTGGGTCTTCTCATGGATGAGGCTTCGGTTTGAAAACCATGTACTTAACACCGCCAAAAACGGTTTTTATAGAATAAGAGTGTTGTACCAAATTAGAAACTACCTAAGTACATCTATCATCTCACATTCGGCTTTGCGACTCGTTGGTCTTATCAAAATTCCACTACATGGACATAGTTTATAGGCCGCGCCTTCTGGCGCGCACACAGCAACTTATCCAGCGAGTGCAAAACGCCTGTGCGAGATTCTGTTTCACTATCCCACCACGCACTCACGTAACTTCATATATTAATGACGCAAATATTTTAAAAATGAAATATCGAAGAGATTCTCATCTAGCAAATCTTCTGTTTGGAATCATAAAATATAATGTTCCAATCTATCTTGCCGATAAGTTGGTGTGGTCTCGGGGCGTGAAGGCATACGCTACGCGGTCCACTCTTTCAGTGACTGTTTTAATGTACCCCGACACCGTACAGCTGCTTTTCGCGGCAGTTTCAAATTCGCCGCGTCCAAGTGTTGAAACGACCTACCCCCACCAATGCGTAGCCTGAAATCGGTATACACCTTTAAATCACAAGTAAAAAAACTGTTGTTAGATAAGCAAAGAAGTTCAATTTAGTTCAATTTCCAATATTTATTATTATTGTTATTTTAATTTTATTAATATACACTTTAAATAATATACACTTAAATTGCAATATTTATTGATTCTACTTGAGAAGAAAAGAAGTAGTACTACGTACTCGATTGTGAACAACTTTCCGAACGCGTTACCTATTAATCATTGTATTGTAGACAATTGTCATCTGTCACACACTAACCTCAACAAATACTACTGTGGAATGCAAATGAAATTTGTGATCGATTCTAATTTGTATGTAATGAACCGTAAGTATATACCTACAAAAAAAATGTGTTACAGTATGTGCATACGCGCATGAGAGAATGTTATGTTTAATTATGTTTATTAGTGTAGTGTATTTAAATGTAAAATGTTACTACAGTATAATCCTCTGTTTTGCAAAATTCAACCATAATTAAGTAAAGATTCTGTTTTTATATAATTTAAACTAGTAAGCATTATGCTTTATGTTAGATATCTATGCTTTTCACTAAAATCTTACGACAATTGTTCTGGATGTTGGCGGTTGATAGACAGTACCTAATTAATTACGACTTGCGATTGACTAGTTCCATAAAATTTTAAGTTATAGATGCCTTTAGTCAGCCCAGCCCGGACCACGAATTCTCTGGTGTTCCTCGTCTGTGTTAAGGGATGACTAAAGGAGCCTCCAGAGTCACGGTATATTGGAGTAGGGGGTCCTTTTGTTTTCCATGTGACCTCGAGGAGAATAACAACGCGTGTGGCCTGCGCTGCCTTGGCTTTGTGAGGGCTTGGCGGGGAGCACTTTCTGTAACGGTCCTTCCGAGAAATGATACGGTATAGCGCGAGAGGTGCTCTGGTGTATTCTCTAGGAGATCTCGTTTCTCGACTACGCACCGAGAACGACAGCAGTATGTGTTGGTGGGTAAAAGAACCACATACCCTAGTCTCGCCTCCAGGGGTTGAAAAAAAAGCAACCTGTAGTGCTCTTCATTTTTGTATCTTTATCTGTCACTGGGTTAAGCAATTTTGTAGGTATCTTTCAAATAGGCGATCTATTTCAATCCATATATTTTCCGAAAGGACATGACCTCATGACACTGACCTTGATACCGCCATTCTAAACGTCCGTTGGATTACTCATGTGATAGATATCTCTGAAATAAATTATAACCCTGCAGATAGAATTTCATAAATTGAAATTAAAAACAATTTCTCCACTCATTGTAACGTTAAATTGGTACAATAATCCTGAAAAGCGATGTTAAATTTCGCGAAACAAGAGTAAACCTCTGTTATTGAATAAAATGTGAATGAATTAATTAATTTTAAGCGAGACTCGGCCGAGCGAGGTTATTTTTTACGTATTTCAAAAAGTTTTTAATAGATGAAACTTGATAAAAATATTTAAAAAAAAAAACTAAAAAACCCCGCTTTAATGGCAAACCGAACCGAAAATGTAGAAATAATTCAATAATTGAATTATTTTATTAATAATTTAATTTTTATTTTAATCTTATTCCAAATTAATTAGTCGCAATTGATTGTTGCAATTTTCTATTTATGTAACACAAGCTCTCGATACTTAAAAATTATTTTCTACTTTTTAGTTCAGTTTGCCATTAAAGCGTGTTTTTTTAGTTTTTTTAAACTACAATTTTTTTCGCAAAATTCAAATTATTTCAATAAAACTTAGTGAGGTCCATTGTAATACGTTTGAATTAGTAATGTAATAATTTCAAAATGCATGTAGAAACGTTCCGTAGCGACATCTATGGTACCATAATCGTACCATTAATTTTAATTAAATTTCTTTTTGTCCTGATGATTCTAGTCAGGATATTAGAATAAAGTTATAAAATAATTGTATTGTCATCAGTCCTTGACCCCTGTGCAAATTTCCAAGCTGATCAGACTTCTGGAAATTGGTAAAAATTACGCTGAAAGGTTCCGTTACATACATACATACAGGTGAAGCTAATAAAAGCGTGTTAAAAAAAGGTAATATTCTGGGTATTATTTCAATAAATCACTTAGTCACGTCAGTATCCCTAGAAGCAATGGAGACAATTCACATTTCATTCAGCGGGGAACCTCATACCTAGGTCGGTGCATGAATATTCAAGAGAAAAAAAAAAACATTAAGTAAAGGTGAGTACCTATTTATCCGTGGAAAATCCGTCACTGCTCACGACAGTGCCAGAAACTACGTGCAAATTATTGAAAGAAGGTTTAAATGAGGCCGTCGTAATCAGGCTTCTGCAACCAGTTACGTTCGCGTGGGTAAGGAAGGCTAAATCTTCTGACTGTTTTAAGTATAACAAAGAGGCCCGTGCCTAAGCAGTGGAGATTATAATACAACCTCATGAATAGTTTAGACAGGGGTTTTCAAGCTTTTTTAAGTTAAGCCTTCCCAAATTTTAATTAATATTTTCACGTCTTTCATTATTTTGCTTTGTCACGATGTTGGAATAACGACAGCTAATAACCGGGCTAAAATAAGAAATCAGCAAGATACTTTATCACTAATTTTTTGTAATAACCTGGTGTTAATAAGTGAAACGATATAACTTGTTATTATTTTCACTTTGAAAGAAGTATGTACTTTGATGCCTGACTCTCCATCTTCTCTGATTACCCCAATTAGGGATGAAGCCTGAGGATAAGTATGTATGTATTTTCACTTCGACATAATAACGTATATAAATAGAAATGAAATCGACTCCGGGGACAGCTTATGCCTCGGCTGTAAGGTCATAATAAAAAAGCAAACGGTTATCATTAATTTTAATGACATTTATTTGGAGAGATAAATCCAGACAAGTTGATTTCAACTTCAGCTTTTAAGTTATTGAAGACAAATCGAAACTTGTCGAGCTAGAACAACAACCGAATGACTGAATTAGTGCACAATTATTGAAAAATGACAAAATTACGGATAGATTCACGTCTTTAAATGGATTTTTAGTGTGACAATGCAAACGCATTGGATCCTATTCTACGAACTCTTCGTCTCTAATATGGAGATACGCATCATTGGTTGAGAAATTCTGGTTTAGACTTATATTAAATTGATACCTCCAGGAAAAGATGGAACCTGGACTTTCAAATAGACCTGAATGCTTAAGAAAAGTCATTATTTACTGTTTTTCTTTAGCCAGGCAATTTACAATTTTATTACCATGTATAAGTAGATTACTGAGATATATTTCGCAAAATGAACTTTTAAACTTTCGCGCTGCGTTATAAAATATCTAAAAACACGGGAATCGGGAAAACGGATACAATTTATCCACAGCGTGGAATCCTGTGATTCAAATGACAAAACCTCGTTTTACACAACGGGTTGTGTGGACACCGTGAGTGTTGTGTGTAGGAACCCTAATAATTATTTACAAATATCGGGGGTAGATGAAATAAAATCTGCCTCGGACACGGAGTGAAGCTTGCTGCGACAGTTTATTTGAGACCACGGCCGATGCAACTCGGCTGAAACGTCAAGCGAAAATAAAAGGTAATCCGGTTAATTTTTAGATAGATTTCGCAAACTAACACCTGGTACAATATAATATTACTAGAACACAGCTCAACAAATTTTGCCTGATTTTATAAAATAGAAATTAAATTGTACTTTTATGAAGATTTTTGATGCGCTGATACTTAATCTAGTATCAAAATTGCTCTACCAGGTCAAATTTTTAAGAAATTTTAAAATCAAAATAGTGAAGTCTAGTTTTTCAGTGTATTTCAGGTTGCGTTAAGTCACGATGTAATTTTTATCCCGAGAACTCGTTACAACATTTAAAAATAAAACTTCATCTTTAAAATCCATTTATTCAGAATACCCACTATTACGTCAAACTCTTAAAACTTAAGTAAAGGTTTTTCAGAAAGAAGAAAAGATATTCAAATTGGATTTTTAGGGGCAAGAATGTTACTTTTCGATGCCGTAACAAGTTTAAAGGTGAAATATTACCGCGTGATGTAAAATAACCTGAAATACACCGACAAACAAGATTTTTTGACTTTTAGTTTCAAATTTCTCAAAAACCTGAGCTGATAGAGCAATTTCGAAGTCAGATTCTCATTCAATGCGTGAAACACCTTAGGAAAAGTATAGTAAAAGTATGAAAACTATTTTTGGCCTGTGTAATACAAGAATCAATATTACTATTAGATTGGACAATCAACACAGAAGCTTAAAGCTCAGTCTCTGCTAACAAGTCGTCGCAATTTCTGAGCTAACCACGTTTCAGTTTATGGGTAGATTTATAGCTATAATTCTAGCTGAGACCCCAGGCCGCCGGCAATTTCTCTTTGATGCGCCATAACACGTTAGCCTGATTTATGATTTCAGGTAAATCTTTATTATTGATAAACGTGCTTCGTGCTTAATCTATGTTTGATAGTTTCATGCGTAATACACTCGAGTAAATCACAAGAATTGTATGGCATAAAACTAAGTATTAAATCTCGTATCTACTATTGGTATTTTCCACGTAGAGATATTATTTAAAGTAGGGGAGAAAATTCAAAATAATAATAATAATAGTCCAGACAATTACACAGATTGTGTGACCCCAAACTAAGCAGTAAGCTTGTACTTTGGGTACCACACAACGAACTCTGGGGGAGTTCCCAGTAACACCCAGACTCCAAGCCAATTTAGAAAAGTTCGTTTCCTAAATTGACCTGACCGGAGATCGAACCCGGGACCCTAAGCTTGGAAAGCAGATGCATATGCCGCTGCGCCAACGGGCCAGTCAAAATTTATTCAGTCTATAAAAACTTTTTTGGAAATTTTAGTACATACATAAGAAAATTTAAGGTAATTAAAACTAAATTGCATTATATACGACAGTTAGTTTGTATTAGAATATATTATCATGTTGTGCAGAATAATCACATTGTGTAGTTTTTGATATATACGGTATTTTCTGTTTTCCTTTATATGCATTTTGAGAGCGGTTTTACAGCATTTTTGAGAATTATATTTATTCTGCTGATAGCATGAATATTATGCATGCTTACATATTTTATTCTATTCTATACCGAACAAAGGTCATAAGTGCCTATTTTTATTTTTTTATTTTTTGGAAATAGCATACAAGAATGTAACAAATACAGAAACAATAAATACAGTACAATGTACACCGTTAATTATGTTTATATATACACTTACACAGGGTTAATTTAAAAATACTAATAACTTCTTAGTGCAAAATTCCTGTCAACATACCTAACAACTTTTGTTCTACGACTTTTTTCAAAACTCAATACGTTCCTTAAAAAATATCTGTTAAGTTTTGTCACAGTACAAGTAAGCATACAGTATGCTATCTCGGCAGTGTCCTAGAGATAATTACCTACGGTCGTTTGGTACGTAAACACGCAATAGGGCTACTGACTTGGACTGAATGTTTTTCTTGGGTTACGTATTTGATAACAGGTACTATATTAAATTGTCATATTATCTTTTCATTTTATATTATTGCAAATTTAATACATTTTAATTTATATAATTTTACTAGTATTTTATATCTAGTTTCAAAAGTTTTTGAGTTAGTATGGCGGAAATGGACAAAAAAATGTATTTCGTGTGCAGTATAATTAAAAGTCAGCAATAAATTAACTAGATCATTATGATTTTGATATTTCCTACAAATTAGCAACAGAGAAATATTTCTGGTTTCGATATAGATGTATTCAAACATCCATACACTGAACATTGTGCTCGTAAACTTGATTGACATAATATTTAGTCAATAAATGCGCAGGAGCGTCTCATACCGTCCGACGACAACCGCGGCGCGCTCGCGACTGTCGTATGTCGAGATATGTCGAGATTTCGAGCGCGTTGTTTGGGAGCGTTTGTATGAAGATAGCATACTATATGCTTACTTGTACTGTGGTTTTGTTGTACTGTCTGAAACATAATTACTCTGTACGTATTTTCAACGGTGCAGTGCAAGCGCACCGAGTCTCAGCGCCGCGCTGCGCGTGTGCCGCTTTAGCAACTGGATAGAGTAGGTGCCATTTTAAGAAACATTTAATGTATTTTCATTTTTGTATGAAAAAAAAACTTATGAGTTTTTGAAAGCCGTAAAACAAAAGTTATTGGGGATAATGTTTAGTACAAAATACTAAGAGGTTATTAGTATTTTTAAATTAACCCTGTATAACACAAAGAGATTAAATGTGAAGTTAGATAAATATGAAGATAAAAATTAATTAAGATGTAACATTTTAGTGTAATACAATATAGATACGAGTAGTCTGTTGTAATAAACTGACTAGATAAATTAAAAAATAATATGGAAAAAATTGTAGTACGCCACTCAGACAGGCTTGTTGTATTTGCAAAATATGTTCAACTTAACTAAAATACTATAAGCGATTGCTAAATGTATTAAAAACTATGAATTTTAACCGTGAACTTTTTTTTATCCCATACAATAAACTTTGCAACTACTTATGTCTATTATGAGCCGTTCAAAACCGTTATCATTTTTATATTTTTATTACTTGTGACATATTAGTATCTAAATGAGGGTGATTTTTTTCATTTTTTAATTTCGTTACGTAAGATACAAATTGAGTCAACGACTTCCTAAGATTTGTCTATTTTTTGTTGTTCTTTCTATCCTTTTTAGGTGTGATATCTAATCAAGTCTCCCAATTATAAACAAAAGTAATACACAACGTAAGTTGTTTGATCCCATCGTGTATTTTCATACTTCAATTGCTGGAATCTTCTTAGAGTTCGACATAATTATTTTGTTTATGTGATTTTCATTTTAACGAGACGTTGGTAATATTCGCAATCACGATGGCGCCATTCAATTAAAGAAGAAAAGTCTACTGTCTCTGGATTTGTTCCCATTTCTATTTACATATTTACATAAATTCAAATCAAGTGTTCTTTTTTCATTTCATTAAACCTCATAGTCATAGTCAAAGCTGTTTTCTTTATTTTGTGTAAAGAATCATCGACCGTAACATTAAATAGAGACCACTACAAACAATACAAAATGTACATGAGCTTAATTTCCATCAACAGAAGTGACGTATATTACGTTTGATTCTCGTCCGACTAAGCTACGACTCAACATTTTACACTAGCAGTTAAATTATAAAACAGTCGTAAAAAAGAGCCCAAATTCTCTTTGTTTCCAAAAATTCGCGTGTCTGTGCTATTGTTCGTGGTAGAAATAAAATATTTATTTTACACAGTGTTACGAGCTGCTCTTGAATATACGAGTAACATTAAAATAACATTGTAACAGCTACAAATACCAACTTTGTTTTTAAGTTTCCGAATATAAATTGGACGATTGATTGAAAATATAATCTTAACCTGCATAACTAACTGTTTAATATTCATGCATAAATAACTGTTGAATATTAACAGTTATTGTTTGTATGATATGTCTGTAAAATGAAACTTCATATACAATAATATTGAACCACGCCATTGAAAAAAGAAAAAAAAATATTGAGGTTTTTTGGCGGGAACGGGAGAAGCGAGGCTGTCATTTTATTTAGATTTTCTATTTTTTACGTTTTTGGGAGTTTTGAAGTACAAAAGTGATAGTATATTGTGTTTTAAAGTTCTGTGGAAGTGCAAAGAATGGTTTAAGTCTAAATAAACATGTCTATCTGAAGTTCTCGCGCTCTTCCAAGAAGTCCTTTATAACTTCAGTAAAGCCTACTATCACTTTACTGGAGGAGTTTTAGGATTGGAAAAAAGTAATTTACTTGTGATTCTACTTATTTAATACGTGACATTGGCAAATGCGCTAAACTGTGCGCCATGCCATGAAGAAAGAAAGACTAGAATGATATTAAAGACATCATATTAGAGATATCAATTCTGTATATATTTTCAAAAAACGAGTTAAAGAATGTTATCGCTCCTTACCACTTCAAACTATAAGTATTGTATGTATATGTGTAATGTTATATAATCAGTGCTTTAGTATAGTTGCAATGAATGAATTTTAATAAAATATACTGTATGTTTAATATGTTGTATATTTATATACACGTCTTATGTATATAATATGTATTATATTTTTGTACATTTTTCTGGAATTTTTTCTATCACCGATAGGCTGGAAGAAATTTCGTTATAAAAAAAGCAGTACATTTGTATGTGAATTTCTTTTCATGTATCTCAAATGTGTGGTGTAAGTACATAAATAATTAAATGAATAAAGAAATAAATTAATAAAAATATGAAATTTTCAAAGAGCCCTCGGCGCGTCTTTTGTCAACGCATTTGCATCCTGAAGTTTTTTCTCGATCTTATTATTCTAAACGTCCATGGACCTCAACTTACTTTCCATCAGGTGGATTGTGTGCTTTTTGACTTTCCCGCGGTATGTCTTGTCTTGGAGTCTGTGTTGGTAGGAGTTCTCCCAGTTCGTTGTGTTGTACCTATAGTAGAAGCCTAGTGCTTAATCAGGGGTCACACGATTTGTGCGATTGGAGCTAACTATTAAAAAAATTAATTGCACAAACAAATCTGATGTATTTAAGATTGGAAGGTAGGTATATGAAAAGACGTGGAGAAATACGATATCTATTATTCTATAAAACATTTGATATTTATGAACACTATAATTCAATAATCCGAGTTACTATTCGAATAAATTCACATTGCATCGACAAAAGAATGCATTTTCTATTTTTTTCATGTACGATCACGAGTATATTTCGTATAAAACTGTTCTTTGCATAATCCGAGAACAGTCTGATCTCTTTTGAGTTAACAAAGCCTCTTCAGGCTTCTATATGTATGTATGTACATTGTACATGTCATGATGTAATTGTGTATACCCGTGAACTGAGATTTGAATTCGAAATACTTTTAAGTCAGTTAATTTTAGCTAAGTTGGCTATGAGCTGTTTTTTTTAGCCAAATTTACCACGAATAAACTTGAAGGCGAAAATTGATGAAAACCTACTCTGATATCGTTATCGTTCATAATAAAAATATAATGTTTAGGTTCTGGCGATGGAAAGAGAACATTTGTAGATGAAGTGTAAAATAAGGGTAAATAGAAAATAGGACCGGGGATATTTGTGTTTTAGAGAGGTGAAAGATGCGAGCTCGACGTGGAGAAGAGGGTAGCAGTTGGCAGTAGAGTCAACAGTGCTCTGTCCGTGCTGGAGTAAATATATCTAAAACTTCGAAAATGGAAATCCAGAGTGCGACATTGGTGCCAATTTCATTATATAAGAGTGAGACCTGGATATGCTCGAAATGGAGTGAAATAAGCGCGCTGGCACTCTCGCAAATAAATTAAGCAATGAATATAACAATATATGCATAAACAGTCTAAGTACCTACTTAGACTGTTTATGCATATAGAAATAATGATTGACAAATGACAAAGAAAATGTATGGAGTGAAGTTGGGCGGTAGCGGAAGCCAATACGTAACAAGACTGACTTTTGAAGGTCAAATATCCAGAGATTTAGCAGAAGGAAATTTTAAAAACACCTACATTATTTGGAATGTGAGTGAGGAGAGTGAGGAGAGTGAGGATATTTGAGGAGGTGAAAGAAGTATGTGAAGATCGCGATGCTTGGCAGTCTATTCTCTCTGTCTATTCACAAGGCTGTCTACAGTGTGAAGGTATGTATGTAGGTAAGAATATAATATTTATACGTTCTGCTTTACTTTTGAGAAACACCCACTTACCTTTATGACGAAACATCTCGTAGCATCCGAAAATGTGAGAGGCTTATAAGACTTAGTTACAAATTCTAGTTCTTTGGACTCATATATACCTAGCAACGTTTTATCATGATTTTATTCAAGATTTAGCTTGGAAGGTGGATTTTCGAGACATGAATTATACAGTAGCTTTGAGATAGGTTTTGTTGATTATGGGCCCAAAAAATAGCGAGTAATTTTTATATGTTTAACTTAGGCATGGGTAACTTAGCAAAGTTCCTTTCTCTAACTCTGTAACTTAAGCGCATCTCACTTCGCCGGCACTTTGAGTTAACTCAAAATTGCGGAATTAGGGCAGAAAATGGTACACGCCAAGTAAGTGCCGAGTGAGTCGCAAAGCGCCCGTTACTCGCAGCCCGCGCCGGCTAGCTTTTAGCGCTGGTAGCACAACATTATGCGCTGAAGTGTAATATGCACCAACATATTTGAAATAATTACCTCCGTACCAAATTTCATCGCAATTGGATGAAAGGTATGGAAGCGCATAAAATACGAAGAAAGAAACAAAGAAACGCAGACATTGATTTATATTAGTTTAGATTATGAAGCATACGCCATGTACAAGTACATTGTTATTTATATAGAAAGCGCGCATCAGCACTTTATACCGCCTATATAACAACGTGTTTCAATTAATTCATTCGATAAAAGGTTTTGCCTAGTATATAACATAATGGGGGTCAACTGAGGAAGCGTGCTCGTCGCGACCCCTGCCAGCCCTTTTCAGGGCTGCAATTCCTCTCCAGTGCACACCATGCGGGACAGTGTAAATATGAATTCTAGGGCGTCCCCCCGAAAGCGACGTACACCGGTTTGTCCCCGCTGGTGTGAGCAGAATGCAGTTCGGCGTTGGGGACCGCCACCCAACACGCTGTGCACCTAGCGGCGGGAAGTGGAGGGAGGAGTGCAGAATAGCTGCGTGGAATGTGAGAGGTGGGTTTGAAGAGAAGATGAATGAAGTGATTCATATTATGGAAGAAAGAAGATTGGATGTGTTATGTTTGAGTGAAACCAAGCGAAAGGGCAGTGAACTTGTCGACTTGCCGGGAGGGGGCATGGCTTTGTGGTCAGGAGTACCACAAGAAGAAAGGGGATGCCAGGGCGTAGGCGTCTTACTGTCCTCTCGTTTGGTTAACTGTGTAACTGAGTATAAGTGTGTAAACCTGAGACTGCTCTGGGTGCGTCTCAAGACAGGGTTGACAAGGTTATTTGTTTTATTAGTGTATGGCCCAGTGTCCTCTGTCCCCTTGGGCGAGCTAGAGCAGTTTTGGGAGAATGTTAGGGAAGTTCTAGCGACGGTTGAAGAGAATGAGAGAATTATAGTGTGTGGAGACATGAATGGATAAGTTGGGACAGCTCGAACAGGACTTGAGTCTGTCCTAGGCAAGTATGGAGATAAGAGAGTGAGTGATGCTGGTAGGATTGTGTTAGGACTGTGTATGGAAAAGGGTATTTTTGTGGCTACTACCTTATTTAAGCACAAAAGGATTCATCAGTACACGTGGGAAAGGAAGGATGAAAGAAGTAGGATTGATTTATTCCTGATGGACAGCCGGCTCAAAAAGCAGATTATGGACATGAAAGCACACAGAGGAGCCGATCTGAGAACGGACCACTTTCTAGTAGTAACTAGAATAACAGGTCCGTTTGCGGCATGGCGACATCGCGTAGTGTCTAAGCCTGCAGCGGTTTATCGCATTAAAAGCTGGAAACTCCAAGATGCGACCACCAGGAATGAATATGAAAGGGTATTATCCGGTAAGCTTGATGATAGATTGAAAGTGATGAGCGAGGATGTTGAAAAATGTTGGCAGAACCTTAGGGATATCATGATCGAGGCTGCGCAAGAAGTGTGTGGAGTGAATAAGATTGGTAATGGTAGAAGGCGTGATGTGTGGTGGGATGATGAGGTGAAAGTGTCTGTATATTATAAGAAGAAAATATGGCAAGACTACCTTGCTACTAAAAATGAAATAAGCTGCAGAAAGCAGAAACGAAGGCACTAGTGACAGAGAAGAGTGAAAGGTGTAGGGTGTTAGACGAAAACAAGACATCGGACAACTTCGAGGAAAATTCCAAATCATTTTGGAAAGAAGTACGTAAGTACCGAAGTGGTACGGCACCTTGCAGAATGAATAAAGTGCGTTCGAAAGAAAACAACCTGCTTACAAATAAAAAAAGATGTTCTGCAGCGATGGAGTGAATACTATGGAGAACTGTATGAGTGGCGACTCAGTCTCTGATACTGAGAGCGATTCTAATGAATTACCACAGTCGGGCCAGGGACTGTAGGATGCCAATTGTATGAAAGAGATTGAGAAAATGATAAGAAGTTTAAAATGTAGAAAGGCTGCGGGAATTGATGAGGTGACTGCTGAAATGATCAAGTATGGTGGTCCTAGGGTCTGGGATGCCTTCTGTGCACTCTGCAACCTTTGTTGGCAGAAGGGGGAGGTTCCAGAGGACTGGCGCACGGCAGTCATAGTACCTCTATACAAAGGGAAAGGTTCCTATCTATACTGTGCGTGCTATAGGGCCATCAGCTTGGTCAGCTTAGCGAGTAAAGTCTATACTAAGGTATTGCCTGAACGTATGAAAGGCGTTTCAGAAAGATATTTGTGGGAGGCGCAAGGTGGTTTCAGGAACGGTAGGGGTTGTATGGATCAAATTTTGTCGCTTCGCGTTATCGTGGGAAGGTTTCTGGCTATAGGCCAGAAAGTTTTCTGCGCTTTCGTGGATCTAGAAAAAGCATTCGATAGAGTAGTGCGGAAGAAATTGTGGAGTCTTCTGCCTAAATATGGCGTGGAGGGCTCCTTACTACGGGCTGTGAGGTCATTTTATCGCGGCCACAGAGCCTGTGTAAGGATAGACGGTGACATGTCGCTCTGGTTTGTCTGTTCTGGTGTCAGACAGGGCTGCGTGATGTCTGCCTGGCTGTTCGTGCTGTATTTGGACAGTTTCCTTCAGAGATTGAAAGGTAATATGAGTGGTATGGGATGTGATGACACAGTGGTAAACTGCCTATTGTACGCTGAGGATGCTGTGCTAATAGCACCATCAGAATCAGAGTTGCAAACACTAGTCACGTGCATGAAAGAAGATTGAAGTGAAAGTCATGAGAGAAGTAAAAGGATTGAAAATGAATGTGAACAAAACTAAGGTTCTGGTGTTTGAAAGAGAAGCGGTACAAACGAAATGTGTGATTTGAATGTGAAATTGTGTATCTGGGGAGTGCGTTTTCGTGGGATGGAAGGGAGGGAGTTGGATGTGGAGAGACGGGTAGCAGCTGGCAATAAAGTGAACGGTGCTCTGTCCGCATTAGTGGGTAGTGTGAATATATCTAACACTGCTAAAATGGCCATCCACAATCCGGTGTTGGTGCCAACTTTGTTGTACGGTAGTGAGGCCTGGATATGCCCGAAATCGAGTGAAAGTATGATAAATGCTGTGGAGATGCGGTCTTTCAGAAATATGTGCGGTGTCACGCTTGCGGACAGGATAAGCAATGATGAGATACGCAGTATAACAGGGTTGCACAACAGTGTTATTGTAAAAATGAAGAAAGGATTGCTTAGATGGTTCGGGTACTTGGAAAGAATGAGTGATGAATGACTGACGAAGAAAATCTACAGAGCGAAAGTGAGTGGTAAAAGAAGCCAAGGAAGACCAAAGCTGACTTATGAAGATCAAATAGCCAGAGTGTTATCAGACGGAAATGTCAAAAGCACTCGCATACCTAGGCAAAATTTGTGAAGAGAATGATGAGATTTAAGGAAGCGAAAGTGGTGTGTAAGGACCGCGACTCCTGGTGCTCCGTCCTCTCTGACTACCCCGTTGGGGATACAGCGTGAAGATATGTTATGTTATGTTATAACTTAATTAACAAACAACTGAACAAGAAGATCGATCTATTCGATCTAGACAAGATTCATGTAAAAGGGAACAAGACTTATTAGCTTATTACACGCCATATTGGATTTATGATGACGTCACATATACATAAACCTTCTGTAAATTGTTAATATATAACCCACCTTGTTGGAGGTTTTGGAAAAGTTACTTCCTATCGCGGAGCATCTGCCATGTCCATATCCATATTAGATGTATAAAGACGTCACATATACAGAAATCTTCCCCTGCGTATTCCATTTCATTTAACCCATATTGATGGTGTTGAACAAAAATTTATTTCCTATGTATTATGTAACATCCGCCATATTGAATTTCCGATGGCGTCACATGTACAAAAAACACATGGCAATTATTGAAATACAAAGTAGCAGAACATTTGATGTCAGGCACATACTATCTCTGTACCTTCATCATAATCTGTTCAGCGGTTAAGCATTTTCCATAAGAAATTTCATCCCCTTTTTTAAATCGTTTAAGGGTAAACTCTTGACAAAAAAAGTAGCCTATATTTTTTGATAAAAAAGTCTACGTACCTCTGCACCAAATTTCATCTTAATCGGTTCAGCGGTTTAGCGTTCCCATACAAATTTTCATCCCCGTTTTCACCTCTATAGAGGTAGATTTTTGATAAAAAAAATTAGCCTATGTCCGTTAGCCCCTTGGTATCAAATTATATCCATATCAAATTTCTTCGCAATCGGATGAACGATATAGCAGCCCATAAAATATGAACAAACAAACAAACAAACAAATATTGATTTTTATGTATTTGAAGATATCGACAGTAGTAATGACCAATTGATATAGATGCTCGTGGATTGACTACTGGGCCACTTATCTAAGACCACGTACAATGTTCCTGAGCATTAAATACACGAACGGATTACTTTCGCACCATTTCTCTTTCGGACTATACAAATCATTGAGGCGCAACAGTATTTTACCTTGACGCTCTCAGCAATAAATATTCAGTATTACAGACGGTGAAGAGAAATTAGATAGGAACATCTTCCTAACCCTTCGCCTATATAACTTAATATTAATCATATTCCTTGGCCGGCTATGAATAAGCATTCACACATTCTGTTAGTATTTCATTCAGTTCCAGATCAGTATGGAAAATAAACTTCAGTTATCGCATTAAATACGAAAAGGTTTAATTACATAACCACTATTGAGTGGAAATGAGCACATTAGTGTAACAATTCCAGCGTTTTCAATAATTTTTCACCCGACCGCGGCGAAGCCCAAAAGCAGGGTTATGTGTTTGAGCTATTTGTATGTGCGACCTTATGTGCCTTCGTAACTACTAGACATCTGAATCGATTTGATGAATTATACGTCGGTAGATTCGTCTTGATAACGCAAGTGTCACTGAGGTAATATAAATTACAGAAAATGAAATGATGTTTAATTTTGCAAGCAAATTGTTCTATTAAAGAAGCTCGGGACCCTTTAGTATATAAGATATTTAGTAATAGAATTGGATATAGATATCTGTGTGTCCCGTCAGCTACTACTTTTTCTTTAATTTAAAAATATTATTATATTCCTTGATTAGTAATGTATACAAATCAATGTGTAACAACAGAGAGTCTATTAGTTTGGTAATAGGCTTAGCATTCATTTCACTACCTGTCAAACTTAATTACATAGGTATTTGTATCATATCTATAAAGTTATTTTTGTACTTGAGTTTTGATTAGTAAAGGATAGTTTAATTTTTTTTAGAGATTTTTATCACCGCGAACATACATACGTCACCTCTTCGGTTAGTCTCAGACTTATTTATTTGTTTTTTTGCTTTTTTGTTCTTGAACTAAATAAATTTTAAATTTTAAATATCGCAATTGGGTTCCACGGTTTTTTTAATCACTGTTTTTTTCTCATTAACTTCAATAATTTCATTCGTCGTATAATTAATGCATAATTCAATTCAAAAGAAGTCAAATTACCATGTCCCAGGACTAATAAATGGAATTCAGATGGCAAAAATTGAATCTGAGGAAAATATTTACAGGAAATATCGCCTTGTTATGTTAGAACAACCTTCACAAGTCCAAGTCAAGCCACAAAAAGCCACAGTATTTCTTGGTCGCTCTGCTTTATATCAAACGTAAATATTGATTTCGTTAATGGGGGTAAAGACGAAGTGCATTACAGCTCAGAGGGTCTACTCTTGTTGAAAAATTCATCAGAAAAGTGTAATATTTACTAATCTAAATCCAAACAAATATTTCAGATAAATGCATAATTTACTTCTCTAACAACTACTTACTACGATAAATAAATGAAAACTCCAAACCTCCGAACATTGACATTACAAAATGGAAAAAAAAATATTAAAAAAAAATAAACCGCCTTCAAAAAAAACACTGAAAAGTATAAAATAACTATCCTTTACTGATCAAAACTCAAGTACAATTAAAATAACTATAAATACGATACACATACCTATATAATTAAATTTTACAGTTACTGAAGTCTTTTCAATATTTTTTTTGAAGGCGGTTTATTTTTTTTAATAAAAATTTTTATTTCTCCCATTTGAATGATCTCGATCTAAATAAATATCTAGGGCAATTAACTTCTTTCTAATTCCGGAGCGCAACGATATACAAGACAATCATTAATATAAATAAAGGTTATAACCAGGTCGCGTTATTTAGCGTATCTTCGTCTACCTCTGAATTATTATCAACGAAACCAAAAAAGAATTTTCGAAATCGGTTCATAAATGACGGAGTTATGAGGTAACAAACATACAAAAAAAAAACAAAAAAAAGCAACAGATGAATTGAGAACCTCCTTCTTTTTTTAAGTTGGTTAAAAATGGAGTAAAAGCAGATTGTTTGTTGATTTCATAAATTCAGAGGGGTGAACCAAAGACATTCTTTTTTTTATAAAAGAAGAGGCAAACGAGCAAGTGAGTCACCTGATGTAAAGTGATCACCGCCGTCCATAGACACCCGCAACGTCCGGGGAATCACCGGTGCATTGCCGGCTTCTAAGGAAAGAAGGAAGAGGGCGAAAATGGGTCACCGGCACTCTCACTCACCGAACAAAACACAACCGCGATAGATGCCGGATATTTCATGCCGGTGTTCTGTGATTATTCCGTTCGACGGGCGCGTCGGCGCCCGTCTCGCCATTCCTATGGTGTATAGGTGGGCACCTAATTCGTGCTCGTAGGCCGTATTCATGCAGCCTATTTCTCACGGTATGGTGGCTAACAACAACACCGCTTGAGAATTGTAGCTTTAAACCTATTTCCCGGGCGATTAACATCGGCTGACGTCTTGCAGTCAGTTGTATGTATCGGTCCTGTCGAGCAGTTTTACTCTTTCCACGTCCTGGGTGCTGCTCAGCAGGATCCCCTGTATTAACATAACGCTGCCAAAGACGACAAATCACGCTCCTATTGACACCAAAATGCCGAGACACCTGGGACTGATTTCTTCCCGCTTGTAGCAATCCTACAGCTATCTGCATTTCATCAGCAGTCAAATGGCGACGCTCCATAAGATAAAAAATGACTCACCACTCAATTTTTTCAAAAACTGTATATCTCAAAATGATAAAAGTGCGATAAATACCAAATTTATCAAGCAACGAAAGCACATGAAATCGGGAAAAAATAATTAGTTTTCATTTTAATGAAAACAAAACACAACCGAAAAGGTTCTATTTTTAAAATCAGCCAGTATATGTTTCCGAGAACAAAAAAGATTGTATACCAGTCTACTTTTCTAAGAAAAAAGTAAAGTATCAATTAATAAAACATGCAGTTTCTGTAAATGATGGGTGTTGCTTAGACTTTTTTGATGTGTGTATTTTCCTTTGATATTAAGCCTATATAAGTCGGATACCTATTTTATTTTTTCAAGTGTTGCACCTTGCATAAATACATTACTCTCTTTTTATCATCGCCGTAATCAAATAAAAATAATAAACTCAATCAAGAGAAGTAATGGTTAATTGCGGGCGTTTAATAATTTAAAATGTTTTACCAATTTCAATAATTTACCTTTAAACAGATAGCAGCCCTATTCCCACCGTTTGAAACTGCCCAAAGCGTATTTTCTGATGGTCCCGATTCAACACGCATTTATTGAAAATGCAAAAACTCTACGTAAAAGCTCAAACGCTCTTCGATGAAACGATAAAACGTTTCTTAAAAGCTCTCAATTTTTCCTATAAAACACTTTTAAGCGCCGACTTGGATAATTACTATGTTTGCTCTTAAAACTTATTTAAGAGTTTTTTCGACAATATTCAAAGTACTCATTGAAACTGTTATACATCATTCGCAAAAATAAAAGTTGCAAAATGAAAAAAGGAAGGCTTAGATGGTATGGGCACATGGAAAGAATCAGTGATGAAAGATTGACGAAGGAAATCTAGCGATAAATAATGAGTGGTAGCAGAAGCCAAGGAAGACCATGGCTGACTTACAAAGATCAAATAGCCAGAGTGTTAGCCGATGGAAATGTCAAAAGCACTCGAATACCTAGGCGGTAATGGCTGAGGAGAGTGATGAAATATGTACTTACATACTTCTTTCGCCTCCTCCATTCTCGTCATTCTCCTTACACATTTTCGGCAAGGTATGCGGGTGCTTTTGACATTTCCGTCAGTTAACACTCTGGCTATTTGAATTTCGTAAATCAGCCTTCGCTTCGCTTGGCTTCTTGATTCTTGACTTTCACTTTGTAGACTCACTTCATCGGTCTATCATTATTCATTCTTTCTATGTGCCCGAACCATTTATATGTTTAACAATATGTACCTAATCCTTTTCAAGTAAAGATTGACGTCGACTTTGCGTGTACGGTGTGTAGAGTACGTACAAACAATCAATAGAGCTCAGAGGCGTATTTAAACGACGTTGCAGATTTGTCAGTGTAATCCGTAAAGCAATGGATATTAATCTCTGCATGACACTGCCTGGAAGGCCTACATACACATATATACTAGACTTGCTCTGCCTGTATTGTGGAAAAATTTCAAGACCATTACGACAATTCTTATACGAACTGCTTTCAGAGATTTCAAGTAATACACTGTTTTTGACTATATGCGACTATTTAGAATTAGCTTCTCGAGAGCTAAACAATGCAATTTATTGCACGTGTGGTTCATTTAGTATTATGTAATGAAGTCTGAAAAAGAAAACAATAATAATTATAGTAGATAGTTGCACTGCTAGAGCAGTCTTCATTAACTTATCAAAAAATCATTCAAAGTCAAATCAATTTATTCAAGTAAACCCAATTACAAGGTATTTTTGAACGTCAAATCTACTTTAGTTCGGTTCAAAGAGAAGAGAAAAGAAAACCTGGACACTGAGAAGAACCGACAAGAAACTCAGCCAGGTATAATTTTTGAAATATCATTTTACAAAAGGTTTATTAAAATACAATATTCAGGGCATGTGCAGAGAAGATCATTTCCAGACTTGTTTTATCTTCAACGAAATTGTTTATTTTATAGTATGATTGTCTAATCAATGTACGTTTTATAACTAATCTAAATATATTTTCTGTTAATTGAGTGACTTCTTGAGGAACTGTGTTATAAAAACAAATGCAGTTACCCAAAAATGATATATTTGACTTATGTTATTTAAATTTTAGAATAACCAATAAACCAAACGACCTCTGGTTTCCATACCATTAATATCGCCTTTATTTTTAAACAGATCTATATTTTTCCTCGTGTACATAATAATTCCGAAGATTCACTTCACATATATTATGTTTTATTTGGTATATAATATGCTGTATGTATGTTATGTCTCAATATGTTACAACATATTACACTCTTCTTTGATATGAACACATTTAGTAATTTCTTTGTGCCGAATGATTATCAAGCCACAAAGTAAATCTAACTAAATAATATAAATAATAAAAATTGATATTGAGTGATAAA
This sequence comes from Zeuzera pyrina, assembly GCA_907165235.1. Taxonomy (NCBI): domain Eukaryota; kingdom Metazoa; phylum Arthropoda; class Insecta; order Lepidoptera; family Cossidae; genus Zeuzera; species Zeuzera pyrina. The sequence continues at coordinate 3,085,161 of OU015619.1, read as the reverse complement.
ATATTGTTGAAGAAAATCTACAGAGCGAAAGCGAGTGTTAGATAAAGCTAAAGAAGACCAAGGGTACCATGTGGAGACCATGTAACTGAAGTATTAGCTGACGGAAATGTCAAAATCACTCGCATACCTAAGCGAAAGTGCGTGGAGAGAGTAATGAGATTTGAGGAGGCAAAAAAGTATATAAGGACGATACATCCTCCGCAGAACCGCGAAGCTTGGTATTCCATTCTGCTTAATTATGTTATTAGGGATACGGCGAGAAAATGTGTCATAATACGTTTAATATGAATGTTTCTACTTGTAGAGAAGGATATAACAGTTTATTTTTTTATGATAAATTCTAATCGAACAAAGTCGCGTACGAACAGTTAGTGCTTTACATTTCGATCAATAACATAAATGGAGAGTCAACGATAATAGGAACGTTAGACTTAGTTCGTATGGTCTCGCAACGTTTTACGGTGAAAGAATCGCGGGACCACAATATAGATATAACAGTAGGATGTCTTCATAGAAAGCTAGCGTATGCGGTTTGTATGTGTGTGCGCTAATTCGCACGTGCCATGGGCAAGCCCACATAGGCAATATTTTGGGTGAACATGGGTAATTATTGTAGCGCCAGTCGGGATCGCACATGACACAAACGCGACCGTTTCCGTTTGTCTTTAATTAGTTCTTAGTTTATTAATTAGTAATTATTTCGTTATAATTAATTAGTAATTAGTTATATACTTCGTCGTGCACATTAAAATGTTCTTTGATGCCTATATAATTTTATTTATTGGAATCCAGTATTATCGTTTTTTTACTTAACTAAGACAAATTAAATTTAGCAAACCCGAAAAACTTATCCGCATGCATTGTTTTTAATTATTATGCACCAAAATTTATAACTAAACGAGACGCTCTCCGTATCTCATACCCAACGCAACAACTGTATATATATCCAGCCGAAAGTAGGATATTCCGTTACGCATGCGGGGGGTTTCCTTTCTTTTCTACATATTTTCCGACGAGGCTATGCTAAGATTTTTCCATTTAATGTTTTTGATACACAGGTAACAGATATACAGCTGGCATATTCAATCTTTCTTTCTCTCCCAAGCCGTATTACATCCATCCATTATAATAAGTACGAAATTTGTCATGATATATCAGTCTATGAAAATTACATTCTCATCTGAACTGAGAAAGAATTAAATTAGGGTGAAAAGGGGACGTATTTGGAATATTAATCGAGTCGAGACAGGGTAATGAGGTTTCATTGATATTCGAGCGAAAAATGTGTAAAAACAATCTTCTCTTCTCTATACGTTAAACTAGTTATTACCCCTGTCTTTGTTTCCGCGACTGACGAATACCACTTCCAATAGTAATTTACTGCGCGAGTCTTGAAGGTCTTTTAAAAAAAGGCTTGTGCTTATACGCTTACCAGAGTTGTACCTCTTTCGCTTTTTCACAAGTAAACTGGAAATACCTGCCAAAATGGAATTCAACAAAATTCAAGGAATAAAACCTCGTTTTTCACATTCGATTCAACACTCACAGTGTCCGCACGGTTAATCAAATATGTGTAGATGTTCTAAAAACTATTTACAATTCTCGGGAGTAGATGATAAAACTATCTCGGATACGGAGTGAAACTTGCTATGAGTTTGCTTGAGACCACGGCCGATGCAACTCGGTCGAAACGTAAAGCTAAAATAAAAAGTAATCGCGTTAATTTCCCGTTTTTTGGGACTTGCTGTTGTAATAGAACCCTGTATTTTAAATAAAGGTACTTGTTGTGCGTTATTTGAGCATATTTGATTCAGTATTTTTGCCTTAAATGAAATTAGCAAATGGACAGTTTCATATTTAGGGTTAGTATTATATTTTACAAGAAAAGATAACCAAGGGCTTGTTGAATACACATTATTTTATGATTCCTTGGTATTTTATAGAAATAAAAGTGGAATTAAAATAATGAGACATTGTTAATTTGCTAAGTAAATACTAGGTACTCCAGCCGGAGATTACGCAGAATTCTGCTCCTACTGAATGGAAAGTAACAAATATGTGCGCAGATGACAAAAGTATCATCAGTCGAAGTGCCTTCTCACAAACAAGATAATGTTCGGCTGGAAGCACTCTCAAACTGTCGATAATCTGTAATAATAATAACCAGCTACCAACTAAAGAAAGTCCAGATAAGCAACCAGGTAAACTCCGCCCACTACACAAGCAAAAAAATATTCCTTATGTGAATTATCATCAAGTTACGCCTACTAGACCGTTCCGTCAACGGTCAACACCGTAGCGGGCATTGACTGGACGGAAACTTCACGGAGGGGGCAAACGAGCAAGCGCGTCACCTGATGAAAAGTGATCACCGCCGACCATGGACACCTGGAACGTCCGGGGAATCACGGGTGCGTTGCCGGCCATAAAAGAAAGAGTAAACTCTCTTGAAGGTCCCTAAGTCATAACGGTTTGGTAATACCACCGCTGTAAGTTCGTTTCATAAAATTGTCGTACATGGTAAAAAAAATTAAAAGCGCACAATTGTAGACCACCATTCATGAAGGTGGTGGGGATAGAAGAACAATCGATTGCATGAAGTACGGTAATGGAACTCAGCAGCGGGCAGTTCTCCGAACTATTCCTCAGGATATTCCCCATGATAAATGCGGTAAAATATGCTGCTAAAAATGCTGAGACGCAACATCCCTCCGCAGTGCCTGAGCCGATCAAAGAGTACCGGATCGCCGATAACTCGAACCACTCTACAATGGATACGGTCAAAAGAAAGGAGTTAATACTGGGGCGCTTCAGCCCAGAGATGAGGAACAGTATTCCATGTGAGGCCTAACCTATGCCTTGTAAAGTTGGAGGCGATGGGTCAGCGTGAAATACTATCCCGCTCTACTGAACACAACCAGCTTTTTTGAAGCCAATTTAGCTTTACCTTTCAGATGATCGCGAAACTGAAAGTTGCTTGAGATATCGACGCCAAGGACTGCAATAGTCCCGCTTGGCATCAAGGAGAACACCTTCGAAACTGAAGGATACGACGAAAGAATGTTTTTCTGCGGTTAACGTGCAAACTTGTGTCTTAGAGCGGTTGACTTGAAATAAGTTTAGTCGGCTCCAACTCGAGACATGACTTAACAATCATGTTCTCAATATCAGTCACAAGTTTGTTCCGGTTCTCAACGCAACTCTGGCCTTGCGGAGCAACGCAACGTCCCTCCGCAAGACCAGAGGGTCGAGCGGGTCAGAGAGTAAAACGTTTCTATTATGGTCAACGATGACACGTTCTAGTAAACCTTAAAAGCCACTACAGTTAATAGGAAAGTAGACTTTTTCAGTTAGTCTTAAACCAACACTTCTCAGACAGCAAAGTTCGGATTAACATCTGAGGAATTTAAAATAAAGAGAGCGTAAAGTCGAGATTGAGAGAGTACGTAAACGTATTTATGATTTTTAGGGTTCCGTACCTCAAAGGAAAAAAGGAACCCTTACAGGATCATTTCGATGTCCTCCCGTCCATCTGTCTGTCAAGACCCTTTTTGTCGGGTATGTGTGGAGGTAGCAATTTGAAATCAATATCAAATACTTAGATCTGCAGTTTCTTAGAGCTGCGGTAAAATCAATCTTCTAAGCCAACGCAATCAAAGGACACGGCCGTTTATGCCGCATACTTTGACATTCGCAAAGGAATCAAAGCCTATAGGATACAGATTTCCCGTTTACCTAGAATCTAGAAATTAGGCAAAAAGCAATGTCTTATAGCACAAGTAAAGGGAAAATACGAAAACCGTTAATCTGTAGTTACATCAAGTCAAAAACATTTTTTTACCGTTACAAACTGAAACTTGCATTTGGAGAGTATGCGAGGATGTGTCAAAAACTGCAAAGTTAATTTTGTTTTTGAATTCGACATATTTTTTGTAAATACATGACGCTAATGCATTGCGCTGATACGGAACCCTCAGTGTGCAAGTTTGACTCGCACTTGGCCGGTTTTTTTTTTAATTTTATACTTATTATGAACTGACTTTTTTAAATTTTATTTATTATCAGTAAGTATATGCACGTTTAAAAGTTAAGAATTACACACTTATACTAAGTAGGTATTATCTAAAATAAAAGAATTTCTCAAAGTTGTCGCTCAAAAAACTGCAATTAAGGTGCCTAGAAAACTGGCAACATTACTATGGTATTATTATGTTTTTGTAAAACCAAAGAAGAAAATATTATTCACACGTCAACATCTACGATGAATACATCAGAGAAATATACGAACTGTGCAAAGATACGTAACGAGGAACCAAAACAACCCTTAATATGTATGAGTGGGACCCGGAACCATCCAATTTCGTTAACAATTTACTTATTCTTGTACCAGTAGGCACGATTTGTAACGGATGAATGAACGTTGCTTTTTAGTACCGACCTTACTGTTGCGTTCATTTTATCATAACAATATTTTACGAAAATAGTATTAGATATTTCACGATATTTTATGCTTCATTGATAATATGATGGAATGGACAAGAAAGAATGAGTGATGAAAGACTGACGAAGAAAATTTATAGAGCCAAAGTGAGTGGTAAATGAGGCCAAAGAAGACCAAGGCTGACTTAAATAAATAAATAAAATAAAAAAACCTTTTATTTCCCATAGAAAGAAAAGTTATAAATTACAATTTGTTTTCCTTTAGAGATTAACTAAGAAAAGAAAAAAAAATATCTATATCTAGTAGTTTTTGTGTACTAAGGGCTTTTCCTTAGGTATATCTTTTTGTGTTATATCCTCTCTCTCGGTTTAATTTTATTGGGATCCCTTTGGCAGGGTACAGGTCTCCTCCTTATTTTATTTTATTTTATTAACAGAAAATTATCAGAACTGCATAATGTAAGTGATGAAAACAATAGTGTTAATTATGTTTGGTGCTTAAGAGAATGGAACACCCGGAACTATACTTCAAAATAATCAATTTTAATATTTTATAATTAATAAACAATTTCGTGTATAAACACTTCGTGCTTCGTCTAAAAAGGAAAAATTAAAATGAGAGACGTGTTTTTTTTTTGTGTTCTTTGAGGTCAAAAAATCCCCACGGACACTCAGCCGAACTCTACGCTGACTGAGTAGTGTCGAATTCGAATGACTAAAAAACTCCTCTTTGCTGTTAGCCCTAGTGGGTTTTACAGCGTCACCGGTCGCGTTGGGGCGAGTGCTAAAGGCGCCCTGCCGGTCGGCCGCCTGAGGGTTCCTCCAGCCTAGGGATACCTCGTATGGAGGGCGGACCTCGGGCTGAACCAAACCTGCGTGAATCTTAACAGGCTTCCTACTCGGGCGAGGGTCGGGCTTCTAGCGGACCTGGCCGGCGAGGCGGGTGAAGGCTCAGTTTACAATGTCGCTTGAGGCCCGCGTGTGTGGGTGTGGAGCTAGGTGATCGAGCTTTTAAACGTGAGACCCTACGGGTGCCGCGTGGGAGAGAGACGTAGCGCGCTCAAGTTTTGATTTATATTTTTTTTATATCAGTGAGGGCAAACGAGGAAGCGTGTCACCTGAGGAAAAGTGATCACCGCCGTCCATGGTCACCCGCAACCTCTAAAATCTGTATATTATATATATATAATGAAGTTATGTTTTCTTTGTGCGTCAATCACGTTAAAACTACTGAACGGATCAACATGAGACCACGACCATTCGATACGGAATCGTTTGTAAATGGTTTGTCTATTCATTTTTTCAATTTTATAGACCCTTCACCATTTTTCAAACAATAATCTACTATTATGTACAAAATTTTCACTTACGCCCAGCGGAGCGGGCGGGAAACGGTTTGTAATATAATAGTATAATTAATCCATCCATCCATCCATCCATCCATCCATCCATCTATCTATACTATCCATACTTCCATACTAATATTATAAATGCGAAAGTCTCTCTGTCTGTCTGTCTGTTCCGTTTTCACGGCTAAACCGCCGAACAGATTTTGATAAAATTTGGCATGGAGATAGTTTGACACCAGGGGGTGAACATAGGCTACTTTATTTTTCAAAAATCTACCTCTACAGGGGTAAAAAGGGGGATGAAACTTTGTATGGGAAATTTTTAACCGCTGAACCGATTAAGATGTAATTTGGTACAGAATACACCTTTTCTATTAAAAAAAAATTGTTTTATTTTTTTATCAAAAATCTACTCCTAAAGGGGTTAAAAGGGGGATGAAACTTTATAGGGGAAATGCTAAACCGCTGAACCAATTAAGACGAAATTTAGTACATAGATAAAACCTTTTCTGTTAAAAAACATAGACTTCTTTTTTTTTCAAAAATCTACCCTTAAAGGAGTGAAAAGGGGGATGAAACTTTATAGGGGATACTAATGTTATAAATGCGAGTCTGTTTGTCTACCTGTCTGTCTGCTTGGTTTTTATGGCTAAACTGCCGGACCGATTCCGATAAAATTAGACATGGAGATAGTTTGACACCAGGGAATGAACATAGGCTACTTTATTTTTCAAAAATCTACCCCTAAGGGGTGAAAAGGGGGATAAAACTTCGTATGGGAAATTTTTAACCGCTGAGCCGATTAAGATGTAATTTGGTACAGAGATACACCTTTTCCATTAAAAAAACATAGTTTTCTTTTTTATTAAAAATCTATCCCTAAAGGGGTGAAAAAGGGGATGAAACTTTATAGGGGAACTTATAATGCTAAACCCTAACAATATGGGTATCAAATGAAACAGAATACGCAGGGGAAGGTAGATACATATGTGACGTCACCATAAATCCAATATGGCGAATGTTATGATATTCATTTTCAAATCCAAGATGGCGAAAATGACTTTTTTGGATAAATCGATATGGGTGTCACATTATAGGTAAAATAAAATTATGTTTATTTTCGAATCCAAGATGGCGATTATTATTTTTTTGGTTAAATCGACATAGGTATCATATTCTAGGTTTCTCGGGGTGCTAATTATGAAAATGATGTTCATTTTCAAATCCAAGATGGCGAATATTACTTTTTTGGATAAGTCGATATGGGTATCAAATTCTAGGTTTTTTGGGGTGCTGATTACGAAAATGACTTTTATTTTCAAATCCAAAATGGCGAATATTAGTTTTTTGGATAAATCGATATGGCTGTCAAATTCTAAGTACCTCGGGGTGCTGATTACGAAAATGACGTTCATTTTGTAATCTAAGATGGTGAATATTATTTTTTTTGATAGATCTACATGGGTGTCATGTTCTAGGTTTCTCGGAGTATTGTTCAATACCAACAATATGGGTGTCAAATGAAGTGGGATACGCAGAGGATGGTTTTTGTATATGTGACGCTATCATAAATCCAATATGGCGGATGTTCCATAATAGGAAATAACTTTTTCGTTCAACACCAACAATATGGGTATCAAATGAAATGGAATACGCAGGGGAAAATTCCCGGACATGTGACGTCATCATAAGTCCAATATGGCGGATGTTCCATAATAGGAAATAAGTTTTTCTTTCTACACCAACAATATGGGTATCAAATGAAATGAAATACACAGGGGAACGTTTCTGGACATGTAACGTCATCATAAATCCAATATGGCGGATGTTCCGTAGAAGGAAATAACTTTTTCGTTCAAAACTAACAATATGGGTATCGAATGAAATGGAATACGCAGGTTTTTGTACATGTGACGTCATCATAAATCTAATATGGCAGATGTTCCATTATAGAGAATAACTTTTTTTTTAACACCAACAATTTGAGTACCTCGGGTAACCTCAGTAACCTAAAGAGGTCAAGGAACATTTTTCCACGCGGACGAAGTCGCGGGTACAGCTAGTAATCTATATATATACGAGTATAATGAAAGTTTATTTCTTTGACCGCGATAAACTTGAAAACTATTGGACCGATCGGCATGGGACCAAGACCATTCGACGCGGAATTAGTTGTAGATGGTTTTAGGCTACTTATTTTTTGAACTTTTTTTTTTGCCCAGCGAAGCGGGCGGGAAACCGCATGTATTATATAATTATATAATTTATATAATCTCGAAGCGGTAGTAGGGAGCAAACTATTGATAGTTCTTCTTGATGGTGTCTTGAGCATAGTCGCACTTTGATAGACGGCGCCAGTGTTTGCCTGTTCTTTAATTGTTCGTGATGCCAAGATAAGATATTACTTACTTACTTTTAATTTACATAGAGTGAAAGCTTCAAAACAAAGTTTATTTTATGTCTAATGGTTGGTGATAAAAGAAGTAAGAATTGCACAATGTGGTACAAAAAATATGTCTTTACTTTAAAAAAAAATCAGAAGAGTGTATTATTTGTAGATGGTTAGAATAACATACAAATGGCCATTCACAATTTACATACACAACACACACTAACATACATCCACATATACGCACACTCGCGTGTTTCTTCTTGTCTCACCTTTTACTTAAGTTTAAGTTTTCATTCGTTTTTAATTATTTTTTTAACTTCATTATGTCAAGACATATAGATTTATAGATATAATAAAGAACTTCATTTGTGATAATAAAATAAGTGATTTTAATAATAAATGACGATTATGCGAAAATTTATTTCTACCTGTATCTGTCTGTCACTTTACTCAAAAACTTCCAGGAATAATTGAGAACCAATCGGTAAGGAATGTTCCTGGACGCCGCGCAGGTCACTTTGTTTGTAAATATGCCGCGTGTGTGTGTCCGGTGGCTCTCAGCACTCAGTCAAAAACTGGTCTACCTTACTGGTCACCGGTGACCGGCGGCCCCATTGGTGTAGTATGGTGCCGGTCACCGGTGACCCCTAAGCCAGCTAATGTGTTAACAATAAGTTTTATTTTATTATATATTTTTTATTGCATGTCACTATTTTGACATATTGTAATAACTTTTGACAAAAGGCTAGCTACTCAGATAGGCCATACGCCTAGTTCAGTAGTTTAGAGAATTCATTAATATTGTGAAAATAGTCAATTAAATTTTTTATTATTGAATAAAAATGAGATAAATATTATTGTATGAGATTAATTAACAACAGTAATTACAATAAATGATTAATAGAAGCCCACAAAATGTTTTCCAAATCGAAGTAAAAGTAGAAAACTATTTTGAATGACCCTAAATACACAAAAAAGAATAATAAAAAGGTTTTACGGACTATGAATGCAGCGGCAGATAGAGCCGCCACGAAGACATGATTTATAACTGTAATCTTTGGACTCAAGTGATAAGAGGATAGCGGACATTAAAGGGAAACTGAAAGGGTTTGAATTACAGATAGATACTGATGGATACGAGTTCGTTGTTAATTTTTCCGTATTCGTTGCGGTACTGACGGATGTAAATACATTCAAATGTAAATCAGAGACGTATCAAGATGTGTCTCGGTGGAGTACAACGGAATACGTGTGTATGAAATTCTGATTCAGAATGGAGAGGAACTGATAGTACTGTGTGACCCGTCTGGTAGTCCTGAATCTAGAGCTAGGTGAAAAGCATCTGAAGGTAACTTCACGGAGGTGAATACACTGTGTTCAGTATTCTGTTTATATCTTAGCACCAAATTCAGAAAGTATTCAAAATTCAAAATTTCTACTAAGTATACTAATAAATAAAAAGAGAGCAGAGATTGTTGGCTTTCTCACTCGCACCATCGGTGTAGCCAACACTCACGTAAATATGGCGAACGATGTCGAGCGCTCGTTCCGCGGTTGAAAAACTATAAAACCTACAAAAATTATTCACTACGTCTACGGAACCAAAATTGCGAAGGAAATTGGCGCTGATCGGAGGAGTGTGCCGAACCGCTCTGTGGAGGACTCGCTGGGGGCCCCCTTGCAAGTGGACAAGTCGCGGCTGCTCGGTGAGTTTGGTCAACTTTCTCTCAACTCTTGTGCTATCGAAGTAGGTATCTAAAATAAAACATGCGGTATTTTACCCAACACACTGTTCTAATTTAATCTGACTTGATCCGACGCTTTTATTATCTGATCTATACTCATCACTCACCTATAACGCATGGCACAGACAGGTTCCAGAGTGGAGACCGCGAGAAAACATATGTTGGGCGTCTTCCAGCGATGGAGCAACGATTTGTGCAAGCTGGCAGTTGCTAGAAAAGAAAACAAAAATCGGAGAGTAGCCTATCTCCTGTAGGTTGATGTTCGATACTTATTGCTAGTTGAAAGTATTTTCCACGTTGACCCCGCGACCATTGGATTTTTTTATGAAGTATAAGCCCGGGATCAGACCAATTGTAATCGACAAGTGATGCTTATAAAAATCATTCGTTAAGGATAACAATACTCCAAAGCGTCGGATTTACGAGATACGGGAGTAGGAAAATGTAATTTGGTTGATATTTGCATTTAAAATCACATTTTTATTATTACATTTTAGTAAATCCGTAAAGGTTACAGAATTAATTAATACCAAACGTACGATTTCCAACACATTTTTTTATTAATAAGGAAAAGAAGCAGCATACAATATACTGTTACAAACCTTACAAAAATATTTTGGCCTGTAGCACAATATACAGCATGCTATATTGTGTGCGTGAGTGTTAATATTAGTAACAATGTGTGCAAATATTACATTTTGTAAGTGTTAATAAAAGCAAGAACTTAATTATGAAGAAAAAATTGGAAACTGTCTGGAAAAATTAAAATGTTACCAAATATGGAAATCCAGCAAAACGATAGTTAATCCCAATTAAGTAAGGTGTATCATGAATTAAGGCAAACATAATTTTATGTTACACTTTTGGTTACACTTTCGGTTTGTATCAAGTCACTAACTAAGATCGGTCAAGATTATAGAATGGACTGACCTTTTACTAAATGCGTAGCGTCCGTTTATGACTGCATCAATATAGATAAATTTAATTGACGACCTCCGTGGCGCAACGGCTTAGCGCGTAAGAAAGTAAACGGGGGTTGCAGGTGAGATTCCCGCCCCGAGTCTGGGTGTTTATGTATAATATGTATTTATTTACAAAAGAAAAGTATATAAGTAGTATATCAGTTGTCTAGTACCCATAACACAAGCACTGTGCTGCTTACTTTGGGACTAAATGGCTCTGTGTCAAATGTCTGAGTATATTATTATTATTATATCAAGATTATAGAAAAATCTAGCCTACAGTGTTGTTTGTGCCTAGTATTTGTGGTTTGAATCACCGCCAATTGCATCCAAAAGATATTGATATTAAAAAGACACTGACGAAGACTGACACTGAAAAGCACAGATTTACCAATAGAAATATATATCGCCTTTCACATGTAAGGCGTCAGCCTACAATAGAGAGGGATGAGAATACACATTGTTCGTCTGTATCGGTATGTTCAATGTTTTAAGACTGCTACGCTCTCGGATTAAGAATGAAAATAGACGAAGCGTTTGCTCTAAGAGCCAGTACTTTTTTTTGTTGAACTAGATTATTGTTGACTAGATGATTGTTGACTAGTTGACTAGTAGCGAAAACATTTAAGATGTACAAGTAATGCAAATATTTCAAAGTCAAATTCAAATCAATTTATTCAAGTAAACCCAATTACAAGGTATTTTGGAACGTCAAATCTACTTTAGTTCGGTTCAAATAGAAAACCTGGACACTGTGAAGACCGACAAGAAACTCAGTCAGGTTGTTTATTTCAGTAATGTACGTGAAGTCGGACATGAGCACAGACAAATTACACCGACAGTGCGAGGTTGCCATACTTACTATGAATAACTGTTTTATTTGTGGTTACGCTCGATGAGATAGAAAAAGAGACACGAAAAGTCGTTTGACACGGCGATAAGTGTCAACTTATTGTGGCTCCGTCCACAACGTTTCTTGATCCAAGCTTAAGCTGTTGCATTTGACAGACATAAGAACCAAACAGAGCTTTTTGGCGGGAACGAATGAAGTGAAGTTGACATTTCGTTTAGATTTTCTATTTTTTACATTTTTGGGAGTTTTAAAGTACAAAAGTGATAGTATACTGTGTTTTAAAGTTCTGTATAAGTGAAAAGAATGGAGTATGTCTAGATAAACATGTGTAGCTGAAGTTCTCGCGCTCTTCCAATAAGTCCTTTATAACGTACTAATTATTGAATACGGCTTTACTCACGTATAATCGGTATAGGTACCGCCTAGTTTTGAACCTATTGGAGGTCCATCATCAGGGTGAGTGGAATAGAAGCGGGAATCCAGTGGAAGCCTGGTACATACGGTATTCAGAAAACCGACACATACCTATCGGTATCTAAGAGCAGATTCCCATCACCATCCGTCGCACCTATCTTCGGTGCCACGCACTCTCATTAATCGTGCACTTTGTCTATGGGATTCTCAATTCCTAGAGTCGGAATTGACACACATGCGGCAGGTGTTAGAGTGCAATGGTTACAACTGGCGACAGAGTTGCCGGCTAGCAAACACGACCAGCAAACAACGGCCTCAGGTTGTAGAGCGAGTACCGGCATATTTACCATCCATGCGAGGGGTAACGGATCAAATTGGACACCTGTTACGCCGTAGATTTAGCATCAGGACCATTTTCCGCCCCATGACACAGATAAGAAGTCTTCTACGATCGCGTAAGGATCGGGACCCTCTAGATAGCCCTGGCGTCTACGAAATTCCATGCGATTGCTACAAAAGTTACATTGGAGAAACGGGACACAATATCAACACGAGGCTCACCGAGCACATCCGCAGTGTGCGTAAAATGGACATCAACACCTCGGCGATGGCAGAGCGTGCCGTCAACTCCGACACCTCACATTATATTAGGTTCGATAAGGTGAAAGTGTTTGCTCGCGAAAAGAACTAACTTTGTATCACGCAAGCTCTTTGAAGCCATCGAAATCGACCGCCGGCCTAATTTTAATAGAGACAAGGGATGGGCCCTGCCGTTTACTTGGAAACCCGTGTTGTTAAACGCGACGCGGAATAGGAATGATAGTGCTGGCGAGTATGTAGTGGACATCGTGAGTACATTTTGTGCGCCCGTAAACACCAATATTGACATAAACACATCCGTCTCGCCGAGTTCGTCACCATCGCCGGCGCACACCGCGCCCCCCGCTCTGTCGAGCCACGCGTTGCGAGCTCAGGCGCATAGTGCGAGACGGGGCGCGGCCGCGAACTCATCCCACTCGCCCTGATGATGGACCTCTAATAGGTCCGAAACTAGTCGGTACCTATACCGATTATACGTGAGTAAAGTTGTGTTTAATAATTAGTGCGTTAATAATGTCTCACGAAAGTTTTGATAATTTAATTAAGTCCATTATAACTTCAGTGAAGGCTACTATCACTTTACTGGAGGAGTTTTATGATAAGAAAAAACTAATTTACTTGTGATTCTACTTATACTACGTGTCATTGGCAAATGCGCTAAATTGTGCGCCATGCCATAAAGATAGAAAAAAAAAAACCAAACAGATCTTTGTTTGTTAGTACTTTTAAGTTTTTAAATTATTGTTGAACTTTACAAGTGAACAATCAATATAATTTTTTTGTAAATATATGTCCGATAGAGCTTTTTCTGGGCGTGATGGTAGAACCCAGTATTTTAGGTTGAAAAGGCCAGTATGACAAACATAGTAGATTAATGCTAAAAAACTATTGTTCTTAGGTCGTCCTGTCTGATTGAGAATCTTCGCAATGTCAGTTATTTAGCTTTTGTTAACAGTAGAAACGTTACTGTAATATCAAAATAGACTTATTTACACAACTAAACCATTTACTACTTACACCATACCATAACGCTTTGTAATTTGCTGGAGAATATTGCCGTCATTTTATTGTCTGTCCCTTTGGTTAGAATGTTACATCTAGAAAAGATTCTCATCGCTACACATTACATCGGGATGTTCGCGTTGGCCAGTTTTAAACCAAGGACCTGTGTTAAATAACAAAAGGATAAAATAAGTTCTAAATTGAAAAAACTTTCAATTTCCTTAGTTTATCGTGTTAGCTTAATTACATTCTAATCACGTCAATAGGTAATCTATGACATTTTTGTGAGATTTTGATAGCAAAAGTGGGGTCAAAATACTTCGCCTACGTATTAATGAGGCTTTATAAAAGAATCTGGCATTAGTCTTTTTGTAGTAGTTATCAAGTAGCCACAAGCGATCGTGTACAGTTTATTTGAATGGAGGTAATCAGGAATAATTTAATTATACCCTCCGCCATGCGCTGTTAAATAGAAGTAGTCTAGTGCAATCAGTTTTAGTATATCTTTAGCTGCATCCGCGAACCGTCGTTGTTAAAATATAGCCAAAATTAGTGTTCAGTGAGTTATTCAGTAAGCAGTGAATTATTCAGTGAGTTTTATGCGTAGTGTTTTAATGAGTCGTTATTGAGTTTTATATGGTATTAAATTAAATATACGTATTGATTAGTGCGCTTTTAATTGTAAGTTTCAGGTTTCATTGTGCACTAATGTAATTGGTCTGTCCACTATTTTCTTTCTGTGTAATTAATTTACCCTAATAAGTTAGGGGTCTTAAATGAAATCCACGCTAATCGATAGATCTCATCACCGCTAGCGATTTTTGATAATAAAAATGTCAGAAGTAAATAAGGCTTATTTCGATATGTGACACTTTAGACATGGCGATTGTGCCAGTCACATGAAAAAGAAGAAAAACAGACTTAAGGTGGTTCGTTTTCCATACAAAAAGTAATCATAATATACTGTTTCATTGAATAGTAAAAATGCCTAAAAATGTGCTCATTAATACTAGTTCAGGTACTTATTTACGCAAAATTAATAAATCTGTAATAGAAATAACATATATCAAACGTTTTTTACATAATGATGTGCCTGTGTGTGTGAAGATTTTCGTGTAACAACACGAAATGCAAATAAATTAGCGATGTTGCCGGCCTGCACGCTACGTTGCCATTCATGATATCTTCAAACTTCAAAATGGATTAGAAACAATAATTGCGAATTTTTAACAGGACTACAAATTATTAGTGTACGCAATATATTGTAATCGGTATCAAAAATGTAGACCTAAAATGAGTTAAATTATTATTTAAAACGATATACAATTATATGTTGTATATTATTTATGTACTTTTATAGTTGATGACAATAATAGATATTATTTGGATATTATTTATCTACATACATATCTTCACGCTGTATCCCAACGGGGTAGTCAAAGAGGCGGAGTGTCAAGTGTCGCAGTCCTTACATACTTCTTTCGCTTCCTCAAATCTCATCATTCTCCTCACAGATTTTTGCCTAGGTAGGTATACGTGTGTTTTGGACATTTCCGTCGGCTAACACTAGCTATTTGATCTTCATAATTTAGCCTCGGTCTTCCTTGGCTTCTTTTACCACTCACTTTTGCTCTGTAGATTTTTTTCATCGGTCTTTCATCACTCATTCTTTGTGCTATGTGCCCGAACCATCGTAAACATTCCTTTTTCATATTTACTATGACATTGTCGTGCAACCCTGTCATACTGCGCATCTCTTCATTGCTTATCTTGTCCCCAAAAGTACACCGCACATATTTCAAGAGATCGAATCTCTACTGCATTTATCTTATTTTCATTCGAGTTCGGACATATCCAGACCTCACTACCGTACAATAAATTTGGAACCAACGCCGCGTTGTAGATGGCCGTTTTAGCAGTGTTATAAATATTCACACTGTCTAATAATGCGGACAGAGCACCGTTCACTTTATTGCCAGCTGCTGCCAGTCTCTTCACATCTAACTCACATCTTCCATACCTCGAAAACGCGCTCTCCAGATATACAATTTCGTTCTCTTGTTCTAGACCTTTTCCCATTACCCATATTTCACACTTTATCGTACATCTTACCTTTTAAACACCAGAACCATAGTTTTGTTCACATTCATATTCAATCCTTTCACTTCACAGTCTTTGTGCACGTAACTAGTGTCTGCAACGCCTCTTCTGATGGTGCTATAAGCACAGCATCGTCAGCATAGAAAAGGCAGTTTGCTACTGTACCATCACATACCGTACCACTCATACTACCCTTCAATGTCTGGAGGCAATTGTCTAAAAGGCAGACATCACGCAGCCCTGTCTGACGCCTGAATAGAATTCGAACCAGGGCGACATGTCACCATCTATCCTTACGCGGGCTCTGAGATCTCAATCAAAATACAATAACAATTGGAAGATTATTGCGTGAACTAATTAATTCATACATATAACAAAGCAGTAGAAACTGTGTCTGTACATTCAATAAATTTATCAAAAAATTATTGTGTGGTACAAAACGAGTAACAGAACACAAAAAAGTATTTTTTTAAATTTTTGTCTGTCTGGATGTAGATGCTGATCCCCGAAACTACTAACCGGATTTTCTTACGGTTTTCACAAATAGATTAAGCTTAGCTTGGACCAAAATATTGGCTTTGTTTCATTGAAATCCGATGACAGTAAAAAAGTTAGCGTCATTTAAAATTTCTCCTCCTAAACGGCTTGACCGATTTCGATGAAATTTGGAATTGAAAAAGATTAGGCCCCGGAGAACGATAGGCTACTTTTTTTAATTCCACGTCGACGTATCAAAACGTCTTGATATATTGTGTAACGCCTTGTCCGAAGTAAATTAAATATTGCGTAACTTTAGCTACGTTTAAAAACCAATCGAAGTAACAATTAAAGAAATTCGATGAATAATGGATACAATTAGATTCCACGTCTGCCCTTGTCATTATTCTGGTAAAATGGATAAATCACATTCAGATAAATTTCTCATTTAAGTGAAATTGTTGTTCTTAAGAGAAATAAATATCTTTAATCCGAAAATTATTCTCTCTTAACACTTAATTCTCGTAAGAAAAACAAAAGAACGTAATTTAGTTTTCTTTGTTGTCGACTGCTATTGTATCTTAAGGTTAACTTATGAAAACACTCCCAGGGGTCAAATATATTGTCGAAGCAATCATGGGATACAATGTTGGTTCTTTTTTCGAGTTGTTCTTATCTTTTTGATAACCATCAATGCATGTAACACGAGCCTTATTTCTTCATGATTATTTTTCACATACTCATTATTTTTACGTGGTTGCTATAAACAGTATTTAGATTTTTTTATCGGATATAGATCTACGTTTAGCCACTAACGCACTTGTTGTCAAGCGACAGTGTGGCCGAAGATGGAGCACGTCGATCTAGTAAAAACCTATTTATTTACTTAATTATTTGTGTACATACACACAGTTATAAGAGACATGAAATGTAACTTACGCACAAAAGTCTTGCTTATTTCGAAATGAAATTTCTTCCAACAGACCTATAATAAGAAAAGGCTTTGGAGTGGCAAAATTTAATGTGTGTAAACAAAAAAAAATAATAAGATACATATTGCATACAAATACATGCATATAAATATATAAAGTATTTATATATATTATATGTATGTATGTACTATCGCGGAAAATGAATGTTTAGGAGTTTAAAAAACCTTTGAATTTGCCGTGTAATAGACTGTTTTATCGACTCGACAAAGTCAGCAAATTGAAGTTTCTATTGGTGTCTTTGTCATTTCTAAATTCAAAATTGAAAGATAAACGTACGGAATACCAATCGGTAATCTTCATATTCTGAAATAACACGAATGATGAGAATCGAAGAGCGACGTGCCGAAGAACAGTAAATAAAAATGCAATTTACGAACGTGTAGTCAAACTTGGAAACCTTATCATTTGGTCGTAAGTCATGAATGAAAACGTTTGTAACTCTTCATAATTTGTGTTAACTGTATTAAGTTAATTGGATGGAATAGACAAAATTTACTAGACGGTCGGGATACCGATAGTCAACTAAGATATTCCAAACACGACGAGAAATTAAGTTATTAGCGAGTGCGATTATTTTATGACGGATTATGTCATTTAGTACTTATTATTCGATAACAGATAAAACTTATACTGCGTCACAATAAACTGATGGTAGCATTGTTAAAACTATTTTTGCAATTGGAACAAATAAGTCCAATCGGGTTGGGATTTATAGTTGCAATGACTCACGTAAGCCACAAGGAGTCATTGTTCAACTACTCAAAAAAATCAGAGAATGTTTTTACATATACATACGTTCAAAGTTTTTTTACTCAGAAATACTAAAATCCAAAATCAATAGCTATAGAGCTACCGACACACATTCGTTTTACTCATCAAGGACTTAAAATTAAATACTAAAATTGGAAAGTGTTTTTAAGAGTAAGAGTGAGAGTTAAGAGTTATAGGAAACCGCGACATAAAAAAGTATATGTCAATCATGTCTTTTTAAAAATTTAAATAAAAATTAATAAAAAAAATTAAATACTTTATCAAATAGAATTTACAAAAGCGCTATATTTAATTAGAAACAAAACGTATAACTTAACAATCGGAAAAAAAAAATCTCACTTATTGGAGGCATAAGCTATTTTTGAAAATTTAACCTGAACAATATTGAATTGAATGATTTATCGATTGTATTTATTTGTTAAGTTTATTATTTTCTCTAAATTAACAGAAGCATATTAAAAACCAAACTTCGTCCTGCTAAAGGCTCACATTTTCTTTACGAATCTCAACCCTGCTTTTTCGCTTCTGCTTCACTTTCTCAACACGTACCTGGTAACTGGGAGTACCTGAGTACCTAGGTAAAAATAATTAGTCCTAGAGTCTTCTCTTTATGTAAAAGATCCTGGAAGTAATAGCAAAAACCACCTTGTTCTCAATGTTCACGAACTTTTCAAATTTTTTGAATCACGCATTTGAGGACAATGTGGGGCGACAGAAACTTTTTATTTATTTATTTACAAAAAGAGTTTTACATAGTCCATTTTACCACAGTACAAGTAAGCATACAGTATTCTATCTCGGCAGTGTCCTAGAGATAATTACCTACGGTCGCTCGGTACGTAAACATGCAATAGGGCTACTGACTTGGACTGAATGTTTTTCTTGGGTTACGTATTTGATAATAGGTAATATATTAAATTGTCATATTATCTTTTCATTTTATATTATTGCAAATTTAATACATTTTTATTTATATAATTTTACTAGTAATTTAAATCTAGTTTCAAAAGTTTGTGAGTTAGTATGGCGGAAATGGACAAAAAAATGTATTTCGTGTGCAGTATAATTAAAAATCAGCAATAAATTAACTAGATCATTATGATTTTGATATTTCCTACAAATTAACAACAGAGAAATATCTCCGGCTTCGATATAGATCTATTCAAACATCCATACACTGAACATTATTCTTGTAAACTTGATTGACATAATATTTAGTCAGTAAATGCGCGGGGGAGCATCTCATACCGTCCGACGACAACCGCGGCGCATTCGCGACTGTCGTATGCCGAGAAATGTCGAGATTTCAAGCGCGTCGTTTGGGAGCGTTTGTATGAAGATAGAATACTGTATGCTTACTTGTACTGTGATTTTACTATGGTCGTCACACTAGGTAAAGCCTGTCCTGTGAAGTGTAAAATGAGTTTCACAATATCTATACGTATATGCGAGCAAGCACGAAGGAAATAAGTAATAAAAAAGCAAAAGCGAAAAAAAGGAAAATATTGACGTAAACAACATTAAATTTATTGCAAATAGTATGTTTAATAACATTTTTATTGTAATATTTCAAGACTACTTGGACATACTTGCGAGCGTAAACTAATACATATGCAGACAGTTCCCAATTATCTTAACAACAATTTCGCTCTCTTTAATACCTATATTATATCCATCTGTTGCGGGTATTTTGTTGAAAGTTTTGCTGCGAACAAATATGTAGACAGATAGCTCGCAAGCCTAACGAGATACAGTGGGCAAAACATTTATTCATACGTTATATTTCACACGTTGCCTACTGTTTGTGAAAGTGTTAAACAGGTTAAAACAGCCGCAAAATTTAATTCTGACGCCACATGGACGGTGTGTCTGTTACGAAATATTTCAACCAGAAGTTTTAGTCTTTCAGGATTAAAAGTAACAAATTTATTGGTAATTCTGATAGTTTTCAGGGTTCTATACCACAGGAGAAGAAATAGAATTCATAAAAGATCTCTCATGGGTCTGGTCGTCACACCGAAACACGATTTTTTTTTAAACTCAAGAGACACTAGAAAACAGATACTCAAACTTTTGAGAGTGAACTGATTTTTTTAAGACTTTTACCCTATGAAAACTACTACATTCATTCATTCATTCTCGGTGCGTTGTCGAAAGGCTCCGCGATCTCCTACAGAACCTATGGAGCACTCCGGAGACTCTCTAGCGCCGTGCAGTAGCAATTCTCATGGAAACAGCGACTGAATCCCTCAGCAACATTGCAGTGTTTCGGAGCATAACATTTACTATATAATAGACTAAACCAGTGGAAGACATAAGACAAACCGCAAAATAACTTATAACTTCTATATATGATATTTCTGTAGATGGTATTATATAATTGTAAGTACATGAAATAATAATAATCTGTTCACTGTAACGGAAAACTACCAAACTGCCTGTGTCGTTCCACTTAAGTATACCGTTGAGTAATTAAATGAGGTTTAAAATTTAAACAGTCCCTCATGAACAAATTGTTTACACTTATTCCAAGCGAGGTCCTTTCAATTTAAACGAAAATAAAAGCCTGCTCATTTCGTTTACAATGTTTATTTGTTGGGCATCCGTTAGCAGATGTCTTGTTCCTTTTGTACATGTAGTTTGGAAGCTCAATGCTGACGAACAAGGTTAACACAAGTATTTAAAACCACTCCCTGTAGCCAATAACAAGAATAATTATAGTGATTGTGTAGTTTTTCAATCCCTTATCATGTTTGCGGGATCGGTCCTAATCCCCCAGGTTTTGCATAGTCGAGGTCCGGCCAGAATAGGCTTAAAAATTATAATTATAACATCAGGAGCGCGGCCGCGAGAGAATGAGGCAGCGCATAATTGCGTCATAGGATATGGAAAGCCACTTCACCTCTATGACAAATTAGAGTGGGCCATTCATACTATTCTTGGCGAGCAAATTCTAGTATTTTAAATACACCACTCCACAATACTAAAGCTTTTGAGGGCAGTTTCCGCTATCAGGCAACTAAATACTGGTACAATCTACCACCACCTTTAAAAAGTCGCTGTCACAGCCAGTTTTCAAATATCACCTGAGGAAGTGGTTGTTACAACAACAAACAAATTTTAATCTGATGTCGTGAGAGGTTTTACCTGCCCTTAGTGTAGTGCAGTGCAATGCAGTGCCATGCAATACAATACAATATAATATAATAATAATATACTCAGACATTTCACACAGCGCCATCTAGTCCCAGAGTAAGCAGCACAGCGCTTGTGTTATGGCTACTAGACAACTGATATACTACTTATATACTTTTCTTTTGTAAATAAATACATATTGTACAGAAACACCCAGACTTGGGGCGGGAATCGAACCTGCAACCGCCGTTTACGGCGGAGGTTGTCAAATGTATTCATATTCTTATTTATTGTGTTCAAAAAACTGTATCTATTTTATTTATTTATTTACATAGTTGAATTATTTTCGTCGTTTTTACTTGTATTTACGTTAAATTTGAAAGTGGCGCCTGAAAATCAGGCCCTCGCTGCCTAGAGATGGGGCACTATGCTGAGGCACTTGCCTTTTTCGCTGCCACAGACTATCAGACTGTTTAGACTGTACGATTTACACTGGGCAGTGAAATAAATTGTTGTTTCTTTTATTTATTTCTTTCTTTCATCGAGAGCAATCAAACTTGGAATTGCGCGGACAATATTTTGTTCACAATGAGCGATCGAACGGGTACAATATAAGATCACAGTCGTAACAACTCTTTCTTAAAGTATTATAATCAGCACAAACTCGTATCGTGACTACCATGTATGTTTTCGTGAAACCAGGCCATTCATTATTTTAAGTATTTTTACTTAATTAAATGCAATGAGATTAAAAATATTATCAGAGGTCGAACTAGGCCTCTTATCATAACATGGGAGGTTATGACTCTCAAGACGCCAATGGTTGCTCCCTTGAACTTTTACATTAAAGAAGGTAGTAAGAGATGTACCTTTCATTAGAAGAAAGAATAAAAAAGCTCTAAGATTTATTTTGATCACACTAGAAATTTATCAAATTAACTTTATAACAGTTCAAACAGTACTAAAAATCCACTAATTTTTTTTTTTAACAGGTTTTTAGTACTTAAATTAATAATTTAAGTACTAAAAACCCGTTATAAAATATCTTAAAATACGGGAAAATAACCCATCGTACTCGTATTAGCTAGACGTTTGGCCAAGTTCGGTTGTGGTCTCAAGCGAACTGTCGCAATAAGCTTCAGTCCGTGTCCACGGTAGATGTTTTATCATCATCTAGTTGCGATATTTGTAAATAGTTTTCAGGGCTCGTACACACCACGCTCACAATGTCCACATGTTTAACCGGATGTGAAGAACGAGGTTTGTTTCCTAAAATCGCTGGATTCCATGCCGTCGATAAAATATATCTCTTGTCCCGATTTAAATTATTGTCTCTTAATTCAATCGCTTAACTCTTGGATAAAGGTGGCAATCGGTGAAAATTAAATTTCCACCACAATAAATAAGATATTTCATAATACTTATTTGTTAAAGTAATGCTATTTGTGAAGGTCTTTATTTGGCTTTTCTAAACTAAACAATGACCTGTAACATTTTATTAGGTGTTGATCTTCCTGTGAAAATAAAATAATGTGACACGAAGGTTGAAACGTTTACAACACATATCCATTATTTACTTTTAGCCTCTCTTTGGTTTTGGGTTATTTATTGATTACCTACTTTAGGTGTTAAAAGCTCAGTACCAAAAGTGACGAAATACCTCGACTGTGATTTACGGACAGATACAGAAAGAGACAGATATAGCGCAGCTATAAAGACTCCGTATAAACGTTTTTTCTGTTTTTTTCTTATGTCTGTCTCAGAGTATAAACCCTGTTTAGTAATCGTATTTTGGTTGTGGAAACCTAAAAATTATCATGTGATTTATGTGGTCAAATATGGAATCGACAATCATGGCGTTACAATATTTAGAAATATTTATTTGTTTCAATTCTTGATGTTGATCTCATTATTATGTGTTATTAAAGTAAGATCCTGTAGAATATAACACAGACAGTATGCAATCTGTATCTGAGATACAGATTTCCCAAGTTTTTATGGTAATATTATTATAATACCGGGTCAAACATAAAACTTTCGACAAATTGAAAGAGGGAGCTCCATTTATGATTAGAATTAGTCGTACGTAGTAACTTATCAAATCAAAATCTTAAAAAAAAAAACCGTCATTTATATATATATATATATTTTAATTTATTGTTTATAATTTGTTTACAATATGTGATTATAATGTTATCACTTGCTTAAACCTCTCGGGTTTTTGTGCAAGCGAGAGTTCGCAACTAAATTGTTTACAATTTTCTATATAGATGTGTATCAGCTATTGTTATACTTAACATCCATACTATCCATATCCATCCATACTTCCATACTAATATTATAAATGCGAAAGTCTCTCTGTCTGTCTGTCTGTCTGTCTGTCTGTCTGTTCCGTTTTCACGGCTAAACCGCCGGACAGATTTTGATAAAATTTGGCATGGAGATAGTTTGACACCAGGGGGTGAACATAGGCTACTTTATTTTTTTTAAATCTACCCCTAAAGGGGTGAAAAGGGGGATGAAACTTTTTATGGGAAATTTTTAACCGCTGAACCGATTAAGATGTAATTTGGTACAGAGATACACCTTTTCTATTAAAAAAAAAACAGTTTTCTTTTTTATCAAAAATCTACCCCTAAAGGGGTGAAAAGGGGGATGAAACTTTATAGGGGAAATGCTAAACCGCTGAACCGATTAAGACGAAATTTAGTACATAGATAAAACCTTTTCTGTTAAAAAACATAGATTTCTTTTTTTTTCAAAAATCTACCCTTAAAGGAGTGAAAAGGGGGATGAAACTTCATAGGGGATACTAATGTTATAAATGCGAGTCTCTGTTTGTCTGCCTGTCTGTCTGCTTGATTTTTATGGCTAAACCGCCGGACCGATTCCGATAAAATTAGACATGGAGATAGTTTGACACCAGGGAATGAACATAGGCTACTTTATTTTTCAAAAAACTACCCCTAAAGGGGTGAAAAGGGGGATGAAACTTTGTATGGGAAATTTTTAACCGCTGAACCGATTAAGATGTAATTTGGTACAGATACACCTTTTCTATTAAAAAAATAGCTTTCTTTTTTATTTAAAATCTACCCCTAAAGGGGTGAAAAGGGGGATGAAACTTTATAGAGGAAATGCTAAACCGCTGAACCGATTAAGACGAAATTTAGTACATAGATAAAACCTTTTCAATAAAAAAACATAGACTTCTTTTTTTCCAAAAATCTACCCTTAAAGAAGTGAAAAGGGGGATGTAACTTTATAGGAGATACTAATATTATAAATGCAAAAGTCTCTGTTTGTCTGCCTGTCTGTCTGCTTGGTTTTTACGGCTGAACCACCGGACCGATTCCGATAAAATTAGACATGGAGATAGTTTGACACCAGGGAATGAACATAGGATACTTTATTTTTCAAAAATCTACTTCTAAGGGGTGAAAAAGGGGATAAAACTTTGTATGGGAAATTTTTAACCGCTGAGCCGATTAAGATGTAATTTGGTACAGAGATACACCTTTTCCATTAAAAAAACATAGTTTTCTTTTCATTAAAAATCTACCCCTAAAGGGGTGAAAAAGGGGATGAAACTTTATAGGGGAACTTTATAATGCTAAACCCTAACAATATGGGTATCAAATGAAATAGAATACGCAGGGGAAGGTGGATACATATGTGACGTCACCATAAATCCAATATGGCGAATGATATGATATTCATTTTCAAATCCAAGATGGCGATTATGACTTTTTTTGGATAAATCGATACGGGTATCAAATTCTAGGTTTCTCGGGGTGCTGATTACGAAAATTATGTTTATTTTCGAATCCAAGATGGCGATTATTGTTTTTTTGGATAAATCGACATAGGTATCATATTCGAGGTTTCTCGGGGTGCTAATTACGGAAATGATGTTCATTTTCAAATCCAAGATGGCGAATATTACTTTTTTTTTGGATAAATCGATATGGGTATCAAATTCTAGGTTTCTCGGGTGCTAATTACGAAAATGACGTTCATTTTCAAATCCAAGATGGCGAAAATGACTTTTTTGGATAAATCGATATGGGTGTCACATTATAGGTTTCTCGGGGTGCCGATTACGAAAATTATGTTTATTTTCGAA
This sequence comes from Zeuzera pyrina, assembly GCA_907165235.1. Lineage (NCBI taxonomy): Eukaryota > Metazoa > Arthropoda > Insecta > Lepidoptera > Cossidae > Zeuzera > Zeuzera pyrina. Next base: position 3,059,803 of record OU015619.1, on the reverse strand, counting down.
TCCAAGATGGCGATTATTATTTTTCGGTTAAATCGACATAGGTATCATATTCTAGGTTTCTCGGGGTGCTAATTATGAAAATGATGTTCATTTTCAAATCCAAGATGGCGAATATTACTTTTTTGGATAAGTCGATATGGGTATCAAATTCTAGGTTTTTCGGGGTGCTGATTACGAAAATGACTTTTATTTTCAAATCCAAAATGGCGAATATTACTTTTTTGGATAAATCGATATGGCTGTCAAATTCTAAGTACCTCACGGTGCTGATTACGAAAATGACGTTCATTTTGTAATCTAAGATGGCGAATATTATTTTTTTTTGATAGATATACATGGGTGTCATATTCTAGGTTTCTCGGAGTATTGTTCAATACCAACAATATGGGTGTCAAATGAAGTGAAATATGCAGAGGAAGGTTTTCGTATATGTGACGCTATCATAAGTCCAATATGGCGGATGTTCCATAATAGGAAATAAGTTTTTCGTTCGACACCAACAATATAGGTATCAAATGAAATGAAATACACAGGGGAACGTTTCTGGACATGTGACTTCATCATAAATCCAAATGGCAGATGTTCCCTATGGAAATATTTTTTTTGTTCATTACCAACAATATGGGTATCAAATGAAATGGAATACGCAGGAGAAGGTTTTTGTATATGTGACGTCATCTTAAATCCAATATGGCGGATGTTCCATAGAAGGAAATAACTTTTTCGTTCAAAACTAACAATATCGGTATCGAATGAAATGGAATACGCAGGTTTTTCATCATAAATCTAATGTGGCAGATGTTCCATTATAGAGAATAACTTCTTACCTCGTTAACCTCGGGTAACCTCAGTAACCTAAAGAGGTTAAGGAACATTTTTCCACGCGGACGAAGTCGCGGGTACAGCTAGTATTTTAATAAACATAAGATTCTTTTAAGATACATTATTTGAATTTTCAATGTAATATTTTTTAATTTTACTTTTATATTGCTGGTAATTTACATATTTGGTTGCCAATTGATCAGGTAAATTATTTAATATCTTGGGTAATAAATATCGACTAGTTCTAGTTCCATATTTTTTTATATTTAGGTAGAACAAATTTGCTCGAACTTGACAGCTTTCTCAGATTGCTTTTACGTTCATAAGCGCGTAATTGGTTAATATTAACAATTTCCTCCTTCAATAAAGCCAGATTCTTTTTATATTGTACGTGTAAAATGTTGCAATATTGGAATAATTCATTATAGTTATTACTGTATTTCTTTTTAATGTATATATATTAACACATACCTTCACGCTGTATCTCTAACGACAATCAGGGCGGAGCGCAATGCGTCGCGATCCTTACATACTTTCTTTCGCTTCCTCATACCTTACCATTACCCTCGTATATTTTTGCCCAGGTCATTTAGGGTGGCTTGTACCAACTTTTAAACTCGATTTAAGGATTTGACATCTCGCTTGCGCCAACTATTTAATAGTTTGTGCAAGCGAGATGTCAGTTCCTGAAATCGAGTTTAAATGGTGCAAGCCACCCTTAGTCACTTAGGACCTAATATTCACAAAGACTTTTTGGCGGGAACGGGAGAAGTGAGGTTGTCATTTTATTTAGATTTTCTATTTTTTACATTTTTAGGAGTTTTAAAGTACAACAGTGATAGTATATTGTGTTTTAAAATTCTGTGTAAGTGACAAGAATGGAGGTGATCTAAATAAACATGTGTAGCTGAACTATTCACGCTCTTCCAAGAAGTCCTTTATAACTTCAGAAAAGCCTACTATCACTTTACTGGAGGAGTTTTACGCTAAGAAAAAAGTGATTTACTTGTGATTCTACAATATGGATTCTACTTATTAATACGTGACATTGGCAAATACGCTAAACTGTGCGCCATGCCATAAAGGAAGAAGAAGAAAAGAAAAAGGGCGGGAAACTTCGTTTCCCTCTTTGACTCATATTTACTTGATCAATGGCTAAATGCAATCTGCGAAGCCAAAACAGAGAAAAAAAATATTCACAAAATTATCTTAGCATTTAGACATTTAAATGTCATTTTGTATAATTCCAAATTTAAAAACACAAAACTTCAAAAATAATATCACAAGTTTCAAATTACCACGGCGCACGCACACTCAACCGACATTAAAGGTTGCTTACACTAACTATGTAAACTCGATTTAAAGATTTGACATCTCGCTTGTACTAACTATTTAATAGTTAGTGAAAGCGAGATCGATTTAAGGACTCTTTAAATCGAATTTAAATTGTTGGTGCAATCCACCCTAAGTAACATTACTAATTTCGTTCTAGGTTACATACACTTACCCGTAAGAGAACAATTTAAGCTTAATTTACTTAAACTGGCTACAGCATTATTATTTATTGTGCATATTGATATAAAACATCCACAATATTATGTTGTATTAATTTAAATTTATTTAATTAATATTAATAATGCTCCAGTACCTGGCCGACCGAGCTTTACTCGGTGTCTTATAAAAAAAATAACAAAAGAATTCTGACCATTTTGCAGGATTCGAACCCGCGTATTTCAGCTTGGTAGATCTACACTCTAGCCACTGTACTACTGAGACTGTACTACTAAACTCTGTTGTGAAATCAGAAGAGTTTAGAGTTTAGCAGTTTTAAGTGTGTGAAAACATAAAGAAAACAAATTTTCTCAGAATTGGATCCTAGCTAGATCAATTTTCGACTACCGTAAAGCTCTATGTCGTAAATTTCCTCAAAATCGTAGGAGCCGTTTTCGAGAACGCGATTATTAATATACAAATATTACTTGTATAATACTACTCCTTTAAATGATATAGTATCTTAAAAAAAAGGAAGTCCATGAAATTTAACATTAAATTTATTGTTCAGGAAAATACAATAAATAATAGATTTTTCTCCATTACTTTTAGCCATAGACTTGGTAAATAACTTTAAAGCCAGATGCCGTGTTCAAGCGGCAACGGTGAGCTAAATCAAAAAACCTGACTCTCCTGTACATACGACACACATTTAGGGTGGCCTGCACCAACTATTAAATCGTGGCTGCAAGCGACGTGTCAAATCCTTACTAGTCTACCTCCTTACTAAATCAAGTTTAAATAGTTGGTGCAAGCCACCCTTATTGTCAGATAAGCTGTTCGGTCATCATATCGTTAGAAAATGGAACCCACACTTCTAAATTTTATTTGTTGTTATTTGCCTCACTTCGTAGTACGGGTCAGGCTGTCTGAAGTTATGAAGTCTATGCCTTTATCATTATTTTTCATTTTGTTTTCTTATTATAAGTGCAGTATTAAAGTAATATGTTTTAATAGGTACTTGTTGCAACTGAGTGCGCAGTTCGGTGTGATAGACATACACTCAGCCACTGTCCTATTGAGAAGGTAAACATTGCTGCAAACATGAAAAAGCTTAGAGTTTAGAAGTTTTAACTGTGTGAAAGACAGAGAAAACGATTTTTCCCAGAATTAAGACCTAGCTGGATGGATTTCTCGCCCCCCTCAACCCATATATTGTAAAATTCATCGTAATCGCTAGAGCCGTTTTCGAGAAAGCGATATCAAATATATATATACTATATGCAAATATTGTTCATTTAATACAATAATGGAATTCTATTTCTTTTGGATTAATATGGATTTGAGCATGAATAGTAATATGTCAATGGCAACATTCTCGAAAAAATATTCCTGGAATTGTTTTACGCACGTACATGTAAAAAACATAATAACAAAAAAAGTCTGACCACATTGCAGGTTTCGAACCCGCGTATTTCAGCTTGGTAGATGCATATCTTCGCGCTGTAACCCTAACGGGGTAGTCAGACAGGGCGGAGCGCCAAGCTTTGCGGTCCTTACATACTTCATTCGCTTCCTCAAATCTCATCATTCTTTTCACACATTTTCGTCTAGGTATGCGAGCGCGACTTTTTCGTCAGCAATCACTCTGGCTATTTGATCTTCGTAAGTCAGCCTTGGTCTTCCTTGGCTTCTTTTACCACTCACTTTGGCTCTGTATACTTTCTTCGTCAGTCTTTCATTACATATTCTTTCTATGTGCCTGAAACATCAAAGGATTCCATTCTTCATTTTTACAATAACACTGTTGTGCAATTCTATCATACTGCGTATCTCTTCATTGCTTATTTTGTCCACAAGGGTGACACCGCACATATTTCTGAGAGATCGCATTTCTACCGCATTTATCTTACTTTCGTTTGATTTCGGGCATGCCCAGTTGGAAATCCTGGGGAATTATTATTCCAATTTTCCCGAGAACGACAAACCTCTAAGCATAAGTACTTAAAAAATAAATAAACCCATTTCAGTCGACGTTATAACGTTAGGTTATTCATCCGCATCAACAGCATGACATGAAATCTACATAGGTCTAAATAAGTTTTTACGGACCTTTTGTAGAAGTTAGGCATTGCTTGCTGTCGCGTAGTCTGCATATAACTTCCAATGTAAGCGATATTGAAGTTCAAATCGAATTGGATTTACGTTAGAGGGAAATGAGGTCGTAATCAAGGAAATTGTGTTTTTATCACAGCGTCTTACTTTAAAAGTTGAGTTTCAGAAGCAGTATGTTATTCGGCCTTGTGATTTCAATTCGGTTTTCAGTTTAGAATAACGTGATTGTATTTTTCTTTGTATATGACGCGTATAATACATTTTTTGAATAATGGTATAAAAAATTGTTGCCAAAAGAGCAAATGAAATAACCTATTAATGAAAATAATTCAATATAATAAGAACAAATAAATTTAGCAAATATTGACATAACGCATAAGCTCAAAACTACACAACGTAATTATATTATTAAAAACAATTATTTTTAAAAGTGGTTTTTGAGATCAATTTTCTATAGTTTTTAGAATTCTCCACCCTACAGTTGAATAGTTAGAAAGGTTGCAGTTTTTCACGTACGACAATTTTATGAAACCAGCTTGAAGCCGCGATATTCCCGGACCGTTATGACTTCAGTCAACAACAGAAACAACAACAACAGAAAACAGTCAACATGACTTTGACTTTTGATCGACTTTGGCGTGGTTTTTTCGGTTTCGGTTCATTTGGAAGACGCCACTCCGAAGCTTGTTGACTAGTTTGCATGTCAAACTCGTAAACCCACGTCTCGTCACCAGTAAAAATGCGTTTCATGAATGTTGGGTCGGAATTGACTCGTTCTAGCACCATGTCCTCAGCGACTCTTATGCGATTGTGTTTTTGAAGAAAATTCAGGTCTCTTGGGACTAGCCGAACGGCAACATGTTTCATACCCAAGTGATTATTTAAAATGGTACGGATCGACTCGTGAGACCAGAAAGTTCGGCGGCTATCTCTCTCAAACTTGAATGAGCATTTTCACTCACTATTTCCTTCACTTTTGCGATGTTAACTTCAGTTGCAGACGTTGATGGCCTACCAGAGCGAGGCAAATCTTCCATCACATCTCGACCGCTTTTGAACGCTTTGTACCACTCATAAGCTGTGTTTTTGATAAAGTCGATTCACCGTAAGCCTTCTGTAACATTTTCAGTGACTCCGAACACGAAATTCCATTGGCGATGCAAAATTTAAGACTAACTCTTTGTTCGATGTTTTTGTCCATTATGAAATTCGCAATATACACTAGAATGATATAACTAAAAACAGCACTGTATTTTACCTAAATAAAAGATGCAACTCAAACTCCGCGCCAAAATGGAAAACAGTTGTGCCAATCTAAAAACAACAAAAAAAATCAAAAAATTGAATTTGGAACCATTAACATATCATCCATTCCCGATACTTTCTTGACTGAATGTAAAAATTTCACTACAACTTTGTACAGCGGTTTATAGAACACAACATAAGTACCTTCCAAAATTCATCTACATAGTATCAATAGCCTCGGAGTAAAACTATTGTGACAGACAGATGTACAGGACGAAATTGTTAGGTTAGGTTAGGCTATGAAACCCTTAAAAATTTACGTTATGAAAGAAAGTTTTAATTCGGTTTCAAACAAAACTCAATCAGACACTGAGGTACGGCTTCGATTATAAAAATTAATTTTGGTAGTACGCTAATAAAATTATATGGATTAGAAGGACTGATTATTTTTATCCCACCGTTTCCCTGAATTTCTGATAAAAATACCTCGTAAAATATAGTTACCTATTAAATTCACACGTAATATTGTATTTATCACGAAGCTAATTAATAATATAATAAAATACGATACAACACGATACGATACAACATAATATAATGAAATGAAATAATTGTTTTAAAAAGTTAATTAGCTGTTATAACAATATTTCTATAGTTTTCTCTACATTTTGTTTATCTAGGAGACAAAGCACCTTTCAGCTGTGTAAGGGAACGATTTTACTTTTTAACCGACTTCAAAAAAAGGAGGAGGTTCTCAATTCGACTGTATGTTATTATTATTATTTTTTATGTTTCATTCATGAACCAATTTTAAAAATTCTTTTTTGATTGATAGATAATACTTCAGAGGGACCAGATTTAAATTTCACCGGTATTGGAGGTTGATTTTCGAAGATACACCAGATAACGCGACCTGGTTATAACCTTTATTTACATTGATGATTCTCTTGTATATCGTTACGTTCCAGAATTGGAAAGAAGTTAATTGCAGACCTGCCTTAGATATTTATTTAGGTCACTCAAAAGGGAAAAATAATTTTTTTAATGAGTTACGATTAGTAACGGATAGTTATTTTGTACTTTTCAGTGTTTTCTTTTGAAGGCGGCGGTAATGAAAAATAAAATATGTGCGTGCTCATGTATGCACGTAAGAAGTTACACTTCTTTGACGTTTTTAAGTAAAAATGGCCACATATAAATTGACAAAACTGGCCACATAAAAAAACAAAACTGACCACTTATAAAAAAACAAAACCGGCCGCTCGAAATGAATGAAATAAAGAGTTTTTGGTGGGATTTTATGGGAAGCGGTTGAGTGTTTATTTCTATTATTTGCAAATTGTTTGTAGTGAAAATTGTGATGCAAAATTGGCGTAGTTTTGCAACTCAAGAATCTACGCTGTTGTGCTTTATGTGAAATTGTTGAAAAAGTGCTTACTTAGTAGATTGTGCTTGAGATTTTTTTTAGTGGTTTAGGACTGCCTCAGCGAATCCTATTAGAAAGACTGCCTGAATAAATCTGTCGCCAGAAACTCCAAGAAACATTTAAAATGTATTACGTCGACATTTCGATGGAATCACATGAAGAAAATATCATTTTATTACTGAGGACGTTGGCTGTTATGGGCATATGTTATGGGCAAGCATTCCTTTGCCTTCTCTCTCGAGGGAGAATTGTACAAAAATATCGAACGAAATAATAAATTATATGTTACATCGGCGCGAGTCACTTCGTCACCAAACTTCACGTCACTTCGTCACGCTAAAAAATACACTCTGGTCTGTTTTGCCAAAAGCGCCAAAAAAAGTGTAACTTCCAAAATATTTTATAGAACTAACCAACCAGTACAAAAAATTGTTAATCAATCGCTAAATATGTTACTAGCTATGAGAGTAAAATCACTTCTTGTAAATTTTCTTATATCATATTTTAAGTACTTGGACAACCGAGCTTATAAAAATAACAACCGACCGAAAAAAGTAACAAAAAAAGTCTGACCACAATGCAGGATCCGAACCCGCGCACTTCGTCGTGGTAAACCTATTGATATGGTAAACTTTGCTGCCAAGTTAAAAAAGTTTAGAGTTTAGAAGTTTTAAGTGTTTGAAAGACTGGGAAAACGATTTTTTCCAGAGTTGAGACCTAGCTAGATCGATGTTTCGCCCCCTTCAACGCCTATATTGTACATATCATCGAAATCGGGAGAGCCGTTTTCGTAAAAGCGATAACAAATATATATACAAATATTGCTCGTTTAATATAATAGTGAATATTTAACTACATTTTACAAATGAAATTTGGTATTTTGGTCAAAGACAAAGTCAAAGCTAAATCAATTTTTTGAAGTATACCTAATTGCAAGATATTTTTGAAAGTCAAAACTAGTTTACTTTGGTTCGAAAAGAAAACCTGAACACTGAGAAGATTCGACAAGACTCTCGGTCAGAGTAATTATTAGAATAATTATTTAATATACAATATTTATAAAGCCAGTAAATACGGATTATATCCAGACTACTGTTTTTTCTTCAATGAAATCGTTAATTTTGTAGCATTTTTTCCAATTAGTGTGCGTTGAATAACAAGTTTATTTCTTTAAGTTAAGTTAATTTCTTTTCCGTTAATTAAGTACTTTCTAAAGGAATTTTTTTATAAAAACGAACACAGTTGCCCAAAACTGACCTACCTAACTTTTGTAATTTAAATTTAGGAATAACTAGCTGATCACGACCACGAGTTTCCACACCATTAACAACACCTTTCTTTTGAAATAGTTCTATATTTTTTCTAGTGTACATTATGTTTTCATAGACTTATAACGAGGGTAATGTGAGTATATCAATGTCTTCAAAACGGTTTCTCAGCGACTCTCTTGCATTTATACTATAGGTGGTACATATTGCCCTCTTTGTAAAATTAAGGTAAAATTCATATGCGCCGGTGATCCCCGCAGTAGTATACACAAATTAAAACCACTAATTTAGACGTGGCCACATCTGTCAACTGTCTAATGCGTCTAATGGCATATATTGCAGAACTGAGCTTATTAGCCAAAAAGTAAAGGAGTTATTTTCGATTATTCTATTTGTTTCCCACTCAGTTCTAATTAATTATCGATTCTGGGTACATTGGTTAGGAAAAACTTGACACAATTGGTTTTTTGTGCATTCAGTAGTAAATTATTAGCAGCGGTTATTATAACTATTATAAGGGAGTCAACTGAGAAAGCGTGCTCGTCGCGACCCCTGCCTGACTTTTTCGGGGCTGCAATTCCTCTCCTGTGCATACTATGCGGGACAATGTTTGAGCTACATTTAGGGCATCCCCCGAAAGCGACATATACCGGTCTGTCCTCGCTGGTGTGTGCGAAGTGCTTGCTGTCTCCCGCATGTGTTGTGAAACCGTACTGTTGACCATGAAATATCATGCAAATGTGCAAATGTGCCAGCATTTGGTTGAGCATTGTTTTTTCGAATATTTTACTCAAAGCTGGCAATATCGACCCTGGACGGTAGTTTGTAGGATCTGACCTGCGACCCGATTTAAATATTGGTATAATTTTACTATGATTCATATGCATATTCATATGCATCATTCGGTGATGGTTAGGTGGTCGAATTCTATCTCTGGTATATCCTGAGGATGCTTCGTTGAGAGGTGAAACACGTGTCGATTGGTGATTTTTAGTTTGAGCGGAAGATAGCTAGAGATTTTAGGAATTTATCACATGCGATGGATTTCCACAAAGTAACACCTGAATCTATACAATATTTTACTATGATTCATCAAATACTCGTACATTTGCTAAAATCGATGTTACTATTGCTATTATATTGAACAGTACATGAACTGATAGTCCCCACAAATTTTTCCTTTTTTTTTAATTGCTTGAATGTTTTTTATCTCAAAACTTTTTTCTATCTCTAAGTATTTTTTTACTAATTAGCTGTCTGCTACTTCGTCGGCGTGGAGTTAAAAAAGTAGCCTATGTTTTTCTTAAAGGCTTAATATTAATGTCTATTCTAAATTTCATGAAAATAAGGCTAGCAGTTTAATAGTAAAAACGTAATAAACAAACAGAAAGAGACACTTTCGCATTTATAATATCAGTATGGAAATAATATTTTACAAAAAGTACAAAGTACAAAGAATACGAGCGAATTTGTAACTACAATTATTATAGAAGATTAAAAGTTTCTTTAGCTAATTCCCTTTCTTAAATTCAAAAAATTTTTCAATTTATATGTAAAATATTAATATTATGAATGATAATTAGGGACTTTTATTTATTGAAGATTTCTAAGTGTGCCTATTTTATACATAAAATTCACTATGTTATGACTTTATGTGATTTATGAATAGTATAATCAAGAAACAGAATTAGCAATTCGAACTATAATTTATTGTATGTGAATGTAATTTAATTTTGTCTCAATCATACACGTACATTTAAATAAATAGTTTCCACAGTAAAATTATTCTCAACCATAAACTATTTCGGAATTATAAAAGTAACAGTTTTCAAAATATCTTTTAATTTAAATCATTTTATAGTACAGGGTGTATATGTAAACGAGATAGTTGCTTTAACGGATGAAAGGGCATAAACTTTAGTATTAAGTTATAAAAATAATTATCGAAAAAGACGTATTTGTTTAAGAGTTATGACCATTTAAATTTTCAGGTGTTATCACCACCATTTCTCGTAAAAGTGGCTGGAACATGTAAAGTTACAGATTTTAAATATTATTTATTTTTGTAATAATTTCATCCGTTATAAACCATGAAAACCAACTTCAAAAATATTGCATATGCCCCCCATAACAATGTTCAGAAATCGCTACGATCGTGAACTCTAATATAAAAATACGCTATTTCCACATACACAGAAACATCAACCTTATCGTTACATAAATAAAGGAGATTTCTGTGGATTTGTAAAAAAGTGGTAATAACCATATTTATGACAAAAGATAATTGTGAATAATGATAGAAATATGTAACTTGAAAATATCTGGAAATCATTTATAATTCCATAACAAAGAAGGAGTCATGTAATTATTTAGGAGTAATATGAAAATAGATAAGGGGTAGCCTGAAATTGAAACCCATGAGGTCAATCTTGGGACATCTAGTTTAGTTTAGTGACAAGTAAATTATTTATCAACCACTGATACCTCCTCATTGGGAATTTGGATGGCAATGGGATGAATAGAAGAAAATAAATATAAAAAGAACTTAAAAAAGCATAACTCCAGCTTCTACTCGATTTATATCGGCTATACAGGAACAACTGGAACTGGAACATACCATCAGGAATAACTGGAACCCTCCATTTATTTCCACATACACAGAAGCTAAGGCTCCTTTTTTTTTTTTTTTTTTGGTTTCTGAGAGGCGAAATGAAACCCCCGCGGGCTACCCAGCCGGACTCTACGCCGACTGGGGAGTGTCGGACTCGAACCGACTAAACAAAACCCCTCTTTGCTGTTAGCCCTAGTGGCTTTTACAGCGTCTAGTGGCTTTTACAGCGTCTAGTGGCTTTTACAGCGTAACTAAGGCTCCGTTGTTTGATCCGTAGTAAAGAATTAACTAATAGTCTCTTTAACAATAGTCAATTGACCATAGTAATTGTCTTAACCACTTGTTAACTGCATTTTGCGTTTTTTAATTACAATTTTAACAATTGTTATTGTTAACAAAAGCTTAAATTGTTGCCACTTCGTGAATTATATTTACACAATGGGAAGTCAGTTTATAACGGGGAGTTCTTTTTTTATTATGGTAATAGACAACACCTGTTGTCACTTTGATGACGTCAAGACGTCATTGCCTACCTGAATGCTGTAAATAGCTGTACGCTGTGATCAATTGTGTGAACCACGTTTTTGTGTTTTACTTCGTTTTCGTTTGTGTAAATTAATTTGCATGTCTTTATTTTGTAATAAATTGTTTAAATTTCCACAAAAGTTTTGTTTAAACCACTGTTTAACGTACAACTTGTTTCATTAGGATAATCATTAGTAGATATAAATGTACCTGGATTTAAAATGCAGACGTGTGTCTGCAATGCAATGCAATCTATAGCCCCAATTATATTTAGAAATTTTGCTATTTCGTAAATTTTTTTTATTGTCTCTCTAATGTCTTGTCTCCCCCTTGCCATACATATGTAATGTTTTAATATTCTGAAAATAATTCGTGAAACTTTATGTATAATTCGACATGCTGTTGATTTATGTAAGCCGAATAAATCTCCTGAACATTGTTGTATGTTTCCCGTTGCATAAAATCTTAATGCTAACAGTACTTGATCAATTGAGGTTACCGAATTGTTCCTGCAACAATATTAAAGTCAGTGTTAGTTTTCTGCATAACATGAAATATCTGCATATTAAATATTATATTATGTTTATGCTGTAACTGATATACATATACGTAATCATAACCTAGTTTTTATAGTAACAAAATTGTAAAAAATTTGAAAAAATCAGTTTTATCATTATACATAATCTATAGTTGAAATTCTAGTTATTATTAGGTCACTTACCTCATTGTTGGATTTTTAACATATTCACTAATTTGGTCATGTAACCACATTACACTTTGTTTGGACATTCGGTAACGATCGAAAAATTATTTATCGTCCCGTATCTCCATTTGTGATGTACGGGGTCTAAATGTTTTTGGTTTTCGGTTTATAGTATTGAGGTTGACGACCTCCGTGGCGCATCGGTTAAGCGCGTCGGAAAGTAAACGGGGGTTGCGGGTTCGATTCCCGGCCCGAGTCTGGGTGTTTATGTATAACATGTATTTATTTACAAAAGAAAAGTATATAAGTAGTATATCAGTTGTCTACTATCCATAATACAAGCGCTGTGCTGCTTACTTTGGGACTAGATCGCTTTGTGTGAAATGTCTGAGTATATTTATTTATTAATATATTCCATAATTTCTATTTCATCATCAGAAGAACTATCATCCAAAATATCTTGAAGCACTCACTTCCATTGTCGAAATATGTATTATACAACTAAACTCAAGCAAGATGCAAACAACTGATCAGCTGTAGCTTTCGAAGTTAACTAGTCGCCATCTTGGTAACCACATGTCTAACAGACGGTTAGATTTTTTTTAAAGTAGTTAAGTTTTGACGATTAGTTCCGCGTGACTATGGATCAAACAACGAATTTTTGCTAAAGTTAACTAATAGCTAATTTAACTATCGATTTTTAACTACTAGTCAACGTAACTATAGATGAAACAACGCAGCCTAAGTTTCACAAAAAAAAACGTCAAAGAAAACAACATCAAAAATCCAACAGAATCTACTCAGATTTCACCCTGAGATATCCGTTAAAACACCTAGCTTCTGAATTTAAAAAAAAAAAATATTCAAATTGTAATATTTTTGTGTTTATTTTTAAAGTATTACAATACGCCAGTACTCGATCCCGGATAATTAAAGAACGAGTTCCTAACAATCATTGTCTCTTTGACAGTTGACAATTGTCGTATATCATAACCTCTGCAGCATTATCGTGTAATATAAAGAGAAATGCTTAAATATGTTTCGTATGTAAGTAAACTGTAAGTAAGATTAGTATGCACTGAAAATCGTGCTACAGTATCTTACCCTCAGAATAATAATGCTTGGAAAGGGTGTTTACTAACAAGCGGCACTGAACAAATAAAGCAGAAAGATATGCATGTGCGCGTAAGCGCCGGTGCGATTAAAATACAATATATACATACCTGAGTAATGCAATTATACAAACGATTTGTGGGCGTCCAAGCAAAAAGGGTCCAGTAGTAGGGTATTGAGTTAAGACTAGAATCGGAATTCAGAATAGTCAATTGATAATAGGGATTTAAAAAATATTCAAAAACTGCTATATATTTTTTTTTATCAGACATTTAAAGTTGAAACTCAGAAAAAGCTTGTTTTGAGAAAAAGCATTTTTAAAGTTTGATTGGAAAAAAACTACACTTTTACTTGTTTTTTTTTACTTAGAAACATCATATAAAGTAATTTACTATATAAACTTGTAGATAATTGAGCAATAAACAATTAAAATCGCGAAATGCCATTTTTTACCAAACTTTACAAAACTGCATATATCTCGGAAACTAAATGCCTATCACTGGACCCTTTTTGCTTGGACGCCCACATTTTATGTTTTTTCAATGTGTGATGACATTATTTTACTGCATAGACTATCGCTTTTCCATTTTATGAGAGGGATATGCGATTGACAAGTATTTCCTTGCCAAAAGGAGCCATTTAGTACTCCAAGCAAATTGCTTCAGTTTCGTGCGCTTAATTGATTTCTAAGAGTTATTCATCTAGGGTCTTTCCTAACGTTTGATATATAAAGCTATTAGCATTCACTTAGAGACCGAATGTGTGAGTAGACAGAATAATCAGAAACAGACCTTCTGTTGTATTAGAGTCAACTCAGACTAAGAGGAAAACCGCTCGCACATTTTAAATTGATAATTCATTATCGGCCTTATCTGATCCACATAGAGTTCCGGATATCGTGCAAGAGATTATTTGCTCTGGCGGATAACGGTACTCGCGATCATGAGCAGCAGTCACGCGAATGGTCGCGCACGTTCCAGCATGTCCGATCATGCGAAGCACGAGCATGCGGCAGGGGTTGCTACCTCTGCTTAGGGTTGCTAAGCGTACTATATGTAGTTGTGGTAGAGCCATGCTGCATTGCAGCACGAATTGGGCCAGCTCGCCCGGTGAAACACAGTTCGGCGAGTGATAGTCCCGGTGGCCTATTTCCCATTCCCCCTCCTTTCCTTAAAAGCCGGCAAGGCGCTTGCTCGTTTGCCCCCACTTTTTATAAAAAAAAGCTGCAGTGTGTAGTATTTTACTATGTTTCGCCTCAGTATACTATATACCACTGGTTCCCAAACTTATTTTGTCTACTGAGTCGAGAGCTCATGCAGTCGTTGTCTAAGATGTCTCCTAGCTACACAACGCCCCCATTTTTTTTCTGGGTCACTTACCGCCCCCCTTTAGGCCTGCAGCGCCCACAAGGGGGCGTTATCGCCCACTTTGGGAATGGCTGCTATATACTGTTGAAGAAATATGTAGTACCTGAAATTATTATATTTCCATCGGACCTTACAATGGCAGCATATTTCTGAAAAGTCTTAAAATAATTTACTAAAATGTTTGAAATGATTGGAAATGACAGGAAAATAGAAATGGAATCAGTCTCACTTAAAAAATGTGCTTTTATTTACATTCATTTGCAATTTGATGACAGTAAATGTTGTTCATGTCTATATTTTCCTTATATTGTGTGCGTCAAAAATGTATATCTTCATTTTATAAATTATTTAGTTTAAGCATATAATACTTTTAGTTTCAATGATAAATTGATAATACCACGAAATTTTACCTTACGCCCTTTAAATTTTTTCCTTAAAATCTTGTAAAAATTTGGCAACCCTAGCTCTAGCGAAATGGCATCATTCGGATTGTGCGAGCATTCACATGTCTTCATGTACATATGCGCGCACTTTTGGTATTGTATGATCACGGCCGAGACCATGCTCGAGTATGCGCGAGCAGCCCTTCGTCTAGTCTGAATAGACCCTTACACATTGACCTCAATCATTCGTGTACCAACAATAACAGCCTATGATTATAAATCATCAACAGAACTAGTGTCTGTAATATTCATAATGAAATAACTAACTAGACCACTGCCAGAAAGCTTATTTTCAATGTCAATGTTTTGTAATACTACTCTGTCAAGAAAGTACCGGGAAAAGATCAATAATACACGAAATGTTAGTTATTCATCCAAATTTATTTTATCACCTTCAAAGTATGCTCCTTCAGAAACGATACACTTTACGCCAACGAATAATCCAATCATCAAAACATTTTTAAACGTTTTTTCCGGAATTGAGTTCAGTGCTCGCCGCGAATTCTCCTTTATGTCTTCTACCGAATGAAAACGGGTGCCACGAAGTGGTAATTTGAGTTTAGGAAAAAGAAAGAAGTCGGCTGGAGCCATATCTGGTAAATAAGGTGGTTGCTCGATGGTATTTGTTGAGTTTTTGGTCAAAAATTCGTTCACAATGATGGCCTTGTGCGAAGGCGCATTATCGTGGTGCAAAATCCAAGAATTTTCTTTCCACAAATCTGGCCTTTTTCGTCGAATTTACTCTCTTAAACGCCGCATAACGCCCAAATAATATTCTTTATTTACCGTTTGACCTTCCGGCAAGATTTCCGAGTGCACAACACCGCGTTAGTTAAAGAAAACAGTCAACATGACTTTGACTTTTGATCGACTTTGGCGTGGGTTTTTCGGTTTCGGTTCAGTTGGAAGGCGCCACTCCGAAGCTTGTTGACTAGTTTGCATGTCAAACTCGTAAACCCACGTCTCGTCACCAGTAACAATGCGTTTCATGAATGTTGGGTCGGAATTGACTCGTTCTAGCAGCATGTCCTCAGCGACTCTTATGCGATTGTGTTTTTGAAGAAAATTCAGGTCTTTTGGGACTAGCCGAGCGGCAACATATTTCATTCCCAAGTGATTATTTAAAATGGTACGGATCGACTCGTGAGACACAGAAAGTTCAGCGGTTATATCTCTCAGACTTGAATGAGCATTTTCAGTCACTATTTCCTTCACTTTTGCGATGTTAACTTCAGTTGCAGACGTTGATGGCCTACCAGAGCGAGGCAAATCTTCCATCACATCTCGACCGCTTTTGAACGCTTTGTACCACTCATAAGCATGTGTTTTTGATAAAGTCGATTCACCGTAAGCCTTCTGTAACATTTTCAGTGACTCCGAACACGAAATTTCATTGGCGATGCAAAATTGAAGACTAAGTCTTTGTTCGATGTTTTTGTCCATTATGAAATTCGCAATATACACTAGAATGATATAACTAAAAACAGCACTGTATTTAATCAAAATAACAGATGCAAATCAAACTCCGCACCAAAACGGAAAACAGTTGTACCAATCTAACAACAACAAAAAAAACAAAAAATTGAATTTGGAACCATAAACAAATCATCCATTCCCGATACTTTCTTGACTGAATGTATATATATGTAATACTAATAATAATACTCCAGACAATTACACAGATTGTGTTGACCCCAAACTAAGCAGTAAGCTTGTACTATGGTACCTCTGGAGAGTTTTCCCAGTAACACCCAGACTGCAAGCCAATTTAGAAAAGTTCGCTTCCTAAATTGAGCTGACCGGGGATCGAACCCGGGACTCTAGCTTGGAAAGCACATGCATATACCACTGCGCCAAAGGGCCAGTCAATATGTGTAATATAAGTATGGATATATTTTGTAGTGTTTTGTTCGGTGACTAAATAAACATAATATAATTATAGACTTTTTGGCGGGTACGGGAAAAGTGAGGTTGTCATTTTATTTAGATTTTCTATTTTTTACATTTTTGGGAGTTTTAAAGTACAAAAGTGATAGTATATAGTGATTTAAAATTCTGTATAAGTGAAAAGACTGGAGTAGGTCTAAATAAACATGTGGCCTTGAAAATCCAACTTCAGTAAAGCCTACTATCACTAACTGGAGAAGTTTTACGATAAAAAAAAACGAATTTATTTGTGATTCTACTTATTAATACGTGACATTGGCAAATGCGCTAATCTGTGCGCCATGCCATAAAGAAAGAAAAAAAAAAGTACGTGTAATAAATTATATAAATTAAATTAACAAAGTACATTACAATAGATTTTATATTTATTCAAACTTAAAACTAAACGTTATCTCAAATAATACACAAGGTTGCTTATTTACATTTGTTATACAACGTATAATATTCATAAAATACACAAATGATACACAACCTATGAAATAAACGATTTCGTTGAAAACAAAGGAATAGTGTGGAAATAATCTTCTCTGCAGATACATTTTCTGGCTATCCGAAAATTGTATTTCAATAAACCTATTGTAAAATGATGTTGAAAAAATGATACCTGACTGAGTTTCTTGTCGGTTCTTCTCAGTATCCAGTTTTTCTTTTTGAACCGTACTAATGTAGAATAAACGTTCAAAAACACCGTCTAAATGAGTTTACTTGAATAAATTGATTTGACTTCCACTTTGAAATTAAAATACTTTAGTATCTATTGCAATAAACATTTACATGTGAAAAAAATGCGCAGCATACACTTGAGTATCGATTGCTCTAGTCCCCACACTGATTATTTTACTAAACTATTTTAGGGTTACTTTTGGGAGCTTAAATAAAAGTAAAAATTTCCTTTTTCTGTAGTCATCGTGTGCGGTATCAAATTAAAGCTCGTTATATCACGTGTGCAATAATACTTTTTCGACGAAACATTTAAGAACTGTTTATTTCCAAAAATATTACATAAAACACTTGAAAAATCACGAACATTGATAATTGTGTGTGTATACGTTTGTGATTAAAAGTCATTATTAAAGACCATTAATACCTACGGATACGTAGCGTGACCAGGATGTACCAGCACAGACACGAATAATGTTACTACATATATTTTCTATACGCGTATTCACATTTAACGGCTAGCCCGTATCAGCGCGGGCTAAGCTCATCGACATGTAAGTACGTATTAATTGCTTCCGGGTTAGTAACAATAAGTAAAATAAAAAGACACGTGAATTTAAAATTAAAACTGCTTTTATTTCTTTCATTTGTTATAAAATATACTACAGAGAAAAATATGTTGGTTAGTCAAGTTTTTATGTCACATAGATTGTGAGAAAATCGGTTGTGACAGATGGATGCGTCAGATAGACGATAAACATCAGATAGATAGAAGGGTAAGCGGTCAAGTCTCAGACAGATGTCAGACAGTCGGTCAGACTGACAATCAGACAGACGGTCAGACTGACGGTCAGACAGACGGTCAAAGAGACGGTTGGTCAGATTGTCAGACAAACGATTAATCACATGGTCAGACAGATGGTTAATCCGATGGTCAGACAAATGGTCAATCAGACTGTCAGACAGACGAACTGGCGCGTGAGTGATGTTGTAAGGCTTCCATTTTCTCTTTTAAAATACATAACTCTAAAAACAAAAAAGGGAATATAAAATGAACATGAAATAACTGTAACTCCTTGAATTCATTGCCGTACAGTACGAGCTTTTAGATATACAAAACTCTTGGCGAGGGTTCAACTCTCGCTTTACGGGTTTTTATAACTCTTTAGCGCTTTAAGTAGCTGTAACACAGTTCCCTCGATTTGTTCATAACAAGCACAAATCATGGTTGCTAACTCGAAAAGTTGTTATAAAGTAACTCTATTATAACGTGACCAAACAAAAACAGTACGGGCAGGATGATTTTGATATCTTTACGAGGGTTTCTTGTAAGTTTGTTTACGAACATTTTGATTCAGTAGTGAAAATAGCGGGCTGCGTTGGAACTTGGTAGCGTTTTGTAGTAAGTACAATACATTTTATAAGAACATTCTTCTTGACTCATAGATTATAAAAGGTTAAATTGAAGTTTGAGATTAAAACCTATTTATAAATAAGTTGAGTTGATTGTACTGAACGGGACTTGAAGTCAATCGCTACTAAAAAAATTTTGATTTCATTGGAAAAACAATGAGGTGTCAAGAATATCGAATAATGTTATGAAAATTGACGAAAATTATCTGCAAGATATACCTAACGTATCTAATAAACTACCCGTGCACAATAACATTGGACTCGAACCCATTCTAACGCTATGTCGCTATTTCGTGGTTACGGTGTGCTAAATAAGCAGAAAAATTAATTTTTTGTCACTGAATTTTTTTATTTTTTTATTTTATTTGCACAAAAAAAATACACAGAAACAGTAGTCAAAAAAAGTAAGAATGGCAAAAGGTAATGCTTCTCTTTAAGAGATTTCTTCCAGCACACCTCGGTGATAGAGAAAATGAACGAGGGTAGGATGTGCTTAAAAATAAATATAACATTTTTAGGTACATAATACATACATAAACATAGACATATATATACAAACAAATATAATATAATACATACATAACTATTATGTTATGCACACATAATTACTAATACTAACGCACACGTAAGTATAGATAATACATAATATTGTAAAAAAGTAATTATGCAAATGATAAAAAGTGTTCTTTTAAGAGCTTTTTAAAAGATGCTAGTGTTTGACAATTTTTTATATATGTAGGGAGTGAATTCCATAGACTGACAGCTTTACAACAGAAAGAATCATCATATGCAGCAGTACTATGGATAGGCGATTTTAGAAGGGTACAAGTGTTGCTTCTAAGGTTGTGATTTCTGGAAAAGAGTGAATGGAAACGATCACGGAGATATGAAGGATAAGAGAGATTATGAAGGATTTTGAACAAAAGTGTAAGGACATGAGTGTTCCTGCGAAGACGAATGGGGAGCCATTTTAGCTGTTTCCGGAAACTAGAGACATGGTCATATTTACGTAGACCGTATATAAGCCGAATACAAAGATTTTGAAGGCGTTCCAGTTTATCTAGCTGCTCCTCCTTGACGTCCAAAAAACAAACATCTGCATAATCTAACAGTGGCAGAAGAAGAGTTTGTGCCAGCGTAATTTTTGTTTTAATAGGAAGAAAATATTGAAGGCGTCTCAAATAATGGCATGCATGATTCATTCGCTTCGAAATTTCATTTATATGAGCCGTCCAAGTAAAGTTAGCATCCATTAAAAGTCCAAGATTCTTAACTGTACCAGCGTAAGGAATAGGAACTCCATTTAAAATCACTGGAGGAATAACAGAGTTATTTAATAATTGTAGACAAAACCGATTGCCAATTATCATCGTTTGTGTTTTAGTGGGGTTAATAAGCAGACCGTGAGAATGAGCCCACTGATGGATGTTCAGCAGGTCATCATTCAATCCCGTGACAGCTGATTGTAAGTGTTCAATATGAAAAGATCGTTAAATCTGAAGATCGTCTCCGTAAAATTGAAATTTTGAAGAGATAACAGAAGTGATACGACAAATAAAAATAGAAAAAAGTAAAGGGGAGAGAACACCACCCTGAGGCACACCAGACGTTAACTCACACCATCTAGTCTGATGACAATCCTCCGTACGTATGCACTGTTGTCGACCTTTCAAATAGGACTCAAACCAATTTACTGCACTAGGAGAAATATTAAACGACAAAAGAATATTCAATAGAATATCGAAATCTACAGTATTAAATGCACTGCTGAAGTCTAAAAGACAAAGTAGAGTGAGCTGTTTATTGTCCATTGCCAAGCGAATATCTTCAGTGACATTTAGCAATGCGGTGATCGTACTATGACCGTTTCTGAAACCAGATTGAAGATTGAATATTTTTTTTGTGCGCCATATAAACACGAAACAATGACGTCGCTAGGTTTCATGTTATTATGTTATGTAGTTGAAAAGTATTCATTAGGTACCAACCGTAAAATAAACCTTCTCTGAAACCATGACGGAAACCAATTTAAATGTGTGGTATTGCAAAATATTAATGAAGAATTACAGATCGTAATTTTCGTAATATAATTAAAAAGTATTCATTAGGTACCAACCGTAAAATAAACCTGACACATACTACTCTAAAACCATCACAGAAACCAATTTAAATGTAAGTATATCAAAATACTCATGAAGAATTGCAGATCGTAACTTTCCTTACGCATTGTTATTCTTTGTAGAGTCATTTCGACACGCAATTTCTGAGCGCGGAGCCGACCTCACCGAGGATCCGCCTCTCCGATTAAATTTTAGCAAGTAATTAAATAATCCTCTTCTCGGGAGTGAAAATGTTCCTGCGCAAAA
This sequence comes from Zeuzera pyrina, assembly GCA_907165235.1. NCBI lineage: Eukaryota > Metazoa > Arthropoda > Insecta > Lepidoptera > Cossidae > Zeuzera > Zeuzera pyrina. The sequence goes on along the minus strand of OU015619.1, from coordinate 3,038,288 downwards.
CGGACCTAATCCAGTCGTAGGCAATGAACTTTTTACAACTTTAGTGGCTATGCTTTTCGGGTAGGGCGACTACGAATTTCGGCATTACGCGTTTTTGATCGATTTACTTTTTATCCGATTACGACGACGTAATACGAGGGTTATGACTTTAGCGCATTTTATATGTTCGTTTACATGTTCCTTTACTATTACTATATACACGCGCGTGTTCAACGCTAGGTTATTAACACCATACATTTTTCTAAGAGATCGCATTTCTACTGCATTAATCTTTCACCAGATTTTGGGCATTTCCAAGCCTCACTACCGCACAATAAAGTTGACGCCAACACCAAATTGCGGACGGCCATTTTGGCTGAATTAGATATATTCATACTGGCTCCGTTTGATACATTCACAAAGCACTGTTTACTTTAGCTGTATCATTGATTTAAAATTAAGATTAAAATTGATTGATTAAATTAAGACTATATGAAGAAAATAGAAAATTTTTCACGTTATTATTTGTACAGACAAAAAATTGTATAGACAAAATACGAATGTATAATGTAGGTTAATGTAATCTGATAGCCGATTGCCTCCTGCTTGTTAATGAGACCGTAAGAAGCTGCAGTCTTTGCTTTGTTTGTAGTTATTAAATAGGTGTAGTAAATCAAGTAGTGGTACAGAGTACAGTGTTATAGGATGTAGTCAGATATTTAATAGTTTAGTTTTAAGCGTTGTCATTTAAGCAGTAATCTAATGCAGTCAAAATTAGGTTTTTTAACTTTAACTGTAGCCACGAATGGTCGTTTCCTATAGTGTAAATTAACAGTAAAATCAGGGATAACAGTTAACGTAGTGTGTGATGAATTCCTAAAATCTTTAGCTTCATCGAGAGACGAAACACGTGTCGATTGGTAGTTTTTGGAGTTTGAGCGGAAAATAGCTAATGATTTTAGGAATTCGTCACATGAAATGGATTTCTGCAAAGTAACACCTGAGTCTATACAATATCTTAAGGTAGTATGTTTTTAATAGGTACAGAAAAGTTGTAAACAGAAAGTAGGAATTTAGAGAATACTCGATTTCACTTCTTGGAGTTAATTTAAGTGTGGCCGTGTTTATTATTCACATTTTGTAATACCGCAGACCCTTATTAAAAAGTTCTTTGGTTAACAGACTTGTTAGAAAGTTTAAGACGTGATCGGACACGTGAGCGTGACGCCTCAAAAACTTGTTCACCAACTCGTAATGACGTCACTGTAGATTATATAGAAATTCTGTGTTAGCATTGATATTAATAAAAATAAAAATAAAGATAGGACATGAACATCATGTGCATGGTATCTTTAAGATTGAGGGGAAAGCTCTCAATGTAATGCAGAGTGGCACCGAATCGAGTCAAAACGACATCAAACTACACAAATAACGACAACTAGTCTCTGGTTTCTGTATCATTTTATCTCTTTTGTCGCGCGCATGTAATACGCATATAATACTCAACGTACTGGTATGATGACACTGAATAGTGTTTCTGGTCTATTTGTACACCTCGAATGAATCAAATAACGTGAAGTTATGCATGTATGTATGTTTTAGTAACAATTATATTTACACTAGTATATAATAATATAGTATATGGCGACTATGTGAATTATGTGTTACTTCTTCACATATCTTCACGCTGTATCCCTAACGGGGTAGTCAGAGAAGTTGGAGCGCCAAGCGTCGTGGTTCTTACGTACTTCTTTCGCTTCCTCAATTCTCATCATTCTCATCACACATTTTCGCCTAGGTATGTGAGTGTTTTTCACATTTCCGTCTGCTAACACTCTGGCTATTTGATCTTCGTAAGTTAGCCTTGGTCTTCCTTGGTTTTTTTACTTATTCATTTGATACCAGTTTTTGCCCGTGACTTCACATCCTATCTTTTAAATTATAACCTATATGTTAATTTGATGTATGAGCTATATTATTGTAAAGTTTCACTCAAATCCGTTGAGTAGGTTTTGCGTGAGAGAGTTCATTAATACATCCATCCTCATAAACTTTCGCGTTAATAATATTAGTAGGATAATTATTAGGGTTAGATTATTATCATGTTTAGAGTTTATATTTAATCTCTCTTTGTTTAGAATGTCTTCCAAAGCAAAGAGAGTCTAGTGTTGCTTAGTACAGGTTAGTAGTCAATCCATTGTTTAGGCTTTCAAGCCGCTTCCATAATTTCCATCTGACTTGACGACTGCCATTTAACGATACCAACAATGGTGCGATGTGCCTTCCCAATTTTAAATATGCTCGATATTAGACATGAATAATACTGCACTACGCCGCGCAATTTCACCAACTCTGCTCACTGTGTCGGATGTGTCAGCTTACTTATTCTAAACTTATTGGCGCATAATACGCCGCCTATGTTAAAAGCTAGCAGGCGTGGGTGACGCGCGCTTTGCGATTCATTCGGTACGCGCTCAGCGTATAACATTTTGCTGCGAATGGCATTTTGAACTAACTCAAAGTGCCGGCACAGTGAGCTGTGGCTGAATTGCTGAGTTGGCGCAAATGAATTTTTCGGAGGTACCCATTGCCTACTCGATATGATCTATACTACTATATAAATCTGTTGCGTCTGTTTGTAATTTCAGTTTTAGTTGTTTTATGACTCACTCATTTCGAATCTACCATTTTTCTAATTTTTGTCTGTCTGTCTGTATGTCCTTTTATAACTAAAGAACGACTTGACTGATCTTGATGACAATCGGTACGTAGTAAGAACACTTGATTGCGCTCATGATAAGTTAGTAATTTTTTAGAAGATCTAGCCCTAAAAAGGTGAAAAGGGGAATGAAACTTTGAATGGGAAATTGTAAAACCCTGAACCGATTGTGATGAAATTTAGCACGGAGATAGTTTGACATCAGAAAACGGACATAGGCTACTTTTTTTTTATCAAAAACCTATTCTCAAGGGGGTGAAAAGGTGGATGAAATTTTGTAGGAGAAACGTTAAATTTTGGTAATGATTAAATTTGGTGAGGTAATAAGACTTTTTTTTTTCAAAAATACATAGGATACTTTTTAATAAAAAATCTGTGAAAAGGTGGACAAAACTTTGAACGGGAAATGCTAAACCGCTGAACTGACAATGATGTAGCATGGATATAGTTTGACCCCTAGGAATAGACATAGGCTACTTTTTCATTAAAAAAGTAGCCTTTTTTAATTCCTAAGGGAGTGAAAAGTGGGATGAAACTTTGTACGGGAAATGATAAACCGCTGAATTGATTATGATGGAATTTGGCAGGGAGATACATAGTTTGACATCAGAAAACGGGCATAGACTACTTTTTTTTAATCAAAAACCTACCCTTAAAGAGGTGAAAATGGGAATGAAACGTTAAATGGGAAATGCTAAACCACTGTCTATGATGATATATGATAAATGATGTTTTGTTCAAAGATAGTACGTGCCCGGGGGCAGACGTAGGCTATTTTTCAAAAACTATATATATATATATAAAAGACGCGCGCGCAGATAAAGTCACGGGTACAGCGGGACACAAGTTACTTTTTTATCAACAATCTACCCCTAAAGGAACGAAAACGGTGATGAAATTTTGTATAGGAAATGATATACCACCGAACTGATTACGATGTGGCATGGAGATAGTTCGACACCTGGAAACGAACGTAGGCTTTTTTTTTTTATCAAAAACCCTCTTTGAAACCTCTTTGAAAAGAGGGACAAAACTTTGAATGAGAAATGCCAAACCACTGAATTGAAACCAATTATGATGAAACATACAGAAATATAGTATGTGCCCGGAGGCTTGACGTAGACTTTTTTCAATAACAATTTTTGTAAATATTTACATGCACATATACTCTAACCTATTCCGGAAGAGCCACGAAAAATTTTTTGCGCAGACGAAGTCGCAGGCACAGCTAGTATATTTATACAGGGCATGACTATATCACAACTAGATCGCCTATTTAGTAGGTGACTAGTGCTTAAGTCAGTAATCATATTAAATACCCAGACTCTATGCCATAAGCGTCTCTTGAGAGTTAAGAAACGACGTTTTGTTATATCAACTTTAGTAAAAACTTCTGGGAGTTTGGGAACAGCTGTCCGAAAAGTCTGCTTAAAATGTTCTCGGACGTGATTAGATTTTCTTTAGAAAAACGGATTAAGTGCGAATCGAGTTTTTATAACTAGTGTTCAGTGCTTACTAATATAACATGTACATACAGTTTAATTATCACCGTAACTTTTTTATAGTTCCGTTCTAATTTCGGGAAGCGGAACATTTTTGGAATCACTCCGGTGTCTATCTGTTACAGTTATTTTTTTTTAGTTTTATTTGAACAGCTTAAAGAAACAGTTGGAAGTTAGTAGCATTGACCGAAGAAAAATTATTAGGATTACATAATATATATACATAATCTTATGTACTTCTTCTTGGTAACTTGTATCAGCGATGAATTCTTCTAAATCAATACGTGTTTCGCTTCTCAACGAAGTATCCTCGAGAAATTTCAAAGATCAGATTTAATTTGTTTTGAGAAATTATTGAGTATTCGGTGCTAGTTAGGTAACTGAATCTGATCTCTGGAATTCCTTGAGGATGTTTAGTCGAGAGGCGAAACATGTTGTGTCGATTAACTAGTTTGACTTTTCGGGTGGAAGAGAGCTAAAGCAATTATAAAAATTCATCACGCTAAATGGATTTCCCCAAAGTAACACCTGAGTCTACCTGGAACAATAATGGGCGGGGATACACGAGTATCTTTTTTTTTTTGCTGCCCCCTACATGTTTTACATACAAGGGTCTTTGTATGTCAGTTTAACTCTTCCACTGCTCGCCTCTTTGTCATACGTTCCTCAAGGGATCACTCTTCTTTTATTCTTTCTGTCTTTATTTTCTCCTAATACTAATCTTATCTTTTTTTTTATTTTTCTATTATATCTTTACATTTTGCCTATTTCTCTCTTTCACTGCTCGCCTCTTTGTCATTCGATCATCAAGGGTTCACTCTCCTTTCACACTTTCTGTCCTACTTTACTTTAATCTATAATCGTCTTATCTTTATTTATAATTTCTTCACTTTGTCTTATATTACCATTTACATTTTCTTATTTTATGTTTTACATTTTTCTTTTTCCTTATTCTATTTTACAGCATTCTTACTTTACATATTACAATCCACTTATACCCAACTTTTTTTTTGTTTGTTTTGTCTTAAGATAATTTTCCTAACATTTTAAATTTTGTTTTTATAGTATTTATCATTTTTCTCTTCCTTAAATTTAACTATTATACTATTTACAATTTTTATTTTCTTTTTCTATTTTATAACATTTTTATCACAGTTTTGCTTAGTTTTAATTTTATTCTTAACCTTATTAGCTACGTTTTTACAAAATTCAGTGAATGTTTTATTTAATTTCTTATTGGATACAATTTCACATAATGTGCCTTTTTCTATTTTCTTTTCTATTTTCATTTCCATTTCATATCTTTCCTTTGCATAAATTGGACATTCTGTTAGTATGTGAACCACATCTTCATTTTTATCTTGATCACAAAGGAACGACGGATTCTCTTTGCACCTGAATCGGTACAGGTACTCCGAGAATCCACCGTGCCCCGTGAAAACCTGTACTAAGGTGGAGTCCAGACCAATCTCTCTGACAATTGGGTAGGCGAGCCTTGCATCTGGAAAGAAGATCCTCGTTGTGGAAGCGGTCTCTCTTTGAGCGTACCGTTGGTTCCATTCGTCAATCGCCAATTGTCTAATCTGGCGCTTGACGAATGAAACCGGGTTTACACGAGTATTCGTAACTGCTTACTAGTAATAGCAACTTATGTGTGGTGGAGCCATGCCGCATTGCAGCAAGAATTGGGTCGGCTCGCCCGGTGAAATACCATCCTTTCACAGAAGATCGGCGTGAAATAACAGCATCTATTGCTGTTGTGTTTCGTGCGATGAGTGAAAATGCCGGTGGCCCATTTCCCCTCTCCCCTGCTTTCCTTAAAGGATGGCAAAGCGTCCGTGATTCCCCGGACGTCGCGGGTGACCATGGGCGCCGATGATCACTTACCATAATGTGACTCGCTTGCTCGTTTGGCCTCTATTTTATGAAAAAAAAAGCTACTATTCGTCCTCTATTCTACATTTATTAGACATACTATCACTATATTCACTATATTCTTACTGTACTATCACTATATTCTTTCTTGAGAAGCGATTTTTAATCAGTTGCTGTTAAGGGTAAGATTTACGAACGGGCTTCGTTCATGGGCAATAAGTTCGAAAATTTGCATTAACCAAGTTCCTTTAAAATTTAGAAACCAAAAACTATTTTTCTGGTTACAATTATTGTGACCGTTGATACGAATCCATCCCTTGCTGTCTTGCTCTGTCCACTTTCTTATGGGAAGGCTTAAAAATATGAAACGTTAAATTAGCAAAACTTAAAAAGGAGAAACATGTAAGCCACACTTCTAATGCCTTTATGGTGGTCTGAGAGAGAAGAAAAAATATGACATGTGTCAGCTACTTATCTACCTACGCAGGTGGTAAAAGTAATCTACAGTAAAAATCTTGTGAAAGCGACGATTTAGCAACCTGACACTATATGGTATCGATTTGCCATGTACGTAAGTCCAAGTACTGTGAAAATTGAAGTCATGATATGACTTTTTATACTTTGTCGTTCAGTTCATTTTGTGAGACGTTGATTAGAAATATATCTATTGATATGAAGCTTCGATCACAAATAAAGAACTAGATTCACAATCTCCTGTTAAATCTAAACAAATTATTGTCCGAATTGACGTACATATTTTTAATATCGTATAGTAATATCGGTAATATTGTGTTCATCTAAAGTAGACCTTACTGTCAAACCATGAGGTTATTAACTTTTGCATTACATTGATTTGTTAAAGTTTGTTAAAAAAAATATTTAAAATGCAATCTTACGTCTCGTGCGCAAAGTATAATTCACAGATTACCTACGTAAATAACATAATAAAATAAAATTTATTTTATTTTATTTTGATTCTAGCAGTTATTGTCTTGATTTCTGGTTTATTCAATTTTCTATATACAGGGTTAATTTAAAAATACGAATAACCTCTTAATGCAAAATTCCTGTCAACATACCTAATAACTTTTGTTATATGACTTTTTTAAAATTCAATGCGTTCCTCAGAAAATATTTAAGTTTTGTTGTACTGTCTGAAACGTAATTACTCTGTACGTATTTCCAATGGTGCAGTGCAAGCGCACCGGGCCTCAGCGCCGCGCTGTGCGTGTGCCGCTTTAGCGACTGGGCAGAGTAGGTGCCATTTTCAGAAACATTTAATGTATTTCTATTTTTGTATGAAAGAAAAACTTATGAATTTTTGAAAGCCGTAAAAGAAAAGTTATTGGGGTTAATACTAAGAGTTAATACTAAGAGATTATTAGTATTTTTAAAGTAACCATGTATACACATAACTGTGTTCCCGTATGGAAAATTGTCTGACGTTATGTAGTTATGTTTGTAAGTATGTATGTATGTATATTGCATATATAAAAACAATGAAGGCGATACAATAGTAGTTTTCTTACTTAGTTATTTTAGGAGGCGATCTTTTATAAATTGGCTCGGGTCATGAGATGTCCTGTCGGGGACAGACCGGGCAATTGTTAGGTAAGTACACAAGGAAGGGAAAATCTTTATACATTATTACTAGATATTTGTATCTATGTTACATGCATATTTGAATTCTTGCGGTAGTGGAATCCGAGGAAAACTGAAGCCGGCGTACTAAAACTGGTCCAGGATGTGAACTGATGGCATTGTCTACTCTTGTCAAAGTGCGTGAGAAAAATTGCTTGAGGACGCAGAAGAGGTAGGAAATTTCACGTCAAAAATATTATACATCCGATTCTAAATATAGAAGAATTTTTTTTGTAATTGTTGACAGTAGACTTTTCAACTGTTTTAAACTCTACGATATAGATTTTTGTTAATCTAATCAAAAACTCTATTGCAAAAAAGTTGCAAACCAAATGTGTGACCAAATCTTTTTGTAGATTTTTTTAAACTTTTACTAATTTGTACAGAAGAGAAAACTCTGAAAGCGGTATATTTTTAATTAAATCACAAAAAAGACGAGGTTTTTATGCAAGGAAAGGCGGTCCAAATTTTGACGAGACTCGATTCCTGAACTATTTATAATATGTACCTACAAATTTAACGAATCCTATTTACAAATACAACGGAACCCTCGACTCGCACTTGTCCGGTTTTTATTAATTGGTAACCAGTAAGTTGATCCGCGGCGAGGACGGGACGTTTCCTGTTTGTTCTATAATGTAAGTAATAGGCACACTACGTCCACCAACCACCATCAAAATCTTGTAAAATTGAGTGTCAAGTTTCTATGAAGCGAATAGTCACCCTACTGCGATCAGATATATCGCAGAAATGGTTGCTTCCTCTCCTCATTGAGGCCAGCGTTTATTACAGTACAATTAAAACTTAACGCTTTAATGTTACAATTTGTGTAGGGTGTTCAAAACTTTGTACGTTGCGGTTGTAATGTAGATACAAAAGTTTTTATGGGAAATAAAGTTATCTCCGTTCGAATTTGGTTCATAAAGAATTGTTAATCGCTTTTGAATAAAAAATATGTTATCGGCTTAGTTCGAAGTTATTATTAAAATTTCGAACACAAATACTGGTCAAGTCTGGATGGAATATTTTGTTTAATCGGTGACAAAAATAAGTTTGTATTCCATAGTATCTCTCAATAGAGAAACAAAGTAAATTCTGCGGTCATTGGGCGTATAATCGATAATACCACATAATTTCAACACCTATGCAGCTTTTTTCAAACATACAGAAATAATATACATAGTATTTTATTCAAACCAAATTTCTTTGAAAGTATAAACTTTTAAACTATCGCGTTGCATTATAAAATATCTAAAACAGGAAATTTAACGCGATTACCTTTTTATTTTGGCTTGACGTTTCGAGCAATTGCATCGGCCGTGGTCTCAAGCAAACTCACAAACTCAAGCCTTGAGTTTGCTTGAGACAAAGGTCAAGCCAAAATAAAAGGTAATCGCGTTAAATTTTCCGTTTAAGATATTCTTTGAAAGTATATTTCATGTTACATTTTTTTTTAATTTTACATCCAAACTTGAAAAATTAGAGGGGAGACACTTTTACCACTTTACTTCTAATACGGGAAGCTCACATCTAAGCAAATCTTGACTTAAATAAAAAAGTAACTTTAAACCCTGTTATCATTTCTAAACACATAAGTTATAAAGATATCAAGATATCCCACACGTGTACATTGAGTGTTTTTAATTAATTACAATATTTTTTTTTCAATATCACTACATTATTTGTATTGTACAGCGGTTCATGAATTAGATTTGCCTTCCAAATTTCATGTATATAGTGCCAACAGTTCCTGAGTAAAATGGCTGTAATATTGGACAGACAGACTGAGATGCAGTTCAAAATTATGATATATATGAGGGTTGTGTTTTTTCCCATTTGGCTCTAGAACCCTAAAAACGTTGCTCGTAGTTGAATTTATTATTTTGCAGTAATCATACGGTCCCTCTGTACACAAATCAAACTCACTCTTGACTAAGTCTTATCAATGACATTAATATAGGTTTAGTTTTCTTCTATCTAAACAGTAAACAAAATCATCTTTGGATGAATATACAAAAGTGTCAAAACAAAAGAATTTAGGTATAGTGACAAGAGAAATCTCCGAGATGGCCATTTGGTTCAGAGACGTGATTAAGGCTATATCCCATTATCGGTACAGAATCCCTGAGTCATCAGGTCCCGAAGGGTCTTCATTACTACACGTTCCAATATATGAGCGGATAGCGATAAATTCCATTTTTGAAAAATATTTTAAAATATACGTTTTTGGAGTCGTTTTGAGTAAAGACGTGTGATTGTAATTGTAATGTAAATAACGTCTTTTTTTACAAGACATTACTATTACAATTTTTTTTTATGAAAGAGGAGACAAACGAGCAAGCGAGTCACATGATGGAAAGTAAGCACCGCCGTCCATGGACATCCGCAACGTCCGGAGAATCACGGGTGCGTTGCCGACTTTTAGGGAATGGAAGGATGGCAGAGGGAGGGGGGAGATGGGCCACCGGCTCTTTCATTCACCGAACTAAACACAACAGCAATAGATGCTGTTATTTCACGCTGATATTCTGTGAGAGGATGGTATTTCACCGGGCAAGCTGGCCCAATTATTGATGCAATGCAGCATGGCTCTACTACCAAAAAGTATCACTAAATCACTATTATATATCATTTTATATGTTATAAACAATTACATTATTTATAAACTCTTTATAATAAAAAGTTATTTTTGTAACCCACTGTACCATTTGTAACTATCAAAAATATGTCTAACATAAATTAACTTAGAATTCCACAATAATGACAGACAAAATAAGTTTAAATTGAAACAAAAAAAAGAGGTCTAAGATAAGAATTATTTAATTTTATTGTTTTCTGGTTCTGGGTCATTTCTGGTTATGTGTTACCAATTTACGGCTCTGTACAAAAAAGCAGCTCAGTAGGAGCAAAAATGTTTGCTGTAGCATAAAGACGGACAGACAGGCACGACAAAACTATAAAGATTTTTGCCGTGCTGACTACAGGACTAAGAAGTAGGATGTATGAACGGATTTGTATCGCTGTTAAAATACTACGAAGTTATTGTGTAGTATTGGTTTTCAACAGTTTATGTTGTATCCATTATTGTGTCACATGATAAATGTAATGATATTTTTACACCCAAACTATGATATTTCCATTTCAATGGACAAACTAAACAGTTTTGTCATATACATAATATGTTCTGTAATTATAAATCATTGACTACTGATACACTTCGCATAAGTACATGAAAGAAATATATAAACGCAATTTCTTTTCGAAGAATTCTAAATAAGTTTAAATAATATTTTTTATTCGTGCCTATTTTCTTATTTTTATTAGCAAAAGCTTTTTGAGCAGTGTTATGAGAGGAAAAAACCTCATAATTTCTTCATTCTTAAAAAAATCATATTTTTGCAAATTCAATTTTTTAATGTAGTCGATTTACTTGTAACTTGTACCACATTTTACCCTTTCCGGATCTTTCATTGAAATTTTCTTGGGCGACCTGCATTTTTTTCTAATACTTACCTATCACATTATAAAGGATGCTTATTTTTCAGTAAACGAGAGCGATTATTTGAATTTTTACCACAGGAGGAAATTGATAGATGTTGGCTTTATTTGTACCATACTTTTGTTACTTTTTTTTTAGACAATAATTTTTTTTATTTTCTTTTTTCCTCCTGGCATGGCGCACAGGTTAGCGCATTTGCCAATGTCACGTATTAGAACCGTTATCGTAAATCTCCTCCTGTAAAATGATAGTAGACTTTACCGAAGTTTTATAGGACTTCTTGGAAGAGCGCGAGAACTTCAGCTACACATGTTTATTTAGACCTACTCCATTCTTTTCACTTGCTCAGAACTTTAAAATACAATATTATATACATAATATGTTTATACTACCTATACCTACCTATATAAAGTTTACACCTACTTTCCCTTCTTTTCACTTAGGTACACAGAACTTTTCCCGTTTCCGCCAAAAGTCGACAGAATACTTTAGTATAGCTAAATTTCTTTTCTATTGAATCCAATTTGTTAAAAAGGTTAAAAATTTAGAGTTTAATTTTAAATAAGGCGTAATAAAAATAAACAATTTTTGACATAAATCACTAACTATAAAAATATTTTTCTACAAATTTTATTTCAAACAAATACGAATATTTAATTATTATTGTATAAAATACCTGTTGTATCTAAAAAGATTAAAAAAAATTGTTTACCTTTTAAACAAATGGGACTGAATCTGACTATAGTTAACTATTTTTGAAATTGGTTAGCTTTGTAAAAATCACAATCACGACAGCAAAAAAATTTTTTTTTACCAAAAAAATACAGGATTTGTTAAAATCAATGTTAATCTGCGTGTTACTTATAGGCTCTAATAACACTATTAATTGAGCTCACATTTGTGGGTTACATTCGATACATTACTGGAAAGGTTTAAAAAGTAATTATAGCAATTTTCAGTTAATAAAATAATCACTGCCAAGTGTTATATATTTCGGCCTTGAAATTTCAGTAGTGGAGAAAGTATGATAACCTAAAAGTAGATGACGGTGAAGGAATCTGACCTCAAATCGTAGTGTCATTTCATATTTTTACTTGTTGGTATAGACTCAGATGTTACTTTGCGGAAATCCATTTCAAGTGAGGAATTCCTAAAATCTTTAGTTATGTGCCGCTCAAACTCCAAACACCACCAATCGGAGTGCACCAATTTTGGAGTATGAGAGGAAAATAGCTAGATTTCATGAATTCATCAAATTTTTACGTGTTTGTTTTCAGGCAGATTTACGAAAAGGATAATGGCAGGATTTAAGATTTTACCCAAACATATTACCGAGTGTCGTAGAATGACATATACGAAACTTAATCATACAATTTATTCGTTATTTACATTAACAAAAAGTACATACATATGTTAATATTTACAAACTTAAAACTACACATTATCTTAAATAATAAACTTCCTCAATGTTGCCGCTTAGAAAGCTGTCTTTGCTCAAGGTACCCAGCAGACTGGCAGCATTGCCTCTTTGAATAGCCAAACTGATTCGTTGGCGGAAGAAGCTGCCAGCCCGGCGGTCTCCCGAAGCCTCGACCAGTCTCTTACAAATATCAGAAACCAGTCGATGGGCTTCGGGGCCCCAGGGACCCAAAGTTTCGACTGCATTTATTCGTTTATTTTACGAAATTAGAATGATATTTTACGAAATTAGAAGCCTAGAAAAAAATTTATATTTAAATGAATTACTAATTGATGAATCTGGCCTGGATATGCCCGAAATTGAGTGAAAGTAATATAAATGTATTAGAAATGTTTTCTTTTAGAAATATGTGCGGTGTGTTGCGAGCATGTTGCGAGTGTTAGATAATGATATATTGTATATGTCGGAAAAGGCACAGAGCAATTCGTGCTCTTGCGACTCAGCTATGAGAAATACGTACGGTACGTTACGGTACGTTAATGTGCAAACGACAGAAAACTCTTTGTAATAATTATTACGTAGGTAACTGGAAATTTACTAATGGGAAACGATCTGCCGGAGAAATGCTATTGCACCGGCCGCCGTAGTCCAACCGACTCTCGGCGCCGGCCTCGATGTTCCGTTAGCGCTTTATCCCTTCCAAACCGGAAGTCGCGCTTTGCCTTAGTATAGTCAAATGAGTGTTACCATTTTTTATTAATATATTCGGTGCTGCCACTAATATGTGGTATGTTTTCCATTATAATATTTGCTTTCATTGGATAATGAAATAAATACGTACCTTTAAATTATCAAAACGTAGAAGTTGTTGTAGGAGATGAAGAGGGATAAATAACAAAATACAAGTGTTTAGTTTTTTTAAAATTGTGATATCTACCCTGATACTAGAGACAGCACAATGTGTGCTGAAGTTTGTACAGAAGTATAATTTTTATAGTACATCTAACATTATTATTTTATCGAGCGTGTGGTTTGTGCGTCAGATAAATAATGTTCTCATAAAACGATTTTATTATTCTAGTAGAATTTGTAAAGTAAATTGTAAAGTAGATAGAAAACAGTTCCTCTCGTCATATTCCGATATTTCCCTGTATTTCTGAGACACTCCCCAATTTACATTCTCTATTTAATTACATGTCGATATAACCTGAAAATAAAAAACATAATATCTTTTATTCGTAAGTTCTCATAAAACAAGTCTTATGTTTAACATAAGCGAATCCTATCGTTTTAATATTTTTTAATTTTATTACGCTCCACATCGATGTAACAATAATATTCCTGATATTTAAACAAATTGTGTGTCTCCAAACTAAGACTTGTAGTAGGGGTAGATACCATATAACGAGCTGGGAAAGTACCCAATAGCATCCAGACTCTAAAAAAATAATTCAGTACCCAAACCCGGATTGGAAGGCAAATGTTCTGCGATAGCATCAACGGGCCAGTCAAAGGCATGAGATAAAACATGTCCGAGAAATGGCCGCTTCTGTCTTAATGCTACAACGGTATTTGGCTTACAGCTGTCGCCCACCACTCAAATTATGTGTAGGCATAGACTTTATACCTTTAGACAGCCTGACCCGTACTACGAAGTGAGGTAAACAAAATCAAATAAAATTTAGACGTGTACTTGGTGTTCTCTAATGAAATAGCATTCGATCAACTTATCCGATAACAAATGTGTGTCGCATGTGCAAGGTTACTCTGCTTATCTAATTCCCTCACTGTCACCAAATAATATGTAAAAAAGAAAGCCGACTTCCGCCTCATGCATAACGGAATTGCTTACTGTCGCCGGATACGTAGGCTTGTTGCGTTCGGCGTGAGATACGGAGAACATCTAGTTTAGTTATACATTTAGTACATAATAATAAAAAACAATGTAAGCGGATAAATTTATCGCGTTTTTTAAATTAAATTTCTTGTAGTTATGTTGAATAATGTCAAATCTGCATTCGAATGACTAAAACTATTTAAGCATCTAAGGACATTATAATACGTTCGTTTATGCAATTTTCGGATTTGCGACGATGTGAAGAACGAATTAAAGGCAAACGGAAGCGGTTGCATGATTGTGTCGCATGCGACCCCGACTGGCGCTACTATAAATTACCCATATTCTCCCAAAATATTGCCGTTGTGTGCGTGGCACGGCGCGTGCGTATTAGTGCGCTCACATATAAACTGCGTACGCTAGCTTTCTATGACAACATTCTATTGTTATATTCATACTGTGCAGTCGCTATACGGGGTTTGGTGTCTGGAGGTATTTATAAAGTTTGTATGTGTATGTTAAATTTTTTTTTTCTTTCTTCATGGCGTGGCGCAAAGATTAGCGCATTTGCCAATGTCACGTATTAATAAGTAGAATCGACATGAAGCACGTTCGAAGTTTTCGTTTTTTCTTCCTATCGTAAAACTCCTCCAGTAAAGTGATAGTGGGCTTTACTGAAGTTGTAAAGGACTTCTTGGAAGAGCGCGAAAATTTCAGCTACACATATTTGTTTAGACCTACTCTATTCTTTTCACTTAAACAGAACATTAAAACAATATACTATCACTTTTGTACTTTAAAACTTCCAAAAATGTAATAAATCTAAATCGAATGGCAATTTCACTTTTTCCGTTCCCTCCAAAAAGTCCAAAAATATTTCTTATAACTTAACGTAATAATTATGGTATGGGTAGTTATTGTTGGAAGATTTTTTATTTTGTCGGAAGTGAAAAGATCATGTGAAATGACAGGAGAATACAGCCAAATCGCCATCTGGCTTTATGTGAATTATATAAACTGTATTTTTATTATACGATCTCGACAAAAACAGTGTGTGAGCGTATTTCGAGCGTGGCGACGACGGGAGATCCTTTGTCATTGCTAGGCGCTAACAGCTTCACTTCAAAGGACTCGCAAACACGAAAGTAAATTACCTTCCATTGTGGAACAAAAATTTGAAATTGATATAAAACAGAGCAGTACTAATGATCTTTAACGCGTTCATTTATATTTTAAAGAATATACTTCAGGTCATAATTGGTGACGCAGTCGGGTAATATATGACCATTGACATAATAATAACTTAGACTTTTAGTTATTTCATTAATTTCAAAATATCTAAACTGCTGTAACCTTTATAATCTCCTGAAAGCAGGGATGCTTAGCAATTCAAACCCCTAAGGGTTCAAAAGGGATATTAAAATTGGTACGGAAAAAAAATGTTAATAGCCCAACATTCTGTGTATTTACATCAAATAGCAATTAGAGATTTTGTAAAATCAACCCGTAAATCAACAGCTCAAACTTGACTTAAACATCTACCTATCTTTAATCGCTAAAACTACTGGACTTAGTTTCAAAATTTCAGAGGATATAACTCTATAGTCTTTACACTTACGTACATGTATACATGCACGCATACACGCCTTTTGACGCTAACAAGCAAGCACACACACTGACACACACCCACACACGCTGACACAAATGCACACACATACATATCTACATACAAGGTTTCAACGTGTCACTGTTGGCTGCTATATTGCAGATATAATCATTACGGAACACGTTTATTTCGTTTTCCATGCAAAATAATATAATAGAGAAATGTACAACCTTATTGTTATGCCCTACTAATGATTACTAGCGACGTAAAAACGCTGATATTAGGGTTGACTCACCTTTATTTTTTTTAAAGTTTGTAGTGTTAGGTACACTAGAACTATTGACTGTTGGCGAAGTTGTAGAATGCAAATTTACCGTTGTCGTGTGTACTTTAATACCCTTTTGCATTTACACATACTTTCGAAAACATATATTTCCATTTTTAACTAACATCACTCCCACAACCAGAGCGTTAGCCGACGGGAATGTTCAAAGCACTCGCATATCTAGATGAGATATATGATGAGATTTAAGGAAGCGAAAGAAGTATAAGAACCGCGACGCTTAGCGCTCCGTCCTCTGTGACTACCCAGTTAGGGATACAGCGTGAAGATATATGTATGTATCACTCACACACACACACTTTTAAACGCGGAAACAGTTATTCTGTAGCCTCTTGTATTGTATAAATGGTTTGTAATTTGTAGAACTTCATAATGAGCTAAGTAAGTAATTCAAGTACTTTTTTAATTGTATAACCGTTGAGTTTGCCAGTAAAGTAAATAAATAAATAAAGACGAAAGTCCAAAGTTGCATGGATTTCCAGTCAAAAAACCTTTTAATGAATATCTTACGGAATCCCTTTATCACGACCTCGAAATTGCCACTTGTTAAATTTTTATACGTATTTATTTATAACGTTACCATTAGAATAAGTGAAAATTAATCGCCAAAAGTCCAAGATTAAATTACTCTACGTTATAGATAGTAGATTAATATTGGACTTGGGTGATTAATTCTTCAAGAACGGATTCAATTTGCAGGACATCTTTTATGGCGGGTCTAATGGAGACGACACGAGGAGTGGGACGAGAAAACAGCAAGATATAAGTAATTTGGGAATGGCGATTTTGCTGTCATCATGGAGTTCTTTTTTTAAATACTGGTATCGTGGTATGACGGAAGGACAAATGAGGGATTTTATTAGAGTTACATAATAAGTTCTTATAATGTACAGAACCCTAAAAAAAATAATAATAAAAAAAAAGTGTGCGGTCAGTGGATCTCCGTCAGGAACGAGGTTCCTTACGTTTTTTCTCAATTGCGAATGTAATTTGAAATAAAATCTATGAGGTTATACAGCCGGCCGTTCACGCTGCTCGGCTGCTCGAATCTCGATACTCGCACACACACGCGGTCGTATATAATAGAAAGATCACTATGACTATGTATACCACCTCACGTTGCTCAAAAGAGACAGAGAGAGAGTCGCTGAGAGTTGAATCGAGGGCACAAACGCTCTTTCGTTACGTGACGATTTCTATCAACTCACACCACCCGCAAGCCGCGTTAAGGAACTTCGTTTCAATAGTGATTTATTTCGTTATCTGATGGAATAAGTAGGTACGCTAGTAATTTAAAGCTTAGATTTTAGCGTGTACAAAATTTTATTTGTTTACTATTAAACAAATAAAAGTTATCAGATCCTTTCTCGTTACGCCAAAGAATTCCTAGAATTTAGTTAATTATTTTACCGGTGTCAAAGGCACCCGAAATGTAAAGTCGTCCCTTTGAACGAATATTTTGTTACGATTTAATCCACAAAGTAATTAAGCTTACTTAATTTAATTTTTGATATACCCTCTCGTTCCCAAAGCGATAATTATTTACTTTGCTTGAATTCTCGTTAAATCTAGACACAGGTCAGTTTTATTTATAAACAGAATCAAATAATAACAATTAAATCAGGATATTTCGTTATTGCTTGGGCTTACCAAGTAATGAAGACATATTTTTTTAAATATTATTCCCCAATTTTTAAGAGGCAAAGGCAACTATGTCCATACAACCATGTCTACCGTGTTAATTATTAGGACTAAAACAGCACTTGTGTGATGTAAAATTTGTTTTAATCCTACCCACCCAGTTCGTGCCGGTTGTGTTATTGTGTTCCTCTAAATTTATACGTTAATTAATTGGTTGGATCAACATCTTTCGGCAGCACAGTACAGTGTCAATGCTTAGGTGTTATCATAAACATAAATATTGTATAGTTACACAGTTTGGTGGCAAAATAATTCAAATTTATGGAAAATATAAATGAATACAGTGTTATTTATTGTGATCTTACACTTGACGTTTTGACAACTTGATGTGCTTCAAATAGAACGCGTAAGCGCCATTATATGTATGCATGGCGCTTAAGACCTTTTTGTCAGACATTTTGACATTTTGCTGAGAGTGAGTTTAAAAGAATATTGTTTACACCTATTTATACACATCAAAAAAGTCTAAGCAACACGCATCATTTACAGAAACTGCATGTTTTATTAATTGATACTTTATTTTTTTCTTAGAAAAGTAGATTAGTATACAATTTTTTTTGTTCTCAGAAACATATACTGGCTGATTTTAAAAATAGAACTTTTCGCTTGTGTTTTGTTTTCGTTAATACAAAAGCTAATTACTTTTTCCTGATTTCATGTGTTTTCGTTGCTTGGTAAATTTGGTATTTATTGCACTTTTAACATTTTGAGATATACAGTTTTTGAAAAAATTGAGTAGTGAGTCATTTTTTATGTTATGAAGCGTCGCCATTTGACTGCTGATGAAATGAAGATAGCTGTAGGATTGCTACAAGCGGGAAGAAATCAGTCCCAGGTGTCTCGGCATTTTGGTGTCAATAGGAGCGTGATTTGTCGTCTTTGGCAGCGTTACGTTAATACAGGGGATCCTGCTGAGCAGCACCCAGGACGTGGAAGGAGTAAAACTGCTCGACAGGACCGATACATACAACTGACTGCAAGACGTCAGCCGATGTTAACCGCCCGGGAAATAGGTTTAAATAGAATTAATTAGGAAATAGGATTCTTCCAGGAAATGCACCCTTACAGTGACTCCACAGAGATGCTATGGGCGGGTATTATGAAGAACAGACGAACTGAGCTCGTTTTTGTAGATGGCAATATGAACGCTGAGAGTTACGTTGAAGATGTCCTCGGGCCTTATGTTCATTCATTTGCACAAAGTCTTGGCTCAGATTTCACGCTGATGCATGACAATCCGCGTTCGCACACAGATCGGTGGACTAGAGAGTACTTGGCAATGGTAAACATCCGAGTATTGCCGTGGCCTGCACAATCGCCAGACCTCAATCCCATCGAACAAGAATGGGACATGCTCCAGAGATGTGTTCTAGAAAATCTGGACGGAGTGTCGACAACCCAACAACTGAAAGACTTGTTAAAATTCCATGGGACCGATTGCCGCAGGATCAGATAAACGATCTTATAAATTCAATTAAAAAACGCTGCCGACATGTTTTAAACAACAGAGGCGGTCACACTTTGTATTGAATTACCAAATAATTAAAAAAATGTCGTAATTTAATTTTGTAAAACATGAAAAGTTTAATTGCGTTTTAACTTTATTTTATACTACGTATGTTATGGCACACATATTGTTAATTACTGTGATTAAATGATGAATGAAGGATTTTGTTGCTTTAGTCACTAATGCGGCAAAAAATGCTTAGTTATTATTTATAAAAGAAATATAAATATATTACAATAGTAAAAATCGTTCAAAAGTTCAAAATCGTATATGTTGCTTAGACTTTTTTGATGTGTATACATAAATAATCAAAAGAAAATTCACTAAATAACTGAAAACTATTGATTGATTTATTTTTTGCACAGTTCTCACTTTTTACATAGATATTAATTATGTTGCGCTCTCCAAGTACTACTCATAAACAATTCTCTTCTGACTTCTGACTTCTGACTTCTTCTCTTCTGGAGTTAATACAATGATAAAAAAGCGCAAAATGCCTGATCACCACATATCAGGTCATTTTAATGCGCTGCAGGAGAGTTTAAAATTTTCTATTTCGGAGCTAAGAGGGGACATTAGTGAAAAATTTGAGTAAATTACCAATAGTATACATACAATCAAAGGAGATTTAGAATCCTATATACTTGAATTTAAAAATGAAATCAAAACTCTCCCTTCTGATCAATTTATTTTAAAGCACCAGGTGTCGGATCTGTCACAATTGGTTGGTACTTTGCAGGAATCGGTTAAATTTAATTCCGATGCACATGATGAGTTCAATAAGCGGATGGAGGAATACTCCGCTCATCTTAGAGATGGAGAGGCAACACGAAATACCGTTAAACACTTGGAAACAAAAATAAATAACTTGGAACAACAAGCTAGATAAAATAATTTTGAAATATCTAATGTTCCGGAGAAGAGAGGGGAGAACTTATTATTACTTGTTGAATTGATCGGAAATAATATTGGTTGTGAGATAGGAAAAAAAGATATGGTTGATATTCATCGCGTTCCACATGCACACTATGAGGACAAAAAGCTTAAAAATATAATTGTAAGGTTTTCATCACGTATTATTCGGAATAATATTCTCAGCGCTTAGCGAATGAAAAGAGGACTTACTACTGAGCAATTAGTAATGTCTAGTGCCTCGCGTATCATATATATGAACGAGAATCTAACATTAAATAATAAAGAGCTCTTTCGAGAGGCTCGTGATGCTGTTAAGAAAAATAATTTTAAATATATTATTATTAAACACTACGATACTCGTTAGGCAATCTGATACATCGCCAGCATTTGCCACCCGTTTGCGTAAGGATATTCAGCGTATTAAGTTCGAGAGATCGCTTTGAAGGCCAGACTTTATTATTTCGTAAAATTATTCTCATTTTTATTTTCGTCATTGATGTCATATTGTTATCCTTGTTTTTGCATGACAGTGAAATTCTTACGTTTTTACAGACTAAAATATACTTATTAACCATTACACTTACCGTTAATATCAATTCTTTACGGATGTATTTCATTTATATAACAGTAGTACTGTGTTGGTTAATTGTATGACTGAGTACGAATGTGTAAATCCCAGACTGCTCTGGGTACGCCTCAAGATTGGGTTGACAAGAATTTTTGTTTTGGCAGTATATGCCCCAGTGTCCTCTGTCGGTTTGGCTGAACTAGAGCAGTTCTGGGAGAATGTTAGAGAAGTTCTAGCGACGGTTGAAGAGAACGAAAGAATTGTTGTGTGTGGAGACATGAATGGATGGGTCGGGACAGCTCGGACAGGATTGGAGTCTGTCCTAGGCAAATATGGAGATAAGAGAGTGAATGATGCTGGTAAGATTGTGTTAGGACTGTGTATGGAAAAGGATCTTTTTGTGGCTAATACCATGTTTGGGCACAAAAGGATCCATCAGTACACGTGGGAAAGAAAGGGTGCGAGAAGCATGATTGATTTATTCCTGATGGATAGCAGACTTAAGAAGCAGGTAATGGACACAAGAGCGTATAGAGGAGCCGATCTCGGGACGGACCACTTTCTGGTGATAACCAGAATAAGGGGTCTGTTCGCAGCATGGCGACATCGCGTAGTGTCCAAACCTGCAGCGGTTAGCCGGATTAAAAGCTGGAGACTGCAGGATGCGGCCACCAGGAATGAATATGAAAGGGTATTATCCAGTAAGCTTGATGATAGATTGAAAGTGATGAGCGAGGATGTTGAAAAATGTTGGCAGAACCTTAGAGATAGTATGATTGAGGCTGCGAAAGAAGTGTGTGGAATGAATAAGATTGGGAACGACAAAAAGCGTGATGTGTGGTGGGATGATGAGGTGAAAGTGGCTGTGTATAAGAAAAAGAAAGCATGGCGAGACTACCTTGCTACTAATGACTTGTGGTATGAAAAATTTGATGAAAGACAGGTATAAGCTGCAGAAAGCAGAAACGAAGGCACTAGTGAAAGAGAAGCGTGAAAGGTGTAGGGTGTTAGATGAAAACAAGATGTCGGATAACTTCGAGGAAAATTCCAAATTATTTTGGAAAGAAGTACGTAAGTACCGAAGTGGTCCGGCACCTTGCAGAATGAATAAAGTGCGTTCGAAAGAAAACAACCTGCTTACAAATAAAAAGGATGTTCTGCAGCGATGGAGTGAATACTTTGGAGAACTGTATGAGAGTGGCGACTCCGTCTCTGATACTGAGAGCGATTCTAATGAATTGCCACACTCGGGCCAGAGACTGGAAGATGCCATTAGTATGAAAGAGATTGATAAAGTGATAAGAAGTTTGGAAAGGCTGCGGGAAATGATGAGGTGACTGCTGAGATGATCAAGTATGGTGGTCCAAGGGTCTGGGATGCCTTCTGTGCACTCTGCAACCTTTGTTGGCAGAAGGGGGAGGTTCCAGAGGACTGGCGCACGGCAGTCATAGTACCTCTATATAAAGGGAAAGATTCCTACCTAGACTGTGCGTGTTATAGGGCTATCAGCTTGGTCAGCTTAGTGAGTAAAGTCTATACTAAAGTATTGACTGAACGTAAGAAAGGCGTTTCAGAAAGATATTTGTGGGAGGCGCAAGGTGGATTCAGGAACGGTAGGGGTTGTATGGATCAGATTTTCTCGCTTCGCGTTATCGTGGGAAGGTTTCTGGCTTTAGGTCGGAAAGTTTTCTGCGCTTTCGTGGATCTAGAGAAAGCATTCGATAGAGTAGTGCGGAAGAAATTGTGGAATCTTCTGCCTGAATATGGCGTCGAGGGCTCCTTACTGCAGGCTGTGAGGTCATTATATCGAGACCACAGAGCGTGTGTAAGGATGGACGGGGACATGTCGCCCTGGTTTGAAGTCTGTTCTGGTGTCAGACAGGGCTGCGTGATGTCTGCCTGGCTATTCGTGCTGTATTTGGACAGTTGCCTCCAAAGATTGAAAGGTAATATGAGTGGTATGGGATGTGGTGACACAGTGGTAAACTGCCTATTGTACGCTGACGATGCTGTGCTAATAGCACCATCAGAAGCAGAGTTGCAGACACTAGTCACGTGCATGAAAGAAGATTGTGAAGTAAAAGGATTGAAAATGAATGTGAACAAAACTAAGGTTCTGGTGTTTGAAAGAGAAGCGGTACAAACGAGATGTGTGATTTGTGTAAATGAAAAATGTCTGGAACAGGTGAATGAAATTGTGTACCTGGGGAGTGCGTTTTCGAGGGATGGAAGATGTGAGTTGGATGTGGAGAGACGGGTAGCAGCTGGCAATAAAGTGAACGGTGCTCTGTCCGCATTAGTGGGTAGTGTGAATATATCTAACACTGCTAAAATGGCCATCCACAATGCGGTGTTGGTGCCAACTTTGTTGTACGGTAGTGAGGCCTGGATATGCCCAAAATCGAGTGAAAGTATGTTAAATGCTGTGGAGATGCGGTCTCTCAGAAATATATGCGGTGTCACGCTTGCTGACAGGATAAGCAATGATGAGATACGCAGTATGACAGGGTCGCACAACAGTGTTATTGTAAAAATTAAGAAAGGAATGCTTATATGGTTCGGGCACATGGAAAGAATGAGAGTGATGAAAGACTGACGAAGAAAATATACAGAGCGAAAGTGAGTGGTAAAAGAAGCCAAGGAAAACCAAGGCTGACTTATGAAGATCAAATAGCCAGAGTGTTAGCAGACGGAAATGTCAAAAGCACTCGCATACCTAGGCGAAAATGTGTGAGGAGAATGATGAGATTTGAGGAAGCGAAAGAGGTGTGTAAGGACCGCGACTCCTGGCGCTCCGTCCTCTCTGACTACCCCGTTGGGGATACAGCGTGAAGTTATGTTATGTTATGTAGTACTGTGTGATTTGCTGTATGAACATACATTGTGTTTTGATTCAGTTGTTTGCTTTGATTTCAAGGTATACAGTAAAGACCTAGCTAATTTTCGCATTTATATAATTAGCTTAAAATTAGATATAAACTTAGTAAAATGTATTTATCTGATGTCTTTTTGTTATGTACCATAGTCCATACTATACCATAGCCTTAGTGTCTACAACCAGAACTGTAGGAGACTGAGAACTAGTGTGAATACTCTGTATATTAATATATTGAGTTACTGTTATGACATTATAGTACTTACAGAAACTTGGCTCATACCGGATATTGCGAATTATGAATTCATTGGCCAAGGATATATAACTTTTCGTTGCGACCGTGATCGCGTTGCCACGAATAAGAACGAGGGGGGAGGTGTACTCGTGACAGTTATGAGGCAATTATGTCCAGCAAATATTACAATTACTTCGCGTTATATAATGTCGCAATATTTAGAACATGTGGTTGAATTTCCCAGTACAAATAATTCTAAACGTATAGTCATTAGTAGAGCTTATTTACCATCTAAATTGTCTGCAGAGGTTTATGTTTCTCATATCGAGTATTTACAATTGGCGTTAAACGATTCGCATACCGCGAATTTTTACGTATTAGGTGATTATAATAATTCTGATACCGAATAGATAGTCAGTGATGATAATAGTCTTATATGCAACGGTTCTTCTTTTGTATGTCAACAATTAAAATACTTTTTATCTATAGTAAGTGCTTCTCAATTAAATTTCATTAAAAATTCACTTGGCAAGATTTTAGATTTATTCATGACTAATAGTATATTTTATGTTCTATTGCTTATCCATGTTTTCTGGTGGGTGATAGTTATTAGGCTGTAATCAGCCTAATAACTATCACCCACCGTTTTGTGCTACCATACCGGAGGAGTCTGAGTAAATATTATAATTATTATAAAGCGAATTACGAACGTAATTTGATAAATTGGTATACTCTCTTAAGTCACTTACCTGCAAGTGGCACAGTTTATGTTTTTTATGAAACTTTATTCAGGGTTATTAAACAATATACACCGCATTCCTATACTAAAAATTCACATTTTCCGATATGGTTTTCTCCTTACTTAATTCGTACCTTTAAATATAAAACTAAAGCATGGGCGAAGTGGAAGGATATGGTAATTTTTCAGACTATAAAACATTTTCTTTATATAGAAAAATATTTAAAAATGTATGTGCAAGGTCTTACTTAAATTATGTAAAGTCTGTGGAAGATAATCTAGGCAAAAATACTAAATTCTTATGAACTTTCATAGATAATCGAAAAGACAATTCAGGACTACCATCCACCATGCAATTTGGCATCAATTCTTCTAAAGACCCTAGTGAGATATGTTACATGTTTGCTGATTTTTTCCGGTCTGTATTTGAGGCCTCTTCATTACATATCAACGAGTGGTCCCCTACGGACAGTATGTGAGATAATTGTGTTCTGGTCAACAGTATTTACATAACTAAGGCCAATATTTATGAGATTTTAACAGACTTAGAATCTTCTAAAGGCCTTAGTCCCGATAATTTGCTCGCCATTTTTCTTAAAAATACTTTTTTTTTACTGCTTCTCCTGGCATGTGTCAGGTCAGGGTCCTTGTTTGTCCGTTATCTGTTTTTATACTTCGTTCTTTCATATTATTCCTCTAGAGTCATATCCTTTCGTACGTACCTATCCGTTGGTTAGCTAGTATTTTCTTTAATCTGTCTTAATTTCTATTATTTACATTACTTTTTACATATTATTTTCTATCTGTGTATGCTTTACAATAGTCTTATTTCTATTATTTTCTTATTCTATATTTCTTAACTCTATTACCACAGTTTTCTAATTTCTTGTACAGTTTTAATCGTTTTTTCTTATTTAAAATATACTTTACATTTATTCTTATACTTATTTCCTTTTATTACTTCTCTAATGATTTCCTTTGCATATTGTACAAATTTATTTCTCATTTTACTATTTGCCATTATTTCACTTATTTTGCTTACACCTAGTACTTGCTCTATTTCTGTTTCCAACTTCCGCCTTTTGTACTCAAACCTATAACATTCCAATAATACATGGATCACACTCTCGCTAGTTTCGGAATCGCAGGAGCACGTTGGATTGTCCTTGCATCGAAAACGATGCAAGTATTCAGAAAATCCTCCATGCCCCGTTAAGACCTGAACCAGAGTATGATCCATGTCCATTTTCTTAACAATTTTATAGGCGCTTTTGGCATCCGGGAAAAAGATTTTTGTCGTCGAGGCCGTTGTACCCTCTTTGTAGCGCCTGTTCCATTCATCAATCGACTCATCTCTGATTTGCCGCTTGATGAATGAAACAGGGCACGCATCGCATATTTAGCAAGCTCGTCTGCTCTTTCGTTTCCCTCTATCCCCGCGTGAGCCTTAAGCCAAAACAATCTGATCGTTTTATTGCTCTCGTTTATTTTTATAATATCCGATCTGGTTCTCATCACTAGGGGATGAAGGGAAACCCCGCCAACAATGGCCTCTAGCACCGACCTAGAGTCGCTGAACACATGACCTTCGGACGCTGTGCATCGGAGAATGTACCCAACGGCCGTTGACAAGGCCAGAAGTTCTGCCTGGAAGACGGTGCAATAATTTTCCAATTTTAATTTGATGTTCCTGTTTTCGGCACTGCCCTTCCAAATTGACAGTGCCGGTCCGGTTTTCCCTTCTATCTTGCTCCCATCGGTGAAAATATTCACTTCGGGAGCAAGTTTCCCTTTCAACTTGTTACCGTCTTACAGACATTCGAACCCTAGCGTCTTCCCCTTTGCCGGATGTGGAGTTTCTGTTATTGACACCGGCCTCTCCACTTCTCTGTCCCCCACTACCCGCCTGGAATACCCCTTCTTTATTTCGTACAAGCTAGCGTTCTCCCTTATCCTTACATCTAATGGCAATATTCCGGCGAGCAGCAGGGCCGAGTGTAGAGAAGTCGTCCGATAAGATTTTAAAATCTTCTGCATTATTTCCCTCTGCACAACGTCCAACTGCCTTTTAATTCCAAGTTTGTTCGTTGCCGGCGCCCAAACACTCGCACCATACATTACTATTGGCTCGACCACCGCCAGATATATGGTCCTGATTATCCCCGGATCCAGCCACCAGTGGACTCTGGCAGCTCTAGATATCTGCTTATGTACATTTATCGCTTTAATGCACACGCTTTTTACATGCGCATTAAAGATAAGCTTATTATCAATGATTAGCCCCAGAATCCTAATCTTCTTTGACAGTCCAATGCCCACCCCGCCCATGTTCAGAACTGAAGCCTCATACCTTATTCTTTTAGTGACTATCATAGCCTTAGTTTTTTGGGCTGCAAAGTGTAGTTTGTTTTTTGTACCCCAAGTCCCGAACACAGCGGAGCGCCGCATTGGCCCGCCGTTGGAGATCCTGAGTGCTGTCTCCCGAAAAAAGCAGGACCACATTATCCGCGAACGCCTGACAGTGGTCTCCTCTATCATTCATCTCTTTTAATAGGGGATTCAACAATATATTCCAAAATATTGGGCCCCCATCGACGCTTGCACACATCCTTTTGTAGTTTCATTAACATACTCTTCACCTGCATACTTAAGCCTGACTTTCCTGTTTGTAAAGTAGGAGTCAATCAGGCGTCTTAGGTTTACCGGGCACTCACTTTCCGCAAGTCCGCATCGCACTGCCGGCCACCATGCGTTGTCGAATGCTCCCTCTATGTCAAGTGATACCAGAATTACTATCTTTTTATTTTTCACCTGTTCTCGGATATAATTAACCATGACATAGAGGGAGTCTTCGGTGCCCCTTTGTGGCATGAACCCATACTGATGCGGACTCATTCTTAAAAATACTGATCTCGTACTCTGTAAACCGTTAGACATAATTTTCAATAAATGTATGAATGAAGGCATATTTCTTGGATTGTGGAAAAGGGCAAATGTGGTCCCAGTACATCAAAGTGGTCGGAGAAATAAAATTTAAAATTATAGACCAATTTCATTGTCGTGTCCCTTGTCGAAGGTCTTTGAGTGGTTGGTGCGTGGTGCCTTGTATCCTCTTATCCATAATAACATAATCCCAGAACAAAATGGTTTTGTAAAACAGAGATCAACAGTTACTAATTTGATGATCTACTCTGATATTTGAATGTATGATTGAGAGGATACAGGGTGACGCGGTGTATACACCGACTTCGCGAAGGCATTTGATGGAGTAGATCACAGCCTTCTACTTGAAAAGTTAGCATTTAATGGAATTAGAGGCAATCTGTTACGGTGGTTTACTTCATATGTTACTAACAGACGGCAGAGGGTTGTCGTGGGTGGTCATTATTTAGATTTTGTATCAGTTACTTCTGGGGTACCTCAGGGTTCTAATTTGGGGCCTTTATTATTTATTATATTCATTAATGATATAAACTCTTGTTTTATCCATTCTAAATTTTTATTATACACCGATGATTTAAAAATATTTAAAGCTATTAATAATGGTAATGACTGTATGCTCCTCCAACAAAAACCTTAAATCGATTAACAACATAACGTGAAACAAATAACCTTAAATTAAATATTTCTAAACGTAATTATATTAAATTTACAAAAAATAAAAGAATATATACTTATAACTATCTTCTATGTGATACTGCTCTAGTGAGAGTAAATACTTTGCGTGATTTGGGGGTGACTTTATACAATAATCTTCACTTGAATCAACATATAGATGAAATAGTTAATAAAGCCTTCCAGATGTATGGATTTGTTTTTAGAGCTGATGCTGATTTTAATAAACCGGCCACATACTTATGTTTATATAAGACCTTGATTCGTCTCCACCTCGAATATGCTTCTCTCTGGGATCCATATTATCAAAAATATAAAGATACTATTGAAAATGTTCAGAAAGTTTCCTTATGCACGACAAAAGCTTCGATAAATATTTACCACATAACCAAGCCTACAGTACATATAATATGCCAATCCTTGAGTCAAGGCGTGTGCTACATCAGATGATGTTTTAACGTGGCTTATGTCATGACAGGTACGGCTGTATTGCATTGTGTAGTGGTCTGTCTTATAGTGTACCTAGAACTTTTCATCGGCGAGAGGCGTTCGCTGGCCGTTTGTTTGCTATTGGCACTAGCCGTACGAATGTCAGCCTGCACATGCTCTTGCGCCGCATAATGTATAATTATAATAAGTATCATCATAAATTAGATATCTCATCGCTGTCATACCAAAAATTAAAAAATCTGTTTTGGATTTAATCGTCAGACAATGAAAGCACAACATATACTTGTGTCCTGTTTGTAAGATTTTATTTTTTATTTTTCAAAATTCAAATTTAAATACATCTTATGTATAATTCACATTAAAAAAATAATAATAATAAAAACATAGAATCGCTTCATCTAAATGGTACTTCGGCACGTTCGGGCTAATTATAGACTGCAACATGACTTGGGTGCCACACATCAACGAGATTAGTAGACGCTCTCAAGCGTCTCCAATTTTTTCTACCTTACAGTACTAAAATTATGCTTCCGCAAACTCTTCTCCTACCTATCCTCGACCAAGCCGACGCTTGTTGTTTGGATGTAACAGAGGAACTACTTAACAAACTTGAGCATCTCCAGAATCTCGCCATACGCTTTATTTTTGGTTTTCGTAAGTATGACCACGTTTCTAATTTTCGTGCTCAACTTAGGTGGCTTCCTATTCGCCTTCGTCGAGATATGCACATCCTCTCTGTTCTTTACAACATCCTGAATTATTCGAATTGTCCTCCCTATCTTTGTTTTCGCTTTAACCAGCTTCCATCTCCCACACGATCCAGGCGTTCCTGTATTACTTCGATGTTTGTTGTGCCTAGAAGTAATACCAAGTTCTTATACGACTCCTTTTCTATATATGCTGCCCGACTACATTATAATCCAGGAAATCCAGGAAAGTCCCTCAATTGGTTCCTTAAAAAAAAGCTTAAAGAGCATTTTCTATTACAACTCGCTTTATCGTAGCTGAAATATGTGTTATTAGTTTATTAGTCTGTGTATGGTTTCTTTATACATTATACATTATTTTATTTTGTATATATGCATTTTTTTATTTTGTATATGTGCCTAACTGTATATATATCTATAATACATTACCTAGGTATGTATTGGGTCCTTACGTATGAAATTAGCGTTTTGTCGTACTGACCAATTTGATCTGAAATATCTCCTCTTTGGTTAAGAATTCCAAATTCAAATTTATAAATTCATTTAGCTGGTAAATTTGAGTTTTGAAAACAGTCATTCATTTGTTTTTTCCTCATTATTTTTTTCTTTGGTGTCGCTTATTACCGCACAATGGAAAACATGAAATATCGGTATATTTACGAGTACGAGTTCTACCGTGGCACCAGTGCTGTAGAAACAGCTCGAAGGATTAATGATGTGTACGGCGCTGGTGTCGCAAAAGAATGCACGGTACGTTTTTGGTTTCAACGTTTTCGTTCTGGAAATTTCGACCTTCAGAACCAACCCCGTGGACGGCCGAAGACCAAAGTGGAAAATGAAGAATTAAAGGCTATTTTGGAAGCGGATCCATCACAAAGCACTTCAGAGATAGCTGCAGGCTTCGGGGTAAGTGACAAAACTGTATTAATCCACTTGAAGCAAATCGGGAAAGTAAAAAAACTTGAACGATGGGTACCTCATGAATTGAGTGAATCGAACTTGCAAACATGCGTCGACTGCTGTGTTACTTTGCTCAACCAACACAATAATGAAGGGATTTTAAATCGAATCATTACTTGTGATGAAAAGTGGATACTGTACGATAATCGGAAGCGCTCGTCGCAATGGCTGAACTCTGGAGACCCAGCCAAATCTTGCCCTAAACGAAAATTGACTCAGAAAAAGTTACTTGTGAGTGTTTGGTGGACTAGCGCCGGTGTCGTTCACTACAGCTTTCTAAAATCTGGCCAAACGATTACGGCAGATATCTATTGTCAGCAACTGCAAACCATGAAGGAAGAACTAGCTGCTAAACAACCGAGATTGGTCAAGCGCGCTAGGCCACTGCTGCTTCACGACAACGCAAGACCACACACTGCACAACAAACAACCACTAAGTTAGATGAGCTACAATTGGAATGTCTGCGACATCCACCGTACTCGCCGGACCTTGCCTCAACAGATTACCATTTTTTCCGAAATTTGGACAACTTCTTACAAGGAAAAAAATTCAATTCCGATGCGGCAGTCCAAACCGCCTTAAAGAGTTTATTGATTCTCGCCCCCATGGTTTTTTTAGTAAAAGGATCAATGAACTACCTATGAGATGGCAAAAGTGCACAGATAAAAACGGTGCATACTTTGATTAATTAAATATATTTTACAAAAAAAATTTGACTTTATATTCCTCCCGTACAAAACGCCAATTTCATATGTAAGGACCCAATATATATATTATTTTGACATAATTTGCCTAATTATAGTTTTATACATACATACATATCCTCACGCTGCATCCCTAACGGGGTAGTCCCTAACGGGTAGACAGGACGGAGCGCCAAGCATCGCGGTTCTTACATACTTCTTTCGCTTCCTCAAATTTCATTATATTATTTTCTGTGTTAATTTTCTTTGTTGTACTCGTACTTGTCGTGCTATTACAGCCCATAAACATGCCACTATCTCACTACCATGGGTTAACTGGAAGAGATCTTTTGAGAAATAAGTCCACCTTTATGAACATCTTTTCTTGTATTAATTCCACAATAATGATAGCACGCAGATAATTCAATTGTTTCTTTTGTCCTACAAAGTATAGCAAAAATCGTATACCATACAGTACTTATACGCACATACGTTAAAAAAGGGAATGTTTATGGAATCACATCGATGCCCATCTGTCGTCCGTTTCTCAAAGCAATTTTTTAATTCACTTCAAACGAAGGAAGGGCTCTTAAATCGTGTATTAATTTTTTTCTTTTTTATGTATTATAGTAATTTTTGATCCAATGGAAGTTATGAACTTTTAAACTTGATTTTATGGGTTGGTTATTTACAAAAGAGTAAATTACTAGCTTAGCGATTTTCTTTTAAATGAAATTTTATTTTTAATATTAAATAATTAAATGAATGTAATTTATTATTTTATTAGTTAGGAGTATTACTTCTATATTTACTAAATAAGAATATGTAAATTTTTATATGTTAATATTTACAAACATAAAATTAAGTCATGTCATAAATAATAGACTTTCTCGAAATTGCATGAATGACTGAATTGTAAACTGTTTTTATTAAGGAAATAAAGAGGCTTTATTATTATTATTGTTATTTACAAAAGAGTAAATGTCCCCACTCTAAGGACGAGAGTTTAACGGAACAGGAAGGGATGGCCGTGTCCCAGAAGTCGGGGTCCTTACATTCTCTCGTTTCCTCAAACCTCATCGTTCTCCTCGCACACATTCGCCGAGTGCGGCCTTTGTAGACCTTTAAATACCATAAGATGTTAATTAGAGAGATATAGGAATATAGGGCTTGAAATAAGAAACTGTATGACAATGATTAGTAGCCTGTTATCGCCGAGTTCCGCCTCGCAATCTTCAAATCCATCAAATGCTTATTATTACCAGTGACGACGCGTTTTCCAGCCCTACAGGGACATGGTGTGAATAAAATCGATTAAAACAAAATGAAACTGTAAAATTTTCTACATAACAAGCAACTTCAAATAAAGGTAAGAAAGGTATTTGGTAGAAAAAGGACGTATGTATTTAGTCACTAAAGCTATTTCTATTATTATTATTTCATATTAGGATTACATTAAGTAGATAATAAAAAAATATGGCAAATCAATTACTTAAAAATGCCCGAATGAGACCCA
The DNA here is from genome assembly GCA_907165235.1 of Zeuzera pyrina. NCBI lineage: Eukaryota > Metazoa > Arthropoda > Insecta > Lepidoptera > Cossidae > Zeuzera > Zeuzera pyrina. The sequence goes on along the minus strand of OU015619.1, from coordinate 3,005,395 downwards.
CGACTCTGATGCTGCCAGCAAACTTATCAGGAGAGGCCAAGAGAGTAAATAAAAAGGAAAGGAAGAAGAATAAGAAGCCTAAGAAACAACCTCACTCACCCACAGCTATGAGAACATCAACCATGGTTACGAAAGGATCCCTACCCACAAAGGTAGAGAAAAAGCGATCGAAGCCTATCGAAAGCCTATCGAAGAAAGATGTACCAACAAAAGAGAAGGTACAAGATATCAAACAAAAAATGTCAGTTTCCCGACTCACCTACCAACCAACACCGCGGCCCCAAGAACATCGGGAACTCTAGAGGCAGCCGAAGTCCTTTAACTATTCGCAGTAATAGTCCAAGAGTTCTACACAGCGTTTATTTCTGTCGGGGATCCTCGCCTAGCACTTATTAATAAATTGACGAACCTAGAATTTGCTTAAATGATCCTTAGAATAGATTACTGGAACCCAGGAAAAGTGAAAGATAAAACAAGCGACTTAAGAATGCTAACCCAAACTCAGAATATTCACATCCTGCTTTTGAGCGAAACAAAACTTTCAATCAAAAAGACCATAAAGATATCAAACTACTATAGGCATGTACCGCAACGACGATGTATCTCCACAGGAAACCCCCTATCGTGATACGGCGGCGCTCATCAGGACATTGTCCACGAGGAATTGAGTAGACCCAGCGACCTGAAATTTATACTTGCCACAGGGGTCAGAATTCAGTGGGGCGTAACGGCCATAGACATATATGCGTACTATAGGCCTACCCACAAGGATTACGATAAGAACGACCTGCGAGTTCTAATGGAAGGCACTAAAATTTACAGTAGTGTTAGACGATTTAAGCGCTAAACATACGTTTTTTTTATCTGCTTGCCCTGGCGTGATCAAAGCCAGAGACATTTATACATCATTTTCTGCATTTTCCCCTCCTGTCATTCTTTTGTAATATCTTATTTCCATGTGTTTGGGTTTTTGAACTTCAATTTTGTAACGTCATTTTTCTATTTTTTGTTGTGTTGGTAACAATTTTATGTAATGGCGAACTCACTTGCAAGTAAACTCACGTCACATTCATGTTTGAATATAGTTTTCACAAAATTTAATAGAAACTTTCATTCCACGTATTAACTATACAAATTTTGGTCCTTCGAGCCGGATATAGTAATCGTTTTTGAAAGTAAACAGTGTAAAACAAGTTTAAAAGAGAAATAAATATAGTGAAAAAAGTTGTGAAGGTGTGGCCGACTTGTCATCGAACTGTCAATGTATCGAAACTTTTCCTTGTTTATCGTTCCTATTGGGCTTTTAGTCAACATTCGGACACTATATTGAGACTATTAGTTTTAATGAGCTTAAGTAATTCTCGTATAATTGTAGTAGGTATTGCGATAAAACTTAAACGGTTTAGAACTATTAATAATGGAACTCATAAAATCGCAAATAGATGTGCATACGACGTCTTTAAGTAAATGTGAAAAAATCTCCCAAAGAAAGAATAACAAAAAGTTATTTCAAAACAAGGTTAGAAGCGTTGGAGACTACTTGGAGTCGCTTTCAACTTCAACACGACAGTATAGTAAAAAGCGATATCCCAAAAACTGAATATTATTACGCAGATAACACTAATGAAGCCGTGGAGGAATTGTATTTTGATTCATAAACGTTTATAAAGGAAAAGTTGATAGAAATTCAAGCCACGTCTCTCGCTGCTACTGCTTCTCAATGCCCCTCGAATGATGAAGTAACCAAGTTGCCACCATAGTAATACCTAAATTTGCAGGTTCTTATGATGAATAGGCCACTTTCCGTGATTTATTTGTCGCACTTGTCGATAGTAACAAAAAATTGAGGGGCCGTTCATAAAATACGTCACGCTAAAATTAGCTTTTTTGACCCCCTCCGTCTTTGTTGTCACGCTGTGTCACACTTTCTGTAACTACCCTAAAAATATTTCGTTACAAAAACTAAGACCATGAACATGATAAATTTCGATTGATAGTACACAAATTTTTGATACTAAAAACTATTCATTTTATTTTTGTAATTAAATTTAAATAAATTAATAAATATCTTTTATAACAAATACATAATATTTCTATTTATCAGAAGTCCAAGGATTCTGTAAATGCTCCGAAATATCTATAATCGGTATTGCACCATCATCTTCTTTTCCATCTTCAAAACTACCATCCACTTCATCGTCATCTATCCATTCTGCATTTTCCGTACCAGCGTTTTCATCTCCTAAAATGTATAACAGCTCTCGAGCTCGCCGAGCTGGGATGCGAGTTGGTTGTATACGCCGAACTACTTCATCTTTTCGTTTCCGTTTTGGATGTAAATTTTTCAAATGTTGCAGTAAGGTTTTATTAGACGTGTGATATAGGCCACATTCTTTACATGTACAAGAAAAGAAGCAAGACTCTCTAAATATCTAATTGAAGCTGTCGCAAACTCTGTGTCAATATGTTTTTTCTTTAAGTCATTTTGGGCACGAATTAATTTCACTGGAACTGTAGATACATGTCTCTTTCCTTCACGAGAACATTAATTTCGTGGTAAAAGTCGTAAGTACGTAGCACTTCTACTCAGTTGAAAACCCAAAGTTTTTAATTGCTCGTGTAACTGATCTAAATTTTTACAGCTTCTTATTGTCTCAGTTCTACGTCGTTTATCAGCAGAACTACCAAAGATGGCAATTTTCATGATAGTTTGCAGTATGTCTGGTTGATCCTCTTCGAAGCTCGGCTGATCTGGATTACTTCTTATTTTCAACTTTTCTGCGACATCTGGACAAATGTCCTCAAGTTTTCTTTTTTTTGTTGCACGGGATTCTTCAATGATCTTTGTTGAGCTAATTGTTTACGCTTGAGAGATTTTTTTTCAGTTTCTATTTTTTCTCTCAATTTTTTTATTTCTTTATCAGGTCCAGATGTTGACAATCCAGAATCTCTTTGTAGAAGTAGTGAATTTAAACTTGATTCCATAACTGAAATTTTTTTTTGCTTTCATCTTGGGCGGGTGTAGCCGTTTTTGAACTGCATATTTGTTCTTCACGAGGTGAAATTTTTTCACTAAAAACTGTTTTTTGTTTTGGAAGATCTTTTTTACTCGTCGACGGTTGAGGACAATCCTTAACTGTATTTAATGGTTAAAAAACAAAGAAATTGATTATAACTATACCGGGTGAATTTTTTCGCATTTTATGCAAACTTACATATATAAATGATCTCAGTCAAAGTCAAAGTCAAATCAATTTATTCAAGTAAACGCAATCATAAGGTATTTTTGAACGTCAAATCTACTTTAGTTCGGTTCAAAGAGAAGAGAAAAGAAAACCTGGACACTGAGAAGAACCGACAAGAAACTCAGTCAGGTATAATTTTTTCAACATCCTTTTACAAAAGGTTTATTAAAATACAATATTTAGAGAGCCATTAATGCATGTGCAGAGAAAATCATTTCCAGACTATTGTTTTATCTTCAACGAAATCGTTTATTTTATAGTATGATTGTCTAATCAATGTACGTTTTATAACTAATCTAAATATATTTTCTGTTAATTGAGTGACTTCTTGAGGAACTTTATTATAAAAACGAACGCAGTTACCCAAAAATGAAACATTTGACTTATGTAATTTAAATTTTGGAACAACCAATTTATCACAACCTCGGGTTTCCATACCACCAATATCGCCTTTTTTTGTAAATCGATCTATATTTTTCCTCGTATACATAATAATTTCAAAGATGTATAAGGACGGCAAGGTCAGTACATCAATGTCTATAAAACGATCTCTTAGTGATTCTCGTGCATTCATACTGTAAATAGCACGTATCGCTCTTTTTTGTAAAATAAAAATCGAGTTAATATGCGCCGCTGATCCCCACAGAAAAAGGCCATAGGACATTAGGCTATGAAAATATGCGAAGTACACCAGCCTAGCCGTATCCGCATCCGTCAATTGCCTAATGCGTCTAATGGCATATATCGCGGAACCGAGCTTACTAGCCAATGCCCCGATATGATCCGCCCATTGCAATTTACTATCTACTGTTAAACCAAGAAAACTGGCAGACCTAACTAATTCTAACTGTTTCCCACCCAATTCTATTTTATCATGGATTCTGGGTACATTAGAAAGGGAAAATTTAATACATTTGGTTTTTTGTGCATTCAGTAGTAAATTATGAACAGCAAACCACCCCAAAACGTCCGCCAGGATCCCGTTCACCCAGGTAATATCTAAGTTCTTTCTGTCCAGTTTAAATAGCAATGAAGTGTCATCAGCAAATAATACTATTTCGCATAAGTTCCTGAGCATAAATGGGAGATCATTAATGTAGACTAGAAACAGAAAAGGTCCCAAAATTGATCCTTGGGGAACGCCCATTCTTAACCTCGAACCAACAGACAAAACCCCATTGATACTCACTTTTTGCTCCCGGCCAGACAAATACGAGACCACGAGATCGAGAGCGTTACCACGAATTCCATAGTATTTAAGTTTGCAAATTAAAATTTCGTGATTAACACAATCAAAAGCCTTGGAAAATATACTTGATTGAACTTCTATTGAAATTCTTCCCTTCACGGAGCGAACGCGAGTACAATACTGGTGAAACGTCTGTGAGTCTCATATTTAATACACATCCAGGTGATTAGGTCGGTGGTCGATTTAGTAATGACATTAATAAAATAGGAGATTAACTAACGACGTAAATAATGTATTCTTTATTTAATATCCCACCCACATTGTTATGGTAATATTTTCTATGGTTACATAAACAATATTGAAAATTTTGGAAAAATTTTCAACGATTTTCAACAAAAAAGGGTCTAATGTCGAAAACGTTAATGAGCTTTGTTTTGTTTTTTATCTTTTCTTTATAATTTCATTTCGTGAATAACATGTATTTACATGAATAACGATTATTATTATTATTAACGAGTATTTACATAATGATCACCATCGTCCGGCCGCTGACAGAATGCCGAATCCGTATCTCGCGTCTGTCAGTTTGTCGTGACTAGTGATGGAGAAAAAAGTAAGACTGTTATATTATCTCTTTAACCGACCCAAGACAAGAGAAACATAAGTTTCAATACTTGTTTGTCTGGCTTCTAATTGCTGAATGTAACTAGCATAAAGAGCATAAAAATGTGAGAGTAACATTCAGAAATATTTAATGTTAAAATCAATAAAAAAAATTTGAGGAAAGAAAATATTATACCACATCACCACAAAAATAAATAGTTCACATAACCTTGTAAAAGCGTAATTTATAACATTTATTGTCAGTTGACGTAATAATGATATAGTGTTTTATGACAATTATTCGTCGACTTGGGCAAATAAACAATACAAATGTTTTTATCGTAAATTCAACGCGCGCCATTTCAAAGTTACGTCGTCCATTCGACCACGGCCTGTTAAGAACGCATTCTCTCAGCGGCCGGACAGTACAAGTATACCGATGGTGGTGATCGCAATAAGTGTAGCGGACGAAAATGAAATTTTCAGGAGAGCCGAAACGCTTTTATCTAACTTAATCGAAACATTTTCACTTGACTGTTTGATAATACAGTTATACAGATCGTATTTCATTACATTGTTGTTGTGAAAGAGTAATAAAACTATTTAAAAATTGCACGGTTCGGAAAAAAGCGGAATCAGTACGTTTTTTAAAAGAAAACAAACCAACCAAGATCCGATACGTCATTGACGAAATAGCTTTAGAACATGGGCACAAAGTTATACGGTTACCGCATTACCATTGTGGATACAATGCAATTGAGTTGGTGTCGGCTCAAATTAATGACGGATATGGCGCAAGACGCAATACAGAACCCCCATTTACCACAACAAAATTGCTAAAATTATTAGAAGAAGCTTGTGAACATATTATTATGACTAAAGGAGACTGGGAAAAGGTTGTGAATGGAACTGTTAAATTAATAAGGGAAGATTATATATATAATAAAATGAACTTGTGTAGGAATGATGTAGGCGACAGTGAAAGTAGCAGTATGGACGAATTTCATTAAATATGGCCTTCTGTGGCACAATTTTTTCTGTCTCTTTCTGTATGAATTTGTTTCTTGTGTGCAAATAAAGTATGTATATTCATTTTCATTCTAATATAATAAGTAAACATTTGTATTTTCGTTTCATTAAAACTTTTTAATCAGCTACTACTCGCAATACTAGTTATAAATCCAAAAACTTATAGTTGCGATTCGCATTTGGTTACATTTTTTTCGACAATAAATTGACATTTCACGTCACTATTGTAATGTGTCATGTGTCGGCCATAATGGCGTGCCGCTACTGTAATAAGTTATTAATAGAAAGACATTTAGAAGTTTTAGAAGTTCAAAAATTGCATAACTCAAGTGGTTAGCGTTTCATGACCCGACGTATCACATTTTATGTTAACGACATAAGGTAACGACGATCGTAATTTGTCTGTAATCATCGTACATTGTTTGATGGTGTTCATAAATGATATTAGTGAGAAGGGAAGTTGAAAAGCTGTCCTATCCTAATCGGCCTGCGATTGAATTTATAAAACGCAGCTTATACAATTACGAAACGATGAACGGACCAAAATACAAATAGAATGTTTTTCAACCGAAAGGTTACGTATTGATTCCTACACGTGCATGTCTGCACGTCCACTGTCCAGTGCTCATGTAGAAGAGTAGTAAAAATCATTGAACTCACAAGAAAGAATAAAAATGAAACGTAAACGGCGAAAAGGTATCATTTGTAGCGAATAGCTATAATTATTATCAAAGTCAATTCATTCGGCATCCAGGGGGCTTTGAATAACATAATATCGCGTAAGGCGCGATCCCTGGTGATGAGCACCCACGTGGGAGTATTGGGTATCTTTTAAGAATAGAACATCCGAAATATTGTAGTGCTAGATACTACTTTGACGACGAAAATTCGACACTTCGAATAAAAGTGTAATAAAAAAGAATTTGAGTAATCTATGTTCTTTTCTAGGGTTTAAACTATCTCTATACCCAATTCGTCGAATCGGTTCCGTAATTTAATCTTGAATACGTAGTGGAAAGATAGACTGATAGACACATTCGCATTTATAATATTATCACGGAAGGCATGTAGGTATATGGATTGCTGATAATATAAGAGCTTCAAGAAAACTAAATGAATTATATTATTTTGGGTGGTAAGACAGAAAACAATTCCTGAAAAGAGTATTCTCACATTTGCCACAAAAATATATCTCTGTTACTCTCTTTTCAATTATGGAGAGGTTCAATTTTCTCACAGGGACATTATAGATAGACGGTAATAGATGTAGAAGTCCCAAGCAGGTTTACATGTTCTCCATTTGTTTTTATCCAAGAACAACGTACACGTAATATGCTAACATCTAAAACGAGAATTACTTTAACCGGGACCACCGAATCGTAAATGTCGCATTCACCAGAATCATGTATAAGACTCAAATGACCAGTATCTAAGCCAATATCACTTTCCCTCCTAATATGAATGGGGTAGGTATTTAGAAAGGCGGTCATGTTTATTTCTTCCCCCACATTTTCTTTATAACTATGAATTAGTTTAGGTTGATTGACGACGCTTTACCTTTTCTGTCTTTGAATCTTTGGTCAATAGTGTCAAAATTTGTGAAAAGACATGGTATCTATCATGTGGTTATCATGCCATTTTGCGCATAATATTTCATTGGTTTCTATCGAAACTGGAACCAGAAAACCCAAGACCTCTCTCTTCTTCACGCCCTGCTCAGTGGAAAAATAATATAAGTGGATAATAACATGAGTAATATAAAATGTAAATCGTAATATTGCGTTAACAGTAAACGACGTAACACTCACGAAATCGTCTTTATATACGTGGACAGCTACTCTCATATAATTAGGTATACGTCAAATGCTGTTAAATTTCGTTGCTTAGATTACATACGAGATCATCTAACGAATAACGGAATCGAATGGACTGTCAACATCATAAAATTTGCTAACAAACGATGACTTCTACTTGTCGTACAGCCTGAACTTGTTATCCAGTATCGAGAACACATTTTCCCAGTGTCAGTAATGTGTAAAACAAATAATTGCAATCTATTTGTATCACATAAATAACAGATCACTCTTTTCAAAGATTATTAGAGTGAGAATTATGGTAAAACATATCCAGTTTAAACTTGTTATGTAACATTCTGTAAAATTATTTTGCAGTCATGAATGTATTTTTTTTGGAAAACGGATTAACCTAAAATTATAAATAAACGTTATTTGAAATATTGCACTTCAAAACGGTGTACATACTGCTAACGTGAACCCTAAAGATTCTCACATTTAATTGCAGCGCGTTACAACTCATACACCCAGTGCTACCGTATGTGCAAATGACACGTCGCAGATATTAAAACGAACATTCCATAAACTACTAGGTAATTAATTACTCTAGGTTTTATACATTTTTCAATAATGTTTTCCTTCATTTCGTTCTTTCAATCCAATATTTGTTTTCAAAAATATGAATTTTCTTAATTTTAATATTCGATATTACTATGTCAAAACAATATTATGTACCTATACAAAGAAAACACAATTGAAATAAGGGACTCGAATCTTCTAATTAGTATAAATATAGTCATTAATTAATATCTTATTGTGATTACTCAACGACGACCATCAGCCTAATCACCTAGGTCGCTATAAAACGTGGATAGCTTGGACAGTGTGTAGTTATTGTTCGTGCGCTAGTCCAGGCAACAGGTTCGATAGGCATTTTTAAACGTAAAAGTCTCGAAGATTACAAAATGCAGAATTGGAATAATCACCAGTCCAGCGCGTATTACGTACCGTGCGGACACTTTGTTCCTGCAACGCCTGCGTGGATTCCGGTCCACGATGGTTCGAATAAGTACCATCAAGACGTCGAATACACAACACCGCCATCAGTGCCGACCGAAACGACGTGGAACTGTAAACTAGAAGAAGCCCTGAGGCCTCTCTCGCTGCCCCCGAAGGATATGTTGGCTCTCGGCTATCCAGTACAAATTTGGGAGGATTCTTACGAAGCGGTCATATTAGTGAATCCACCGTCTCGTTCGAACGAGATTATAACGTTGGATACCCATTATCAAGATTTTTTAAATGTGATGGCCAACAGCAAGCGGAGCACGAAGTCTCAAAAATCTAAAGAAATTCAATCCAACAACTGCGAAGAGTTATTTCACGAATGCGTCAGATGTGGTAAGGATTTTTACATTTCGCCAAGCGGTTACTACGATGCTGAAGATTTCTGCGTGTACCACCCTGGACGCACCGCTCATGGGTATTACGACTGCTGCCGTACACCATTGGAAGCTATCGGATGCCAAAATGGAGAATTTCATGTCTGGAATGGCACACGCGTCGGAGTCAACGGACCGTTAGACGGCTACGTTAGAGCACATCATCCTCGAGGTGGAGTTTTCGCCTTAGACACCGAGATGTGTTATACGACAGACGGATTAGAGTTGGCGAGCGTCGTCGTCGTCGGACTCCAGGGAGAAGTGGTATATAGCCAATTGGTGCGACCGGGCGCACCGGTGTTGGACTACAACACTCGTTTCTCTGGCATCACCGAGGAAGACATGGCGCGCGCCACGAAAACGCTGCGGGACGTACAAGCCGACCTACTTTCCTTCATCGGTTCGGACACGATCCTAGTGGGGCATGCACTGAACAACGACCTGAGGGCATCGAAACTGTTGCACGATTTGGTCATAGATACGAGTGTACTGTATCCGCACAGACTGGGATATCCCTTCAGAAGATCACTGAAGGATATCTGCGCGAAATATCTGGGTCGGAGTGTGCAACAGAGCTGCGACGGACATTCCGCGCTGGAAGACGCTCGGGCGGCAATGGACTTGGTCCTGTTGAAACTGTATGATGAGGAGGTCGACGAGCGATGACGGAGATTTGCTGCGTATGCGCTGATCCGACAGTCAGCGTAATTTTTATTTTATGACTGCAGCTCTGACTGTAAATGTAAATATTTGCTACGAAATTTGTACGTAACTTCTTTGTTAACTTTTTTTTACTTAGTGTATTGTTATTATTGTAATGTTTAGTTGTAATGCAATCAATGTTCTACTGTGATGACTTAATGACAAAATAAATGCAATTTTTTCTATTCTACTTTAAGTTTATTTTTTAATTGACCGACTACGAAAAAGAAGGAGGTTTCCTTATAACTCTTTCTTATTGACGGATTTTAATTATTCTTTCTCCATTGCGTTCGGTGTAGCTTCAAGAAAATTCCATTTCAATCTCATTAGTGTTGCATTTTTACAGCCGTCTATTCATTTTGTTTATATATTCCGTCTCAGACAATTTAAAACATTTGGTCGTAGACCTATCTCAGATATTTGTTTAGGCCAAGGCCACTCAGAAGGGAAAAAATAAAAAGTACAAATAATAATGTTAATTTTATTTATTTAGCGGTCCCCCGACGCGATGACGCTTGAAGCACAAAATATTACAAACGAATTATTTAAATATTAACGTTAAAGGACCCGGGCCGGAAATTGTATTTTTTACATTATATAGGTTTTTTGTGTAGGGGGGTTTATAAATTTCAAATTTAATTATTATTTTTAAAATTTTAAAGTTAATTACAAAAGAAGCTATAGCTATAATATGTCTTCGGGCTTATATTATCGTACTTAATTGTTTGACACGGTTTATTGGCAAGGTAGCCTACCCGGTAACGCAGGGGAGCATAGTGTTTTTATTAATTCTATTTTTGTGTCTCATTCATTGTGTTTTCTATTTGCTTGTGATTAGTAATAGTCGTGTATTAGAGTTTAGTTTTGTTTTGTATAAGAGTGTACAGTTGTGAGCGTTTTTCAGGGTATATTTAGACACCACATCAAATAGCGTGTTTTGGTGTTTACGTAATCCCGTATAAATCCCGTTGTGTTCAGTTACTCTTCGTTTTTTTTTTTTAATTTTCTTATTAACTAAAGTGGTGGATATCCTGACTGCAACATCAGATCAATAGTTCCATAATCTTGCATAGTTATGTAGCATACATACATGGGTGTTTCAAATTTTAGGTCACACATATGTTTGAAACTAAAGTAAATACCCATTATGAGTCTAAGATCCCTACCGCAGCTAACGAAAGAGCCGATAACCTTGAAACGGCTGAAGCTATATCGATAAAACATGTCTAAGAACCACCGCTAGGTGCCACAGACAGATACACAGACGGACGCACACACAAATAGCGGTCAACCTTATAACACCCCTCTTTTTTGCGTCGGGGGTTAAAAACAGAGATTTACCTACATTTTTCGTAGTAATGGGACCGGTTTATATTTCTAAATTTTCTGTACAGGTTAATTCAAAAACACTTTCTTCAAAATGCCAGTTGGAAGTTTTAGAATTAATTATACTTTTCGAACTGTAAATGTTTTTTCGTATTTTTCGTTAGCCAGCACGCGCACGTATGCACACGGCAGAAGGTATATTCTAGAATATATTATTGTTCATCAATGCGTAGTCTCAAGAAGAATCCTGAACGCAGCAAGGCAGACAATGAACGTCGCCCGAGATAAAAAAAATCACAATCGAGTGGATACACTCTACTTTTCATTCCACCACTCTACGTGAAAAATAAATAAGAGATAATGTTAGAAAGGTACGAATTATGAATATTTTACTAACAACGTGTGGTTTTGTGGTTTTTGTACTTTTCCGTACGATGACATTCTCATATAGGTAGGTAATTTCAAGTGTACTCGTATTTCCCGAGGTTAAATTTGGTAAATTAGCTGCGTCTGATTTATGATTTTCAGATGTTAATTTCATAATACGACGTATTTGGATGTGGCAATTAAATATTAAAAACTTTTCAAAAGCGCCAGAAATCAGATCAGGTGGAATAATGACTAGAAGATAATACATCGATTTCGAAAAAAATGATAAGGAACAAAAGACAGAATGGCGTGGCGGACAGGTCAAAATTGTAAGGGTTCCCGTTTTTAGCCACAACATGACCATGGAACCGTAAAAACATTTAGGAATGAGAGATAGGAAAGTTATACCAAAAAAAGTTTCATTTGATGTTTGAAATTCAATGTGATTAATTTTATTCAAATGAACACGAGTTTTACAATGTGTTTTTGAACTCAGAGTTACCACCGGCAACAAACTCAGTCCGTTAAATTATTACATTAACATAATATTGAATACCAAAGAATACAGTGAACAACACAGCAGATTATAAAATTACAGTTATTAAAATGTACAAAGTAAGTATCTACTATGTAAATTAATGAAGTTAACAATTTTCAAAACTACAGTCAAATAAAATGTGCACAGTCTTCGTTTAGGTATAAAATACTGGAACACAAAATCGCCGTTAATCGCCGTTAAACTTTTAACAACACCAAGTCCAAAGCCGCTCGAGCGTCTTCTAACGTCGAATGCCCGTCGTCTCGCTGCTGCACGTTCCGACAGAGAACTTCCGCACAGATGTCTTTCAATGACCTTCTGAACGGATATCCTCGTCTGTGCGGATACAACACGCTGGTGTCGATGATGAGGCCGTGCAACATTTTCAACGCTCTCAAGTCGTTATTCAGGGCATGCCCCACTAGAATGGTGTCAAAGCCGATAATAGAAAGTATGTCGCTTTGTACGTCTTCTAAAGTCTTCGTAGCGTGCGCTAAGTGCTCCTTGGTGATGCCCGAAAAACGTGTATTGTAGTCCAACACCGGCGCGCTCGGTTTTACCAACGCCCTGTACACCACTTCTCCTTGGAGACCGACGATTACGACACACACCAACTCCAATCCCATCGTCGTGTAACACATTTCCACGTCCAAGGCGAAAACTCCTCCTCGAGGATATCGAGTTCTAACATATCCATCTAGTGGACCGTTGACACCGGTTCGTGTGCCATTCCAAACGTGATAGTCCCCAGTGTGGCATCCTTCAGTTTCCAAACGAGACCGACAACAGTCATTGTATCCGTGTGCAGTGCGTCCAGGGTGATACACGCAGGGTTCATCGGCGACGTACCGACCGCTTCGTGTAATGCGAAAATTTTTCCCACATCTGACGCACACGTGAATGACCTTCCTGTTCTTGACTCGTGCCGCCATTGACTTTCGACTCCTCGAATTCCCCTCGGTATCAACTACGATGCGTTCCAAATTCTTATAATAATCGGTCAACGCGTTAGGCTCGTTCGATTGAGATGGCGGATTAACAAGTACAACCGCTTGGCCAGAGTTCTCGCCGACTTCCACAGGATATCCGAGAGCAAACATGTCTTCTCGGCGCAGCAATAATCGACTGATAGCCTCCTTGAATTCGTAATCTGTAACTGTTTGAGGCGGCACTATTGGAGGTATCGTGAAATTGATGTCTTCGTGGTATGTAGTCGCCGGTGTCGAAATCTGCACGGGAATTGACGTCGGTATCCACACAGGAGTTAGAGCCATCGAATGACCGTACGAAGAGTAATATGGGCACGAATACGCACACGGCTGGTAATAATTGAGACTCTGCATTCTGGAAACTTTAATAGACTTTAATTGTGATTGAACTTCTATTGAAATTCTTCCCTTCACGGAGCGAACGCGAGTACAATACTGGTGAAACGTCTGTGAGTCTCATATATAATACACATCCAGGTGATTAGGTCGGTGGTCGATTTAGTAATGACATTAATAAAATAGGAGATTAACTAACGACGTAAATAATGTATTCTTTATTTAATATCCCACCCACATTGTTATGGTAATATTTTCTATGGTTACATAAACAATATTGAAAATTTTGGAAAAATTTTCAACGATTTTCAACAAAAAAGGGTCTAATGTCGAAAACGTTAATGAGCTTTGTTTTGTTTTTTATCTTTTCTTTATAATTTCATTTCGTGAATAACATGTATTTACATGAATAACGATTATTATTATTATTAACGAGTATTTACATAATGATCACCATCGTCCGGCCGCTGACAGAATGCCGAATCCGTATCTCGCGTCTGTCAGTTGGTCGTGACTAGTGATGGGGAAAAAAGTAAGACTGTTATATTATCTCTTTAACCGACCCAAGACAAGAGAAACATAAGTTTCGATACTTGTTTGTCTGGCTTCTAATTGCTGAATGTAACTAGCATAAAGAGCATAAAAATGTGAGAGTAACATTCAGAAATATTTAATGTTAAAATCAATAAAAAAAATGTGAAAAGAAAATATTATACCACATCACCACAAAAATAAATAGTTCACATAACCTTGTAAAAGCGTAATTTATAACATTTATTGTCAGTTGACGTAATAATGATATAGTGTTTTATGACAATTATTCGTCGACTTGGGCAAATAAACAATACAAATGTTTTTATCGTAAATTCAACGCGCGCCATTTCAAAGTTACGTCGTCCATTCGACCACGGCCTGTTAAGAACGCATTCTCTCAGCGGCCGGACTGTACAAGTATACCGATGGTGGTGATCGCAATAAGTGTAGCGGACGAAAATGAAACTTTCAGGAGAGCCGAAACGCTTTTATCTAAATTAATCGAAACATTTTTTTTAAACGGTAATTTATTATGTTCACGCTTTTTGTCACAGCTTTTCACTTGACTTGTTTCCGTTTCACTTGACCGTTTGATAATACAGTTATACAGATCGTATTTCATTAAATTGTTGTTATGAAAGAGTAATAAAACTATTTAAAAATTGCACGGTTCGGAAAAAAGCGGAATCAGTACGTTTTTTAAAAGAAAACAAACCAACCAAGATCCGATACGTCATTGACGAAATAGCTTTAGAACATGGGCACAAAGTTATACGGTTACCGCATTACCATTGTGGATACAATGCAATTGAATTGGTGTCGGCTAAAATTAATGACGGATATGGCGCAAGACGCAATACAGAACCCCCATTTACCACAACAAAATTGCTAAAATTATTAGAAGAAGCTTGTGAACATATTATTATGACTAAAGGAGACTGGGAAAAGGTTGTGAATGGAACTGTTAAATTAATAAGTGAACTTGTAATTAATGTAGGCGACAGTGAAAGTACGGACGTAAGAAGTAAGTATGGACGAATTTCATTAAATATGGCCTTCTGTGGCACAATTTTTTCTGTCTCTTTCTGCATGAATTTGTTTCTTGTGTGCAAATAGAGTGTGTATATTCATTTTCATTCCAATATAATAAGTAAACATTTGTATTTTCGTTCCATTAAAACTTTTTAATCAGCTACCTACTACTTTCAATACTAGTTATAAATCCAAGAACTTATAGTTGCGACTCGCATTTGGTTGCATTTTTTTCGATAATAAATTGACATTTCACGTCACTATTGTAATGTGTCATGTGTCGGCCATCATGGCGTGCCGCTACTGTAATAAATTATTAATAGAAAGACATTTAGAAGTTTTAGAAGTTAAAAAATTGCATAACTCAAGTGGTTAGCGTTTCATGATCCGACGTATCACATTTTATGTTAACGACATAAGGTAACGACGATCGTAATTTGTCTGTAATCATCGTACATTGTTTGATGGTGTTCATAAATGAAATGATATTAGTGAGAAGGGAAGTTGAAAAGCTGTCCTATCCTAATCGGCCTGCGATTGAATTTATAAAACGCAGCTTATAAAATTACGAAACGATGAACGGACCAAAATACAAATAGAATGTTTTTCAACCGAAAGGTTACGTATTGATTCCTACACGTGCATGTCTGCACGTCCACTGTCCAGTGCTCATGTAGAAGAGTAGTAAAAATCATTGAACTCACAAGAAAGAATAAAAATGAAACGTAAACGGCGAAAAGGTATCATTTGTAGCGAATAGCTATAATTATTATCAAAGTCAATTCATTCAGCATCCAGGGGGCTTTGAATAACATAATATCGCGTAAGGCGCGATCCCTGGTGATGAGCACCCACGTGAGAGTATTGGGTATCTTTTAAGAATAGAACATCCGAAATATTGTAGTGCTAGATACTACTTTGACGACGAAAATTCGACACTTGTACTACAGCTGTATATTCAGAGAAAGACATACGCGAATCAAAAATACTCAATCAAACGCTGCATCGAATAAAATTTACAAAAATACATTAAAATACAAAATTTAATTAAAGTTAAAATATATGATCAAATTTAGCCGGTTAGATCGGTTTAGCCGGTGACGGCCCTGCACAGATATCGCGCGTCATGGCTATAATTTCTTGTATTTTATTCTTCAACAGCCACAACGTTAGAGGCTGGTTCCGATACGTTTTTAATTACATAAGAAACATTAAAGATACATAGTAAGTAGTACATAAAGATGGAATTGTAAGATCGTTCGATTTGCTCAAACTTCTTTTCAACCCGATACTTCCCAACCATTGAAATATTGGGATTATCGAGCTCATAGGTACTATCAAATCTGGTTATTAACACGACAAGAATAGTAAAAGTGTAATAAAAAAGAATTTGAGTAATCTATGTTCTTTTCTAGGGTTTAAACTATCTCTATACCCAATTCGTCGAATCGGTTCCGTAATTTAATCTTGAATACGTAGTGGAAAGATAGACTGATAGACACATTCGCATTTATAATATTATCACGGAAGGCATGTAGGTATATGGATTGCTGATAATATAAGAGCTTCAAGAAAACTAAATGAATTATATTATTTTGGGTGGTAAGACAGAAAACAATTCCTGAAAAGAGTATTCTCACATTTGCCACAAAAATATATCTCTGTTACTCTCTTTTCAATTATGGAGAGGTTCAATTTTCTCACAGGGACATTATAGATAGACGGTAATAGATGTAGAAGTCCCAAGCAGGTTTACATGTTCTCCATTTGTTTTTATCCAAGAACAACGTACACGTAATATGCTAACATCTAAAACGAGAATTACTTTAACCGGGACCACCGAATCGTAAATGTCGCATTCACCAGAATCATGTATAAGACTCAAATGACCAGTATCTAAGCCAATATCACTTTCCCTCCTAATATGAATGGGGTAGGTATTTAGAAAGGCGGTCATGTTTATTTCTTCCCCCACATTTTCTTTATAACTATGAATTAGTTTAGGTTGATTGACGACGCTTTACCTTTTCTGTCTTTGAATCTTTGGTCAATAGTGACAAAATTTGTGAAAAGACATGGTATCTATCATGTTGTTATCATGCCATTTTGCGCATAATATTTCATTGGTTTCTATCGAAACTGGAACCAGAAAACCCAAGACCTCTCTCTTCTTCACGCCCTGTTCAGTGGAAAAATAATATAAGTGGATAATAACATGAGTAATATAAAATGTAAATCGTAATATTGCGTTAACAATAAACGACGTAACACTCACGAAATCGTCTTTATATACGTGGACAGCTACTCTCATATAATTAGCTATACGTCAAGTGCTGTTAAATTTCGTTGCTTAGATTACATACGAGATCATCTAACGAATAACGGAATCGAATGGACTGTCAACAACATAAAATTTGCTAACAAACGATGACTTCTACTTGTCGTACAGCCCGAACTTGTTATCCAGTATCGAGAACACATTTTCCCAGTGTCAGTAATGTGTAAAACAAATAATTGCAATCTATTTGTATCACATAAATAACAGATCACTCTTTTTAAAGATTATTTGAGTAATTTTAACTCAGTTTAACTTATTTAAATTGTGTTCAAATTTTAAGAAACAAACAAATTATAATTCTCTGAAAATTATGGTGAAACATATCCAGTTTAAACTTGTTGTGTAACATTCTGTAAAATTATTTTGCAGTTATAAATGTATTTTTTTGGAAAACGGATTAACCTAAAATTATAAATAAACGTTATTTGAAATATTGCACTTCAAAACGGTGTACATACTGCTAACGTGAACCCTAAAGATTCTCAGATTTAATTGCAGCGCGTTACAACTCATACACCCAGCGCTACCGTATGTGCAAATGACACGTCGCAGATATTAAAACGAACATTCCATAAACTACTAGGCAATTAATTACTCTAGGTTTTATACATTTTTCAATAATGTTTTCCTTCATTTCGTTCTTTCAATCCAATATTTGTTTTCAAAAATATGAATTTCCTTAATTTTAATATTCGATATTACTATGTCAAAACAATATTATGTACCTATACAAAGAAAACACAATTGAAATAAGGGACTCGAATCTTCTAATTAGTATAAATATAGTCATTAATTAATATCTTATTGTAATTACCCAAACGACGACCATCAGCCTAATCACCTAGGTCGCTATAAAACGTGGATAGCTTAGACAGTGTGTAGTTATTGTTCGTGCGCTAGTCCAGGCAACAGGTTCGATAGGCATTTTTAAACGTAAAAGTCTCGAAGATTACAAAATGCAGAATTGGAATAATCACCAGTCCAGCGCGTATTACGTACCGTGCGGACACTTTGTTCCTGCAACGCCTGCGTGGATTCCGGTCCACGATGGTTCGAATAAGTACCATCAAGACGTCGAATACACAACACCGCCATCAGTGCCGACCGAAACGACGTGGAACTGTAAAGTAGAAGAAGCCCTGAGGCCTCTCTCGCTGCCCCCGAAGGATATGTTGGCTCTCGGCTATCCAGTACAAATTTGGGAGGATTCTTACGAAGCGGTCATATTAGTGAATCCACCGTCTCGTTCGAACGAGATTATAACGTTGGACACCCATTATCAAGATTTTTTAAATGTGATGGCCAACAGCAAGCGGAGCACGAAATCTCAAAAATCTAAAGAAATTCAATCCAACAACTGCGAAGAGTTATTTCACGAATGCGTCAGATGTGGTAAGGATTTTTACATTTCGCCAAGCGGTTACTACGATGCTGAAGATTTCTGCGTGTACCACCCTGGACGCACCGCTCATGGGTATTACGACTGCTGCCGTACACCATTGGAAGCTATCGGATGCCAAACTGGAGAATTCCATGTCTGGAATGGCACACGCGTCGGAGTCAACGGACCGTTAGACGGCTACGTTAGAGCGCATCATCCTCGAGGTGGAGTTTTCGCCTTAGACACCGAGATGTGTTATACGACAGACGGATTAGAGTTGGCGAGCGTCGTCGTCGTCGGACTCCAGGGAGAAGTGGTATATAGCCAATTGGTGCGACCGGGCGCACCGGTGTTGGACTACAACACTCGTTTCTCTGGCATCACCGAGGAAGACATGGCGCGCGCCACGAAATCGCTGCGGGACGTACAAGCCGACCTACTTTCCTTCATCGGTTCGGACACGATCCTAGTGGGGCATGCACTGAACAACGACCTGAGGGCATCGAAACTGTTGCACGATTTGGTCATAGATACGAGTGTACTGTATCCGCACAGACTGGGATATCCCTTCAGAAGATCACTGAAGGATATCTGCGCGAAATATCTGGGTCGGAGTGTGCAACAGAGCTGCGACGGACATTCCGCGCTGGAAGACGCTCGAGCGGCAATGGACTTGGTCCTGTTGAAACTGTATGATGAGGGGGTCGACGAGCGATGACGGAGATTTGCTGCGTATGCGCTGATTCGACAGTCAGCGTATATTTTATATTATGACTGCAGCTCTGACTGTAAATGTAAATATTTGCTATGAAATTTGTACGTAACTTCTTTGTTAACTTTTTTTTACTTAGTGTATTGTTATTATTGTAATGTAAGTTAGTTGTAATGCAATGTTATAATGTGATGACTTAATGACAAAATAAATGCAATTTTTTCTATTCTACATTAAGTTTATTTTTTAATTGACCGACTACGAAAAAGAAGGAGGTTTCTTTTAACTTTTTCTTATTGGCGGATTTTAATTATTCTTTCTCCATTGCGTTCGGAGTGGCTTCAAGAAAATTCCATTTCAATCTCATTAGTGTTGCATTTTTAATTACAAATAATAATGTTAATTTTATTTATTTAGCGGTCCCCCGCTAAATAATAATAATTATTTAAATATTAACGTTAAAGGACCAGGCCCGGAAATTGTATTTTTTACATTATATAGGTTTTTTTGTGTAGGGGGTTTTTTAAATTTTAAATTAAATTATTATTTTTAAAATTTCAAACTTATTTACAAAAGAAGCTATAGCTATAATATGTCTTCGGGCTTATATTATCGTGCTTAATTGTTTGACACGGTTTATTGGCAAGGTAGCCTACCCGGTAACGCAGGGGAGCATAGTGTTTTTATTAATTCTATTTTTGTGTCTCATTCATTATGTTTTCTATTTGCTTGTGATTAGTAATAGTCGTGTATTAGAGTTTAGTTTTGTTTTGTATAAGAGTGTACAGTTGTGAGCGTTTTTCAGGGTATATTTAGACACCACATCAAATAGCGTGTTTTGGCGTTTACGTAATCCCGTATAAATCCCGTTGTGTTCAGTTACTCTTCGTTTTTTTTTTTAATTTTCTTATTAACTAATGTGCTGGATATCCTGACTCATCAGCATCAGGTCAATGATTCCATAATCTTGCATAGTTATATATGGGTAATACATGGGTGTTTCAAATTTTAAGTCACACATATGTTTGAAACTAAAGTGAGTCTAAGATCCCTACCGCAGCTAACGAAAGAGCCGATAACCTTGAAACGGCTGAAGCAATTTCGATAAAACATGTCTAAGAACCACCGCCAGAAAACCTGCTTTCAAATAAAAAAAACCGCATCCAAATCGGTTCACTCGTTTTAGAGCTACGGTGCCACAGACAGATACACAGACAGACACACACACACACATAGCGGTCAAACTTATAACACCCCTCTTTTTTGCGTCGGGGGTTAAAAATAGAGATTTACCTACATTTTTCGTAGCAATGGGACCGTCGCGTCGCCCGAGATAAAAAAAAATCACAATAGAGTGGTTACACTCAACTTTTCATTCCACCACTCTACGTGAAAAATAAATAAGAGATAATGTTAGAAAGGTACGAATTATGAATATTTTACTAACAACGTGTGGTTCCTTTTGTACTTTTCCGTACGATGACATTCTCGTATACGTAATTTCAAGTGTATTTCCCGAGGTTAAATTTGGTAAATTCGCTGCGTCTGATTTATTATTTTCAGATGTTAACTTCATGATACGACGTATTTGAATTTGACAATTAAATATTTAAAAGTTTTCAAAAGCTCCAGATATCAGATCGGGTGGACTAATGACCAGAAGATATTAAATCAATTTCGAAAAAATGATAAGGAACAAAAGACAGACAGGCGGACAGGTCGAAATTGTAAGGGTTCCCGTTTTTAGCCACAACATGACCACGGAACCGTAAAAACATTTAGGAATGAGAGATAGGAAAGTTATACCAAAAAAAGTTTCATTTGATGTTTGAAATTCAATGTGATTAATTTTATTTATTTTAACTCAGAGTTACCACCGGCAACAAACTCAGTCCGTTAAATTATTACATTAACATAATATTGAATACTAAAGAATACAGTAAATAACACAGCAGATTATAAAATTACAATTGTTAAAATGTACAAAGTAAGTATCTGCTCTAAGAGATAAAATTAAATTTAAATTTAAATTTAAAAATTTTCAAAACTACAGTCAAATAAAATGTGCAGTCTTCGTTTAGGTATAAAATACTGGAACACAAAAATATTACACGCCGTAGTACGTGTTACGGCCGTCTAATCACTGTAAGGGAACCGGCCGTTGATCGCCGTTAATCGCCGTTAAACTTTTAACAACACCAAGTCCAAAGCCGCTCGAGCGTCTTCTAACGTCGAATGCCCGTCGTCTCGCTGCTGCACGTTCCGACAGAGAACTTCCGCACAGATGTCTTTCAATGACCTTCTGAACGGATATCCTCGTCTGTGCGGATACAACACGCTGGTGTCGATGATGAGGCCGTGCAACATTTTCAACGCTCTCAAGTCGTTATTCAGGGCATGCCCCACTAGAATGGTGTCAAAGCCGATAATAGAAAGTATGTCGCTTTGTACGTCTTCTAAAGTCTTCGTAGCGTGCGCTAAGTGCTCCTTGGTGATGCCCGAAAAACGTGTATTGTAGTCCAACACCGGCGCGCTCGGTTTTACCAACGCCCTGTACACCACTTCTCCTTGGAGACCGACGATTACGACACACACCAACTCCAATCCCATCGTCGTGTAACACATTTCCACGTCCAAGGCGAAAACTCCTCCTCGAGGATATCGAGTTCTAACATACCCATCTAGTGGACCGTTGACACCGGTTTGTGTGCCATTCCAAACGTGATTGTCCCCAGTGTGGCATCCTTCAGTTTCCAAACGAGACCGACAACAGTCATTGTATCCGTGTGCAGTGCGTCCAGGGTGATACACGCAGGGTTCATCGGCGACGTACCGACCGCTTCGTGTAATGCGAAAATTTTTCCCACGTCTGACGCACACGTGAATGACCTTCCTGTTCTTGACTCGTGCCGCCATTGACTTTCGACTCCTCGAATTCCCCTCGGTATCAACTACGATGCGTTCCAAATTCTTATAATAATCGGTCAACGCGTTAGGCTCGTTCGATTGAGATGGCGGATTAACAAGTACAACCGCTTGGCCAGAGTTCTCGCCGACTTCCACAGGATATCCGAGAGCAAACATGTCTTCTCGGCGCAGCAATAATCGACTGATAGCCTCCTTGAATTCGTAATCTGTAACTGTTTGAGGCGGCACTATTGGAGGTATCGTGAAATTGATGTCTTCGTGGTATGTAGTCGCCGGTGTCGAAATCTGCACGGGAATTGACGTCGGTATCCACACAGGAGTTAGAGCCATCGAATGACCGTACGGAGAGTAATATGGGCACGAATACGCACACGGCTGGTAATAATTGAGACTCTGCATTCTGGAAACTTTAATAGACTTTAATTGTGATTGAACCTCTATTGAACTTCTTCTCTTCCCATACATATTTAATACACATCCAGGTGATTAGGTCGGTGGTCGATTTAGTAATGACATTAATAAAATAGGAGATTAACTAACGACGTAAATAATGTATTCTTTGTTTAATCTCCCACCCACATTGTTATGATAATATTTTCTATGGTTACATAAACAATATTGAAAATTTTGGAAAGATTTACAACGATTTTCAACAAAAAAGGGTCTAATGTCGAAAACGTTAATGCGCTTTGTTTTGTTTTCTATCTTTTCTTCGTGATTCTCTACAGTCTTCAAGCCAAAAGCAACGTTGTTCATAAAAGTGTCAGATATCAGTTCATTATACAAAAGACGACGTACGTAGAGGTACCTACGTTTGTAAGCCGATGAGCCTGCCGTTGCAAACGACATCCGTTCATTAATTAAATTACCAGACGTGCTTCTAAAATCTATAACCTAAAAATTACACGTACTACGTGGAAATTATTCGTAGATAAATTCATACTCGCACTCCACAAAATTGCACTAACTCGGTGACTCAAAACTAGGCACTAGGGTCCTACATTACTGTGGTATTAGGTACTTTAGGTACGTTACTCGAAGACGAGAATGTCTATTTCTTAAATTTACGACGTTCCAAACATTAACAAAAGTCTAATATTATTTATCTTTCGTGAGAGACATACCTACGTTTGGCTTACTGAGGAAATGAAGGACTTTGAATTCATTACAGTCACCAAAGGCACGATATTTGGTATTTCTTTCACGATTCAAGTTAATATCTCAAATCATAGTGTATGACGTTATTCATTCGGGTGAAATTGCTTAGGTACATGGAAAACATTCAATCATAATATTATCATGCCTACAATCATAAATTATTTACCTACATAGGAAGTAGTTTTTTTTTATAGATAATATAATTTCATTTCGTGAATAACATGTATTTACATGAATAACGATATTTCTTTCGCCAGTGATGGATTCTTAGTGATTAAGTAAATAATATTGTTAATAGATGTGTCGCATTAGGTAACACATCACGATTAGCGCACCGTGACTCAGCCGAGATCTTTAATATTATCTTAATATTTGAGCTGTGTACAAACATTCGAGAACGTTTAGTTGGTATTTACATAATGATCACCATCGTCCGGCCGCTGTCAGTTGGTCGTGACTAGTGATGGGGAAAAAAGTAAGACTGTTATATTATCTCTTTAACCGACCCAAGACAAGAGTAACATAAGTTTCGATACTTGTTTGTCTGGCTTCTAATTGCTGAATGTAACTAGCATAAAGAGCATAAAAATGTGAGAGTAACATTCAGAAATATTTAATGTTAAAATCAATAAAAAAAATTTGAGGAAAGAAAATATTATACCACATCACCACAAAAATAAATAGTTCACATAACCTTGTAAAAGCGTAATTTATAACATTTATTGTCAGTTGACGTAATAATGATATAGTGTTTTATGACAATTATTCGTCGACTTGGGCAAATAAACAATACAAATGTTTTTATCGTAAATTCAACGCGCGCCATTTCAAAGTTACGTCGTCCATTCGACCATGGCCTGTTAAGAACGCATTCTCTCAGCGGCCGGACAGTACAAGTATACCGATGGTGGTGATCGCAATAAGTGTAGCGGACGAAAATGAAATTTTCAGGAGAGCCGAAACGCTTTTATCTAACTTAATCGAAACATTTTCACTTGACTGTTTGATAATACAGTTATACAGATCGTATTTCATTACATTGTTGTTGTGAAAGAGTAATAAAACTATTTAAAAATTGCACGGTTCGGAAAAAAGCGGAATCAGTACGTTTTTTAAAAGAAAACAAACCAACCAAGATCCGATACGTCATTGACGAAATAGCTTTAGAACATGGGCACAAAGTTATACGGTTACCGCATTACCATTGTGGATACAATGCAATTGAGTTGGTGTCGGCTCAAATTAATGACGGATATGGCGCAAGACGCAATACAGAACCCCCATTTACCACAACAAAATTGCTAAAATTATTAGAAGAAGCTTGTGAACATATTATTATGACTAAAGGAGACTGGGAAAAGGTTGTGAATGGAACTGTTAAATTAATAAGGGACGATTATATATATATATAATAAAATGAACTTGTAATTAATGTAGGCAACAGTGAAAGTAGCAGTATGGACGAATTTCATTAAATATGGCCTTCTGTGGCACAATTTTTTCTGTCTCTTTCTGCATGAATTTGTTTCTTGTGTGCAAATAGAGTGTGTATATTCATTTTCATTCCAATATAATAAGTAAACATTTGTATTTTCGTTCCATTAAAACTTTTTAATCAGCTACCTACTACTTTCAATACTAGTTATAAATCCAAAAACTTATAGTTGCGACTCGCATTTGGTTGCATTTTTTTCGATAATAAATTGACATTTCACGTCACTATTGTAATGTGTCATGTGTCGGCCATCATGGCGTGCCGCTACTGTAATAAGTTATTAATAGAAAGACATTTAGAAGTTTTAGAAGTTCAAAAATTGCATAACTCAAGTGGTTAGCGTTTCATGACCCGACGTATCACATTTTATGTTAACGACATAAGGTAACGACGATCGTAATTTGTCTGTAATCATCGTACATTGTTTGATGGTGTTCATAAATGATATTAGTGAGAAGGGAAGTTGAAAAGCTGTCCTATCCTAATCGGCCTGCGATTGAATTTATAAAACGCAGCTTATACAATTACGAAACGATGAACGGACCAAAATACAAATAGAATGTTTTTCAACCGAAAGGTTACGTATTGATTCCTACACGTGCATGTCTGCACGTCCACTGTCCAGTGCTCATGTAGAAGAGTAGTAAAAATCATTGAACTCACAAGAAAGAATAAAAATGAAACGTAAACGGCGAAAAGGTATCATTTGTAGCGAATAGCTATAATTATTATCAAAGTCAATTCATTCGGCATCCAGGGGGCTTTGAATAACATAATATCGCGTAAGGCGCGATCCCTGGTGATGAGCACCCACGTGGGAGTATTGGGTATCTTTTAAGAATAGAACATCCGAAATATTGTAGTGCTAGATACTACTTTGACGACGAAAATTCGACACTTCGAATAAAAGTGTAATAAAAAAGAATTTGAGTAATCTATGTTCTTTTCTAGGGTTTAAACTATCTCTATACCCAATTCGTCGAATCGGTTCCGTAATTTAATCTTGAATACGTAGTGGAAAGATAGACTGATAGACACATTCGCATTTATAATATTATCACGGAAGGCATGTAGGTATATGGATTGCTGATAATATAAGAGCTTCAAGAAAACTAAATGAATTATATTATTTTGGGTGGTAAGACAGAAAACAATTCCTGAAAAGAGTATTCTCACATTTGCCACAAAAATATATCTCTGTTACTCTCTTTTCAATTATGGAGAGGTTCAATTTTCTCACAGGGACATTATAGATAGACGGTAATAGATGTAGAAGTCCCAAGCAGGTTTACATGTTCTCCATTTGTTTTTATCCAAGAACAACGTACACGTAATATGCTAACATCTAAAACGAGAATTACTTTAACCGGGACCACCGAATCGTAAATGTCGCATTCACCAGAATCATGTCTAAGACTCAAATGACCAGTATCTAAGCCAATATCACTTTCCCTCCTAATATGAATGGGGTAGGTATTTAGAAAGGCGGTCATGTTTATTTCTTCCCCCACATTTTCTTTATAACTATGAATTAGTTTAGGTTGATTGACGACGCTTTACCTTTTCTGTCTTTGAATCTTTGGTCAATAGTGTCAAAATTTGTGAAAAGACATGGTATCTATCATGTGGTTATCATGCCATTTTGCGCATAATATTTCATTGGTTTCTATCGAAACTGGAACCAGAAAACCCAAGACCTCTCTCTTCTTCACGCCCTGCTCAGTGGAAAAATAATATAAGTGGATAATAACATGAGTAATATAAAATGTAAATCGTAATATTGCGTTAACAGTAAACGACGTAACACTCACGAAATCGTCTTTATATACGTGGACAGCTACTCTCATATAATTAGGTATACGTCAAATGCTGTTAAATTTCGTTGCTTAGATTACATACGAGATCATCTAACGAATAACGGAATCGAATGGACTGTCAACATCATAAAATTTGCTAACAAACGATGACTTCTACTTGTCGTACAGCCTGAACTTGTTATCCAGTATCGAGAACACATTTTCCCAGTGTCAGTAATGTGTAAAACAAATAATTGCAATCTATTTGTATCACATAAATAACAGATCACTCTTTTCAAAGATTATTAGAGTGAGAATTATGGTAAAACATATCCAGTTTAAACTTGTTATGTAACATTCTGTAAAATTATTTTGCAGTCATGAATGTATTTTTTTTGGAAAACGGATTAACCTAAAATTATAAATAAACGTTATTTGAAATATTGCACTTCAAAACGGTGTACATACTGCTAACGTGAACCCTAAAGATTCTCACATTTAATTGCAGCGCGTTACAACTCATACACCCAGTGCTACCGTATGTGCAAATGACACGTCGCAGATATTAAAACGAACATTCCATAAACTACTAGGTAATTAATTACTCTAGGTTTTATACATTTTTCAATAATGTTTTCCTTCATTTCGTTCTTTCAATCCAATATTTGTTTTCAAAAATATGAATTTTCTTAATTTTAATATTCGATATTACTATGTCAAAACAATATTATGTACCTATACAAAGAAAACACAATTGAAATAAGGGACTCGAATCTTCTAATTAGTATAAATATAGTCATTAATTAATATCTTATTGTGATTACTCAAACGACGACCATCAGCCTAATCACCTAGGTCGCTATAAAACGTGGATAGCTTGGACAGTGTGTAGTTATTGTTCGTGCGCTAGTCCAGGCAACAGGTTCGATAGGCATTTTTAAACGTAAAAGTCTCGAAGATTACAAAATGCAGAATTGGAATAATCACCAGTCCAGCGCGTATTACGTACCGTGCGGACACTTTGTTCCTGCAACGCCTGCGTGGATTCCGGTCCACGATGGTTCGAATAAGTACCATCAAGACGTCGAATACACAACACCGCCATCAGTGCCGACCGAAACGACGTGGAACTGTAAACTAGAAGAAGCCCTGAGGCCTCTCTCGCTGCCCCCGAAGGATATGTTGGCTCTCGGCTATCCAGTACAAATTTGGGAGGATTCTTACGAAGCGGTCATATTAGTGAATCCACCGTCTCGTTCGAACGAGATTATAACGTTGGATACCCATTATCAAGATTTTTTAAATGTGATGGCCAACAGCAAGCGGAGCACGAAGTCTCAAAAATCTAAAGAAATTCAATCCAACAACTGCGAAGAGTTATTTCACGAATGCGTCAGATGTGGTAAGGATTTTTACATTTCGCCAAGCGGTTACTACGATGCTGAAGATTTCTGCGTGTACCACCCTGGACGCACCGCTCATGGGTATTACGACTGCTGCCGTACACCATTGGAAGCTATCGGATGCCAAACTGGAGAATTCCATGTCTGGAATGGCACACGCGTCGGAGTCAACGGACCGTTAGACGGCTACGTTAGAGCACATCATCCTCGAGGTGGAGTTTTCGCCTTAGACACCGAGATGTGTTATACGACAGACGGATTAGAGTTGGCGAGCGTCGTCGTCGTCGGACTCCAGGGAGAAGTGGTATATAGCCAATTGGTGCGACCGGGCGCACCGGTGTTGGACTACAACACTCGTTTCTCTGGCATCACCGAGGAAGACATGGCGCGCGCCACGAAAACGCTGCGGGACGTACAAGCCGACCTACTTTCCTTCATCGGTTCGGACACGATCCTAGTGGGGCATGCACTGAACAACGACCTGAGGGCATCGAAACTGTTGCACGATTTGGTCATAGATACGAGTGTACTGTATCCGCACAGACTGGGATATCCCTTCAGAAGATCACTGAAGGATATCTGCGCGAAATATCTGGGTCGGAGTGTGCAACAGAGCTGCGACGGACATTCCGCGCTGGAAGACGCTCGGGCGGCAATGGACTTGGTCCTGTTGAAACTGTATGATGAGGAGGTCGACGAGCGATGACGGAGATTTGCTGCGTATGCGCTGATCCGACAGTCAGCGTAATTTTTATTTTATGACTGCAGCTCTGACTGTAAATGTAAATATTTGCTACGAAATTTGTACGTAACTTCTTTGTTAACTTTTTTTTACTTAGTGTATTGTTATTATTGTAATGTTTAGTTGTAATGCAATCAATGTTCTACTGTGATGACTTAATGACAAAATAAATGCAATTTTTTCTATTCTACTTTAAGTTTATTTTTTAATTGACCGACTACGAAAAAGAAGGAGGTTTCCTTATAACTCTTTCTTATTGACGGATTTTAATTATTCTTTCTCCATTGCGTTCGGTGTAGCTTCAAGAAAATTCCATTTCAATCTCATTAGTGTTGCATTTTTACAGCCGTCTATTCATTTTGTTTATATATTCCGTCTCAGACAATTTAAAACATTTGGTCGTAGACCTATCTCAGATATTTGTTTAGGCCAAGGCCACTCAGAAGGGAAAAAATAAAAAGTACAAATAATAATGTTAATTTTATTTATTTAGCGGTCCCCCGACGCGATGACGCTTGAAGCACAAAATATTACAAACGAATTATTTAAATATTAACGTTAAAGGACCCGGGCCGGAAATTGTATTTTTTACATTATATAGGTTTTTTGTGTAGGGGGGTTTATAAATTTCAAATTTAATTATTATTTTTAAAATTTTAAAGTTAATTACAAAAGAAGCTATAGCTATAATATGTCTTCGGGCTTATATTATCGTACTTAATTGTTTGACACGGTTTATTGGCAAGGTAGCCTACCCGGTAACGCAGGGGAGCATAGTGTTTTTATTAATTCTATTTTTGTGTCTCATTCATTGTGTTTTCTATTTGCTTGTGATTAGTAATAGTCGTGTATTAGAGTTTAGTTTTGTTTTGTATAAGAGTGTACAGTTGTGAGCGTTTTTCAGGGTATATTTAGACACCACATCAAATAGCGTGTTTTGGTGTTTACGTAATCCCGTATAAATCCCGTTGTGTTCAGTTACTCTTCGTTTTTTTTTTTAATTTTCTTATTAACTAAAGTGGTGGATATCCTGACTGCAACATCAGATCAATAGTTCCATAATCTTGCATAGTTATGTAGCATACATACATGGGTGTTTCAAATTTTAGGTCACACATATGTTTGAAACTAAAGTAAATACCCATTATGAGTCTAAGATCCCTACCGCAGCTAACGAAAGAGCCGATAACCTTGAAACGGCTGAAGCTATATCGATAAAACATGTCTAAGAACCACCGCTAGGTGCCACAGACAGATACACAGACGGACACACACACAAATAGCGGTCAACCTTATAACACCCCTCTTTTTTGCGTCGGGGGTTAAAAACAGAGATTTACCTACATTTTTCGTAGTAATGGGACCGGTTTATATTTCTAAATTTTCTGTACAGGTTAATTCAAAAACACTTTCTTCAAAATGCCAGTTGGAAGTTTTAGAATTAATTATACTTTTCGAACTGTAAATGTTTTTTCGTATTTTTCGTTAGCCAGCACGCGCACGTATGCACACGGCAGAAGGTATATTCTAGAATATATTATTGTTCATCAATGCGTAGTCTCAAGAAGAATCCTGAACGCAGCAAGGCAGACAATGAACGTCGCCCGAGATAAAAAAAATCACAATCGAGTGGATACACTCTACTTTTCATTCCACCACTCTACGTGAAAAATAAATAAGAGATAATGTTAGAAAGGTACGAATTATGAATATTTTACTAACAACGTGTGGTTTTGTGGTTTTTGTACTTTTCCGTACGATGACATTCTCATATAGGTAGGTAATTTCAAGTGTACTCGTATTTCCCGAGGTTAAATTTGGTAAATTAGCTGCGTCTGATTTATGATTTTCAGATGTTAATTTCATAATACGACGTATTTGGATGTGGCAATTAAATATTAAAAACTTTTCAAAAGCGCCAGAAA
The DNA here is from genome assembly GCA_907165235.1 of Zeuzera pyrina. NCBI lineage: Eukaryota > Metazoa > Arthropoda > Insecta > Lepidoptera > Cossidae > Zeuzera > Zeuzera pyrina. The sequence continues at coordinate 2,974,390 of OU015619.1, read as the reverse complement.
TCAGATCAGGTGGAATAATGACTAGAAGATAATACATCGATTTCGAAAAAAATGATAAGGAACAAAAGACAGAATGGCGTGGCGGACAGGTCAAAATTGTAAGGGTTCCCGTTTTTAGCCACAACATGACCATGGAACCGTAAAAACATTTAGGAATGAGAGATAGGAAAGTTATACCAAAAAAAGTTTCATTTGATGTTTGAAATTCAATGTGATTAATTTTATTCAAATGAACACGAGTTTTACAATGTGTTTTTGAACTCAAAGTTACCACCGGCAACAAACTCAGTCCGTTAAATTATTACATTAACATAATATTGAATACCAAAGAATACAGTGAACAACACAGCAGATTATAAAATTACAGTTATTAAAATGTACAAAGTAAGTATCTACTATGTAAATTAATGAAGTTAACAATTTTCAAAACTACAGTCAAATAAAATGTGCACAGTCTTCGTTTAGGTATAAAATACTGGAACACAAAATCGCCGTTAATCGCCGTTAAACTTTTAACAACACCAAGTCCAAAGCCGCTCGAGCGTCTTCTAACGTCGAATGCCCGTCGTCTCGCTGCTGCACGTTCCGACAGAGAACTTCCGCACAGATGTCTTTCAATGACCTTCTGAACGGATATCCTCGTCTGTGCGGATACAACACGCTGGTGTCGATGATGAGGCCGTGCAACATTTTCAACGCTCTCAAGTCGTTATTCAGGGCATGCCCCACTAGAATGGTGTCAAAGCCGATAATAGAAAGTATGTCGCTTTGTACGTCTTCTAAAGTCTTCGTAGCGTGCGCTAAGTGCTCCTTGGTGATGCCCGAAAAACGTGTATTGTAGTCCAACACCGGCGCGCTCGGTTTTACCAACGCCCTGTACACCACTTCTCCTTGGAGACCGACGATTACGACACACACCAACTCCAATCCCATCGTCGTGTAACACATTTCCACGTCCAAGGCGAAAACTCCTCCTCGAGGATATCGAGTTCTAACATACCCATCTAGTGGACCGTTGACACCGGTTCGTGTGCCATTCCAAACGTGATAGTCCCCAGTGTGGCATCCTTCAGTTTCCAAACGAGACCGACAACAGTCATTGTACCAGTATTGTACTCGCGTTCGCTCCGGGAAGGGAAGATTCGACGAATTGGGTATAGAGATAGTTTAAACCCTAGAAAAGAACATAGATTACTCAAATTCTTTTTTATTACACTTTTACTATTCTTGTCGTGTTAATAACCAGATTTGATAGTAACGGGTTCACGGGTTGAAAAGAAGTTTGAGCAAATCGAACGATCTTACAATTCCATCTTTATGTACTACTTACTATGTATCTTTAATGTTTCTTATGTAATTAAAAACGTATCGGCACCAGCCTCTAACGTTGTGGCTGTTGAAGAATAAATTACAAGAAATTATAGCCATGACGCGCGATATCTGTGCAGGGCCGTCACCGGCTAAACCGATCTAACCGGCTAAATTTGATCATATATTTTAACTTTAATTAAATTTTGTATTTTAATGTATTTTTGTAAATTTTATTCGATGCAGCGTTTGATTGAGTATTTTTGATTCGCGCATGTCTTTCTCTGAATATACAGCTGTAGTACAAGTGTCGAATTTTCGTCGTCAAAGTAGTATCTAGCACTACAATATTTCGGATGTTCTATTCTTAAAAGATACCCAATACTCTCACGTGGGTGCTCATCACCAGGGATCGCGCCTTACGCGATATTATGTTATTCAAAGCCCCCTGGATGCTGAATGAATTGACTTTGATAATAATTATAGCTATTCGCTACAAATGATACCTTTTCGCCGTTTACGTTTCATTTTTATTCTTTCTTGTGAGTTCAATGATTTTTACTACTCTTCTACATGAGCACTGGACAGTGGACGTGCAGACATGCACGTGTAGGAATCAATACGTAACCTTTCGGTTGAAAAACATTCTATTTGTATTTTGGTCCGTTCATCGTTTCGTAATTTTATAAGCTGCGTTTTATAAATTCAATCGCAGGCCGATTAGGATAGGACAGCTTTTCAACTTCCCTTCTCACTAATATCATTTATGAACACCATCAAACAATGTACGATGATTACAGACAAATTACGATCGTCGTTACCTTATGTCGTTAACATAAAATGTGATACGTCGGATCATGAAACGCTAACCACTTGAGTTATGCAATTTTTTAACTTCTAAAACTTCTAAATGTCTTTCTATTAATAATTTATTACAGTAGCGGCACGCCATGATGGCCGACACATGACACATTACAATAGTGACGTGAAATGTCAATTTATTATCGAAAAAAATGCAACCAAATGCGAGTCGCAACTATAAGTTCTTGGATTTATAACTAGTATTGAAAGTAGTAGGTAGCTGATTAAAAAGTTTTAATGGAACGAAAATACAAATGTTTACTTATTATATTGGAATGAAAATGAATATACACACTCTATTTGCACACAAGAAACAAATTCATGCAGAAAGAGACAGAAAAAATTGTGCCACAGAAGGCCATATTTAATGAAATTCGTCCATACTTACTTCTTACGTCCGTACTTTCACTGTCGCCTACATTAATTACAAGTCACTTATTAATTTAACAGTTCCATTCACAACCTTTTCCCAGTCTCCTTTAGTCATAATAATATGTTCACAAGCTTCTTCTAATAATTTTAGCAATTTTGTTGTGGTAAATGGGGGTTCTGTATTGCGTCTTGCGCCATATCCGTCATTAATTTGAGCCGACACCAATTCAATTGCATTGTATCCACAATGGTAATGCGGTAACCGTATAACTTTGTGCCCATGTTCTAAAGCTATTTCGTCAATGACGTATCGGATCTTGGTTGGTTTGTTTTCTTTTAAAAAACGTACTGATTCCGCTTTTTTCCGAACCGTGCAATTTTTAAATAGTTTTATTACTCTTTCATAACAACAATTTAATGAAATACGATCTGTATAACTGTATTATCAAACGGTCAAGTGAAACGGAAACAAGTCAAGTGAAAAGCTGTGACAAAAAGCGTGAACATAATAAATTACCGTTTAAAAAAAATGTTTCGATTAATTTAGATAAAAGCGTTTCGGCTCTCCTGAAAGTTTCATTTTCGTCCGCTACACTTATTGCGATCACCACCATCGGTATACTTGTACAGTCCGGCCGCTGAGAGAATGCGTTCTTAACAGGCCGTGGTCGAATGGACGACGTAACTTTGAAATGGCGCGCGTTGAATTTACGATAAAAACATTTGTATTGTTTATTTGCCCAAGTCGACGAATAATTGTCATAAAACACTATATCATTATTACGTCAACTGACAATAAATGTTATAAATTACGCTTTTACAAGGTTATGTGAACTATTTATTTTTGTGGTGATGTGGTATAATATTTTCTTTTCACATTTTTTTTATTGATTTTAACATTAAATATTTCTGAATGTTACTCTCACATTTTTATGCTCTTTATGCTAGTTACATTCAGCAATTAGAAGCCAGACAAACAAGTATCGAAACTTATGTTTCTCTTGTCTTGGGTCGGTTAAAGAGATAATATAACAGTCTTACTTTTTTCCCCATCACTAGTCACGACCAACTGACAGACGCGAGATACGGATTCGGCATTCTGTCAGCGGCCGGACGATGGTGATCATTATGTAAATACTCGTTAATAATAATAATAATCGTTATTCATGTAAATACATGTTATTCACGAAATGAAATTATAAAGAAAAGATAAAAAACAAAACAAAGCTCATTAACGTTTTCGACATTAGACCCTTTTTTGTTGAAAATCGTTGAAAATTTTTCCAAAATTTTCAATATTGTTTATGTAACCATAGAAAATATTACCATAACAATGTGGGTGGGATATTAAATAAAGAATACATTATTTACGTCGTTAGTTAATCTCCTATTTTATTAATGTCATTACTAAATCGACCACCGACCTAATCACCTGGATGTGTATTATATATGAGACTCACAGACGTTTCACCAGTATTGTACTCGCGTTCGCTCCGTGAAGGGAAGAATTTCAATAGAAGTTCAATCACAATTAAAGTCTATTAAAGTTTCCAGAATGCAGAGTCTCAATTATTACCAGCCGTGTGCGTATTCGTGCCCATATTACTCTTCGTACGGTCATTCGATGGCTCTAACTCCTGTGTGGATACCGACGTCAATTCCCGTGCAGATTTCGACACCGGCGACTACATACCACGAAGACATCAATTTCACGATACCTCCAATAGTGCCGCCTCAAACAGTTACAGATTACGAATTCAAGGAGGCTATCAGTCGATTATTGCTGCGCCGAGAAGACATGTTTGCTCTCGGATATCCTGTGGAAGTCGGCGAGAACTCTGGCCAAGCGGTTGTACTTGTTAATCCGCCATCTCAATCGAACGAGCCTAACGCGTTGACCGATTATTATAAGAATTTGGAACGCATCGTAGTTGATACCGAGGGGAATTCGAGGAGTCGAAAGTCAATGGCGGCACGAGTCAAGAACAGGAAGGTCATTCACGTGTGCGTCAGATGTGGGAAAAATTTTCGCATTACACGAAGCGGTCGGTACGTCGCCGATGAACCCTGCGTGTATCACCCTGGACGCACTGCACACGGATACAATGACTGTTGTCGGTCTCGTTTGGAAACTGAAGGATGCCACACTGGGGACTATCACGTTTGGAATGGCACACGAACCGGTGTCAACGGTCCACTAGATGGATATGTTAGAACTCGATATCCTCGAGGAGGAGTTTTCGCCTTGGACGTGGAAATGTGTTACACGACGATGGGATTGGAGTTGGTGTGTGTCGTAATCGTCGGTCTCCAAGGAGAAGTGGTGTACAGGGCGTTGGTAAAACCGAGCGCGCCGGTGTTGGACTACAATACACGTTTTTCGGGCATCACCAAGGAGCACTTAGCGCACGCTACGAAGACTTTAGAAGACGTACAAAGCGACATACTTTCTATTATCGGCTTTGACACCATTCTAGTGGGGCATGCCCTGAATAACGACTTGAGAGCGTTGAAAATGTTGCACGGCCTCATCATCGACACCAGCGTGTTGTATCCGCACAGACGAGGATATCCGTTCAGAAGGTCATTGAAAGACATCTGTGCGGAAGTTCTCTGTCGGAACGTGCAGCAGCGAGACGACGGGCATTCGACGTTAGAAGACGCTCGAGCGGCTTTGGACTTGGTGTTGTTAAAAGTTTAACGGCGATTAACGGCGATTTTGTGTTCCAGTATTTTATACCTAAACGAAGACTGTGCACATTTTATTTGACTGTAGTTTTGAAAATTGTTAACTTCATTAATTTACATAGTAGATACTTACTTTGTACATTTTAATAACTGTAATTTTATAATCTGCTGTGTTGTTCACTGTATTCTTTGGTATTCAATATTATGTTAATGTAATAATTTAACGGACTGAGTTTGTTGCCGGTGGTAACTCTGAGTTCAAAAACACATTGTAAAACTCGTGTTCATTTGAATAAAATTAATCACATTGAATTTCAAACATCAAATGAAACTTTTTTTGGTATAACTTTCCTATCTCTCATTCCTAAATGTTTTTACGGTTCCATGGTCATGTTGTGGCTAAAAACGGGAACCCTTACAATTTTGACCTGTCCGCCACGCCATTCTGTCTTTTGTTCCTTATCATTTTTTTCGAAATCGATGTATTATCTTCTAGTCATTATTCCACCTGATCTGATTTCTGGCGCTTTTGAAAAGTTTTTAATATTTAATTGCCACATCCAAATACGTCGTATTATGAAATTAACATCTGAAAATCATAAATCAGACGCAGCTAATTTACCAAATTTAACCTCGGGAAATACGAGTACACTTGAAATTACCTACCTATATGAGAATGTCATCGTACGGAAAAGTACAAAAACCACAAAACCACACGTTGTTAGTAAAATATTCATAATTCGTACCTTTCTAACATTATCTCTTATTTATTTTTCACGTAGAGTGGTGGAATGAAAAGTAGAGTGTATCCACTCGATTGTGATTTTTTTTATCTCGGGCGACGTTCATTGTCTGCCTTGCTGCGTTCAGGATTCTTCTTGAGACTACGCATTGATGAACAATAATATATTCTAGAATATACCTTCTGCCGTGTGCATACGTGCGCGTGCTGGCTAACGAAAAATACGAAAAAACATTTACAGTTCGAAAAGTATAATTAATTCTAAAACTTCCAACTGGCATTTTGAAGAAAGTGTTTTTGAATTAACCTGTACAGAAAATTTAGAAATATAAACCGGTCCCATTACTACGAAAAATGTAGGTAAATCTCTGTTTTTAACCCCCGACGCAAAAAAGAGGGGTGTTATAAGGTTGACCGCTATTTGTGTGTGTGTCCGTCTGTGTATCTGTCTGTGGCACCTAGCGGTGGTTCTTAGACATGTTTTATCGATATAGCTTCAGCCGTTTCAAGGTTATCGGCTCTTTCGTTAGCTGCGGTAGGGATCTTAGACTCATAATGGGTATTTACTTTAGTTTCAAACATATGTGTGACCTAAAATTTGAAACACCCATGTATGTATGCTACATAACTATGCAAGATTATGGAACTATTGATCTGATGTTGCAGTCAGGATATCCACCACTTTAGTTAATAAGAAAATTAAAAAAAAAAACGAAGAGTAACTGAACACAACGGGATTTATACGGGATTACGTAAACACCAAAACACGCTATTTGATGTGGTGTCTAAATATACCCTGAAAAACGCTCACAACTGTACACTCTTATACAAAACAAAACTAAACTCTAATACACGACTATTACTAATCACAAGCAAATAGAAAACACAATGAATGAGACACAAAAATAGAATTAATAAAAACACTATGCTCCCCTGCGTTACCGGGTAGGCTACCTTGCCAATAAACCGTGTCAAACAATTAAGTACGATAATATAAGCCCGAAGACATATTATAGCTATAGCTTCTTTTGTAATTAACTTTAAAATTTTAAAAATAATAATTAAATTTGAAATTTATAAACCCCCCTACACAAAAAACCTATATAATGTAAAAAATACAATTTCCGGCCCGGGTCCTTTAACGTTAATATTTAAATAATTCGTTTGTAATATTTTGTGCTTCAAGCGTCATCGCGTCGGGGGACCGCTAAATAAATAAAATTAACATTATTATTTGTACTTTTTATTTTTTCCCTTCTGAGTGGCCTTGGCCTAAACAAATATCTGAGATAGGTCTACGACCAAATGTTTTAAATTGTCTGAGACGGAATATATAAACAAAATGAATAGACGGCTGTAAAAATGCAACACTAATGAGATTGAAATGGAATTTTCTTGAAGCTACACCGAACGCAATGGAGAAAGAATAATTAAAATCCGTCAATAAGAAAGAGTTATAAGGAAACCTCCTTCTTTTTCGTAGTCGGTCAATTAAAAAATAAACTTAAAGTAGAATAGAAAAAATTGCATTTATTTTGTCATTAAGTCATCACAGTAGAACATTGATTGCATTACAACTAAACATTACAATAATAACAATACACTAAGTAAAAAAAAGTTAACAAAGAAGTTACGTACAAATTTCGTAGCAAATATTTACATTTACAGTCAGAGCTGCAGTCATAAAATAAAAATTACGCTGACTGTCGGATCAGCGCATACGCAGCAAATCTCCGTCATCGCTCGTCGACCTCCTCATCATACAGTTTCAACAGGACCAAGTCCATTGCCGCCCGAGCGTCTTCCAGCGCGGAATGTCCGTCGCAGCTCTGTTGCACACTCCGACCCAGATATTTCGCGCAGATATCCTTCAGTGATCTTCTGAAGGGATATCCCAGTCTGTGCGGATACAGTACACTCGTATCTATGACCAAATCGTGCAACAGTTTCGATGCCCTCAGGTCGTTGTTCAGTGCATGCCCCACTAGGATCGTGTCCGAACCGATGAAGGAAAGTAGGTCGGCTTGTACGTCCCGCAGCGTTTTCGTGGCGCGCGCCATGTCTTCCTCGGTGATGCCAGAGAAACGAGTGTTGTAGTCCAACACCGGTGCGCCCGGTCGCACCAATTGGCTATATACCACTTCTCCCTGGAGTCCGACGACGACGACGCTCGCCAACTCTAATCCGTCTGTCGTATAACACATCTCGGTGTCTAAGGCGAAAACTCCACCTCGAGGATGATGTGCTCTAACGTAGCCGTCTAACGGTCCGTTGACTCCGACGCGTGTGCCATTCCAGACATGAAATTCTCCATTTTGGCATCCGATAGCTTCCAATGGTGTACGGCAGCAGTCGTAATACCCATGAGCGGTGCGTCCAGGGTGGTACACGCAGAAATCTTCAGCATCGTAGTAACCGCTTGGCGAAATGTAAAAATCCTTACCACATCTGACGCATTCGTGAAATAACTCTTCGCAGTTGTTGGATTGAATTTCTTTAGATTTTTGAGACTTCGTGCTCCGCTTGCTGTTGGCCATCACATTTAAAAAATCTTGATAATGGGTATCCAACGTTATAATCTCGTTCGAACGAGACGGTGGATTCACTAATATGACCGCTTCGTAAGAATCCTCCCAAATTTGTACTGGATAGCCGAGAGCCAACATATCCTTCGGGGGCAGCGAGAGAGGCCTCAGGGCTTCTTCTAGTTTACAGTTCCACGTCGTTTCGGTCGGCACTGATGGCGGTGTTGTGTATTCGACGTCTTGATGGTACTTATTCGAACCATCGTGGACCGGAATCCACGCAGGCGTTGCAGGAACAAAGTGTCCGCACGGTACGTAATACGCGCTGGACTGGTGATTATTCCAATTCTGCATTTTGTAATCTTCGAGACTTTTACGTTTAAAAATGCCTATCGAACCTGTTGCCTGGACTAGCGCACGAACAATAACTACACACTGTCCAAGCTATCCACGTTTTATAGCGACCTAGGTGATTAGGCTGATGGTCGTCGTTGAGTAATCACAATAAGATATTAATTAATGACTATATTTATACTAATTAGAAGATTCGAGTCCCTTATTTCAATTGTGTTTTCTTTGTATAGGTACATAATATTGTTTTGACATAGTAATATCGAATATTAAAATTAAGAAAATTCATATTTTTGAAAACAAATATTGGATTGAAAGAACGAAATGAAGGAAAACATTATTGAAAAATGTATAAAACCTAGAGTAATTAATTACCTAGTAGTTTATGGAATGTTCGTTTTAATATCTGCGACGTGTCATTTGCACATACGGTAGCACTGGGTGTATGAGTTGTAACGCGCTGCAATTAAATGTGAGAATCTTTAGGGTTCACGTTAGCAGTATGTACACCGTTTTGAAGTGCAATATTTCAAATAACGTTTATTTATAATTTTAGGTTAATCCGTTTTCCAAAAAAAATACATTCATGACTGCAAAATAATTTTACAGAATGTTACATAACAAGTTTAAACTGGATATGTTTTACCATAATTCTCACTCTAATAATCTTTGAAAAGAGTGATCTGTTATTTATGTGATACAAATAGATTGCAATTATTTGTTTTACACATTACTGACACTGGGAAAATGTGTTCTCGATACTGGATAACAAGTTCAGGCTGTACGACAAGTAGAAGTCATCGTTTGTTAGCAAATTTTATGATGTTGACAGTCCATTCGATTCCGTTATTCGTTAGATGATCTCGTATGTAATCTAAGCAACGAAATTTAACAGCATTTGACGTATACCTAATTATATGAGAGTAGCTGTCCACGTATATAAAGACGATTTCGTGAGTGTTACGTCGTTTACTGTTAACGCAATATTACGATTTACATTTTATATTACTCATGTTATTATCCACTTATATTATTTTTCCACTGAGCAGGGCGTGAAGAAGAGAGAGGTCTTGGGTTTTCTGGTTCCAGTTTCGATAGAAACCAATGAAATATTATGCGCAAAATGGCATGATAACCACATGATAGATACCATGTCTTTTCACAAATTTTGACACTATTGACCAAAGATTCAAAGACAGAAAAGGTAAAGCGTCGTCAATCAACCTAAACTAATTCATAGTTATAAAGAAAATGTGGGGGAAGAAATAAACATGACCGCCTTTCTAAATACCTACCCCATTCATATTAGGAGGGAAAGTGATATTGGCTTAGATACTGGTCATTTGAGTCTTATACATGATTCTGGTGAATGCGACATTTACGATTCGGTGGTCCCGGTTAAAGTAATTCTCGTTTTAGATGTTAGCATATTACGTGTACGTTGTTCTTGGATAAAAACAAATGGAGAACATGTAAACCTGCTTGGGACTTCTACATCTATTACCGTCTATCTATAATGTCCCTGTGAGAAAATTGAACCTCTCCATAATTGAAAAGAGAGTAACAGAGATATATTTTTGTGGCAAATGTGAGAATACTCTTTTCAGGAATTGTTTTCTGTCTTACCACCCAAAATAATATAATTCATTTAGTTTTCTTGAAGCTCTTATATTATCAGCAATCCATATACCTACATGCCTTCCGTGATAATATTATAAATGCGAATGTGTCTATCAGTCTATCTTTCCACTACGTATTCAAGATTAAATTACGGAACCGATTCGACGAATTGGGTATAGAGATAGTTTAAACCCTAGAAAAGAACATAGATTACTCAAATTCTTTTTTATTACACTTTTATTCGAAGTGTCGAATTTTCGTCGTCAAAGTAGTATCTAGCACTACAATATTTCGGATGTTCTATTCTTAAAAGATACCCAATACTCCCACGTGGGTGCTCATCACCAGGGATCGCGCCTTACGCGATATTATGTTATTCAAAGCCCCCTGGATGCCGAATGAATTGACTTTGATAATAATTATAGCTATTCGCTACAAATGATACCTTTTCGCCGTTTACGTTTCATTTTTATTCTTTCTTGTGAGTTCAATGATTTTTACTACTCTTCTACATGAGCACTGGACAGTGGACGTGCAGACATGCACGTGTAGGAATCAATACGTAACCTTTCGGTTGAAAAACATTCTATTTGTATTTTGGTCCGTTCATCGTTTCGTAATTGTATAAGCTGCGTTTTATAAATTCAATCGCAGGCCGATTAGGATAGGACAGCTTTTCAACTTCCCTTCTCACTAATATCATTTATGAACACCATCAAACAATGTACGATGATTACAGACAAATTACGATCGTCGTTACCTTATGTCGTTAACATAAAATGTGATACGTCGGGTCATGAAACGCTAACCACTTGAGTTATGCAATTTTTGAACTTCTAAAACTTCTAAATGTCTTTCTATTAATAACTTATTACAGTAGCGGCACGCCATTATGGCCGACACATGACACATTACAATAGTGACGTGAAATGTCAATTTATTGTCGAAAAAAATGTAACCAAATGCGAATCGCAACTATAAGTTTTTGGATTTATAACTAGTATTGCGAGTAGTAGCTGATTAAAAAGTTTTAATGAAACGAAAATACAAATGTTTACTTATTATATTAGAATGAAAATGAATATACATACTTTATTTGCACACAAGAAACAAATTCATACAGAAAGAGACAGAAAAAATTGTGCCACAGAAGGCCATATTTAATGAAATTCGTCCATACTGCTACTTTCACTGTCGCCTACATCATTCCTACACAAGTTCATTTTATTATATATATAATCTTCCCTTATTAATTTAACAGTTCCATTCACAACCTTTTCCCAGTCTCCTTTAGTCATAATAATATGTTCACAAGCTTCTTCTAATAATTTTAGCAATTTTGTTGTGGTAAATGGGGGTTCTGTATTGCGTCTTGCGCCATATCCGTCATTAATTTGAGCCGACACCAACTCAATTGCATTGTATCCACAATGGTAATGCGGTAACCGTATAACTTTGTGCCCATGTTCTAAAGCTATTTCGTCAATGACGTATCGGATCTTGGTTGGTTTGTTTTCTTTTAAAAAACGTACTGATTCCGCTTTTTTCCGAACCGTGCAATTTTTAAATAGTTTTATTACTCTTTCACAACAACAATGTAATGAAATACGATCTGTATAACTGTATTATCAAACAGTCAAGTGAAAATGTTTCGATTAAGTTAGATAAAAGCGTTTCGGCTCTCCTGAAAATTTCATTTTCGTCCGCTACACTTATTGCGATCACCACCATCGGTATACTTGTACTGTCCGGCCGCTGAGAGAATGCGTTCTTAACAGGCCGTGGTCGAATGGACGACGTAACTTTGAAATGGCGCGCGTTGAATTTACGATAAAAACATTTGTATTGTTTATTTGCCCAAGTCGACGAATAATTGTCATAAAACACTATATCATTATTACGTCAACTGACAATAAATGTTATAAATTACGCTTTTACAAGGTTATGTGAACTATTTATTTTTGTGGTGATGTGGTATAATATTTTCTTTCCTCAAATTTTTTTTATTGATTTTAACATTAAATATTTCTGAATGTTACTCTCACATTTTTATGCTCTTTATGCTAGTTACATTCAGCAATTAGAAGCCAGACAAACAAGTATTGAAACTTATGTTTCTCTTGTCTTGGGTCGGTTAAAGAGATAATATAACAGTCTTACTTTTTTCTCCATCACTAGTCACGACAAACTGACAGACGCGAGATACGGATTCGGCATTCTGTCAGCGGCCGGACGATGGTGATCATTATGTAAATACTCGTTAATAATAATAATAATCGTTATTCATGTAAATACATGTTATTCACGAAATGAAATTATAAAGAAAAGATAAAAAACAAAACAAAGCTCATTAACGTTTTCGACATTAGACCCTTTTTTGTTGAAAATCGTTGAAAATTTTTCCAAAATTTTCAATATTGTTTATGTAACCATAGAAAATATTACCATAACAATGTGGGTGGGATATTAAATAAAGAATACATTATTTACGTCGTTAGTTAATCTCCTATTTTATTAATGTCATTACTAAATCGACCACCGACCTAATCACCTGGATGTGTATTAAATATGAGACTCACAGACGTTTCACCAGTATTGTACTCGCGTTCGCTCCGTGAAGGGAAGAATTTCAATAGAAGTTCAATCACAATTAAAGTCTATTAAAGTTTCCAGAATGCAGAGTCTCAATTATTACCAGCCGTGTGCGTATTCGTGCCCATATTACTCTCCGTACGGTCATTCGATGGCTCTAACTCCTGTGTGGATACCGACGTCAATTCCCGTGCAGATTTCGACACCGGCGACTACATACCACGAAGACATCAATTTCACGATACCTCCAATAGTGCCGCCTCAAACAGTTACAGATTACGAATTCAAGGAGGCTATCAGTCGATTATTGCTGCGCCGAGAAGACATGTTTGCTCTCGGATATCCTGTGGAAGTCGGCGAGAACTCTGGCCAAGCGGTTGTACTTGTTAATCCGCCATCTCAATCGAACGAGCCTAACGCGTTGACCGATTATTATAAGAATTTGGAACGCATCGTAGTTGATACCGAGGGGAATTCGAGGAGTCGAAAGTCAATGGCGGCACGAGTCAAGAACAGGAAGGTCATTCACGTGTGCGTCAGACGTGGGAAAAATTTTCGCATTACACGAAGCGGTCGGTACGTCGCCGATGAACCCTGCGTGTATCACCCTGGACGCACTGCACACGGATACAATGACTGTTGTCGGTCTCGTTTGGAAACTGAAGGATGCCACACTGGGGACAATCACGTTTGGAATGGCACACAAACCGGTGTCAACGGTCCACTAGATGGGTATGTTAGAACTCGATATCCTCGAGGAGGAGTTTTCGCCTTGGACGTGGAAATGTGTTACACGACGATGGGATTGGAGTTGGTGTGTGTCGTAATCGTCGGTCTCCAAGGAGAAGTGGTGTACAGGGCGTTGGTAAAACCGAGCGCGCCGGTGTTGGACTACAATACACGTTTTTCGGGCATCACCAAGGAGCACTTAGCGCACGCTACGAAGACTTTAGAAGACGTACAAAGCGACATACTTTCTATTATCGGCTTTGACACCATTCTAGTGGGGCATGCCCTGAATAACGACTTGAGAGCGTTGAAAATGTTGCACGGCCTCATCATCGACACCAGCGTGTTGTATCCGCACAGACGAGGATATCCGTTCAGAAGGTCATTGAAAGACATCTGTGCGGAAGTTCTCTGTCGGAACGTGCAGCAGCGAGACGACGGGCATTCGACGTTAGAAGACGCTCGAGCGGCTTTGGACTTGGTGTTGTTAAAAGTTTAACGGCGATTAACGGCGATCAACGGCCGGTTCCCTTACAGTGATTAGACGGCCGTAACACGTACTACGGCGTGTAATATTTTTGTGTTCCAGTATTTTATACCTAAACGAAGACTGCACATTTTATTTGACTGTAGTTTTGAAAATTTTTAAATTTAAATTTAAATTTAATTTTATCTCTTAGAGCAGATACTTACTTTGTACATTTTAACAATTGTAATTTTATAATCTGCTGTGTTATTTACTGTATTCTTTAGTATTCAATATTATGTTAATGTAATAATTTAACGGACTGAGTTTGTTGCCGGTGGTAACTCTGAGTTAAAATAAATAAAATTAATCACATTGAATTTCAAACATCAAATGAAACTTTTTTTGGTATAACTTTCCTATCTCTCATTCCTAAATGTTTTTACGGTTCCGTGGTCATGTTGTGGCTAAAAACGGGAACCCTTACAATTTCGACCTGTCCGCCTGTCTGTCTTTTGTTCCTTATCATTTTTTCGAAATTGATTTAATATCTTCTGGTCATTAGTCCACCCGATCTGATATCTGGAGCTTTTGAAAACTTTTAAATATTTAATTGTCAAATTCAAATACGTCGTATCATGAAGTTAACATCTGAAAATAATAAATCAGACGCAGCGAATTTACCAAATTTAACCTCGGGAAATACACTTGAAATTACGTATACGAGAATGTCATCGTACGGAAAAGTACAAAAGGAACCACACGTTGTTAGTAAAATATTCATAATTCGTACCTTTCTAACATTATCTCTTATTTATTTTTCACGTAGAGTGGTGGAATGAAAAGTTGAGTGTAACCACTCTATTGTGATTTTTTTTTATCTCGGGCGACGCGACGGTCCCATTGCTACGAAAAATGTAGGTAAATCTCTATTTTTAACCCCCGACGCAAAAAAGAGGGGTGTTATAAGTTTGACCGCTATGTGTGTGTGTGTGTCTGTCTGTGTATCTGTCTGTGGCACCGTAGCTCTAAAACGAGTGAACCGATTTGGATGCGGTTTTTTTTATTTGAAAGCAGGTTTTCTGGCGGTGGTTCTTAGACATGTTTTATCGAAATTGCTTCAGCCGTTTCAAGGTTATCGGCTCTTTCGTTAGCTGCGGTAGGGATCTTAGACTCACTTTAGTTTCAAACATATGTGTGACTTAAAATTTGAAACACCCATGTATTACCCATATATAACTATGCAAGATTATGGAATCATTGACCTGATGCTGATGAGTCAGGATATCCAGCACATTAGTTAATAAGAAAATTAAAAAAAAAAACGAAGAGTAACTGAACACAACGGGATTTATACGGGATTACGTAAACGCCAAAACACGCTATTTGATGTGGTGTCTAAATATACCCTGAAAAACGCTCACAACTGTACACTCTTATACAAAACAAAACTAAACTCTAATACACGACTATTACTAATCACAAGCAAATAGAAAACATAATGAATGAGACACAAAAATAGAATTAATAAAAACACTATGCTCCCCTGCGTTACCGGGTAGGCTACCTTGCCAATAAACCGTGTCAAACAATTAAGCACGATAATATAAGCCCGAAGACATATTATAGCTATAGCTTCTTTTGTAAATAAGTTTGAAATTTTAAAAATAATAATTTAATTTAAAATTTAAAAAACCCCCTACACAAAAAAACCTATATAATGTAAAAAATACAATTTCCGGGCCTGGTCCTTTAACGTTAATATTTAAATAATTATTATAATTTAGCGGGGGACCGCTAAATAAATAAAATTAACATTATTATTTGTAATTAAAAATGCAACACTAATGAGATTGAAATGGAATTTTCTTGAAGCCACTCCGAACGCAATGGAGAAAGAATAATTAAAATCCGCCAATAAGAAAAAGTTAAAAGAAACCTCCTTCTTTTTCGTAGTCGGTCAATTAAAAAATAAACTTAATGTAGAATAGAAAAAATTGCATTTATTTTGTCATTAAGTCATCACATTATAACATTGCATTACAACTAACTTACATTACAATAATAACAATACACTAAGTAAAAAAAAGTTAACAAAGAAGTTACGTACAAATTTCATAGCAAATATTTACATTTACAGTCAGAGCTGCAGTCATAATATAAAATATACGCTGACTGTCGAATCAGCGCATACGCAGCAAATCTCCGTCATCGCTCGTCGACCCCCTCATCATACAGTTTCAACAGGACCAAGTCCATTGCCGCTCGAGCGTCTTCCAGCGCGGAATGTCCGTCGCAGCTCTGTTGCACACTCCGACCCAGATATTTCGCGCAGATATCCTTCAGTGATCTTCTGAAGGGATATCCCAGTCTGTGCGGATACAGTACACTCGTATCTATGACCAAATCGTGCAACAGTTTCGATGCCCTCAGGTCGTTGTTCAGTGCATGCCCCACTAGGATCGTGTCCGAACCGATGAAGGAAAGTAGGTCGGCTTGTACGTCCCGCAGCGATTTCGTGGCGCGCGCCATGTCTTCCTCGGTGATGCCAGAGAAACGAGTGTTGTAGTCCAACACCGGTGCGCCCGGTCGCACCAATTGGCTATATACCACTTCTCCCTGGAGTCCGACGACGACGACGCTCGCCAACTCTAATCCGTCTGTCGTATAACACATCTCGGTGTCTAAGGCGAAAACTCCACCTCGAGGATGATGCGCTCTAACGTAGCCGTCTAACGGTCCGTTGACTCCGACGCGTGTGCCATTCCAGACATGGAATTCTCCAGTTTGGCATCCGATAGCTTCCAATGGTGTACGGCAGCAGTCGTAATACCCATGAGCGGTGCGTCCAGGGTGGTACACGCAGAAATCTTCAGCATCGTAGTAACCGCTTGGCGAAATGTAAAAATCCTTACCACATCTGACGCATTCGTGAAATAACTCTTCGCAGTTGTTGGATTGAATTTCTTTAGATTTTTGAGATTTCGTGCTCCGCTTGCTGTTGGCCATCACATTTAAAAAATCTTGATAATGGGTGTCCAACGTTATAATCTCGTTCGAACGAGACGGTGGATTCACTAATATGACCGCTTCGTAAGAATCCTCCCAAATTTGTACTGGATAGCCGAGAGCCAACATATCCTTCGGGGGCAGCGAGAGAGGCCTCAGGGCTTCTTCTACTTTACAGTTCCACGTCGTTTCGGTCGGCACTGATGGCGGTGTTGTGTATTCGACGTCTTGATGGTACTTATTCGAACCATCGTGGACCGGAATCCACGCAGGCGTTGCAGGAACAAAGTGTCCGCACGGTACGTAATACGCGCTGGACTGGTGATTATTCTAATTCTGCATTTTGTAATCTTCGAGACTTTTACGTTTAAAAATGCCTATCGAACCTGTTGCCTGGACTAGCGCACGAACAATAACTACACACTGTCTAAGCTATCCACGTTTTATAGCGACCTAGGTGATTAGGCTGATGGTCGTCGTTTGAGTAATCACAATAAGATATTAATTAATGACTATATTTATACTAATTAGAAGATTCGAGTCCCTTATTTCAATTGTGTTTTCTTTGTATAGGTACATAATATTGTTTTGACATAGTAATATCGAATATTAAAATTAAGGAAATTCATATTTTTGAAAACAAATATTGGATTGAAAGAACGAAATGAAGGAAAACATTATTGAAAAATGTATAAAACCTAGAGTAATTAATTACCTAGTAGTTTATGGAATGTTCGTTTTAATATCTGCGACGTGTCATTTGCACATACGGTAGCGCTGGGTGTATGAGTTGCAACGCGCTGCAATTAAATCTGAGAATCTTTAGGGTTCACGTTAGCAGTATGTACACCGTTTTGAAGTGCAATATTTCAAATAACGTTTATTTATAATTTTAGGTTAATCCGTTTTCCAAAAAAATACATTTATAACTGCAAAATAATTTTACAGAATGTTACACAACAAGTTTAAACTGGATATGTTTCACCATAATTTTCAGAGAATTATAATTTGTTTGTTTCTTAAAATTTGAACACAATTTAAATAAGTTAAACTGAGTTAAAATTACTCAAATAATCTTTAAAAAGAGTGATCTGTTATTTATGTGATACAAATAGATTGCAATTATTTGTTTTACACATTACTGACACTGGGAAAATGTGTTCTCGATACTGGATAACAAGTTCGGGCTGTACGACAAGTAGAAGTCATCGTTTGTTAGCAAATTTTATGTTGTTGACAGTCCATTCGATTCCGTTATTCGTTAGATGATCTCGTATGTAATCTAAGCAACGAAATTTAACAGCACTTGACGTATAGCTAATTATATGAGAGTAGCTGTCCACGTATATAAAGACGATTTCGTGAGTGTTACGTCGTTTATTGTTAACGCAATATTACGATTTACATTTTATATTACTCATGTTATTATCCACTTATATTATTTTTCCACTGAACAGGGCGTGAAGAAGAGAGAGGTCTTGGGTTTTCTGGTTCCAGTTTCGATAGAAACCAATGAAATATTATGCGCAAAATGGCATGATAACAACATGATAGATACCATGTCTTTTCACAAATTTTGTCACTATTGACCAAAGATTCAAAGACAGAAAAGGTAAAGCGTCGTCAATCAACCTAAACTAATTCATAGTTATAAAGAAAATGTGGGGGAAGAAATAAACATGACCGCCTTTCTAAATACCTACCCCATTCATATTAGGAGGGAAAGTGATATTGGCTTAGATACTGGTCATTTGAGTCTTATACATGATTCTGGTGAATGCGACATTTACGATTCGGTGGTCCCGGTTAAAGTAATTCTCGTTTTAGATGTTAGCATATTACGTGTACGTTGTTCTTGGATAAAAACAAATGGAGAACATGTAAACCTGCTTGGGACTTCTACATCTATTACCGTCTATCTATAATGTCCCTGTGAGAAAATTGAACCTCTCCATAATTGAAAAGAGAGTAACAGAGATATATTTTTGTGGCAAATGTGAGAATACTCTTTTCAGGAATTGTTTTCTGTCTTACCACCCAAAATAATATAATTCATTTAGTTTTCTTGAAGCTCTTATATTATCAGCAATCCATATACCTACATGCCTTCCGTGATAATATTATAAATGCGAATGTGTCTATCAGTCTATCTTTCCACTACGTATTCAAGATTAAATTACGGAACCGATTCGACGAATTGGGTATAGAGATAGTTTAAACCCTAGAAAAGAACATAGATTACTCAAATTCTTTTTTATTACACTTTTACTATTCTTGTCGTGTTAATAACCAGATTTGATAGTACCTATGAGCTCGATAATCCCAATATTTCAATGGTTGGGAAGTATCGGGTTGAAAAGAAGTTTGAGCAAATCGAACGATCTTACAATTCCATCTTTATGTACTACTTACTATGTATCTTTAATGTTTCTTATGTAATTAAAAACGTATCGGAACCAGCCTCTAACGTTGTGGCTGTTGAAGAATAAAATACAAGAAATTATAGCCATGACGCGCGATATCTGTGCAGGGCCGTCACCGGCTAAACCGATCTAACCGGCTAAATTTGATCATATATTTTAACTTTAATTAAATTTTGTATTTTAATGTATTTTTGTAAATTTTATTCGATGCAGCGTTTGATTGAGTATTTTTGATTCGCGTATGTCTTTCTCTGAATATACAGCTGTAGTACAAGTGTCGAATTTTCGTCGTCAAAGTAGTATCTAGCACTACAATATTTCGGATGTTCTATTCTTAAAAGATACCCAATACTCTCACGTGGGTGCTCATCACCAGGGATCGCGCCTTACGCGATATTATGTTATTCAAAGCCCCCTGGATGCTGAATGAATTGACTTTGATAATAATTATAGCTATTCGCTACAAATGATACCTTTTCGCCGTTTACGTTTCATTTTTATTCTTTCTTGTGAGTTCAATGATTTTTACTACTCTTCTACATGAGCACTGGACAGTGGACGTGCAGACATGCACGTGTAGGAATCAATACGTAACCTTTCGGTTGAAAAACATTCTATTTGTATTTTGGTCCGTTCATCGTTTCGTAATTTTATAAGCTGCGTTTTATAAATTCAATCGCAGGCCGATTAGGATAGGACAGCTTTTCAACTTCCCTTCTCACTAATATCATTTCATTTATGAACACCATCAAACAATGTACGATGATTACAGACAAATTACGATCGTCGTTACCTTATGTCGTTAACATAAAATGTGATACGTCGGATCATGAAACGCTAACCACTTGAGTTATGCAATTTTTTAACTTCTAAAACTTCTAAATGTCTTTCTATTAATAATTTATTACAGTAGCGGCACGCCATGATGGCCGACACATGACACATTACAATAGTGACGTGAAATGTCAATTTATTATCGAAAAAAATGCAACCAAATGCGAGTCGCAACTATAAGTTCTTGGATTTATAACTAGTATTGAAAGTAGTAGGTAGCTGATTAAAAAGTTTTAATGGAACGAAAATACAAATGTTTACTTATTATATTGGAATGAAAATGAATATACACACTCTATTTGCACACAAGAAACAAATTCATGCAGAAAGAGACAGAAAAAATTGTGCCACAGAAGGCCATATTTAATGAAATTCGTCCATACTTACTTCTTACGTCCGTACTTTCACTGTCGCCTACATTAATTACAAGTTCACTTATTAATTTAACAGTTCCATTCACAACCTTTTCCCAGTCTCCTTTAGTCATAATAATATGTTCACAAGCTTCTTCTAATAATTTTAGCAATTTTGTTGTGGTAAATGGGGGTTCTGTATTGCGTCTTGCGCCATATCCGTCATTAATTTTAGCCGACACCAATTCAATTGCATTGTATCCACAATGGTAATGCGGTAACCGTATAACTTTGTGCCCATGTTCTAAAGCTATTTCGTCAATGACGTATCGGATCTTGGTTGGTTTGTTTTCTTTTAAAAAACGTACTGATTCCGCTTTTTTCCGAACCGTGCAATTTTTAAATAGTTTTATTACTCTTTCATAACAACAATTTAATGAAATACGATCTGTATAACTGTATTATCAAACGGTCAAGTGAAACGGAAACAAGTCAAGTGAAAAGCTGTGACAAAAAGCGTGAACATAATAAATTACCGTTTAAAAAAAATGTTTCGATTAATTTAGATAAAAGCGTTTCGGCTCTCCTGAAAGTTTCATTTTCGTCCGCTACACTTATTGCGATCACCACCATCGGTATACTTGTACAGTCCGGCCGCTGAGAGAATGCGTTCTTAACAGGCCGTGGTCGAATGGACGACGTAACTTTGAAATGGCGCGCGTTGAATTTACGATAAAAACATTTGTATTGTTTATTTGCCCAAGTCGACGAATAATTGTCATAAAACACTATATCATTATTACGTCAACTGACAATAAATGTTATAAATTACGCTTTTACAAGGTTATGTGAACTATTTATTTTTGTGGTGATGTGGTATAATATTTTCTTTTCACATTTTTTTTATTGATTTTAACATTAAATATTTCTGAATGTTACTCTCACATTTTTATGCTCTTTATGCTAGTTACATTCAGCAATTAGAAGCCAGACAAACAAGTATCGAAACTTATGTTTCTCTTGTCTTGGGTCGGTTAAAGAGATAATATAACAGTCTTACTTTTTTCCCCATCACTAGTCACGACCAACTGACAGACGCGAGATACGGATTCGGCATTCTGTCAGCGGCCGGACGATGGTGATCATTATGTAAATACTCGTTAATAATAATAATAATCGTTATTCATGTAAATACATGTTATTCACGAAATGAAATTATAAAGAAAAGATAAAAAACAAAACAAAGCTCATTAACGTTTTCGACATTAGACCCTTTTTTGTTGAAAATCGTTGAAAATTTTTCCAAAATTTTCAATATTGTTTATGTAACCATAGAAAATATTACCATAACAATGTGGGTGGGATATTAAATAAAGAATACATTATTTACGTCGTTAGTTAATCTCCTATTTTATTAATGTCATTACTAAATCGACCACCGACCTAATCACCTGGATGTGTATTATATATGAGACTCACAGACGTTTCACCAGTATTGTACTCGCGTTCGCTCCGTGAAGGGAAGAATTTCAATAGAAGTTCAATCACAATTAAAGTCTATTAAAGTTTCCAGAATGCAGAGTCTCAATTATTACCAGCCGTGTGCGTATTCGTGCCCATATTACTCTTCGTACGGTCATTCGATGGCTCTAACTCCTGTGTGGATACCGACGTCAATTCCCGTGCAGATTTCGACACCGGCGACTACATACCACGAAGACATCAATTTCACGATACCTCCAATAGTGCCGCCTCAAACAGTTACAGATTACGAATTCAAGGAGGCTATCAGTCGATTATTGCTGCGCCGAGAAGACATGTTTGCTCTCGGATATCCTGTGGAAGTCGGCGAGAACTCTGGCCAAGCGGTTGTACTTGTTAATCCGCCATCTCAATCGAACGAGCCTAACGCGTTGACCGATTATTATAAGAATTTGGAACGCATCGTAGTTGATACCGAGGGGAATTCGAGGAGTCGAAAGTCAATGGCGGCACGAGTCAAGAACAGGAAGGTCATTCACGTGTGCGTCAGATGTGGGAAAAATTTTCGCATTACACGAAGCGGTCGGTACGTCGCCGATGAACCCTGCGTGTATCACCCTGGACGCACTGCACACGGATACAATGACTGTTGTCGGTCTCGTTTGGAAACTGAAGGATGCCACACTGGGGACTATCACGTTTGGAATGGCACACGAACCGGTGTCAACGGTCCACTAGATGGATATGTTAGAACTCGATATCCTCGAGGAGGAGTTTTCGCCTTGGACGTGGAAATGTGTTACACGACGATGGGATTGGAGTTGGTGTGTGTCGTAATCGTCGGTCTCCAAGGAGAAGTGGTGTACAGGGCGTTGGTAAAACCGAGCGCGCCGGTGTTGGACTACAATACACGTTTTTCGGGCATCACCAAGGAGCACTTAGCGCACGCTACGAAGACTTTAGAAGACGTACAAAGCGACATACTTTCTATTATCGGCTTTGACACCATTCTAGTGGGGCATGCCCTGAATAACGACTTGAGAGCGTTGAAAATGTTGCACGGCCTCATCATCGACACCAGCGTGTTGTATCCGCACAGACGAGGATATCCGTTCAGAAGGTCATTGAAAGACATCTGTGCGGAAGTTCTCTGTCGGAACGTGCAGCAGCGAGACGACGGGCATTCGACGTTAGAAGACGCTCGAGCGGCTTTGGACTTGGTGTTGTTAAAAGTTTAACGGCGATTAACGGCGATTTTGTGTTCCAGTATTTTATACCTAAACGAAGACTGTGCACATTTTATTTGACTGTAGTTTTGAAAATTGTTAACTTCATTAATTTACATAGTAGATACTTACTTTGTACATTTTAATAACTGTAATTTTATAATCTGCTGTGTTGTTCACTGTATTCTTTGGTATTCAATATTATGTTAATGTAATAATTTAACGGACTGAGTTTGTTGCCGGTGGTAACTCTGAGTTCAAAAACACATTGTAAAACTCGTGTTCATTTGAATAAAATTAATCACATTGAATTTCAAACATCAAATGAAACTTTTTTTGGTATAACTTTCCTATCTCTCATTCCTAAATGTTTTTACGGTTCCATGGTCATGTTGTGGCTAAAAACGGGAACCCTTACAATTTTGACCTGTCCGCCACGCCATTCTGTCTTTTGTTCCTTATCATTTTTTTCGAAATCGATGTATTATCTTCTAGTCATTATTCCACCTGATCTGATTTCTGGCGCTTTTGAAAAGTTTTTAATATTTAATTGCCACATCCAAATACGTCGTATTATGAAATTAACATCTGAAAATCATAAATCAGACGCAGCTAATTTACCAAATTTAACCTCGGGAAATACGAGTACACTTGAAATTACCTACCTATATGAGAATGTCATCGTACGGAAAAGTACAAAAACCACAAAACCACACGTTGTTAGTAAAATATTCATAATTCGTACCTTTCTAACATTATCTCTTATTTATTTTTCACGTAGAGTGGTGGAATGAAAAGTAGAGTGTATCCACTCGATTGTGATTTTTTTTATCTCGGGCGACGTTCATTGTCTGCCTTGCTGCGTTCAGGATTCTTCTTGAGACTACGCATTGATGAACAATAATATATTCTAGAATATACCTTCTGCCGTGTGCATACGTGCGCGTGCTGGCTAACGAAAAATACGAAAAAACATTTACAGTTCGAAAAGTATAATTAATTCTAAAACTTCCAACTGGCATTTTGAAGAAAGTGTTTTTGAATTAACCTGTACAGAAAATTTAGAAATATAAACCGGTCCCATTACTACGAAAAATGTAGGTAAATCTCTGTTTTTAACCCCCGACGCAAAAAAGAGGGGTGTTATAAGGTTGACCGCTATTTGTGTGTGCGTCCGTCTGTGTATCTGTCTGTGGCACCTAGCGGTGGTTCTTAGACATGTTTTATCGATATAGCTTCAGCCGTTTCAAGGTTATCGGCTCTTTCGTTAGCTGCGGTAGGGATCTT
The DNA here is from genome assembly GCA_907165235.1 of Zeuzera pyrina. Classification (NCBI taxonomy): domain Eukaryota; kingdom Metazoa; phylum Arthropoda; class Insecta; order Lepidoptera; family Cossidae; genus Zeuzera; species Zeuzera pyrina. The sequence continues at coordinate 2,949,522 of OU015619.1, read as the reverse complement.
AGACTCATAATGGGTATTTACTTTAGTTTCAAACATATGTGTGACCTAAAATTTGAAACACCCATGTATGTATGCTACATAACTATGCAAGATTATGGAACTATTGATCTGATGTTGCAGTCAGGATATCCACCACTTTAGTTAATAAGAAAATTAAAAAAAAAAAACGAAGAGTAACTGAACACAACGGGATTTATACGGGATTACGTAAACACCAAAACACGCTATTTGATGTGGTGTCTAAATATAACCTGAAAAACGCTCACAACTGTACACTCTTATACAAAACAAAACTAAACTCTAATACACGACTATTACTAATCACAAGCAAATAGAAAACACAATGAATGAGACACAAAAATAGAATTAATAAAAACACTATGCTCCCCTGCGTTACCGGGTAGGCTACCTTGCCAATAAACCGTGTCAAACAATTAAGTACGATAATATAAGCCCGAAGACATATTATAGCTATAGCTTCTTTTGTAATTAACTTTAAAATTTTAAAAATAATAATTAAATTTGAAATTTATAAACCCCCCTACACAAAAAACCTATATAATGTAAAAAATACAATTTCCGGCCCGGGTCCTTTAACGTTAATATTTAAATAATTCGTTTGTAATATTTTGTGCTTCAAGCGTCATCGCGTCGGGGGACCGCTAAATAAATAAAATTAACATTATTATTTGTACTTTTTATTTTTTCCCTTCTGAGTGGCCTTGGCCTAAACAAATATCTGAGATAGGTCTACGACCAAATGTTTTAAATTGTCTGAGACGGAATATATAAACAAAATGAATAGACGGCTGTAAAAATGCAACACTAATGAGATTGAAATGGAATTTTCTTGAAGCTACACCGAACGCAATGGAGAAAGAATAATTAAAATCCGTCAATAAGAAAGAGTTATAAGGAAACCTCCTTCTTTTTCGTAGTCGGTCAATTAAAAAATAAACTTAAAGTAGAATAGAAAAAATTGCATTTATTTTGTCATTAAGTCATCACAGTAGAACATTGATTGCATTACAACTAAACATTACAATAATAACAATACACTAAGTAAAAAAAAGTTAACAAAGAAGTTACGTACAAATTTCGTAGCAAATATTTACATTTACAGTCAGAGCTGCAGTCATAAAATAAAAATTACGCTGACTGTCGGATCAGCGCATACGCAGCAAATCTCCGTCATCGCTCGTCGACCTCCTCATCATACAGTTTCAACAGGACCAAGTCCATTGCCGCCCGAGCGTCTTCCAGCGCGGAATGTCCGTCGCAGCTCTGTTGCACACTCCAACCCAGATATTTCGCGCAGATATCCTTCAGTGATCTTCTGAAGGGATATCCCAGTCTGTGCGGATACAGTACACTCGTATCTATGACCAAATCGTGCAACAGTTTCGATGCCCTCAGGTCGTTGTTCAGTGCATGCCCCACTAGGATCGTGTCCGAACCGATGAAGGAAAGTAGGTCGGCGTGTACGTCCCGCAGCGTTTTCGTGGCGCGCGCCATGTCTTCCTCGGTGATGCCAGAGAAACGAGTGTTGTAGTCCAACACCGGTGCGCCCGGTCGCACCAATTGGCTATATACCACTTCTCCCTGGAGTCCGACGACGACGACGCTCGCCAACTCTAATCCGTCTGTCGTATAACACATCTCGGTGTCTAAGGCGAAAACTCCACCTCGAGGATGATGTGCTCTAACGTAGCCGTCTAACGGTCCGTTGACTCCGACGCGTGTGCCATTCCAGACATGGAATTCTCCAGTTTGGCATCCGATAGCTTCCAATGGTGTACGGCAGCAGTCGTAATACCCATGAGCGGTGCGTCCAGGGTGGTACACGCAGAAATCTTCAGCATCGTAGTAACCGCTTGGCGAAATGTAAAAATCCTTACCACATCTGACGCATTCGTGAAATAACTCTTCGCAGTTGTTGGATTGAATTTCTTTAGATTTTTGAGACTTCGTGCTCCGCTTGCTGTTGGCCATCACATTTAAAAAATCTTGATAATGGGTATCCAACGTTATAATCTCGTTCGAACGAGACGGTGGATTCACTAATATGACCGCTTCGTAAGAATCCTCCCAAATTTGTACTGGATAGCCGAGAGCCAACATATCCTTCGGGGGCAGCGAGAGAGGCCTCAGGGCTTCTTCTAGTTTACAGTTCCACGTCGTTTCGGTCGGCACTGATGGCGGTGTTGTGTATTCGACGTCTTGATGGTACTTATTCGAACCATCGTGGACCGGAATCCACGCAGGCGTTGCAGGAACAAAGTGTCCGCACGGTACGTAATACGCGCTGGACTGGTGATTATTCCAATTCTGCATTTTGTAATCTTCGAGACTTTTACGTTTAAAAATGCCTATCGAACCTGTTGCCTGGACTAGCGCACGAACAATAACTACACACTGTCCAAGCTATCCACGTTTTATAGCGACCTAGGTGATTAGGCTGATGGTCGTCGTTTGAGTAATCACAATAAGATATTAATTAATGACTATATTTATACTAATTAGAAGATTCGAGTCCCTTATTTCAATTGTGTTTTCTTTGTATAGGTACATAATATTGTTTTGACATAGTAATATCGAATATTAAAATTAAGAAAATTCATATTTTTGAAAACAAATATTGGATTGAAAGAACGAAATGAAGGAAAACATTATTGAAAAATGTATAAAACCTAGAGTAATTAATTACCTAGTAGTTTATGGAATGTTCGTTTTAATATCTGCGACGTGTCATTTGCACATACGGTAGCACTGGGTGTATGAGTTGTAACGCGCTGCAATTAAATGTGAGAATCTTTAGGGTTCACGTTAGCAGTATGTACACCGTTTTGAAGTGCAATATTTCAAATAACGTTTATTTATAATTTTAGGTTAATCCGTTTTCCAAAAAAAATACATTCATGACTGCAAAATAATTTTACAGAATGTTACATAACAAGTTTAAACTGGATATGTTTTACCATAATTCTCACTCTAATAATCTTTGAAAAGAGTGATCTGTTATTTATGTGATACAAATAGATTGCAATTATTTGTTTTACACATTACTGACACTGGGAAAATGTGTTCTCGATACTGGATAACAAGTTCAGGCTGTACGACAAGTAGAAGTCATCGTTTGTTAGCAAATTTTATGATGTTGACAGTCCATTCGATTCCGTTATTCGTTAGATGATCTCGTATGTAATCTAAGCAACGAAATTTAACAGCATTTGACGTATACCTAATTATATGAGAGTAGCTGTCCACGTATATAAAGACGATTTCGTGAGTGTTACGTCGTTTACTGTTAACGCAATATTACGATTTACATTTTATATTACTCATGTTATTATCCACTTATATTATTTTTCCACTGAGCAGGGCGTGAAGAAGAGAGAGGTCTTGGGTTTTCTGGTTCCAGTTTCGATAGAAACCAATGAAATATTATGCGCAAAATGGCATGATAACCACATGATAGATACCATGTCTTTTCACAAATTTTGACACTATTGACCAAAGATTCAAAGACAGAAAAGGTAAAGCGTCGTCAATCAACCTAAACTAATTCATAGTTATAAAGAAAATGTGGGGGAAGAAATAAACATGACCGCCTTTCTAAATACCTACCCCATTCATATTAGGAGGGAAAGTGATATTGGCTTAGATACTGGTCATTTGAGTCTTAGACATGATTCTGGTGAATGCGACATTTACGATTCGGTGGTCCCGGTTAAAGTAATTCTCGTTTTAGATGTTAGCATATTACGTGTACGTTGTTCTTGGATAAAAACAAATGGAGAACATGTAAACCTGCTTGGGACTTCTACATCTATTACCGTCTATCTATAATGTCCCTGTGAGAAAATTGAACCTCTCCATAATTGAAAAGAGAGTAACAGAGATATATTTTTGTGGCAAATGTGAGAATACTCTTTTCAGGAATTGTTTTCTGTCTTACCACCCAAAATAATATAATTCATTTAGTTTTCTTGAAGCTCTTATATTATCAGCAATCCATATACCTACATGCCTTCCGTGATAATATTATAAATGCGAATGTGTCTATCAGTCTATATTTCCACTACGTATTCAAGATTAAATTACGGAACCGATTCGACGAATTGGGTATAGAGATAGTTTAAACCCTAGAAAAGAACATAGATTACTCAAATTCTTTTTTATTACACTTTTATTCGAAGTGTCGAATTTTCGTCGTCAAAGTAGTATCTAGCACTACAATATTTCGGATGTTCTATTCTTAAAAGATACCCAATACTCCCACGTGGGTGCTCATCACCAGGGATCGCGCCTTACGCGATATTATGTTATTCAAAGCCCCCTGGATGCCGAATGAATTGACTTTGATAATAATTATAGCTATTCGCTACAAATGATACCTTTTCGCCGTTTACGTTTCATTTTTATTCTTTCTTGTGAGTTCAATGATTTTTACTACTCTTCTACATGAGCACTGGACAGTGGACGTGCAGACATGCACGTGTAGGAATCAATACGTAACCTTTCGGTTGAAAAACATTCTATTTGTATTTTGGTCCGTTCATCGTTTCGTAATTGTATAAGCTGCGTTTTATAAATTCAATCGCAGGCCGATTAGGATAGGACAGCTTTTCAACTTCCCTTCTCACTAATATCATTTATGAACACCATCAAACAATGTACGATGATTACAGACAAATTACGATCGTCGTTACCTTATGTCGTTAACATAAAATGTGATACGTCGGGTCATGAAACGCTAACCACTTGAGTTATGCAATTTTTGAACTTCTAAAACTTCTAAATGTCTTTCTATTAATAACTTATTACAGTAGCGGCACGCCATGATGGCCGACACATGACACATTACAATAGTGACGTGAAATGTCAATTTATTATCGAAAAAAATGCAACCAAATGCGAGTCGCAACTATAAGTTTTTGGATTTATAACTAGTATTGAAAGTAGTAGGTAGCTGATTAAAAAGTTTTAATGGAACGAAAATACAAATGTTTACTTATTATATTGGAATGAAAATGAATATACACACTCTATTTGCACACAAGAAACAAATTCATGCAGAAAGAGACAGAAAAAATTGTGCCACAGAAGGCCATATTTAATGAAATTCGTCCATACTGCTACTTTCACTGTTGCCTACATTAATTACAAGTTCATTTTATTATATATATATATAATCGTCCCTTATTAATTTAACAGTTCCATTCACAACCTTTTCCCAGTCTCCTTTAGTCATAATAATATGTTCACAAGCTTCTTCTAATAATTTTAGCAATTTTGTTGTGGTAAATGGGGGTTCTGTATTGCGTCTTGCGCCATATCCGTCATTAATTTGAGCCGACACCAACTCAATTGCATTGTATCCACAATGGTAATGCGGTAACCGTATAACTTTGTGCCCATGTTCTAAAGCTATTTCGTCAATGACGTATCGGATCTTGGTTGGTTTGTTTTCTTTTAAAAAACGTACTGATTCCGCTTTTTTCCGAACCGTGCAATTTTTAAATAGTTTTATTACTCTTTCACAACAACAATGTAATGAAATACGATCTGTATAACTGTATTATCAAACAGTCAAGTGAAAATGTTTCGATTAAGTTAGATAAAAGCGTTTCGGCTCTCCTGAAAATTTCATTTTCGTCCGCTACACTTATTGCGATCACCACCATCGGTATACTTGTACTGTCCGGCCGCTGAGAGAATGCGTTCTTAACAGGCCATGGTCGAATGGACGACGTAACTTTGAAATGGCGCGCGTTGAATTTACGATAAAAACATTTGTATTGTTTATTTGCCCAAGTCGACGAATAATTGTCATAAAACACTATATCATTATTACGTCAACTGACAATAAATGTTATAAATTACGCTTTTACAAGGTTATGTGAACTATTTATTTTTGTGGTGATGTGGTATAATATTTTCTTTCCTCAAATTTTTTTTATTGATTTTAACATTAAATATTTCTGAATGTTACTCTCACATTTTTATGCTCTTTATGCTAGTTACATTCAGCAATTAGAAGCCAGACAAACAAGTATCGAAACTTATGTTACTCTTGTCTTGGGTCGGTTAAAGAGATAATATAACAGTCTTACTTTTTTCCCCATCACTAGTCACGACCAACTGACAGCGGCCGGACGATGGTGATCATTATGTAAATACCAACTAAACGTTCTCGAATGTTTGTACACAGCTCAAATATTAAGATAATATTAAAGATCTCGGCTGAGTCACGGTGCGCTAATCGTGATGTGTTACCTAATGCGACACATCTATTAACAATATTATTTACTTAATCACTAAGAATCCATCACTGGCGAAAGAAATATCGTTATTCATGTAAATACATGTTATTCACGAAATGAAATTATATTATCTATAAAAAAAAACTACTTCCTATGTAGGTAAATAATTTATGATTGTAGGCATGATAATATTATGATTGAATGTTTTCCATGTACCTAAGCAATTTCACCCGAATGAATAACGTCATACACTATGATTTGAGATATTAACTTGAATCGTGAAAGAAATACCAAATATCGTGCCTTTGGTGACTGTAATGAATTCAAAGTCCTTCATTTCCTCAGTAAGCCAAACGTAGGTATGTCTCTCACGAAAGATAAATAATATTAGACTTTTGTTAATGTTTGGAACGTCGTAAATTTAAGAAATAGACATTCTCGTCTTCGAGTAACGTACCTAAAGTACCTAATACCACAGTAATGTAGGACCCTAGTGCCTAGTTTTGAGTCACCGAGTTAGTGCAATTTTGTGGAGTGCGAGTATGAATTTATCTACGAATAATTTCCACGTAGTACGTGTAATTTTTAGGTTATAGATTTTAGAAGCACGTCTGGTAATTTAATTAATGAACGGATGTCGTTTGCAACGGCAGGCTCATCGGCTTACAAACGTAGGTACCTCTACGTACGTCGTCTTTTGTATAATGAACTGATATCTGACACTTTTATGAACAACGTTGCTTTTGGCTTGAAGACTGTAGAGAATCACGAAGAAAAGATAGAAAACAAAACAAAGCGCATTAACGTTTTCGACATTAGACCCTTTTTTGTTGAAAATCGTTGTAAATCTTTCCAAAATTTTCAATATTGTTTATGTAACCATAGAAAATATTATCATAACAATGTGGGTGGGAGATTAAACAAAGAATACATTATTTACGTCGTTAGTTAATCTCCTATTTTATTAATGTCATTACTAAATCGACCACCGACCTAATCACCTGGATGTGTATTAAATATGTATGGGAAGAGAAGAAGTTCAATAGAGGTTCAATCACAATTAAAGTCTATTAAAGTTTCCAGAATGCAGAGTCTCAATTATTACCAGCCGTGTGCGTATTCGTGCCCATATTACTCTCCGTACGGTCATTCGATGGCTCTAACTCCTGTGTGGATACCGACGTCAATTCCCGTGCAGATTTCGACACCGGCGACTACATACCACGAAGACATCAATTTCACGATACCTCCAATAGTGCCGCCTCAAACAGTTACAGATTACGAATTCAAGGAGGCTATCAGTCGATTATTGCTGCGCCGAGAAGACATGTTTGCTCTCGGATATCCTGTGGAAGTCGGCGAGAACTCTGGCCAAGCGGTTGTACTTGTTAATCCGCCATCTCAATCGAACGAGCCTAACGCGTTGACCGATTATTATAAGAATTTGGAACGCATCGTAGTTGATACCGAGGGGAATTCGAGGAGTCGAAAGTCAATGGCGGCACGAGTCAAGAACAGGAAGGTCATTCACGTGTGCGTCAGACGTGGGAAAAATTTTCGCATTACACGAAGCGGTCGGTACGTCGCCGATGAACCCTGCGTGTATCACCCTGGACGCACTGCACACGGATACAATGACTGTTGTCGGTCTCGTTTGGAAACTGAAGGATGCCACACTGGGGACAATCACGTTTGGAATGGCACACAAACCGGTGTCAACGGTCCACTAGATGGGTATGTTAGAACTCGATATCCTCGAGGAGGAGTTTTCGCCTTGGACGTGGAAATGTGTTACACGACGATGGGATTGGAGTTGGTGTGTGTCGTAATCGTCGGTCTCCAAGGAGAAGTGGTGTACAGGGCGTTGGTAAAACCGAGCGCGCCGGTGTTGGACTACAATACACGTTTTTCGGGCATCACCAAGGAGCACTTAGCGCACGCTACGAAGACTTTAGAAGACGTACAAAGCGACATACTTTCTATTATCGGCTTTGACACCATTCTAGTGGGGCATGCCCTGAATAACGACTTGAGAGCGTTGAAAATGTTGCACGGCCTCATCATCGACACCAGCGTGTTGTATCCGCACAGACGAGGATATCCGTTCAGAAGGTCATTGAAAGACATCTGTGCGGAAGTTCTCTGTCGGAACGTGCAGCAGCGAGACGACGGGCATTCGACGTTAGAAGACGCTCGAGCGGCTTTGGACTTGGTGTTGTTAAAAGTTTAACGGCGATTAACGGCGATCAACGGCCGGTTCCCTTACAGTGATTAGACGGCCGTAACACGTACTACGGCGTGTAATATTTTTGTGTTCCAGTATTTTATACCTAAACGAAGACTGCACATTTTATTTGACTGTAGTTTTGAAAATTTTTAAATTTAAATTTAAATTTAATTTTATCTCTTAGAGCAGATACTTACTTTGTACATTTTAACAATTGTAATTTTATAATCTGCTGTGTTATTTACTGTATTCTTTAGTATTCAATATTATGTTAATGTAATAATTTAACGGACTGAGTTTGTTGCCGGTGGTAACTCTGAGTTAAAATAAATAAAATTAATCACATTGAATTTCAAACATCAAATGAAACTTTTTTTGGTATAACTTTCCTATCTCTCATTCCTAAATGTTTTTACGGTTCCGTGGTCATGTTGTGGCTAAAAACGGGAACCCTTACAATTTCGACCTGTCCGCCTGTCTGTCTTTTGTTCCTTATCATTTTTTCGAAATTGATTTAATATCTTCTGGTCATTAGTCCACCCGATCTGATATCTGGAGCTTTTGAAAACTTTTAAATATTTAATTGTCAAATTCAAATACGTCGTATCATGAAGTTAACATCTGAAAATAATAAATCAGACGCAGCGAATTTACCAAATTTAACCTCGGGAAATACACTTGAAATTACGTATACGAGAATGTCATCGTACGGAAAAGTACAAAAGGAACCACACGTTGTTAGTAAAATATTCATAATTCGTACCTTTCTAACATTATCTCTTATTTATTTTTCACGTAGAGTGGTGGAATGAAAAGTTGAGTGTAACCACTCTATTGTGATTTTTTTTTATCTCGGGCGACGCGACGGTCCCATTGCTACGAAAAATGTAGGTAAATCTCTATTTTTAACCCCCGACGCAAAAAAGAGGGGTGTTATAAGTTTGACCGCTATGTGTGTGTGTGTGTCTGTCTGTGTATCTGTCTGTGGCACCGTAGCTCTAAAACGAGTGAACCGATTTGGATGCGGTTTTTTTTATTTGAAAGCAGGTTTTCTGGCGGTGGTTCTTAGACATGTTTTATCGAAATTGCTTCAGCCGTTTCAAGGTTATCGGCTCTTTCGTTAGCTGCGGTAGGGATCTTAGACTCACTTTAGTTTCAAACATATGTGTGACTTAAAATTTGAAACACCCATGTATTACCCATATATAACTATGCAAGATTATGGAATCATTGACCTGATGCTGATGAGTCAGGATATCCAGCACATTAGTTAATAAGAAAATTAAAAAAAAAAACGAAGAGTAACTGAACACAACGGGATTTATACGGGATTACGTAAACGCCAAAACACGCTATTTGATGTGGTGTCTAAATATACCCTGAAAAACGCTCACAACTGTACACTCTTATACAAAACAAAACTAAACTCTAATACACGACTATTACTAATCACAAGCAAATAGAAAACATAATGAATGAGACACAAAAATAGAATTAATAAAAACACTATGCTCCCCTGCGTTACCGGGTAGGCTACCTTGCCAATAAACCGTGTCAAACAATTAAGCACGATAATATAAGCCCGAAGACATATTATAGCTATAGCTTCTTTTGTAAATAAGTTTGAAATTTTAAAAATAATAATTTAATTTAAAATTTAAAAAACCCCCTACACAAAAAAACCTATATAATGTAAAAAATACAATTTCCGGGCCTGGTCCTTTAACGTTAATATTTAAATAATTATTATTATTTAGCGGGGGACCGCTAAATAAATAAAATTAACATTATTATTTGTAATTAAAAATGCAACACTAATGAGATTGAAATGGAATTTTCTTGAAGCCACTCCGAACGCAATGGAGAAAGAATAATTAAAATCCGCCAATAAGAAAAAGTTAAAAGAAACCTCCTTCTTTTTCGTAGTCGGTCAATTAAAAAATAAACTTAATGTAGAATAGAAAAAATTGCATTTATTTTGTCATTAAGTCATCACATTATAACATTGCATTACAACTAACTTACATTACAATAATAACAATACACTAAGTAAAAAAAAGTTAACAAAGAAGTTACGTACAAATTTCATAGCAAATATTTACATTTACAGTCAGAGCTGCAGTCATAATATAAAATATACGCTGACTGTCGAATCAGCGCATACGCAGCAAATCTCCGTCATCGCTCGTCGACCCCCTCATCATACAGTTTCAACAGGACCAAGTCCATTGCCGCTCGAGCGTCTTCCAGCGCGGAATGTCCGTCGCAGCTCTGTTGCACACTCCGACCCAGATATTTCGCGCAGATATCCTTCAGTGATCTTCTGAAGGGATATCCCAGTCTGTGCGGATACAGTACACTCGTATCTATGACCAAATCGTGCAACAGTTTCGATGCCCTCAGGTCGTTGTTCAGTGCATGCCCCACTAGGATCGTGTCCGAACCGATGAAGGAAAGTAGGTCGGCTTGTACGTCCCGCAGCGATTTCGTGGCGCGCGCCATGTCTTCCTCGGTGATGCCAGAGAAACGAGTGTTGTAGTCCAACACCGGTGCGCCCGGTCGCACCAATTGGCTATATACCACTTCTCCCTGGAGTCCGACGACGACGACGCTCGCCAACTCTAATCCGTCTGTCGTATAACACATCTCGGTGTCTAAGGCGAAAACTCCACCTCGAGGATGATGCGCTCTAACGTAGCCGTCTAACGGTCCGTTGACTCCGACGCGTGTGCCATTCCAGACATGGAATTCTCCAGTTTGGCATCCGATAGCTTCCAATGGTGTACGGCAGCAGTCGTAATACCCATGAGCGGTGCGTCCAGGGTGGTACACGCAGAAATCTTCAGCATCGTAGTAACCGCTTGGCGAAATGTAAAAATCCTTACCACATCTGACGCATTCGTGAAATAACTCTTCGCAGTTGTTGGATTGAATTTCTTTAGATTTTTGAGATTTCGTGCTCCGCTTGCTGTTGGCCATCACATTTAAAAAATCTTGATAATGGGTGTCCAACGTTATAATCTCGTTCGAACGAGACGGTGGATTCACTAATATGACCGCTTCGTAAGAATCCTCCCAAATTTGTACTGGATAGCCGAGAGCCAACATATCCTTCGGGGGCAGCGAGAGAGGCCTCAGGGCTTCTTCTACTTTACAGTTCCACGTCGTTTCGGTCGGCACTGATGGCGGTGTTGTGTATTCGACGTCTTGATGGTACTTATTCGAACCATCGTGGACCGGAATCCACGCAGGCGTTGCAGGAACAAAGTGTCCGCACGGTACGTAATACGCGCTGGACTGGTGATTATTCCAATTCTGCATTTTGTAATCTTCGAGACTTTTACGTTTAAAAATGCCTATCGAACCTGTTGCCTGGACTAGCGCACGAACAATAACTACACACTGTCTAAGCTATCCACGTTTTATAGCGACCTAGGTGATTAGGCTGATGGTCGTCGTTTGGGTAATTACAATAAGATATTAATTAATGACTATATTTATACTAATTAGAAGATTCGAGTCCCTTATTTCAATTGTGTTTTCTTTGTATAGGTACATAATATTGTTTTGACATAGTAATATCGAATATTAAAATTAAGGAAATTCATATTTTTGAAAACAAATATTGGATTGAAAGAACGAAATGAAGGAAAACATTATTGAAAAATGTATAAAACCTAGAGTAATTAATTGCCTAGTAGTTTATGGAATGTTCGTTTTAATATCTGCGACGTGTCATTTGCACATACGGTAGCGCTGGGTGTATGAGTTGTAACGCGCTGCAATTAAATCTGAGAATCTTTAGGGTTCACGTTAGCAGTATGTACACCGTTTTGAAGTGCAATATTTCAAATAACGTTTATTTATAATTTTAGGTTAATCCGTTTTCCAAAAAAATACATTTATAACTGCAAAATAATTTTACAGAATGTTACACAACAAGTTTAAACTGGATATGTTTCACCATAATTTTCAGAGAATTATAATTTGTTTGTTTCTTAAAATTTGAACACAATTTAAATAAGTTAAACTGAGTTAAAATTACTCAAATAATCTTTAAAAAGAGTGATCTGTTATTTATGTGATACAAATAGATTGCAATTATTTGTTTTACACATTACTGACACTGGGAAAATGTGTTCTCGATACTGGATAACAAGTTCGGGCTGTACGACAAGTAGAAGTCATCGTTTGTTAGCAAATTTTATGTTGTTGACAGTCCATTCGATTCCGTTATTCGTTAGATGATCTCGTATGTAATCTAAGCAACGAAATTTAACAGCACTTGACGTATAGCTAATTATATGAGAGTAGCTGTCCACGTATATAAAGACGATTTCGTGAGTGTTACGTCGTTTATTGTTAACGCAATATTACGATTTACATTTTATATTACTCATGTTATTATCCACTTATATTATTTTTCCACTGAACAGGGCGTGAAGAAGAGAGAGGTCTTGGGTTTTCTGGTTCCAGTTTCGATAGAAACCAATGAAATATTATGCGCAAAATGGCATGATAACAACATGATAGATACCATGTCTTTTCACAAATTTTGTCACTATTGACCAAAGATTCAAAGACAGAAAAGGTAAAGCGTCGTCAATCAACCTAAACTAATTCATAGTTATAAAGAAAATGTGGGGGAAGAAATAAACATGACCGCCTTTCTAAATACCTACCCCATTCATATTAGGAGGGAAAGTGATATTGGCTTAGATACTGGTCATTTGAGTCTTATACATGATTCTGGTGAATGCGACATTTACGATTCGGTGGTCCCGGTTAAAGTAATTCTCGTTTTAGATGTTAGCATATTACGTGTACGTTGTTCTTGGATAAAAACAAATGGAGAACATGTAAACCTGCTTGGGACTTCTACATCTATTACCGTCTATCTATAATGTCCCTGTGAGAAAATTGAACCTCTCCATAATTGAAAAGAGAGTAACAGAGATATATTTTTGTGGCAAATGTGAGAATACTCTTTTCAGGAATTGTTTTCTGTCTTACCACCCAAAATAATATAATTCATTTAGTTTTCTTGAAGCTCTTATATTATCAGCAATCCATATACCTACATGCCTTCCGTGATAATATTATAAATGCGAATGTGTCTATCAGTCTATCTTTCCACTACGTATTCAAGATTAAATTACGGAACCGATTCGACGAATTGGGTATAGAGATAGTTTAAACCCTAGAAAAGAACATAGATTACTCAAATTCTTTTTTATTACACTTTTACTATTCTTGTCGTGTTAATAACCAGATTTGATAGTACCTATGAGCTCGATAATCCCAATATTTCAATGGTTGGGAAGTATCGGGTTGAAAAGAAGTTTGAGCAAATCGAACGATCTTACAATTCCATCTTTATGTACTACTTACTATGTATCTTTAATGTTTCTTATGTAATTAAAAACGTATCGGAACCAGCCTCTAACGTTGTGGCTGTTGAAGAATAAAATACAAGAAATTATAGCCATGACGCGCGATATCTGTGCAGGGCCGTCACCGGCTAAACCGATCTAACCGGCTAAATTTGATCATATATTTTAACTTTAATTAAATTTTGTATTTTAATGTATTTTTGTAAATTTTATTCGATGCAGCGTTTGATTGAGTATTTTTGATTCGCGTATGTCTTTCTCTGAATATACAGCTGTAGTACAAGTGTCGAATTTTCGTCGTCAAAGTAGTATCTAGCACTACAATATTTCGGATGTTCTATTCTTAAAAGATACCCAATACTCTCACGTGGGTGCTCATCACCAGGGATCGCGCCTTACGCGATATTATGTTATTCAAAGCCCCCTGGATGCTGAATGAATTGACTTTGATAATAATTATAGCTATTCGCTACAAATGATACCTTTTCGCCGTTTACGTTTCATTTTTATTCTTTCTTGTGAGTTCAATGATTTTTACTACTCTTCTACATGAGCACTGGACAGTGGACGTGCAGACATGCACGTGTAGGAATCAATACGTAACCTTTCGGTTGAAAAACATTCTATTTGTATTTTGGTCCGTTCATCGTTTCGTAATTGTATAAGCTGCGTTTTATAAATTCAATCGCAGGCCGATTAGGATAGGACAGCTTTTCAACTTCCCTTCTCACTAATATCATTTATGAACACCATCAAACAATGTACGATGATTACAGACAAATTACGATCGTCGTTACCTTATGTCGTTAACATAAAATGTGATACGTCGGGTCATGAAACGCTAACCACTTGAGTTATGCAATTTTTGAACTTCTAAAACTTCTAAATGTCTTTCTATTAATAACTTATTACAGTAGCGGCACGCCATTATGGCCGACACATGACACATTACAATAGTGACGTGAAATGTCAATTTATTGTCGAAAAAAATGTAACCAAATGCGAATCGCAACTATAAGTTTTTGGATTTATAACTAGTATTGCGAGTAGTAGCTGATTAAAAAGTTTTAATGAAACGAAAATACAAATGTTTACTTATTATATTAGAATGAAAATGAATATACATACTTTATTTGCACACAAGAAACAAATTCATACAGAAAGAGACAGAAAAAATTGTGCCACAGAAGGCCATATTTAATGAAATTCGTCCATACTGCTACTTTCACTGTCGCCTACATCATTCCTACACAAGTTCATTTTATTATATATATAATCTTCCCTTATTAATTTAACAGTTCCATTCACAACCTTTTCCCAGTCTCCTTTAGTCATAATAATATGTTCACAAGCTTCTTCTAATAATTTTAGCAATTTTGTTGTGGTAAATGGGGGTTCTGTATTGCGTCTTGCGCCATATCCGTCATTAATTTGAGCCGACACCAACTCAATTGCATTGTATCCACAATGGTAATGCGGTAACCGTATAACTTTGTGCCCATGTTCTAAAGCTATTTCGTCAATGACGTATCGGATCTTGGTTGGTTTGTTTTCTTTTAAAAAACGTACTGATTCCGCTTTTTTCCGAACCGTGCAATTTTTAAATAGTTTTATTACTCTTTCACAACAACAATGTAATGAAATACGATCTGTATAACTGTATTATCAAACAGTCAAGTGAAAATGTTTCGATTAAGTTAGATAAAAGCGTTTCGGCTCTCCTGAAAATTTCATTTTCGTCCGCTACACTTATTGCGATCACCACCATCGGTATACTTGTACTGTCCGGCCGCTGAGAGAATGCGTTCTTAACAGGCCGTGGTCGAATGGACGACGTAACTTTGAAATGGCGCGCGTTGAATTTACGATAAAAACATTTGTATTGTTTATTTGCCCAAGTCGACGAATAATTGTCATAAAACACTATATCATTATTACGTCAACTGACAATAAATGTTATAAATTACGCTTTTACAAGGTTATGTGAACTATTTATTTTTGTGGTGATGTGGTATAATATTTTCTTTCCTCAAATTTTTTTTATTGATTTTAACATTAAATATTTCTGAATGTTACTCTCACATTTTTATGCTCTTTATGCTAGTTACATTCAGCAATTAGAAGCCAGACAAACAAGTATCGAAACTTATGTTACTCTTGTCTTGGGTCGGTTAAAGAGATAATATAACAGTCTTACTTTTTTCCCCATCACTAGTCACGACCAACTGACAGCGGCCGGACGATGGTGATCATTATGTAAATACCAACTAAACGTTCTCGAATGTTTGTACACAGCTCAAATATTAAGATAATATTAAAGATCTCGGCTGAGTCACGGTGCGCTAATCGTGATGTGTTACCTAATGCGACACATCTATTAACAATATTATTTACTTAATCACTAAGAATCCATCACTGGCGAAAGAAATATCGTTATTCATGTAAATACATGTTATTCACGAAATGAAATTATATTATCTATAAAAAAAAACTACTTCCTATGTAGGTAAATAATTTATGATTGTAGGCATGATAATATTATGATTGAATGTTTTCCATGTACCTAAGCAATTTCACCCGAATGAATAACGTCATACACTATGATTTGAGATATTAACTTGAATCGTGAAAGAAATACCAAATATCGTGCCTTTGGTGACTGTAATGAATTCAAAGTCCTTCATTTCCTCAGTAAGCCAAACGTAGGTATGTCTCTCACGAAAGATAAATAATATTGGACTTTTGTTAATGTTTGGAACGTCGTAAATTTAAGAAATAGACATTCTCGTCTTCGAGTAACGTACCTAAAGTACCTAATACCACAGTAATGTAGGACCCTAGTGCCTAGTTTTGAGTCACCGAGTTAGTGCAATTTTGTGGAGTGCGAGTATGAATTTATCTACGAATAATTTCCACGTAGTACGTGTAATTTTTAGGTTATAGATTTTAGAAGCACGTCTGGTAATTTAATTAATGAACGGATGTCGTTTGCAACGGCAGGCTCATCGGCTTACAAACGTAGGTACCTCTACGTACGTCGTCTTTTGTATAATGAACTGATATCTGACACTTTTATGAACAACGTTGCTTTTGGCTTGAAGACTGTAGAGAATCACGAAGAAAAGATAGAAAACAAAACAAAGCGCATTAACGTTTTCGACATTAGACCCTTTTTTGTTGAAAATCGTTGTAAATCTTTCCAAAATTTTCAATATTGTTTATGTAACCATAGAAAATATTATCATAACAATGTGGGTGGGAGATTAAACAAAGAATACATTATTTACGTCGTTAGTTAATCTCCTATTTTATTAATGTCATTACTAAATCGACCACCGACCTAATCACCTGGATGTGTATTAAATATGTATGGGAAGAGAAGAAGTTCAATAGAGGTTCAATCACAATTAAAGTCTATTAAAGTTTCCAGAATGCAGAGTCTCAATTATTACCAGCCGTGTGCGTATTCGTGCCCATATTACTCTCCGTACGGTCATTCGATGGCTCTAACTCCTGTGTGGATACCGACGTCAATTCCCGTGCAGATTTCGACACCGGCGACTACATACCACGAAGACATCAATTTCACGATACCTCCAATAGTGCCGCCTCAAACAGTTACAGATTACGAATTCAAGGAGGCTATCAGTCGATTATTGCTGCGCCGAGAAGACATGTTTGCTCTCGGATATCCTGTGGAAGTCGGCGAGAACTCTGGCCAAGCGGTTGTACTTGTTAATCCGCCATCTCAATCGAACGAGCCTAACGCGTTGACCGATTATTATAAGAATTTGGAACGCATCGTAGTTGATACCGAGGGGAATTCGAGGAGTCGAAAGTCAATGGCGGCACGAGTCAAGAACAGGAAGGTCATTCACGTGTGCGTCAGACGTGGGAAAAATTTTCGCATTACACGAAGCGGTCGGTACGTCGCCGATGAACCCTGCGTGTATCACCCTGGACGCACTGCACACGGATACAATGACTGTTGTCGGTCTCGTTTGGAAACTGAAGGATGCCACACTGGGGACAATCACGTTTGGAATGGCACACAAACCGGTGTCAACGGTCCACTAGATGGGTATGTTAGAACTCGATATCCTCGAGGAGGAGTTTTCGCCTTGGACGTGGAAATGTGTTACACGACGATGGGATTGGAGTTGGTGTGTGTCGTAATCGTCGGTCTCCAAGGAGAAGTGGTGTACAGGGCGTTGGTAAAACCGAGCGCGCCGGTGTTGGACTACAATACACGTTTTTCGGGCATCACCAAGGAGCACTTAGCGCACGCTACGAAGACTTTAGAAGACGTACAAAGCGACATACTTTCTATTATCGGCTTTGACACCATTCTAGTGGGGCATGCCCTGAATAACGACTTGAGAGCGTTGAAAATGTTGCACGGCCTCATCATCGACACCAGCGTGTTGTATCCGCACAGACGAGGATATCCGTTCAGAAGGTCATTGAAAGACATCTGTGCGGAAGTTCTCTGTCGGAACGTGCAGCAGCGAGACGACGGGCATTCGACGTTAGAAGACGCTCGAGCGGCTTTGGACTTGGTGTTGTTAAAAGTTTAACGGCGATTAACGGCGATCAACGGCCGGTTCCCTTACAGTGATTAGACGGCCGTAACACGTACTACGGCGTGTAATATTTTTGTGTTCCAGTATTTTATACCTAAACGAAGACTGCACATTTTATTTGACTGTAGTTTTGAAAATTTTTAAATTTAAATTTAAATTTAATTTTATCTCTTAGAGCAGATACTTACTTTGTACATTTTAACAATTGTAATTTTATAATCTGCTGTGTTATTTACTGTATTCTTTAGTATTCAATATTATGTTAATGTAATAATTTAACGGACTGAGTTTGTTGCCGGTGGTAACTCTGAGTTAAAATAAATAAAATTAATCACATTGAATTTCAAACATCAAATGAAACTTTTTTTGGTATAACTTTCCTATCTCTCATTCCTAAATGTTTTTACGGTTCCGTGGTCATGTTGTGGCTAAAAACGGGAACCCTTACAATTTCGACCTGTCCGCCTGTCTGTCTTTTGTTCCTTATCATTTTTTCGAAATTGATTTAATATCTTCTGGTCATTAGTCCACCCGATCTGATATCTGGAGCTTTTGAAAACTTTTAAATATTTAATTGTCAAATTCAAATACGTCGTATCATGAAGTTAACATCTGAAAATAATAAATCAGACGCAGCGAATTTACCAAATTTAACCTCGGGAAATACACTTGAAATTACGTATACGAGAATGTCATCGTACGGAAAAGTACAAAAGGAACCACACGTTGTTAGTAAAATATTCATAATTCGTACCTTTCTAACATTATCTCTTATTTATTTTTCACGTAGAGTGGTGGAATGAAAAGTTGAGTGTAACCACTCTATTGTGATTTTTTTTTATCTCGGGCGACGCGACGGTCCCATTGCTACGAAAAATGTAGGTAAATCTCTATTTTTAACCCCCGACGCAAAAAAGAGGGGTGTTATAAGTTTGACCGCTATGTGTGTGTGTGTGTCTGTCTGTGTATCTGTCTGTGGCACCGTAGCTCTAAAACGAGTGAACCGATTTGGATGCGGTTTTTTTTATTTGAAAGCAGGTTTTCTGGCGGTGGTTCTTAGACATGTTTTATCGAAATTGCTTCAGCCGTTTCAAGGTTATCGGCTCTTTCGTTAGCTGCGGTAGGGATCTTAGACTCACTTTAGTTTCAAACATATGTGTGACTTAAAATTTGAAACACCCATGTATTACCCATATATAACTATGCAAGATTATGGAATCATTGACCTGATGCTGATGAGTCAGGATATCCAGCACATTAGTTAATAAGAAAATTAAAAAAAAAAACGAAGAGTAACTGAACACAACGGGATTTATACGGGATTACGTAAACGCCAAAACACGCTATTTGATGTGGTGTCTAAATATACCCTGAAAAACGCTCACAACTGTACACTCTTATACAAAACAAAACTAAACTCTAATACACGACTATTACTAATCACAAGCAAATAGAAAACATAATGAATGAGACACAAAAATAGAATTAATAAAAACACTATGCTCCCCTGCGTTACCGGGTAGGCTACCTTGCCAATAAACCGTGTCAAACAATTAAGCACGATAATATAAGCCCGAAGACATATTATAGCTATAGCTTCTTTTGTAAATAAGTTTGAAATTTTAAAAATAATAATTTAATTTAAAATTTAAAAAACCCCCTACACAAAAAAACCTATATAATGTAAAAAATACAATTTCCGGGCCTGGTCCTTTAACGTTAATATTTAAATAATTATTATTATTTAGCGGGGGACCGCTAAATAAATAAAATTAACATTATTATTTGTAATTAAAAATGCAACACTAATGAGATTGAAATGGAATTTTCTTGAAGCCACTCCGAACGCAATGGAGAAAGAATAATTAAAATCCGCCAATAAGAAAAAGTTAAAAGAAACCTCCTTCTTTTTCGTAGTCGGTCAATTAAAAAATAAACTTAATGTAGAATAGAAAAAATTGCATTTATTTTGTCATTAAGTCATCACATTATAACATTGCATTACAACTAACTTACATTACAATAATAACAATACACTAAGTAAAAAAAAGTTAACAAAGAAGTTACGTACAAATTTCATAGCAAATATTTACATTTACAGTCAGAGCTGCAGTCATAATATAAAATATACGCTGACTGTCGAATCAGCGCATACGCAGCAAATCTCCGTCATCGCTCGTCGACCCCCTCATCATACAGTTTCAACAGGACCAAGTCCATTGCCGCTCGAGCGTCTTCCAGCGCGGAATGTCCGTCGCAGCTCTGTTGCACACTCCGACCCAGATATTTCGCGCAGATATCCTTCAGTGATCTTCTGAAGGGATATCCCAGTCTGTGCGGATACAGTACACTCGTATCTATGACCAAATCGTGCAACAGTTTCGATGCCCTCAGGTCGTTGTTCAGTGCATGCCCCACTAGGATCGTGTCCGAACCGATGAAGGAAAGTAGGTCGGCTTGTACGTCCCGCAGCGATTTCGTGGCGCGCGCCATGTCTTCCTCGGTGATGCCAGAGAAACGAGTGTTGTAGTCCAACACCGGTGCGCCCGGTCGCACCAATTGGCTATATACCACTTCTCCCTGGAGTCCGACGACGACGACGCTCGCCAACTCTAATCCGTCTGTCGTATAACACATCTCGGTGTCTAAGGCGAAAACTCCACCTCGAGGATGATGCGCTCTAACGTAGCCGTCTAACGGTCCGTTGACTCCGACGCGTGTGCCATTCCAGACATGGAATTCTCCAGTTTGGCATCCGATAGCTTCCAATGGTGTACGGCAGCAGTCGTAATACCCATGAGCGGTGCGTCCAGGGTGGTACACGCAGAAATCTTCAGCATCGTAGTAACCGCTTGGCGAAATGTAAAAATCCTTACCACATCTGACGCATTCGTGAAATAACTCTTCGCAGTTGTTGGATTGAATTTCTTTAGATTTTTGAGATTTCGTGCTCCGCTTGCTGTTGGCCATCACATTTAAAAAATCTTGATAATGGGTGTCCAACGTTATAATCTCGTTCGAACGAGACGGTGGATTCACTAATATGACCGCTTCGTAAGAATCCTCCCAAATTTGTACTGGATAGCCGAGAGCCAACATATCCTTCGGGGGCAGCGAGAGAGGCCTCAGGGCTTCTTCTACTTTACAGTTCCACGTCGTTTCGGTCGGCACTGATGGCGGTGTTGTGTATTCGACGTCTTGATGGTACTTATTCGAACCATCGTGGACCGGAATCCACGCAGGCGTTGCAGGAACAAAGTGTCCGCACGGTACGTAATACGCGCTGGACTGGTGATTATTCCAATTCTGCATTTTGTAATCTTCGAGACTTTTACGTTTAAAAATGCCTATCGAACCTGTTGCCTGGACTAGCGCACGAACAATAACTACACACTGTCTAAGCTATCCACGTTTTATAGCGACCTAGGTGATTAGGCTGATGGTCGTCGTTTGGGTAATTACAATAAGATATTAATTAATGACTATATTTATACTAATTAGAAGATTCGAGTCCCTTATTTCAATTGTGTTTTCTTTGTATAGGTACATAATATTGTTTTGACATAGTAATATCGAATATTAAAATTAAGGAAATTCATATTTTTGAAAACAAATATTGGATTGAAAGAACGAAATGAAGGAAAACATTATTGAAAAATGTATAAAACCTAGAGTAATTAATTGCCTAGTAGTTTATGGAATGTTCGTTTTAATATCTGCGACGTGTCATTTGCACATACGGTAGCGCTGGGTGTATGAGTTGTAACGCGCTGCAATTAAATCTGAGAATCTTTAGGGTTCACGTTAGCAGTATGTACACCGTTTTGAAGTGCAATATTTCAAATAACGTTTATTTATAATTTTAGGTTAATCCGTTTTCCAAAAAAATACATTTATAACTGCAAAATAATTTTACAGAATGTTACACAACAAGTTTAAACTGGATATGTTTCACCATAATTTTCAGAGAATTATAATTTGTTTGTTTCTTAAAATTTGAACACAATTTAAATAAGTTAAACTGAGTTAAAATTACTCAAATAATCTTTAAAAAGAGTGATCTGTTATTTATGTGATACAAATAGATTGCAATTATTTGTTTTACACATTACTGACACTGGGAAAATGTGTTCTCGATACTGGATAACAAGTTCGGGCTGTACGACAAGTAGAAGTCATCGTTTGTTAGCAAATTTTATGTTGTTGACAGTCCATTCGATTCCGTTATTCGTTAGATGATCTCGTATGTAATCTAAGCAACGAAATTTAACAGCACTTGACGTATAGCTAATTATATGAGAGTAGCTGTCCACGTATATAAAGACGATTTCGTGAGTGTTACGTCGTTTATTGTTAACGCAATATTACGATTTACATTTTATATTACTCATGTTATTATCCACTTATATTATTTTTCCACTGAACAGGGCGTGAAGAAGAGAGAGGTCTTGGGTTTTCTGGTTCCAGTTTCGATAGAAACCAATGAAATATTATGCGCAAAATGGCATGATAACAACATGATAGATACCATGTCTTTTCACAAATTTTGTCACTATTGACCAAAGATTCAAAGACAGAAAAGGTAAAGCGTCGTCAATCAACCTAAACTAATTCATAGTTATAAAGAAAATGTGGGGGAAGAAATAAACATGACCGCCTTTCTAAATACCTACCCCATTCATATTAGGAGGGAAAGTGATATTGGCTTAGATACTGGTCATTTGAGTCTTATACATGATTCTGGTGAATGCGACATTTACGATTCGGTGGTCCCGGTTAAAGTAATTCTCGTTTTAGATGTTAGCATATTACGTGTACGTTGTTCTTGGATAAAAACAAATGGAGAACATGTAAACCTGCTTGGGACTTCTACATCTATTACCGTCTATCTATAATGTCCCTGTGAGAAAATTGAACCTCTCCATAATTGAAAAGAGAGTAACAGAGATATATTTTTGTGGCAAATGTGAGAATACTCTTTTCAGGAATTGTTTTCTGTCTTACCACCCAAAATAATATAATTCATTTAGTTTTCTTGAAGCTCTTATATTATCAGCAATCCATATACCTACATGCCTTCCGTGATAATATTATAAATGCGAATGTGTCTATCAGTCTATCTTTCCACTACGTATTCAAGATTAAATTACGGAACCGATTCGACGAATTGGGTATAGAGATAGTTTAAACCCTAGAAAAGAACATAGATTACTCAAATTCTTTTTTATTACACTTTTACTATTCTTGTCGTGTTAATAACCAGATTTGATAGTACCTATGAGCTCGATAATCCCAATATTTCAATGGTTGGGAAGTATCGGGTTGAAAAGAAGTTTGAGCAAATCGAACGATCTTACAATTCCATCTTTATGTACTACTTACTATGTATCTTTAATGTTTCTTATGTAATTAAAAACGTATCGGAACCAGCCTCTAACGTTGTGGCTGTTGAAGAATAAAATACAAGAAATTATAGCCATGACGCGCGATATCTGTGCAGGGCCGTCACCGGCTAAACCGATCTAACCGGCTAAATTTGATCATATATTTTAACTTTAATTAAATTTTGTATTTTAATGTATTTTTGTAAATTTTATTCGATGCAGCGTTTGATTGAGTATTTTTGATTCGCGTATGTCTTTCTCTGAATATACAGCTGTAGTACAAGTGTCGAATTTTCGTCGTCAAAGTAGTATCTAGCACTACAATATTTCGGATGTTCTATTCTTAAAAGATACCCAATACTCTCACGTGGGTGCTCATCACCAGGGATCGCGCCTTACGCGATATTATGTTATTCAAAGCCCCCTGGATGCTGAATGAATTGACTTTGATAATAATTATAGCTATTCGCTACAAATGATACCTTTTCGCCGTTTACGTTTCATTTTTATTCTTTCTTGTGAGTTCAATGATTTTTACTACTCTTCTACATGAGCACTGGACAGTGGACGTGCAGACATGCACGTGTAGGAATCAATACGTAACCTTTCGGTTGAAAAACATTCTATTTGTATTTTGGTCCGTTCATCGTTTCGTAATTTTATAAGCTGCGTTTTATAAATTCAATCGCAGGCCGATTAGGATAGGACAGCTTTTCAACTTCCCTTCTCACTAATATCATTTCATTTATGAACACCATCAAACAATGTACGATGATTACAGACAAATTACGATCGTCGTTACCTTATGTCGTTAACATAAAATGTGATACGTCGGATCATGAAACGCTAACCACTTGAGTTATGCAATTTTTTAACTTCTAAAACTTCTAAATGTCTTTCTATTAATAATTTATTACAGTAGCGGCACGCCATGATGGCCGACACATGACACATTACAATAGTGACGTGAAATGTCAATTTATTATCGAAAAAAATGCAACCAAATGCGAGTCGCAACTATAAGTTCTTGGATTTATAACTAGTATTGAAAGTAGTAGGTAGCTGATTAAAAAGTTTTAATGGAACGAAAATACAAATGTTTACTTATTATATTGGAATGAAAATGAATATACACACTCTATTTGCACACAAGAAACAAATTCATGCAGAAAGAGACAGAAAAAATTGTGCCACAGAAGGCCATATTTAATGAAATTCGTCCATACTTACTTCTTACGTCCGTACTTTCACTGTCGCCTACATTAATTACAAGTTCACTTATTAATTTAACAGTTCCATTCACAACCTTTTCCCAGTCTCCTTTAGTCATAATAATATGTTCACAAGCTTCTTCTAATAATTTTAGCAATTTTGTTGTGGTAAATGGGGGTTCTGTATTGCGTCTTGCGCCATATCCGTCATTAATTTTAGCCGACACCAATTCAATTGCATTGTATCCACAATGGTAATGCGGTAACCGTATAACTTTGTGCCCATGTTCTAAAGCTATTTCGTCAATGACGTATCGGATCTTGGTTGGTTTGTTTTCTTTTAAAAAACGTACTGATTCCGCTTTTTTCCGAACCGTGCAATTTTTAAATAGTTTTATTACTCTTTCATAACAACAATTTAATGAAATACGATCTGTATAACTGTATTATCAAACGGTCAAGTGAAACGGAAACAAGTCAAGTGAAAAGCTGTGACAAAAAGCGTGAACATAATAAATTACCGTTTAAAAAAAATGTTTCGATTAATTTAGATAAAAGCGTTTCGGCTCTCCTGAAAGTTTCATTTTCGTCCGCTACACTTATTGCGATCACCACCATCGGTATACTTGTACAGTCCGGCCGCTGAGAGAATGCGTTCTTAACAGGCCGTGGTCGAATGGACGACGTAACTTTGAAATGGCGCGCGTTGAATTTACGATAAAAACATTTGTATTGTTTATTTGCCCAAGTCGACGAATAATTGTCATAAAACACTATATCATTATTACGTCAACTGACAATAAATGTTATAAATTACGCTTTTACAAGGTTATGTGAACTATTTATTTTTGTGGTGATGTGGTATAATATTTTCTTTTCACATTTTTTTTATTGATTTTAACATTAAATATTTCTGAATGTTACTCTCACATTTTTATGCTCTTTATGCTAGTTACATTCAGCAATTAGAAGCCAGACAAACAAGTATCGAAACTTATGTTTCTCTTGTCTTGGGTCGGTTAAAGAGATAATATAACAGTCTTACTTTTTTCCCCATCACTAGTCACGACCAACTGACAGACGCGAGATACGGATTCGGCATTCTGTCAGCGGCCGGACGATGGTGATCATTATGTAAATACTCGTTAATAATAATAATAATCGTTATTCATGTAAATACATGTTATTCACGAAATGAAATTATAAAGAAAAGATAAAAAACAAAACAAAGCTCATTAACGTTTTCGACATTAGACCCTTTTTTGTTGAAAATCGTTGAAAATTTTTCCAAAATTTTCAATATTGTTTATGTAACCATAGAAAATATTACCATAACAATGTGGGTGGGATATTAAATAAAGAATACATTATTTACGTCGTTAGTTAATCTCCTATTTTATTAATGTCATTACTAAATCGACCACCGACCTAATCACCTGGATGTGTATTATATATGAGACTCACAGACGTTTCACCAGTATTGTACTCGCGTTCGCTCCGTGAAGGGAAGAATTTCAATAGAAGTTCAATCACAATTAAAGTCTATTAAAGTTTCCAGAATGCAGAGTCTCAATTATTACCAGCCGTGTGCGTATTCGTGCCCATATTACTCTTCGTACGGTCATTCGATGGCTCTAACTCCTGTGTGGATACCGACGTCAATTCCCGTGCAGATTTCGACACCGGCGACTACATACCACGAAGACATCAATTTCACGATACCTCCAATAGTGCCGCCTCAAACAGTTACAGATTACGAATTCAAGGAGGCTATCAGTCGATTATTGCTGCGCCGAGAAGACATGTTTGCTCTCGGATATCCTGTGGAAGTCGGCGAGAACTCTGGCCAAGCGGTTGTACTTGTTAATCCGCCATCTCAATCGAACGAGCCTAACGCGTTGACCGATTATTATAAGAATTTGGAACGCATCGTAGTTGATACCGAGGGGAATTCGAGGAGTCGAAAGTCAATGGCGGCACGAGTCAAGAACAGGAAGGTCATTCACGTGTGCGTCAGATGTGGGAAAAATTTTCGCATTACACGAAGCGGTCGGTACGTCGCCGATGAACCCTGCGTGTATCACCCTGGACGCACTGCACACGGATACAATGACTGTTGTCGGTCTCGTTTGGAAACTGAAGGATGCCACACTGGGGACTATCACGTTTGGAATGGCACACGAACCGGTGTCAACGGTCCACTAGATGGATATGTTAGAACTCGATATCCTCGAGGAGGAGTTTTCGCCTTGGACGTGGAAATGTGTTACACGACGATGGGATTGGAGTTGGTGTGTGTCGTAATCGTCGGTCTCCAAGGAGAAGTGGTGTACAGGGCGTTGGTAAAACCGAGCGCGCCGGTGTTGGACTACAATACACGTTTTTCGGGCATCACCAAGGAGCACTTAGCGCACGCTACGAAGACTTTAGAAGACGTACAAAGCGACATACTTTCTATTATCGGCTTTGACACCATTCTAGTGGGGCATGCCCTGAATAACGACTTGAGAGCGTTGAAAATGTTGCACGGCCTCATCATCGACACCAGCGTGTTGTATCCGCACAGACGAGGATATCCGTTCAGAAGGTCATTGAAAGACATCTGTGCGGAAGTTCTCTGTCGGAACGTGCAGCAGCGAGACGACGGGCATTCGACGTTAGAAGACGCTCGAGCGGCTTTGGACTTGGTGTTGTTAAAAGTTTAACGGCGATTAACGGCGATTTTGTGTTCCAGTATTTTATACCTAAACGAAGACTGTGCACATTTTATTTGACTGTAGTTTTGAAAATTGTTAACTTCATTAATTTACATAGTAGATACTTACTTTGTACATTTTAATAACTGTAATTTTATAATCTGCTGTGTTGTTCACTGTATTCTTTGGTATTCAATATTATGTTAATGTAATAATTTAACGGACTGAGTTTGTTGCCGGTGGTAACTCTGAGTTCAAAAACACATTGTAAAACTCGTGTTCATTTGAATAAAATTAATCACATTGAATTTCAAACATCAAATGAAACTTTTTTTGGTATAACTTTCCTATCTCTCATTCCTAAATGTTTTTACGGTTCCATGGTCATGTTGTGGCTAAAAACGGGAACCCTTACAATTTTGACCTGTCCGCCACGCCATTCTGTCTTTTGTTCCTTATCATTTTTTTCGAAATCGATGTATTATCTTCTAGTCATTATTCCACCTGATCTGATTTCTGGCGCTTTTGAAAAGTTTTTAATATTTAATTGCCACATCCAAATACGTCGTATTATGAAATTAACATCTGAAAATCATAAATCAGACGCAGCTAATTTACCAAATTTAACCTCGGGAAATACGAGTACACTTGAAATTACCTACCTATATGAGAATGTCATCGTACGGAAAAGTACAAAAACCACAAAACCACACGTTGTTAGTAAAATATTCATAATTCGTACCTTTCTAACATTATCTCTTATTTATTTTTCACGTAGAGTGGTGGAATGAAAAGTAGAGTGTATCCACTCGATTGTGATTTTTTTTATCTCGGGCGACGTTCATTGTCTGCCTTGCTGCGTTCAGGATTCTTCTTGAGACTACGCATTGATGAACAATAATATATTCTAGAATATACCTTCTGCCGTGTGCATACGTGCGCGTGCTGGCTAACGAAAAATACGAAAAAACATTTACAGTTCGAAAAGTATAATTAATTCTAAAACTTCCAACTGGCATTTTGAAGAAAGTGTTTTTGAATTAACCTGTACAGAAAATTTAGAAATATAAACCGGTCCCATTACTACGAAAAATGTAGGTAAATCTCTGTTTTTAACCCCCGACGCAAAAAAGAGGGGTGTTATAAGGTTGACCGCTATTTGTGTGTGCGTCCGTCTGTGTATCTGTCTGTGGCACCTAGCGGTGGTTCTTAGACATGTTTTATCGATATAGCTTCAGCCGTTTCAAGGTTATCGGCTCTTTCGTTAGCTGCGGTAGGGATCTTAGACTCATAATGGGTATTTACTTTAGTTTCAAACATATGTGTGACCTAAAATTTGAAACACCCATGTATGTATGCTACATAACTATGCAAGATTATGGAACTATTGATCTGATGTTGCAGTCAGGATATCCACCACTTTAGTTAATAAGAAAATTAAAAAAAAAAACGAAGAGTAACTGAACACAACGGGATTTATACGGGATTACGTAAACACCAAAACACGCTATTTGATGTGGTGTCTAAATATACCCTGAAAAACGCTCACAACTGTACACTCTTATACAAAACAAAACTAAACTCTAATACACGACTATTACTAATCACAAGCAAATAGAAAACACAATGAATGAGACACAAAAATAGAATTAATAAAAACACTATGCTCCCCTGCGTTACCGGGTAGGCTACCTTGCCAATAAACCGTGTCAAACAATTAAGTACGATAATATAAGCCCGAAGACATATTATAGCTATAGCTTCTTTTGTAATTAACTTTAAAATTTTAAAAATAATAATTAAATTTGAAATTTATAAACCCCCCTACACAAAAAACCTATATAATGTAAAAAATACAATTTCCGGCCCGGGTCCTTTAACGTTAATATTTAAATAATTCGTTTGTAATATTTTGTGCTTCAAGCGTCATCGCGTCGGGGGACCGCTAAATAAATAAAATTAACATTATTATTTGTACTTTTTATTTTTTCCCTTCTGAGTGGCCTTGGCCTAAACAAATATCTGAGATAGGTCTACGACCAAATGTTTTAAATTGTCTGAGACGGAATATATAAACAAAATGAATAGACGGCTGTAAAAATGCAACACTAATGAGATTGAAATGGAATTTTCTTGAAGCTACACCGAACGCAATGGAGAAAGAATAATTAAAATCCGTCAATAAGAAAGAGTTATAAGGAAACCTCCTTCTTTTTCGTAGTCGGTCAATTAAAAAATAAACTTAAAGTAGAATAGAAAAAATTGCATTTATTTTGTCATTAAGTCATCACAGTAGAACATTGATTGCATTACAACTAAACATTACAATAATAACAATACACTAAGTAAAAAAAAGTTAACAAAGAAGTTACGTACAAATTTCGTAGCAAATATTTACATTTACAGTCAGAGCTGCAGTCATAAAATAAAAATTACGCTGACTGTCGGATCAGCGCATACGCAGCAAATCTCCGTCATCGCTCGTCGACCTCCTCATCATACAGTTTCAACAGGACCAAGTCCATTGCCGCCCGAGCGTCTTCCAGCGCGGAATGTCCGTCGCAGCTCTGTTGCACACTCCAACCCAGATATTTCGCGCAGATATCCTTCAGTGATCTTCTGAAGGGATATCCCAGTCTGTGCGGATACAGTACACTCGTATCTATGACCAAATCGTGCAACAGTTTCGATGCCCTCAGGTCGTTGTTCAGTGCATGCCCCACTAGGATCGTGTCCGAACCGATGAAGGAAAGTAGGTCGGCGTGTACGTCCCGCAGCGTTTTCGTGGCGCGCGCCATGTCTTCCTCGGTGATGCCAGAGAAACGAGTGTTGTAGTCCAACACCGGTGCGCCCGGTCGCACCAATTGGCTATATACCACTTCTCCCTGGAGTCCGACGACGACGACGCTCGCCAACTCTAATCCGTCTGTCGTATAACACATCTCGGTGTCTAAGGCGAAAACTCCACCTCGAGGATGATGTGCTCTAACGTAGCCGTCTAACGGTCCGTTGACTCCGACGCGTGTGCCATTCCAGACATGGAATTCTCCAGTTTGGCATCCGATAGCTTCCAATGGTGTACGGCAGCAGTCGTAATACCCATGAGCGGTGCGTCCAGGGTGGTACACGCAGAAATCTTCAGCATCGTAGTAACCGCTTGGCGAAATGTAAAAATCCTTACCACATCTGACGCATTCGTGAAATAACTCTTCGCAGTTGTTGGATTGAATTTCTTTAGATTTTTGAGACTTCGTGCTCCGCTTGCTGTTGGCCATCACATTTAAAAAATCTTGATAATGGGTATCCAACGTTATAATCTCGTTCGAACGAGACGGTGGATTCACTAATATGACCGCTTCGTAAGAATCCTCCCAAATTTGTACTGGATAGCCGAGAGCCAACATATCCTTCGGGGGCAGCGAGAGAGGCCTCAGGGCTTCTTCTAGTTTACAGTTCCACGTCGTTTCGGTCGGCACTGATGGCGGTGTTGTGTATTCGACGTCTTGATGGTACTTATTCGAACCATCGTGGACCGGAATCCACGCAGGCGTTGCAGGAACAAAGTGTCCGCACGGTACGTAATACGCGCTGGACTGGTGATTATTCCAATTCTGCATTTTGTAATCTTCGAGACTTTTACGTTTAAAAATGCCTATCGAACCTGTTGCCTGGACTAGCGCACGAACAATAACTACACACTGTCCAAGCTATCCACGTTTTATAGCGACCTAGGTGATTAGGCTGATGGTCGTCGTTTGAGTAATCACAATAAGATATTAATTAATGACTATATTTATACTAATTAGAAGATTCGAGTCCCTTATTTCAATTGTGTTTTCTTTGTATAGGTACATAATATTGTTTTGACATAGTAATATCGAATATTAAAATTAAGAAAATTCATATTTTTGAAAACAAATATTGGATTGAAAGAACGAAATGAAGGAAAACATTATTGAAAAATGTATAAAACCTAGAGTAATTAATTACCTAGTAGTTTATGGAATGTTCGTTTTAATATCTGCGACGTGTCATTTGCACATACGGTAGCACTGGGTGTATGAGTTGTAACGCGCTGCAATTAAATGTGAGAATCTTTAGGGTTCACGTTAGCAGTATGTACACCGTTTTGAAGTGCAATATTTCAAATAACGTTTATTTATAATTTTAGGTTAATCCGTTTTCCAAAAAAAATACATTCATGACTGCAAAATAATTTTACAGAATGTTACATAACAAGTTTAAACTGGATATGTTTTACCATAATTCTCACTCTAATAATCTTTGAAAAGAGTGATCTGTTATTTATGTGATACAAATAGATTGCAATTATTTGTTTTACACATTACTGACACTGGGAAAATGTGTTCTCGATACTGGATAACAAGTTCAGGCTGTACGACAAGTAGAAGTCATCGTTTGTTAGCAAATTTTATGATGTTGACAGTCCATTCGATTCCGTTATTCGTTAGATGATCTCGTATGTAATCTAAGCAACGAAATTTAACAGCATTTGACGTATACCTAATTATATGAGAGTAGCTGTCCACGTATATAAAGACGATTTCGTGAGTGTTACGTCGTTTACTGTTAACGCAATATTACGATTTACATTTTATATTACTCATGTTATTATCCACTTATATTATTTTTCCACTGAGCAGGGCGTGAAGAAGAGAGAGGTCTTGGGTTTTCTGGTTCCAGTTTCGATAGAAACCAATGAAATATTATGCGCAAAATGGCATGATAACCACATGATAGATACCATGTCTTTTCACAAATTTTGACACTATTGACCAAAGATTCAAAGACAGAAAAGGTAAAGCGTCGTCAATCAACCTAAACTAATTCATAGTTATAAAGAAAATGTGGGGGAAGAAATAAACATGACCGCCTTTCTAAATACCTACCCCATTCATATTAGGAGGGAAAGTGATATTGGCTTAGATACTGGTCATTTGAGTCTTAGACATGATTCTGGTGAATGCGACATTTACGATTCGGTGGTCCCGGTTAAAGTAATTCTCGTTTTAGATGTTAGCATATTACGTGTACGTTGTTCTTGGATAAAAACAAATGGAGAACATGTAAACCTGCTTGGGACTTCTACATCTATTACCGTCTATCTATAATGTCCCTGTGAGAAAATTGAACCTCTCCATAATTGAAAAGAGAGTAACAGAGATATATTTTTGTGGCAAATGTGAGAATACTCTTTTCAGGAATTGTTTTCTGTCTTACCACCCAAAATAATATAATTCATTTAGTTTTTTTGAAGCTCTTATATTATCAGCAATCCATATACCTACATGCCTTCCGTGATAATATTATAAATGCGAATGTGTCTATCAGTCTATCTTTCCACTACGTATTCAAGATTAAATTACGGAACCGATTCGACGAATTGGGTATAGAGATAGTTTAAACCCTAGAAAAGAACATAGATTACTCAAATTCTTTTTTATTACACTTTTATTCGAAGTGTCGAATTTTCGTCGTCAAAGTAGTATCTAGCACTACAATATTTCGGATGTTCTATTCTTAAAAGATACCCAATACTCCCACGTGGGTGCTCATCACCAGGGATCGCGCCTTACGCGATATTATGTTATTCAAAGCCCCCTGGATGCCGAATGAATTGACTTTGATAATAATTATAGCTATTCGCTACAAATGATACCTTTTCGCCGTTTACGTTTCATTTTTATTCTTTCTTGTGAGTTCAATGATTTTTACTACTCTTCTACATGAGCACTGGACAGTGGACGTGCAGACATGCACGTGTAGGAATCAATACGTAACCTTTCGGTTGAAAAACATTCTATTTGTATTTTGGTCCGTTCATCGTTTCGTAATTGTATAAGCTGCGTTTTATAAATTCAATCGCAGGCCGATTAGGATAGGACAGCTTTTCAACTTCCCTTCTCACTAATATCATTTATGAACACCATCAAACAATGTACGATGATTACAGACAAATTACGATCGTCGTTACCTTATGTCGTTAACATAAAATGTGATACGTCGGGTCATGAAACGCTAACCACTTGAGTTATGCAATTTTTGAACTTCTAAAACTTCTAAATGTCTTTCTATTAATAACTTATTACAGTAGCGGCACGCCATGATGGCCGACACATGACACATTACAATAGTGACGTGAAATGTCAATTTATTATCGAAAAAAATGCAACCAAATGCGAGTCGCAACTATAAGTTTTTGGATTTATAACTAGTATTGAAAGTAGTAGGTAGCTGATTAAAAAGTTTTAATGGAACGAAAATACAAATGTTTACTTATTATATTGGAATGAAAATGAATATACACACTCTATTTGCACACAAGAAACAAATTCATGCAGAAAGAGACAGAAAAAATTGTGCCACAGAAGGCCATATTTAATGAAATTCGTCCATACTGCTACTTTCACTGTTGCCTACATTAATTACAAGTTCATTTTATTATATATATATATAATCGTCCCTTATTAATTTAACAGTTCCATTCACAACCTTTTCCCAGTCTCCTTTAGTCATAATAATATGTTCACAAGCTTCTTCTAATAATTTTAGCAATTTTGTTGTGGTAAATGGGGGTTCTGTATTGCGTCTTGCGCCATATCCGTCATTAATTTGAGCCGACACCAACTCAATTGCATTGTATCCACAATGGTAATGCGGTAACCGTATAACTTTGTGCCCATGTTCTAAAGCTATTTCGTCAATGACGTATCGGATCTTGGTTGGTTTGTTTTCTTTTAAAAAACGTACTGATTCCGCTTTTTTCCGAACCGTGCAATTTTTAAATAGTTTTATTACTCTTTCACAACAACAATGTAATGAAATACGATCTGTATAACTGTATTATCAAACAGTCAAGTGAAAATGTTTCGATTAAGTTAGATAAAAGCGTTTCGGCTCTCCTGAAAATTTCATTTTCGTCCGCTACACTTATTGCGATCACCACCATCGGTATACTTGTACTGTCCGGCCGCTGAGAGAATGCGTTCTTAACAGGCCATGGTCGAATGGACGACGTAACTTTGAAATGGCGCGCGTTGAATTTACGATAAAAACATTTGTATTGTTTATTTGCCCAAGTCGACGAATAATTGTCATAAAACACTATATCATTATTACGTCAACTGACAATAAATGTTATAAATTACGCTTTTACAAGGTTATGTGAACTATTTATTTTTGTGGTGATGTGGTATAATATTTTCTTTCCTCAAATTTTTTTTATTGATTTTAACATTAAATATTTCTGAATGTTACTCTCACATTTTTATGCTCTTTATGCTAGTTACATTCAGCAATTAGAAGCCAGACAAACAAGTATCGAAACTTATGTTACTCTTGTCTTGGGTCGGTTAAAGAGATAATATAACAGTCTTACTTTTTTCCCCATCACTAGTCACGACCAACTGACAGCGGCCGGACGATGGTGATCATTATGTAAATACCAACTAAACGTTCTCGAATGTTTGTACACAGCTCAAATATTAAGATAATATTAAAGATCTCGGCTGAGTCACGGTGCGCTAATCGTGATGTGTTACCTAATGCGACACATCTATTAACAATATTATTTACTTAATCACTAAGAATCCATCACTGGCGAAAGAAATATCGTTATTCATGTAAATACATGTTATTCACGAAATGAAATTATATTATCTATAAAAAAAAACTACTTCCTATGTAGGTAAATAATTTATGATTGTAGGCATGATAATATTATGATTGAATGTTTTCCATGTACC
The DNA here is from genome assembly GCA_907165235.1 of Zeuzera pyrina. Lineage (NCBI taxonomy): Eukaryota > Metazoa > Arthropoda > Insecta > Lepidoptera > Cossidae > Zeuzera > Zeuzera pyrina. The sequence continues at coordinate 2,913,996 of OU015619.1, read as the reverse complement.
TAAGCAATTTCACCCGAATGAATAACGTCATACACTATGATTTGAGATATTAACTTGAATCGTGAAAGAAATACCAAATATCGTGCCTTTGGTGACTGTAATGAATTCAAAGTCCTTCATTTCCTCAGTAAGCCAAACGTAGGTATGTCTCTCACGAAAGATAAATAATATTAGACTTTTGTTAATGTTTGGAACGTCGTAAATTTAAGAAATAGACATTCTCGTCTTCGAGTAACGTACCTAAAGTACCTAATACCACAGTAATGTAGGACCCTAGTGCCTAGTTTTGAGTCACCGAGTTAGTGCAATTTTGTGGAGTGCGAGTATGAATTTATCTACGAATAATTTCCACGTAGTACGTGTAATTTTTAGGTTATAGATTTTAGAAGCACGTCTGGTAATTTAATTAATGAACGGATGTCGTTTGCAACGGCAGGCTCATCGGCTTACAAACGTAGGTACCTCTACGTACGTCGTCTTTTGTATAATGAACTGATATCTGACACTTTTATGAACAACGTTGCTTTTGGCTTGAAGACTGTAGAGAATCACGAAGAAAAGATAGAAAACAAAACAAAGCGCATTAACGTTTTCGACATTAGACCCTTTTTTGTTGAAAATCGTTGTAAATCTTTCCAAAATTTTCAATATTGTTTATGTAACCATAGAAAATATTATCATAACAATGTGGGTGGGAGATTAAACAAAGAATACATTATTTACGTCGTTAGTTAATCTCCTATTTTATTAATGTCATTACTAAATCGACCACCGACCTAATCACCTGGATGTGTATTAAATATGTATGGGAAGAGAAGAAGTTCAATAGAGGTTCAATCACAATTAAAGTCTATTAAAGTTTCCAGAATGCAGAGTCTCAATTATTACCAGCCGTGTGCGTATTCGTGCCCATATTACTCTCCGTACGGTCATTCGATGGCTCTAACTCCTGTGTGGATACCGACGTCAATTCCCGTGCAGATTTCGACACCGGCGACTACATACCACGAAGACATCAATTTCACGATACCTCCAATAGTGCCGCCTCAAACAGTTACAGATTACGAATTCAAGGAGGCTATCAGTCGATTATTGCTGCGCCGAGAAGACATGTTTGCTCTCGGATATCCTGTGGAAGTCGGCGAGAACTCTGGCCAAGCGGTTGTACTTGTTAATCCGCCATCTCAATCGAACGAGCCTAACGCGTTGACCGATTATTATAAGAATTTGGAACGCATCGTAGTTGATACCGAGGGGAATTCGAGGAGTCGAAAGTCAATGGCGGCACGAGTCAAGAACAGGAAGGTCATTCACGTGTGCGTCAGACGTGGGAAAAATTTTCGCATTACACGAAGCGGTCGGTACGTCGCCGATGAACCCTGCGTGTATCACCCTGGACGCACTGCACACGGATACAATGACTGTTGTCGGTCTCGTTTGGAAACTGAAGGATGCCACACTGGGGACAATCACGTTTGGAATGGCACACAAACCGGTGTCAACGGTCCACTAGATGGGTATGTTAGAACTCGATATCCTCGAGGAGGAGTTTTCGCCTTGGACGTGGAAATGTGTTACACGACGATGGGATTGGAGTTGGTGTGTGTCGTAATCGTCGGTCTCCAAGGAGAAGTGGTGTACAGGGCGTTGGTAAAACCGAGCGCGCCGGTGTTGGACTACAATACACGTTTTTCGGGCATCACCAAGGAGCACTTAGCGCACGCTACGAAGACTTTAGAAGACGTACAAAGCGACATACTTTCTATTATCGGCTTTGACACCATTCTAGTGGGGCATGCCCTGAATAACGACTTGAGAGCGTTGAAAATGTTGCACGGCCTCATCATCGACACCAGCGTGTTGTATCCGCACAGACGAGGATATCCGTTCAGAAGGTCATTGAAAGACATCTGTGCGGAAGTTCTCTGTCGGAACGTGCAGCAGCGAGACGACGGGCATTCGACGTTAGAAGACGCTCGAGCGGCTTTGGACTTGGTGTTGTTAAAAGTTTAACGGCGATTAACGGCGATCAACGGCCGGTTCCCTTACAGTGATTAGACGGCCGTAACACGTACTACGGCGTGTAATATTTTTGTGTTCCAGTATTTTATACCTAAACGAAGACTGCACATTTTATTTGACTGTAGTTTTGAAAATTTTTAAATTTAAATTTAAATTTAATTTTATCTCTTAGAGCAGATACTTACTTTGTACATTTTAACAATTGTAATTTTATAATCTGCTGTGTTATTTACTGTATTCTTTAGTATTCAATATTATGTTAATGTAATAATTTAACGGACTGAGTTTGTTGCCGGTGGTAACTCTGAGTTAAAATAAATAAAATTAATCACATTGAATTTCAAACATCAAATGAAACTTTTTTTGGTATAACTTTCCTATCTCTCATTCCTAAATGTTTTTACGGTTCCGTGGTCATGTTGTGGCTAAAAACGGGAACCCTTACAATTTCGACCTGTCCGCCTGTCTGTCTTTTGTTCCTTATCATTTTTTCGAAATTGATTTAATATCTTCTGGTCATTAGTCCACCCGATCTGATATCTGGAGCTTTTGAAAACTTTTAAATATTTAATTGTCAAATTCAAATACGTCGTATCATGAAGTTAACATCTGAAAATAATAAATCAGACGCAGCGAATTTACCAAATTTAACCTCGGGAAATACACTTGAAATTACGTATACGAGAATGTCATCGTACGGAAAAGTACAAAAGGAACCACACGTTGTTAGTAAAATATTCATAATTCGTACCTTTCTAACATTATCTCTTATTTATTTTTCACGTAGAGTGGTGGAATGAAAAGTTGAGTGTAACCACTCTATTGTGATTTTTTTTTATCTCGGGCGACGCGACGGTCCCATTGCTACGAAAAATGTAGGTAAATCTCTATTTTTAACCCCCGACGCAAAAAAGAGGGGTGTTATAAGTTTGACCGCTATGTGTGTGGGTGTGTCTGTCTGTGTATCTGTCTGTGGCACCGTAGCTCTAAAACGAGTGAACCGATTTGGATGCGGTTTTTTTTATTTGAAAGCAGGTTTTCTGGCGGTGGTTCTTAGACATGTTTTATCGAAATTGCTTCAGCCGTTTCAAGGTTATCGGCTCTTTCGTTAGCTGCGGTAGGGATCTTAGACTCACTTTAGTTTCAAACATATGTGTGACTTAAAATTTGAAACACCCATGTATTACCCATATATAACTATGCAAGATTATGGAATCATTGACCTGATGCTGATGAGTCAGGATATCCAGCACATTAGTTAATAAGAAAATTAAAAAAAAAAACGAAGAGTAACTGAACACAACGGGATTTATACGGGATTACGTAAACGCCAAAACACGCTATTTGATGTGGTGTCTAAATATACCCTGAAAAACGCTCACAACTGTACACTCTTATACAAAACAAAACTAAACTCTAATACACGACTATTACTAATCACAAGCAAATAGAAAACATAATGAATGAGACACAAAAATAGAATTAATAAAAACACTATGCTCCCCTGCGTTACCGGGTAGGCTACCTTGCCAATAAACCGTGTCAAACAATTAAGCACGATAATATAAGCCCGAAGACATATTATAGCTATAGCTTCTTTTGTAAATAAGTTTGAAATTTTAAAAATAATAATTTAATTTAAAATTTAAAAAACCCCCTACACAAAAAAACCTATATAATGTAAAAAATACAATTTCCGGGCCTGGTCCTTTAACGTTAATATTTAAATAATTATTATTATTTAGCGGGGGACCGCTAAATAAATAAAATTAACATTATTATTTGTAATTAAAAATGCAACACTAATGAGATTGAAATGGAATTTTCTTGAAGCCACTCCGAACGCAATGGAGAAAGAATAATTAAAATCCGCCAATAAGAAAAAGTTAAAAGAAACCTCCTTCTTTTTCGTAGTCGGTCAATTAAAAAATAAACTTAATGTAGAATAGAAAAAATTGCATTTATTTTGTCATTAAGTCATCACATTATAACATTGCATTACAACTAACTTACATTACAATAATAACAATACACTAAGTAAAAAAAAGTTAACAAAGAAGTTACGTACAAATTTCATAGCAAATATTTACATTTACAGTCAGAGCTGCAGTCATAATATAAAATATACGCTGACTGTCGAATCAGCGCATACGCAGCAAATCTCCGTCATCGCTCGTCGACCCCCTCATCATACAGTTTCAACAGGACCAAGTCCATTGCCGCTCGAGCGTCTTCCAGCGCGGAATGTCCGTCGCAGCTCTGTTGCACACTCCGACCCAGATATTTCGCGCAGATATCCTTCAGTGATCTTCTGAAGGGATATCCCAGTCTGTGCGGATACAGTACACTCGTATCTATGACCAAATCGTGCAACAGTTTCGATGCCCTCAGGTCGTTGTTCAGTGCATGCCCCACTAGGATCGTGTCCGAACCGATGAAGGAAAGTAGGTCGGCTTGTACGTCCCGCAGCGATTTCGTGGCGCGCGCCATGTCTTCCTCGGTGATGCCAGAGAAACGAGTGTTGTAGTCCAACACCGGTGCGCCCGGTCGCACCAATTGGCTATATACCACTTCTCCCTGGAGTCCGACGACGACGACGCTCGCCAACTCTAATCCGTCTGTCGTATAACACATCTCGGTGTCTAAGGCGAAAACTCCACCTCGAGGATGATGCGCTCTAACGTAGCCGTCTAACGGTCCGTTGACTCCGACGCGTGTGCCATTCCAGACATGGAATTCTCCAGTTTGGCATCCGATAGCTTCCAATGGTGTACGGCAGCAGTCGTAATACCCATGAGCGGTGCGTCCAGGGTGGTACACGCAGAAATCTTCAGCATCGTAGTAACCGCTTGGCGAAATGTAAAAATCCTTACCACATCTGACGCATTCGTGAAATAACTCTTCGCAGTTGTTGGATTGAATTTCTTTAGATTTTTGAGATTTCGTGCTCCGCTTGCTGTTGGCCATCACATTTAAAAAATCTTGATAATGGGTGTCCAACGTTATAATCTCGTTCGAACGAGACGGTGGATTCACTAATATGACCGCTTCGTAAGAATCCTCCCAAATTTGTACTGGATAGCCGAGAGCCAACATATCCTTCGGGGGCAGCGAGAGAGGCCTCAGGGCTTCTTCTACTTTACAGTTCCACGTCGTTTCGGTCGGCACTGATGGCGGTGTTGTGTATTCGACGTCTTGATGGTACTTATTCGAACCATCGTGGACCGGAATCCACGCAGGCGTTGCAGGAACAAAGTGTCCGCACGGTACGTAATACGCGCTGGACTGGTGATTATTCTAATTCTGCATTTTGTAATCTTCGAGACTTTTACGTTTAAAAATGCCTATCGAACCTGTTGCCTGGACTAGCGCACGAACAATAACTACACACTGTCTAAGCTATCCACGTTTTATAGCGACCTAGGTGATTAGGCTGATGGTCGTCGTTTGAGTAATCACAATAAGATATTAATTAATGACTATATTTATACTAATTAGAAGATTCGAGTCCCTTATTTCAATTGTGTTTTCTTTGTATAGGTACATAATATTGTTTTGACATAGTAATATCGAATATTAAAATTAAGGAAATTCATATTTTTGAAAACAAATATTGGATTGAAAGAACGAAATGAAGGAAAACATTATTGAAAAATGTATAAAACCTAGAGTAATTAATTACCTAGTAGTTTATGGAATGTTCGTTTTAATATCTGCGACGTGTCATTTGCACATACGGTAGCGCTGGGTGTATGAGTTGCAACGCGCTGCAATTAAATCTGAGAATCTTTAGGGTTCACGTTAGCAGTATGTACACCGTTTTGAAGTGCAATATTTCAAATAACGTTTATTTATAATTTTAGGTTAATCCGTTTTCCAAAAAAATACATTTATAACTGCAAAATAATTTTACAGAATGTTACACAACAAGTTTAAACTGGATATGTTTCACCATAATTTTCAGAGAATTATAATTTGTTTGTTTCTTAAAATTTGAACACAATTTAAATAAGTTAAACTGAGTTAAAATTACTCAAATAATCTTTAAAAAGAGTGATCTGTTATTTATGTGATACAAATAGATTGCAATTATTTGTTTTACACATTACTGACACTGGGAAAATGTGTTCTCGATACTGGATAACAAGTTCGGGCTGTACGACAAGTAGAAGTCATCGTTTGTTAGCAAATTTTATGTTGTTGACAGTCCATTCGATTCCGTTATTCGTTAGATGATCTCGTATGTAATCTAAGCAACGAAATTTAACAGCACTTGACGTATAGCTAATTATATGAGAGTAGCTGTCCACGTATATAAAGACGATTTCGTGAGTGTTACGTCGTTTATTGTTAACGCAATATTACGATTTACATTTTATATTACTCATGTTATTATCCACTTATATTATTTTTCCACTGAACAGGGCGTGAAGAAGAGAGAGGTCTTGGGTTTTCTGGTTCCAGTTTCGATAGAAACCAATGAAATATTATGCGCAAAATGGCATGATAACAACATGATAGATACCATGTCTTTTCACAAATTTTGTCACTATTGACCAAAGATTCAAAGACAGAAAAGGTAAAGCGTCGTCAATCAACCTAAACTAATTCATAGTTATAAAGAAAATGTGGGGGAAGAAATAAACATGACCGCCTTTCTAAATACCTACCCCATTCATATTAGGAGGGAAAGTGATATTGGCTTAGATACTGGTCATTTGAGTCTTATACATGATTCTGGTGAATGCGACATTTACGATTCGGTGGTCCCGGTTAAAGTAATTCTCGTTTTAGATGTTAGCATATTACGTGTACGTTGTTCTTGGATAAAAACAAATGGAGAACATGTAAACCTGCTTGGGACTTCTACATCTATTACCGTCTATCTATAATGTCCCTGTGAGAAAATTGAACCTCTCCATAATTGAAAAGAGAGTAACAGAGATATATTTTTGTGGCAAATGTGAGAATACTCTTTTCAGGAATTGTTTTCTGTCTTACCACCCAAAATAATATAATTCATTTAGTTTTCTTGAAGCTCTTATATTATCAGCAATCCATATACCTACATGCCTTCCGTGATAATATTATAAATGCGAATGTGTCTATCAGTCTATCTTTCCACTACGTATTCAAGATTAAATTACGGAACCGATTCGACGAATTGGGTATAGAGATAGTTTAAACCCTAGAAAAGAACATAGATTACTCAAATTCTTTTTTATTACACTTTTACTATTCTTGTCGTGTTAATAACCAGATTTGATAGTACCTATGAGCTCGATAATCCCAATATTTCAATGGTTGGGAAGTATCGGGTTGAAAAGAAGTTTGAGCAAATCGAACGATCTTACAATTCCATCTTTATGTACTACTTACTATGTATCTTTAATGTTTCTTATGTAATTAAAAACGTATCGGAACCAGCCTCTAACGTTGTGGCTGTTGAAGAATAAAATACAAGAAATTATAGCCATGACGCGCGATATCTGTGCAGGGCCGTCACCGGCTAAACCGATCTAACCGGCTAAATTTGATCATATATTTTAACTTTAATTAAATTTTGTATTTTAATGTATTTTTGTAAATTTTATTCGATGCAGCGTTTGATTGAGTATTTTTGATTCGCGTATGTCTTTCTCTGAATATACAGCTGTAGTACAAGTGTCGAATTTTCGTCGTCAAAGTAGTATCTAGCACTACAATATTTCGGATGTTCTATTCTTAAAAGATACCCAATACTCTCACGTGGGTGCTCATCACCAGGGATCGCGCCTTACGCGATATTATGTTATTCAAAGCCCCCTGGATGCTGAATGAATTGACTTTGATAATAATTATAGCTATTCGCTACAAATGATACCTTTTCGCCGTTTACGTTTCATTTTTATTCTTTCTTGTGAGTTCAATGATTTTTACTACTCTTCTACATGAGCACTGGACAGTGGACGTGCAGACATGCACGTGTAGGAATCAATACGTAACCTTTCGGTTGAAAAACATTCTATTTGTATTTTGGTCCGTTCATCGTTTCGTAATTTTATAAGCTGCGTTTTATAAATTCAATCGCAGGCCGATTAGGATAGGACAGCTTTTCAACTTCCCTTCTCACTAATATCATTTCATTTATGAACACCATCAAACAATGTACGATGATTACAGACAAATTACGATCGTCGTTACCTTATGTCGTTAACATAAAATGTGATACGTCGGATCATGAAACGCTAACCACTTGAGTTATGCAATTTTTTAACTTCTAAAACTTCTAAATGTCTTTCTATTAATAATTTATTACAGTAGCGGCACGCCATGATGGCCGACACATGACACATTACAATAGTGACGTGAAATGTCAATTTATTATCGAAAAAAATGCAACCAAATGCGAGTCGCAACTATAAGTTCTTGGATTTATAACTAGTATTGAAAGTAGTAGGTAGCTGATTAAAAAGTTTTAATGGAACGAAAATACAAATGTTTACTTATTATATTGGAATGAAAATGAATATACACACTCTATTTGCACACAAGAAACAAATTCATGCAGAAAGAGACAGAAAAAATTGTGCCACAGAAGGCCATATTTAATGAAATTCGTCCATACTTACTTCTTACGTCCGTACTTTCACTGTCGCCTACATTAATTACAAGTTCACTTATTAATTTAACAGTTCCATTCACAACCTTTTCCCAGTCTCCTTTAGTCATAATAATATGTTCACAAGCTTCTTCTAATAATTTTAGCAATTTTGTTGTGGTAAATGGGGGTTCTGTATTGCGTCTTGCGCCATATCCGTCATTAATTTTAGCCGACACCAATTCAATTGCATTGTATCCACAATGGTAATGCGGTAACCGTATAACTTTGTGCCCATGTTCTAAAGCTATTTCGTCAATGACGTATCGGATCTTGGTTGGTTTGTTTTCTTTTAAAAAACGTACTGATTCCGCTTTTTTCCGAACCGTGCAATTTTTAAATAGTTTTATTACTCTTTCATAACAACAATTTAATGAAATACGATCTGTATAACTGTATTATCAAACGGTCAAGTGAAACGGAAACAAGTCAAGTGAAAAGCTGTGACAAAAAGCGTGAACATAATAAATTACCGTTTAAAAAAAATGTTTCGATTAATTTAGATAAAAGCGTTTCGGCTCTCCTGAAAGTTTCATTTTCGTCCGCTACACTTATTGCGATCACCACCATCGGTATACTTGTACAGTCCGGCCGCTGAGAGAATGCGTTCTTAACAGGCCGTGGTCGAATGGACGACGTAACTTTGAAATGGCGCGCGTTGAATTTACGATAAAAACATTTGTATTGTTTATTTGCCCAAGTCGACGAATAATTGTCATAAAACACTATATCATTATTACGTCAACTGACAATAAATGTTATAAATTACGCTTTTACAAGGTTATGTGAACTATTTATTTTTGTGGTGATGTGGTATAATATTTTCTTTTCACATTTTTTTTATTGATTTTAACATTAAATATTTCTGAATGTTACTCTCACATTTTTATGCTCTTTATGCTAGTTACATTCAGCAATTAGAAGCCAGACAAACAAGTATCGAAACTTATGTTTCTCTTGTCTTGGGTCGGTTAAAGAGATAATATAACAGTCTTACTTTTTTCCCCATCACTAGTCACGACCAACTGACAGACGCGAGATACGGATTCGGCATTCTGTCAGCGGCCGGACGATGGTGATCATTATGTAAATACTCGTTAATAATAATAATAATCGTTATTCATGTAAATACATGTTATTCACGAAATGAAATTATAAAGAAAAGATAAAAAACAAAACAAAGCTCATTAACGTTTTCGACATTAGACCCTTTTTTGTTGAAAATCGTTGAAAATTTTTCCAAAATTTTCAATATTGTTTATGTAACCATAGAAAATATTACCATAACAATGTGGGTGGGATATTAAATAAAGAATACATTATTTACGTCGTTAGTTAATCTCCTATTTTATTAATGTCATTACTAAATCGACCACCGACCTAATCACCTGGATGTGTATTATATATGAGACTCACAGACGTTTCACCAGTATTGTACTCGCGTTCGCTCCGTGAAGGGAAGAATTTCAATAGAAGTTCAATCACAATTAAAGTCTATTAAAGTTTCCAGAATGCAGAGTCTCAATTATTACCAGCCGTGTGCGTATTCGTGCCCATATTACTCTTCGTACGGTCATTCGATGGCTCTAACTCCTGTGTGGATACCGACGTCAATTCCCGTGCAGATTTCGACACCGGCGACTACATACCACGAAGACATCAATTTCACGATACCTCCAATAGTGCCGCCTCAAACAGTTACAGATTACGAATTCAAGGAGGCTATCAGTCGATTATTGCTGCGCCGAGAAGACATGTTTGCTCTCGGATATCCTGTGGAAGTCGGCGAGAACTCTGGCCAAGCGGTTGTACTTGTTAATCCGCCATCTCAATCGAACGAGCCTAACGCGTTGACCGATTATTATAAGAATTTGGAACGCATCGTAGTTGATACCGAGGGGAATTCGAGGAGTCGAAAGTCAATGGCGGCACGAGTCAAGAACAGGAAGGTCATTCACGTGTGCGTCAGACGTGGGAAAAATTTTCGCATTACACGAAGCGGTCGGTACGTCGCCGATGAACCCTGCGTGTATCACCCTGGACGCACTGCACACGGATACAATGACTGTTGTCGGTCTCGTTTGGAAACTGAAGGATGCCACACTGGGGACTATCACGTTTGGAATGGCACACGAACCGGTGTCAACGGTCCACTAGATGGATATGTTAGAACTCGATATCCTCGAGGAGGAGTTTTCGCCTTGGACGTGGAAATGTGTTACACGACGATGGGATTGGAGTTGGTGTGTGTCGTAATCGTCGGTCTCCAAGGAGAAGTGGTGTACAGGGCGTTGGTAAAACCGAGCGCGCCGGTGTTGGACTACAATACACGTTTTTCGGGCATCACCAAGGAGCACTTAGCGCACGCTACGAAGACTTTAGAAGACGTACAAAGCGACATACTTTCTATTATCGGCTTTGACACCATTCTAGTGGGGCATGCCCTGAATAACGACTTGAGAGCGTTGAAAATGTTGCACGGCCTCATCATCGACACCAGCGTGTTGTATCCGCACAGACGAGGATATCCGTTCAGAAGGTCATTGAAAGACATCTGTGCGGAAGTTCTCTGTCGGAACGTGCAGCAGCGAGACGACGGGCATTCGACGTTAGAAGACGCTCGAGCGGCTTTGGACTTGGTGTTGTTAAAAGTTTAACGGCGATTAACGGCGATTTTGTGTTCCAGTATTTTATACCTAAACGAAGACTGTGCACATTTTATTTGACTGTAGTTTTGAAAATTGTTAACTTCATTAATTTACATAGTAGATACTTACTTTGTACATTTTAATAACTGTAATTTTATAATCTGCTGTGTTGTTCACTGTATTCTTTGGTATTCAATATTATGTTAATGTAATAATTTAACGGACTGAGTTTGTTGCCGGTGGTAACTCTGAGTTCAAAAACACATTGTAAAACTCGTGTTCATTTGAATAAAATTAATCACAGAATTTCAAACATCAAATGAAACTTTTTTTGGTATAACTTTCCTATCTCTCATTCCTAAATGTTTTTACGGTTCCATGGTCATGTTGTGGCTAAAAACGGGAACCCTTACAATTTTGACCTGTCCGCCACGCCATTCTGTCTTTTGTTCCTTATCATTTTTTTCGAAATCGATGTATTATCTTCTAGTCATTATTCCACCTGATCTGATTTCTGGCGCTTTTGAAAAGTTTTTAATATTTAATTGCCACATCCAAATACGTCGTATTATGAAATTAACATCTGAAAATCATAAATCAGACGCAGCTAATTTACCAAATTTAACCTCGGGAAATACGAGTACACTTGAAATTACCTACCTATATGAGAATGTCATCGTACGGAAAAGTACAAAAACCACAAAACCACACGTTGTTAGTAAAATATTCATAATTCGTACCTTTCTAACATTATCTCTTATTTATTTTTCACGTAGAGTGGTGGAATGAAAAGTAGAGTGTATCCACTCGATTGTGATTTTTTTTATCTCGGGCGACGTTCATTGTCTGCCTTGCTGCGTTCAGGATTCTTCTTGAGACTACGCATTGATGAACAATAATATATTCTAGAATATACCTTCTGCCGTGTGCATACGTGCGCGTGCTGGCTAACGAAAAATACGAAAAAACATTTACAGTTCGAAAAGTATAATTAATTCTAAAACTTCCAACTGGCATTTTGAAGAAAGTGTTTTTGAATTAACCTGTACAGAAAATTTAGAAATATAAACCGGTCCCATTACTACGAAAAATGTAGGTAAATCTCTGTTTTTAACCCCCGACGCAAAAAAGAGGGGTGTTATAAGGTTGACCGCTATTTGTGTGTGCGTCCGTCTGTGTATCTGTCTGTGGCACCTAGCGGTGGTTCTTAGACATGTTTTATCGATATAGCTTCAGCCGTTTCAAGGTTATCGGCTCTTTCGTTAGCTGCGGTAGGGATCTTAGACTCATAATGGGTATTTACTTTAGTTTCAAACATATGTGTGACCTAAAATTTGAAACACCCATGTATGTATGCTACATAACTATGCAAGATTATGGAACTATTGATCTGATGTTGCAGTCAGGATATCCACCACTTGAGACTTGAGAGCGTTGAAAATGTTGCACGGCCTCATCATCGACACCAGCGTGTTGTATCCGCACAGACGAGGATATCCGTTCAGAAGGTCATTGAAAGACATCTGTGCGGAAGTTCTCTGTCGGAACGTGCAGCAGCGAGACGACGGGCATTCGACGTTAGAAGACGCTCGAGCGGCTTTGGACTTGGTGTTGTTAAAAGTTTAACGGCGATTAACGGCGATCAACGGCCGGTTCCCTTACAGTGATTAGACGGCCGTAACACGTACTACGGCGTGTAATATTTTTGTGTTCCAGTATTTTATACCTAAACGAAGACTGCACATTTTATTTGACTGTAGTTTTGAAAATTTTTAAATTTAAATTTAAATTTAATTTTATCTCTTAGAGCAGATACTTACTTTGTACATTTTAACAATTGTAATTTTATAATCTGCTGTGTTATTTACTGTATTCTTTAGTATTCAATATTATGTTAATGTAATAATTTAACGGACTGAGTTTGTTGCCGGTGGTAACTCTGAGTTAAAATAAATAAAATTAATCACATTGAATTTCAAACATCAAATGAAACTTTTTTTGGTATAACTTTCCTATCTCTCATTCCTAAATGTTTTTACGGTTCCGTGGTCATGTTGTGGCTAAAAACGGGAACCCTTACAATTTCGACCTGTCCGCCTGTCTGTCTTTTGTTCCTTATCATTTTTTCGAAATTGATTTAATATCTTCTGGTCATTAGTCCACCCGATCTGATATCTGGAGCTTTTGAAAACTTTTAAATATTTAATTGTCAAATTCAAATACGTCGTATCATGAAGTTAACATCTCAAAATAATAAATCAGACGCAGCGAATTTACCAAATTTAACCTCGGGAAATACACTTGAAATTACGTATACGAGAATGTCATCGTACGGAAAAGTACAAAAGGAACCACACGTTGTTAGTAAAATATTCATAATTCGTACCTTTCTAACATTATCTCTTATTTATTTTTCACGTAGAGTGGTGGAATGAAAAGTTGAGTGTAACCACTCTATTGTGATTTTTTTTTATCTCGGGCGACGCGACGGTCCCATTGCTACGAAAAATGTAGGTAAATCTCTATTTTTAACCCCCGACGCAAAAAAGAGGGGTGTTATAAGGAACCACACGTTGTTAGTAAAATATTCATAATTCGTACCTTTCTAACATTATCTCTTATTTATTTTTCACGTAGAGTGGTGGAATGAAAAGTTGAGTGTAACCACTCTATTGTGATTTTTTTTTATCTCGGGCGACGCGACGGTCCCATTGCTACGAAAAATGTAGGTAAATCTCTATTTTTAACCCCCGACGCAAAAAAGAGGGGTGTTATAAGTTTGACCGCTATGTGTGTGTGTGTGTCTGTCTGTGTATCTGTCTGTGGCACCGTAGCTCTAAAACGAGTGAACCGATTTGGATGCGGTTTTTTTTATTTGAAAGCAGGTTTTCTAGCGGTGGTTCTTAGACATGTTTTATCGAAATTGCTTCAGCCGTTTCAAGGTTATCGGCTCTTTCGTTAGCTGCGGTAGGGATCTTAGACTCACTTTAGTTTCAAACATATGTGTGACTTAAAATTTGAAACACCCATGTATTACCCATATATAACTATGCAAGATTATGGAATCATTGACCTGATGCTGATGAGTCAGGATATCCAGCACATTAGTTAATAAGAAAATTAAAAAAAAAAACGAAGAGTAACTGAACACAACGGGATTTATACGGGATTACGTAAACGCCAAAACACGCTATTTGATGTGGTGTCTAAATATACCCTGAAAAACGCTCACAACTGTACACTCTTATACAAAACAAAACTAAACTCTAATACACGACTATTACTAATCACAAGCAAATAGAAAACATAATGAATGAGACACAAAAATAGAATTAATAAAAACACTATGCTCCCCTGCGTTACCGGGTAGGCTACCTTGCCAATAAACCGTGTCAAACAATTAAGCACGATAATATAAGCCCGAAGACATATTATAGCTATAGCTTCTTTTGTAAATAAGTTTGAAATTTTAAAAATAATAATTTAATTTAAAATTTAAAAAACCCCCTACACAAAAAAACCTATATAATGTAAAAAATACAATTTCCGGGCCTGGTCCTTTAACGTTAATATTTAAATAATTATTATTATTTAGCGGGGGACCGCTAAATAAATAAAATTAACATTATTATTTGTAATTAAAAATGCAACACTAATGAGATTGAAATGGAATTTTCTTGAAGCCACTCCGAACGCAATGGAGAAAGAATAATTAAAATCCGCCAATAAGAAAAAGTTAAAAGAAACCTCCTTCTTTTTCGTAGTCGGTCAATTAAAAAATAAACTTAATGTAGAATAGAAAAAATTGCATTTATTTTGTCATTAAGTCATCACATTATAACATTGCATTACAACTAACTTACATTACAATAATAACAATACACTAAGTAAAAAAAAGTTAACAAAGAAGTTACGTACAAATTTCATAGCAAATATTTACATTTACAGTCAGAGCTGCAGTCATAATATAAAATATACGCTGACTGTCGAATCAGCGCATACGCAGCAAATCTCCGTCATCGCTCGTCGACCCCCTCATCATACAGTTTCAACAGGACCAAGTCCATTGCCGCTCGAGCGTCTTCCAGCGCGGAATGTCCGTCGCAGCTCTGTTGCACACTCCGACCCAGATATTTCGCGCAGATATCCTTCAGTGATCTTCTGAAGGGATATCCCAGTCTGTGCGGATACAGTACACTCGTATCTATGACCAAATCGTGCAACAGTTTCGATGCCCTCAGGTCGTTGTTCAGTGCATGCCCCACTAGGATCGTGTGCGAACCGATGAAGGAAAGTAGGTCGGCTTGTACGTCCCGCAGCGATTTCGTGGCGCGCGCCATGTCTTCCTCGGTGATGCCAGAGAAACGAGTGTTGTAGTCCAACACCGGTGCGCCCGGTCGCACCAATTGGCTATATACCACTTCTCCCTGGAGTCCGACGACGACGACGCTCGCCAACTCTAATCCGTCTGTCGTATAACACATCTCGGTGTCTAAGGCGAAAACTCCACCTCGAGGATGATGCGCTCTAACGTAGCCGTCTAACGGTCCGTTGACTCCGACGCGTGTGCCATTCCAGACATGGAATTCTCCAGTTTGGCATCCGATAGCTTCCAATGGTGTACGGCAGCAGTCGTAATACCCATGAGCGGTGCGTCCAGGGTGGTACACGCAGAAATCTTCAGCATCGTAGTAACCGCTTGGCGAAATGTAAAAATCCTTACCACATCTGACGCATTCGTGAAATAACTCTTCGCAGTTGTTGGATTGAATTTCTTTAGATTTTTGAGATTTCGTGCTCCGCTTGCTGTTGGCCATCACATTTAAAAAATCTTGATAATGGGTGTCCAACGTTATAATCTCGTTCGAACGAGACGGTGGATTCACTAATATGACCGCTTCGTAAGAATCCTCCCAAATTTGTACTGGATAGCCGAGAGCCAACATATCCTTCGGGGGCAGCGAGAGAGGCCTCAGGGCTTCTTCTACTTTACAGTTCCACGTCGTTTCGGTCGGCACTGATGGCGGTGTTGTGTATTCGACGTCTTGATGGTACTTATTCGAACCATCGTGGACCGGAATCCACGCAGGCGTTGCAGGAACAAAGTGTCGGCACGGTACGTAATACGCGCTGGACTGGTGATTATTCCAATTCTGCATTTTGTAATCTTCGAGACTTTTACGTTTAAAAATGCCTATCGAACCTGTTGCCTGGACTAGCGCACGAACAATAACTACACACTGTCTAAGCTATCCACGTTTTATAGCGACCTAGGTGATTAGGCTGATGGTCGTCGTTTGGGTAATTACAATAAGATATTAATTAATGACTATATTTATACTAATTAGAAGATTCGAGTCCCTTATTTCAATTGTGTTTTCTTTGTATAGGTACATAATATTGTTTTGACATAGTAATATCGAATATTAAAATTAAGGAAATTCATATTTTTGAAAACAAATATTGGATTGAAAGAACGAAATGAAGGAAAACATTATTGAAAAATGTATAAAACCTAGAGTAATTAATTACCTAGTAGTTTATGGAATGTTCGTTTTAATATCTGCGACGTGTCATTTGCACATACGGTAGCGCTGGGTGTATGAGTTGCAACGCGCTGCAATTAAATCTGAGAATCTTTAGGGTTCACGTTAGCAGTATGTACACCGTTTTGAAGTGCAATATTTCAAATAACGTTTATTTATAATTTTAGGTTAATCCGTTTTCCAAAAAAATACATTTATAACTGCAAAATAATTTTACAGAATGTTACACAACAAGTTTAAACTGGATATGTTTCACCATAATTTTCAGAGAATTATAATTTGTTTGTTTCTTAAAATTTGAACACAATTTAAATAAGTTAAACTGAGTTAAAATTACTCAAATAATCTTTAAAAAGAGTGATCTGTTATTTATGTGATACAAATAGATTGCAATTATTTGTTTTACACATTACTGACAC
Organism: Zeuzera pyrina; assembly: GCA_907165235.1. Taxonomy (NCBI): domain Eukaryota; kingdom Metazoa; phylum Arthropoda; class Insecta; order Lepidoptera; family Cossidae; genus Zeuzera; species Zeuzera pyrina. The sequence goes on along the minus strand of OU015619.1, from coordinate 2,896,721 downwards.
TGGGAAAATGTGTTCTCGATACTGGATAACAAGTTCGGGCTGTACGACAAGTAGAAGTCATCGTTTGTTAGCAAATTTTATGTTGTTGACAGTCCATTCGATTCCGTTATTCGTTAGATGATCTCGTATGTAATCTAAGCAACGAAATTTAACAGCACTTGACGTATAGCTAATTATATGAGAGTAGCTGTCCACGTATATAAAGACGATTTCGTGAGTGTTACGTCGTTTATTGTTAACGCAATATTACGATTTACATTTTATATTACTCATGTTATTATCCACTTATATTATTTTTCCACTGAACAGGGCGTGAAGAAGAGAGAGGTCTTGGGTTTTCTGGTTCCAGTTTCGATAGAAACCAATGAAATATTATGCGCAAAATGGCATGATAACAACATGATAGATACCATGTCTTTTCACAAATTTTGTCACTATTGACCAAAGATTCAAAGACAGAAAAGGTAAAGCGTCGTCAATCAACCTAAACTAATTCATAGTTATAAAGAAAATGTGGGGGAAGAAATAAACATGACCGCCTTTCTAAATACCTACCCCATTCATATTAGGAGGGAAAGTGATATTGGCTTAGATACTGGTCATTTGAGTCTTATACATGATTCTGGTGAATGCGACATTTACGATTCGGTGGTCCCGGTTAAAGTAATTCTCGTTTTAGATGTTAGCATATTACGTGTACGTTGTTCTTGGATAAAAACAAATGGAGAACATGTAAACCTGCTTGGGACTTCTACATCTATTACCGTCTATCTATAATGTCCCTGTGAGAAAATTGAACCTCTCCATAATTGAAAAGAGAGTAACAGAGATATATTTTTGTGGCAAATGTGAGAATACTCTTTTCAGGAATTGTTTTCTGTCTTACCACCCAAAATAATATAATTCATTTAGTTTTCTTGAAGCTCTTATATTATCAGCAATCCATATACCTACATGCCTTCCGTGATAATATTATAAATGCGAATGTGTCTATCAGTCTATCTTTCCACTACGTATTCAAGATTAAATTACGGAACCGATTCGACGAATTGGGTATAGAGATAGTTTAAACCCTAGAAAAGAACATAGATTACTCAAATTCTTTTTTATTACACTTTTACTATTCTTGTCGTGTTAATAACCAGATTTGATAGTACCTATGAGCTCGATAATCCCAATATTTCAATGGTTGGGAAGTATCGGGTTGAAAAGAAGTTTGAGCAAATCGAACGATCTTACAATTCCATCTTTATGTACTACTTACTATGTATCTTTAATGTTTCTTATGTAATTAAAAACGTATCGGAACCAGCCTCTAACGTTGTGGCTGTTGAAGAATAAAATACAAGAAATTATAGCCATGACGCGCGATATCTGTGCAGGGCCGTCACCGGCTAAACCGATCTAACCGGCTAAATTTGATCATATATTTTAACTTTAATTAAATTTTGTATTTTAATGTATTTTTGTAAATTTTATTCGATGCAGCGTTTGATTGAGTATTTTTGATTCGCGTATGTCTTTCTCTGAATATACAGCTGTAGTACAAGTGTCGAATTTTCGTCGTCAAAGTAGTATCTAGCACTACAATATTTCGGATGTTCTATTCTTAAAAGATACCCAATACTCTCACGTGGGTGCTCATCACCAGGGATCGCGCCTTACGCGATATTATGTTATTCAAAGCCCCCTGGATGCTGAATGAATTGACTTTGATAATAATTATAGCTATTCGCTACAAATGATACCTTTTCGCCGTTTACGTTTCATTTTTATTCTTTCTTGTGAGTTCAATGATTTTTACTACTCTTCTACATGAGCACTGGACAGTGGACGTGCAGACATGCACGTGTAGGAATCAATACGTAACCTTTCGGTTGAAAAACATTCTATTTGTATTTTGGTCCGTTCATCGTTTCGTAATTTTATAAGCTGCGTTTTATAAATTCAATCGCAGGCCGATTAGGATAGGACAGCTTTTCAACTTCCCTTCTCACTAATATCATTTCATTTATGAACACCATCAAACAATGTACGATGATTACAGACAAATTACGATCGTCGTTACCTTATGTCGTTAACATAAAATGTGATACGTCGGATCATGAAACGCTAACCACTTGAGTTATGCAATTTTTTAACTTCTAAAACTTCTAAATGTCTTTCTATTAATAATTTATTACAGTAGCGGCACGCCATGATGGCCGACACATGACACATTACAATAGTGACGTGAAATGTCAATTTATTATCGAAAAAAATGCAACCAAATGCGAGTCGCAACTATAAGTTCTTGGATTTATAACTAGTATTGAAAGTAGTAGGTAGCTGATTAAAAAGTTTTAATGGAACGAAAATACAAATGTTTACTTATTATATTGGAATGAAAATGAATATACACACTCTATTTGCACACAAGAAACAAATTCATGCAGAAAGAGACAGAAAAAATTGTGCCACAGAAGGCCATATTTAATGAAATTCGTCCATACTTACTTCTTACGTCCGTACTTTCACTGTCGCCTACATTAATTACAAGTTCACTTATTAATTTAACAGTTCCATTCACAACCTTTTCCCAGTCTCCTTTAGTCATAATAATATGTTCACAAGCTTCTTCTAATAATTTTAGCAATTTTGTTGTGGTAAATGGGGGTTCTGTATTGCGTCTTGCGCCATATCCGTCATTAATTTTAGCCGACACCAATTCAATTGCATTGTATCCACAATGGTAATGCGGTAACCGTATAACTTTGTGCCCATGTTCTAAAGCTATTTCGTCAATGACGTATCGGATCTTGGTTGGTTTGTTTTCTTTTAAAAAACGTACTGATTCCGCTTTTTTCCGAACCGTGCAATTTTTAAATAGTTTTATTACTCTTTCATAACAACAATTTAATGAAATACGATCTGTATAACTGTATTATCAAACGGTCAAGTGAAACGGAAACAAGTCAAGTGAAAAGCTGTGACAAAAAGCGTGAACATAATAAATTACCGTTTAAAAAAAATGTTTCGATTAATTTAGATAAAAGCGTTTCGGCTCTCCTGAAAGTTTCATTTTCGTCCGCTACACTTATTGCGATCACCACCATCGGTATACTTGTACAGTCCGGCCGCTGAGAGAATGCGTTCTTAACAGGCCGTGGTCGAATGGACGACGTAACTTTGAAATGGCGCGCGTTGAATTTACGATAAAAACATTTGTATTGTTTATTTGCCCAAGTCGACGAATAATTGTCATAAAACACTATATCATTATTACGTCAACTGACAATAAATGTTATAAATTACGCTTTTACAAGGTTATGTGAACTATTTATTTTTGTGGTGATGTGGTATAATATTTTCTTTTCACATTTTTTTTATTGATTTTAACATTAAATATTTCTGAATGTTACTCTCACATTTTTATGCTCTTTATGCTAGTTACATTCAGCAATTAGAAGCCAGACAAACAAGTATCGAAACTTATGTTTCTCTTGTCTTGGGTCGGTTAAAGAGATAATATAACAGTCTTACTTTTTTCCCCATCACTAGTCACGACCAACTGACAGACGCGAGATACGGATTCGGCATTCTGTCAGCGGCCGGACGATGGTGATCATTATGTAAATACTCGTTAATAATAATAATAATCGTTATTCATGTAAATACATGTTATTCACGAAATGAAATTATAAAGAAAAGATAAAAAACAAAACAAAGCTCATTAACGTTTTCGACATTAGACCCTTTTTTGTTGAAAATCGTTGAAAATTTTTCCAAAATTTTCAATATTGTTTATGTAACCATAGAAAATATTACCATAACAATGTGGGTGGGATATTAAATAAAGAATACATTATTTACGTCGTTAGTTAATCTCCTATTTTATTAATGTCATTACTAAATCGACCACCGACCTAATCACCTGGATGTGTATTATATATGAGACTCACAGACGTTTCACCAGTATTGTACTCGCGTTCGCTCCGTGAAGGGAAGAATTTCAATAGAAGTTCAATCACAATTAAAGTCTATTAAAGTTTCCAGAATGCAGAGTCTCAATTATTACCAGCCGTGTGCGTATTCGTGCCCATATTACTCTTCGTACGGTCATTCGATGGCTCTAACTCCTGTGTGGATACCGACGTCAATTCCCGTGCAGATTTCGACACCGGCGACTACATACCACGAAGACATCAATTTCACGATACCTCCAATAGTGCCGCCTCAAACAGTTACAGATTACGAATTCAAGGAGGCTATCAGTCGATTATTGCTGCGCCGAGAAGACATGTTTGCTCTCGGATATCCTGTGGAAGTCGGCGAGAACTCTGGCCAAGCGGTTGTACTTGTTAATCCGCCATCTCAATCGAACGAGCCTAACGCGTTGACCGATTATTATAAGAATTTGGAACGCATCGTAGTTGATACCGAGGGGAATTCGAGGAGTCGAAAGTCAATGGCGGCACGAGTCAAGAACAGGAAGGTCATTCACGTGTGCGTCAGATGTGGGAAAAATTTTCGCATTACACGAAGCGGTCGGTACGTCGCCGATGAACCCTGCGTGTATCACCCTGGACGCACTGCACACGGATACAATGACTGTTGTCGGTCTCGTTTGGAAACTGAAGGATGCCACACTGGGGACTATCACGTTTGGAATGGCACACGAACCGGTGTCAACGGTCCACTAGATGGATATGTTAGAACTCGATATCCTCGAGGAGGAGTTTTCGCCTTGGACGTGGAAATGTGTTACACGACGATGGGATTGGAGTTGGTGTGTGTCGTAATCGTCGGTCTCCAAGGAGAAGTGGTGTACAGGGCGTTGGTAAAACCGAGCGCGCCGGTGTTGGACTACAATACACGTTTTTCGGGCATCACCAAGGAGCACTTAGCGCACGCTACGAAGACTTTAGAAGACGTACAAAGCGACATACTTTCTATTATCGGCTTTGACACCATTCTAGTGGGGCATGCCCTGAATAACGACTTGAGAGCGTTGAAAATGTTGCACGGCCTCATCACCGACACCAGCGTGTTGTATCCGCACAGACGAGGATATCCGTTCAGAAGGTCATTGAAAGACATCTGTGCGGAAGTTCTCTGTCGGAACGTGCAGCAGCGAGACGACGGGCATTCGACGTTAGAAGACGCTCGAGCGGCTTTGGACTTGGTGTTGTTAAAAGTTTAACGGCGATTAACGGCGATTTTGTGTTCCAGTATTTTATACCTAAACGAAGACTGTGCACATTTTATTTGACTGTAGTTTTGAAAATTGTTAACTTCATTAATTTACATAGTAGATACTTACTTTGTACATTTTAATAACTGTAATTTTATAATCTGCTGTGTTGTTCACTGTATTCTTTGGTATTCAATATTATGTTAATGTAATAATTTAACGGACTGAGTTTGTTGCCGGTGGTAACTCTGAGTTCAAAAACACATTGTAAAACTCGTGTTCATTTGAATAAAATTAATCACATTGAATTTCAAACATCAAATGAAACTTTTTTTGGTATAACTTTCCTATCTCTCATTCCTAAATGTTTTTACGGTTCCATGGTCATGTTGTGGCTAAAAACGGGAACCCTTACAATTTTGACCTGTCCGCCACGCCATTCTGTCTTTTGTTCCTTATCATTTTTTTCGAAATCGATGTATTATCTTCTAGTCATTATTCCACCTGATCTGATTTCTGGCGCTTTTGAAAAGTTTTTAATATTTAATTGCCACATCCAAATACGTCGTATTATGAAATTAACATCTGAAAATCATAAATCAGACGCAGCTAATTTACCAAATTTAACCTCGGGAAATACGAGTACACTTGAAATTACCTACCTATATGAGAATGTCATCGTACGGAAAAGTACAAAAACCACAAAACCACACGTTGTTAGTAAAATATTCATAATTCGTACCTTTCTAACATTATCTCTTATTTATTTTTCACGTAGAGTGGTGGAATGAAAAGTAGAGTGTATCCACTCGATTGTGATTTTTTTTATCTCGGGCGACGTTCATTGTCTGCCTTGCTGCGTTCAGGATTCTTCTTGAGACTACGCATTGATGAACAATAATATATTCTAGAATATACCTTCTGCCGTGTGCATACGTGCGCGTGCTGGCTAACGAAAAATACGAAAAAACATTTACAGTTCGAAAAGTATAATTAATTCTAAAACTTCCAACTGGCATTTTGAAGAAAGTGTTTTTGAATTAACCTGTACAGAAAATTTAGAAATATAAACCGGTCCCATTACTACGAAAAATGTAGGTAAATCTCTGTTTTTAACCCCCGACGCAAAAAAGAGGGGTGTTATAAGGTTGACCGCTATTTGTGTGTGCGTCCGTCTGTGTATCTGTCTGTGGCACCTAGCGGTGGTTCTGAGACATGTTTTATCGATATAGCTTCAGCCGTTTCAAGGTTATCGGCTCTTTCGTTAGCTGCGGTAGGGATCTTAGACTCATAATGGGTATTTACTTTAGTTTCAAACATATGTGTGACCTAAAATTTGAAACACCCATGTATGTATGCTACATAACTATGCAAGATTATGGAACTATTGATCTGATGTTGCAGTCAGGATATCCACCACTTTAGTTAATAAGAAAATTAAAAAAAAAAACGAAGAGTAACTGAACACAACGGGATTTATACGGGATTACGTAAACACCAAAACACGCTATTTGATGTGGTGTCTAAATATACCCTGAAAAACGCTCACAACTGTACACTCTTATACAAAACAAAACTAAACTCTAATACACGACTATTACTAATCACAAGCAAATAGAAAACACAATGAATGAGACACAAAAATAGAATTAATAAAAACACTATGCTCCCCTGCGTTACCGGGTAGGCTACCTTGCCAATAAACCGTGTCAAACAATTAAGTACGATAATATAAGCCCGAAGACATATTATAGCTATAGCTTCTTTTGTAATTAACTTTAAAATTTTAAAAATAATAATTAAATTTGAAATTTATAAACCCCCCTACACAAAAAACCTATATAATGTAAAAAATACAATTTCCGGCCCGGGTCCTTTAACGTTAATATTTAAATAATTCGTTTGTAATATTTTGTGCTTCAAGCGTCATCGCGTCGGGGGACCGCTAAATAAATAAAATTAACATTATTATTTGTACTTTTTATTTTTTCCCTTCTGAGTGGCCTTGGCCTAAACAAATATCTGAGATAGGTCTACGACCAAATGTTTTAAATTGTCTGAGACGGAATATATAAACAAAATGAATAGACGGCTGTAAAAATGCAACACTAATGAGATTGAAATGGAATTTTCTTGAAGCTACACCGAACGCAATGGAGAAAGAATAATTAAAATCCGTCAATAAGAAAGAGTTATAAGGAAACCTCCTTCTTTTTCGTAGTCGGTCAATTAAAAAATAAACTTAAAGTAGAATAGAAAAAATTGCATTTATTTTGTCATTAAGTCATCACAGTAGAACATTGATTGCATTACAACTAAACATTACAATAATAACAATACACTAAGTAAAAAAAAGTTAACAAAGAAGTTACGTACAAATTTCGTAGCAAATATTTACATTTACAGTCAGAGCTGCAGTCATAAAATAAAAATTACGCTGACTGTCGGATCAGCGCATACGCAGCAAATCTCCGTCATCGCTCGTCGACCTCCTCATCATACAGTTTCAACAGGACCAAGTCCATTGCCGCCCGAGCGTCTTCCAGCGCGGAATGTCCGTCGCAGCTCTGTTGCACACTCCGACCCAGATATTTCGCGCAGATATCCTTCAGTGATCTTCTGAAGGGATATCCCAGTCTGTGCGGATACAGTACACTCGTATCTATGACCAAATCGTGCAACAGTTTCGATGCCCTCAGGTCGTTGTTCAGTGCATGCCCCACTAGGATCGTGTCCGAACCGATGAAGGAAAGTAGGTCGGCGTGTACGTCCCGCAGCGTTTTCGTGGCGCGCGCCATGTCTTCCTCGGTGATGCCAGAGAAACGAGTGTTGTAGTCCAACACCGGTGCGCCCGGTCGCACCAATTGGCTATATACCACTTCTCCCTGGAGTCCGACGACGACGACGCTCGCCAACTCTAATCCGTCTGTCGTATAACACATCTCGGTGTCTAAGGCGAAAACTCCACCTCGAGGATGATGTGCTCTAACGTAGCCGTCTAACGGTCCGTTGACTCCGACGCGTGTGCCATTCCAGACATGGAATTCTCCAGTTTGGCATCCGATAGCTTCCAATGGTGTACGGCAGCAGTCGTAATACCCATGAGCGGTGCGTCCAGGGTGGTACACGCAGAAATCTTCAGCATCGTAGTAACCGCTTGGCGAAATGTAAAAATCCTTACCACATCTGACGCATTCGTGAAATAACTCTTCGCAGTTGTTGGATTGAATTTCTTTAGATTTTTGAGACTTCGTGCTCCGCTTGCTGTTGGCCATCACATTTAAAAAATCTTGATAATGGGTATCCAACGTTATAATCTCGTTCGAACGAGACGGTGGATTCACTAATATGACCGCTTCGTAAGAATCCTCCCAAATTTGTACTGGATAGCCGAGAGCCAACATATCCTTCGGGGGCAGCGAGAGAGGCCTCAGGGCTTCTTCTAGTTTACAGTTCCACGTCGTTTCGGTCGGCACTGATGGCGGTGTTGTGTATTCGACGTCTTGATGGTACTTATTCGAACCATCGTGGACCGGAATCCACGCAGGCGTTGCAGGAACAAAGTGTCCGCACGGTACGTAATACGCGCTGGACTGGTGATTATTCCAATTCTGCATTTTGTAATCTTCGAGACTTTTACGTTTAAAAATGCCTATCGAACCTGTTGCCTGGACTAGCGCACGAACAATAACTACACACTGTCCAAGCTATCCACGTTTTATAGCGACCTAGGTGATTAGGCTGATGGTCGTCGTTTGAGTAATCACAATAAGATATTAATTAATGACTATATTTATACTAATTAGAAGATTCGAGTCCCTTATTTCAATTGTGTTTTCTTTGTATAGGTACATAATATTGTTTTGACATAGTAATATCGAATATTAAAATTAAGAAAATTCATATTTTTGAAAACAAATATTGGATTGAAAGAACGAAATGAAGGAAAACATTATTGAAAAATGTATAAAACCTAGAGTAATTAATTACCTAGTAGTTTATGGAATGTTCGTTTTAATATCTGCGACGTGTCATTTGCACATACGGTAGCACTGGGTGTATGAGTTGTAACGCGCTGCAATTAAATGTGAGAATCTTTAGGGTTCACGTTAGCAGTATGTACACCGTTTTGAAGTGCAATATTTCAAATAACGTTTATTTATAATTTTAGGTTAATACGTTTTCCAAAAAAAATACATTCATGACTGCAAAATAATTTTACAGAATGTTACATAACAAGTTTAAACTGGATATGTTTTACCATAATTCTCACTCTAATAATCTTTGAAAAGAGTGATCTGTTATTTATGTGATACAAATAGATTGCAATTATTTGTTTTACACATTACTGACACTGGGAAAATGTGTTCTCGATACTGGATAACAAGTTCAGGCTGTACGACAAGTAGAAGTCATCGTTTGTTAGCAAATTTTATGATGTTGACAGTCCATTCGATTCCGTTATTCGTTAGATGATCTCGTATGTAATCTAAGCAACGAAATTTAACAGCATTTGACGTATACCTAATTATATGAGAGTAGCTGTCCACGTATATAAAGACGATTTCGTGAGTGTTACGTCGTTTACTGTTAACGCAATATTACGATTTACATTTTATATTACTCATGTTATTATCCACTTATATTATTTTTCCACTGAGCAGGGCGTGAAGAAGAGAGAGGTCTTGGGTTTTCTGGTTCCAGTTTCGATAGAAACCAATGAAATATTATGCGCAAAATGGCATGATAACCACATGATAGATACCATGTCTTTTCACAAATTTTGACACTATTGACCAAAGATTCAAAGACAGAAAAGGTAAAGCGTCGTCAATCAACCTAAACTAATTCATAGTTATAAAGAAAATGTGGGGGAAGAAATAAACATGACCGCCTTTCTAAATACCTACCCCATTCATATTAGGAGGGAAAGTGATATTGGCTTAGATACTGGTCATTTGAGTCTTAGACATGATTCTGGTGAATGCGACATTTACGATTCGGTGGTCCCGGTTAAAGTAATTCTCGTTTTAGATGTTAGCATATTACGTGTACGTTGTTCTTGGATAAAAACAAATGGAGAACATGTAAACCTGCTTGGGACTTCTACATCTATTACCGTCTATCTATAATGTCCCTGTGAGAAAATTGAACCTCTCCATAATTGAAAAGAGAGTAACAGAGATATATTTTTGTGGCAAATGTGAGAATACTCTTTTCAGGAATTGTTTTCTGTCTTACCACCCAAAATAATATAATTCATTTAGTTTTCTTGAAGCTCTTATATTATCAGCAATCCATATACCTACATGCCTTCCGTGATAATATTATAAATGCGAATGTGTCTATCAGTCTATCTTTCCACTACGTATTCAAGATTAAATTACGGAACCGATTCGACGAATTGGGTATAGAGATAGTTTAAACCCTAGAAAAGAACATAGATTACTCAAATTCTTTTTTATTACACTTTTATTCGAAGTGTCGAATTTTCGTCGTCAAAGTAGTATCTAGCACTACAATATTTCGGATGTTCTATTCTTAAAAGATACCCAATACTCCCACGTGGGTGCTCATCACCAGGGATCGCGCCTTACGCGATATTATGTTATTCAAAGCCCCCTGGATGCCGAATGAATTGACTTTGATAATAATTATAGCTATTCGCTACAAATGATACCTTTTCGCCGTTTACGTTTCATTTTTATTCTTTCTTGTGAGTTCAATGATTTTTACTACTCTTCTACATGAGCACTGGACAGTGGACGTGCAGACATGCACGTGTAGGAATCAATACGTAACCTTTCGGTTGAAAAACATTCTATTTGTATTTTGGTCCGTTCATCGTTTCGTAATTGTATAAGCTGCGTTTTATAAATTCAATCGCAGGCCGATTAGGATAGGACAGCTTTTCAACTTCCCTTCTCACTAATATCATTTATGAACACCATCAAACAATGTACGATGATTACAGACAAATTACGATCGTCGTTACCTTATGTCGTTAACATAAAATGTGATACGTCGGGTCATGAAACGCTAACCACTTGAGTTATGCAATTTTTGAACTTCTAAAACTTCTAAATGTCTTTCTATTAATAACTTATTACAGTAGCGGCACGCCATTATGGCCGACACATGACACATTACAATAGTGACGTGAAATGTCAATTTATTGTCGAAAAAAATGTAACCAAATGCGAATCGCAACTATAAGTTTTTGGATTTATAACTAGTATTGCGAGTAGTAGCTGATTAAAAAGTTTTAATGAAACGAAAATACAAATGTTTACTTATTATATTAGAATGAAAATGAATATACATACTTTATTTGCACACAAGAAACAAATTCATACAGAAAGAGACAGAAAAAATTGTGCCACAGAAGGCCATATTTAATGAAATTCGTCCATACTGCTACTTTCACTGTCGCCTACATCATTCCTACACAAGTTCATTTTATTATATATATAATCTTCCCTTATTAATTTAACAGTTCCATTCACAACCTTTTCCCAGTCTCCTTTAGTCATAATAATATGTTCACAAGCTTCTTCTAATAATTTTAGCAATTTTGTTGTGGTAAATGGGGGTTCTGTATTGCGTCTTGCGCCATATCCGTCATTAATTTGAGCCGACACCAACTCAATTGCATTGTATCCACAATGGTAATGCGGTAACCGTATAACTTTGTGCCCATGTTCTAAAGCTATTTCGTCAATGACGTATCGGATCTTGGTTGGTTTGTTTTCTTTTAAAAAACGTACTGATTCCGCTTTTTTCCGAACCGTGCAATTTTTAAATAGTTTTATTACTCTTTCACAACAACAATGTAATGAAATACGATCTGTATAACTGTATTATCAAACAGTCAAGTGAAAATGTTTCGATTAAGTTAGATAAAAGCGTTTCGGCTCTCCTGAAAATTTCATTTTCGTCCGCTACACTTATTGCGATCACCACCATCGGTATACTTGTACTGTCCGGCCGCTGAGAGAATGCGTTCTTAACAGGCCGTGGTCGAATGGACGACGTAACTTTGAAATGGCGCGCGTTGAATTTACGATAAAAACATTTGTATTGTTTATTTGCCCAAGTCGACGAATAATTGTCATAAAACACTATATCATTATTACGTCAACTGACAATAAATGTTATAAATTACGCTTTTACAAGGTTATGTGAACTATTTATTTTTGTGGTGATGTGGTATAATATTTTCTTTCCTCAAATTTTTTTTATTGATTTTAACATTAAATATTTCTGAATGTTACTCTCACATTTTTATGCTCTTTATGCTAGTTACATTCAGCAATTAGAAGCCAGACAAACAAGTATCGAAACTTATGTTACTCTTGTCTTGGGTCGGTTAAAGAGATAATATAACAGTCTTACTTTTTTCCCCATCACTAGTCACGACCAACTGACAGCGGCCGGACGATGGTGATCATTATGTAAATACCAACTAAACGTTCTCGAATGTTTGTACACAGCTCAAATATTAAGATAATATTAAAGATCTCGGCTGAGTCACGGTGCGCTAATCGTGATGTGTTACCTAATGCGACACATCTATTAACAATATTATTTACTTAATCACTAAGAATCCATCACTGGCGAAAGAAATATCGTTATTCATGTAAATACATGTTATTCACGAAATGAAATTATATTATCTATAAAAAAAAACTACTTCCTATGTAGGTAAATAATTTATGATTGTAGGCATGATAATATTATGATTGAATGTTTTCCATGTACCTAAGCAATTTCACCCGAATGAATAACGTCATACACTATGATTTGAGATATTAACTTGAATCGTGAAAGAAATACCAAATATCGTGCCTTTGGTGACTGTAATGAATTCAAAGTCCTTCATTTCCTCAGTAAGCCAAACGTAGGTATGTCTCTCACGAAAGATAAATAATATTAGACTTTTGTTAATGTTTGGAACGTCGTAAATTTAAGAAATAGACATTCTCGTCTTCGAGTAACGTACCTAAAGTACCTAATACCACAGTAATGTAGGACCCTAGTGCCTAGTTTTGAGTCACCGAGTTAGTGCAATTTTGTGGAGTGCGAGTATGAATTTATCTACGAATAATTTCCACGTAGTACGTGTAATTTTTAGGTTATAGATTTTAGAAGCACGTCTGGTAATTTAATTAATGAACGGATGTCGTTTGCAACGGCAGGCTCATCGGCTTACAAACGTAGGTACCTCTACGTACGTCGTCTTTTGTATAATGAACTGATATCTGACACTTTTATGAACAACGTTGCTTTTGGCTTGAAGACTGTAGAGAATCACGAAGAAAAGATAGAAAACAAAACAAAGCGCATTAACGTTTTCGACATTAGACCCTTTTTTGTTGAAAATCGTTGTAAATCTTTCCAAAATTTTCAATATTGTTTATGTAACCATAGAAAATATTATCATAACAATGTGGGTGGGAGATTAAACAAAGAATACATTATTTACGTCGTTAGTTAATCTCCTATTTTATTAATGTCATTACTAAATCGACCACCGACCTAATCACCTGGATGTGTATTAAATATGTATGGGAAGAGAAGAAGTTCAATAGAGGTTCAATCACAATTAAAGTCTATTAAAGTTTCCAGAATGCAGAGTCTCAATTATTACCAGCCGTGTGCGTATTCGTGCCCATATTACTCTCCGTACGGTCATTCGATGGCTCTAACTCCTGTGTGGATACCGACGTCAATTCCCGTGCAGATTTCGACACCGGCGACTACATACCACGAAGACATAAATTTCACGATACCTCCAATAGTGCCGCCTCAAACAGTTACAGATTACGAATTCAAGGAGGCTATCAGTCGATTATTGCTGCGCCGAGAAGACATGTTTGCTCTCGGATATCCTGTGGAAGTCGGCGAGAACTCTGGCCAAGCGGTTGTACTTGTTAATCCGCCATCTCAATCGAACGAGCCTAACGCGTTGACCGATTATTATAAGAATTTGGAACGCATCGTAGTTGATACCGAGGGGAATTCGAGGAGTCGAAAGTCAATGGCGGCACGAGTCAAGAACAGGAAGGTCATTCACGTGTGCGTCAGACGTGGGAAAAATTTTCGCATTACACGAAGCGGTCGGTACGTCGCCGATGAACCCTGCGTGTATCACCCTGGACGCACTGCACACGGATACAATGACTGTTGTCGGTCTCGTTTGGAAACTGAAGGATGCCACACTGGGGACAATCACGTTTGGAATGGCACACAAACCGGTGTCAACGGTCCACTAGATGGGTATGTTAGAACTCGATATCCTCGAGGAGGAGTTTTCGCCTTGGACGTGGAAATGTGTTACACGACGATGGGATTGGAGTTGGTGTGTGTCGTAATCGTCGGTCTCCAAGGAGAAGTGGTGTACAGGGCGTTGGTAAAACCGAGCGCGCCGGTGTTGGACTACAATACACGTTTTTCGGGCATCACCAAGGAGCACTTAGCGCACGCTACGAAGACTTTAGAAGACGTACAAAGCGACATACTTTCTATTATCGGCTTTGACACCATTCTAGTGGGGCATGCCCTGAATAACGACTTGAGAGCGTTGAAAATGTTGCACGGCCTCATCATCGACACCAGCGTGTTGTATCCGCACAGACGAGGATATCCGTTCAGAAGGTCATTGAAAGACATCTGTGCGGAAGTTCTCTGTCGGAACGTGCAGCAGCGAGACGACGGGCATTCGACGTTAGAAGACGCTCGAGCGGCTTTGGACTTGGTGTTGTTAAAAGTTTAACGGCGATTAACGGCGATCAACGGCCGGTTCCCTTACAGTGATTAGACGGCCGTAACACGTACTACGGCGTGTAATATTTTTGTGTTCCAGTATTTTATACCTAAACGAAGACTGCACATTTTATTTGACTGTAGTTTTGAAAATTTTTAAATTTAAATTTAAATTTAATTTTATCTCTTAGAGCAGATACTTACTTTGTACATTTTAACAATTGTAATTTTATAATCTGCTGTGTTATTTACTGTATTCTTTAGTATTCAATATTATGTTAATGTAATAATTTAACGGACTGAGTTTGTTGCCGGTGGTAACTCTGAGTTAAAATAAATAAAATTAATCACATTGAATTTCAAACATCAAATGAAACTTTTTTTGGTATAACTTTCCTATCTCTCATTCCTAAATGTTTTTACGGTTCCGTGGTCATGTTGTGGCTAAAAACGGGAACCCTTACAATTTCGACCTGTCCGCCTGTCTGTCTTTTGTTCCTTATCATTTTTTCGAAATTGATTTAATATCTTCTGGTCATTAGTCCACCCGATCTGATATCTGGAGCTTTTGAAAACTTTTAAATATTTAATTGTCAAATTCAAATACGTCGTATCATGAAGTTAACATCTGAAAATAATAAATCAGACGCAGCGAATTTACCAAATTTAACCTCGGGAAATACACTTGAAATTACGTATACGAGAATGTCATCGTACGGAAAAGTACAAAAGGAACCACACGTTGTTAGTAAAATATTCATAATTCGTACCTTTCTAACATTATCTCTTATTTATTTTTCACGTAGAGTGGTGGAATGAAAAGTTGAGTGTAACCACTCTATTGTGATTTTTTTTTATCTCGGGCGACGCGACGGTCCCATTGCTACGAAAAATGTAGGTAAATCTCTATTTTTAACCCCCGACGCAAAAAAGAGGGGTGTTATAAGTTTGACCGCTATGTGTGTGTGTGTGTCTGTCTGTGTATCTGTCTGTGGCACCGTAGCTCTAAAACGAGTGAACCGATTTGGATGCGGTTTTTTTTATTTGAAAGCAGGTTTTCTGGCGGTGGTTCTTAGACATGTTTTATCGAAATTGCTTCAGCCGTTTCAAGGTTATCGGCTCTTTCGTTAGCTGCGGTAGGGATCTTAGACTCACTTTAGTTTCAAACATATGTGTGACTTAAAATTTGAAACACCCATGTATTACCCATATATAACTATGCAAGATTATGGAATCATTGACCTGATGCTGATGAGTCAGGATATCCAGCACATTAGTTAATAAGAAAATTAAAAAAAAAAACGAAGAGTAACTGAACACAACGGGATTTATACGGGATTACGTAAACGCCAAAACACGCTATTTGATGTGGTGTCTAAATATACCCTGAAAAACGCTCACAACTGTACACTCTTATACAAAACAAAACTAAACTCTAATACACGACTATTACTAATCACAAGCAAATAGAAAACATAATGAATGAGACACAAAAATAGAATTAATAAAAACACTATGCTCCCCTGCGTTACCGGGTAGGCTACCTTGCCAATAAACCGTGTCAAACAATTAAGCACGATAATATAAGCCCGAAGACATATTATAGCTATAGCTTCTTTTGTAAATAAGTTTGAAATTTTAAAAATAATAATTTAATTTAAAATTTAAAAAACCCCCTACACAAAAAAACCTATATAATGTAAAAAATACAATTTCCGGGCCTGGTCCTTTAACGTTAATATTTAAATAATTATTATTATTTAGCGGGGGACCGCTAAATAAATAAAATTAACATTATTATTTGTAATTAAAAATGCAACACTAATGAGATTGAAATGGAATTTTCTTGAAGCCACTCCGAACGCAATGGAGAAAGAATAATTAAAATCCGCCAATAAGAAAAAGTTAAAAGAAACCTCCTTCTTTTTCGTAGTCGGTCAATTAAAAAATAAACTTAATGTAGAATAGAAAAAATTGCATTTATTTTGTCATTAAGTCATCACATTATAACATTGCATTACAACTAACTTACATTACAATAATAACAATACACTAAGTAAAAAAAAGTTAACAAAGAAGTTACGTACAAATTTCATAGCAAATATTTACATTTACAGTCAGAGCTGCAGTCATAATATAAAATATACGCTGACTGTCGAATCAGCGCATACGCAGCAAATCTCCGTCATCGCTCGTCGACCCCCTCATCATACAGTTTCAACAGGACCAAGTCCATTGCCGCTCGAGCGTCTTCCAGCGCGGAATGTCCGTCGCAGCTCTGTTGCACACTCCGACCCAGATATTTCGCGCAGATATCCTTCAGTGATCTTCTGAAGGGATATCCCAGTCTGTGCGGATACAGTACACTCGTATCTATGACCAAATCGTGCAACAGTTTCGATGCCCTCAGGTCGTTGTTCAGTGCATGCCCCACTAGGATCGTGTGCGAACCGATGAAGGAAAGTAGGTCGGCTTGTACGTCCCGCAGCGATTTCGTGGCGCGCGCCATGTCTTCCTCGGTGATGCCAGAGAAACGAGTGTTGTAGTCCAACACCGGTGCGCCCGGTCGCACCAATTGGCTATATACCACTTCTCCCTGGAGTCCGACGACGACGACGCTCGCCAACTCTAATCCGTCTGTCGTATAACACATCTCGGTGTCTAAGGCGAAAACTCCACCTCGAGGATGATGCGCTCTAACGTAGCCGTCTAACGGTCCGTTGACTCCGACGCGTGTGCCATTCCAGACATGGAATTCTCCAGTTTGGCATCCGATAGCTTCCAATGGTGTACGGCAGCAGTCGTAATACCCATGAGCGGTGCGTCCAGGGTGGTACACGCAGAAATCTTCAGCATCGTAGTAACCGCTTGGCGAAATGTAAAAATCCTTACCACATCTGACGCATTCGTGAAATAACTCTTCGCAGTTGTTGGATTGAATTTCTTTAGATTTTTGAGATTTCGTGCTCCGCTTGCTGTTGGCCATCACATTTAAAAAATCTTGATAATGGGTGTCCAACGTTATAATCTCGTTCGAACGAGACGGTGGATTCACTAATATGACCGCTTCGTAAGAATCCTCCCAAATTTGTACTGGATAGCCGAGAGCCAACATATCCTTCGGGGGCAGCGAGAGAGGCCTCAGGGCTTCTTCTACTTTACAGTTCCACGTCGTTTCGGTCGGCACTGATGGCGGTGTTGTGTATTCGACGTCTTGATGGTACTTATTCGAACCATCGTGGACCGGAATCCACGCAGGCGTTGCAGGAACAAAGTGTCCGCACGGTACGTAATACGCGCTGGACTGGTGATTATTCCAATTCTGCATTTTGTAATCTTCGAGACTTTTACGTTTAAAAATGCCTATCGAACCTGTTGCCTGGACTAGCGCACGAACAATAACTACACACTGTCTAAGCTATCCACGTTTTATAGCGACCTAGGTGATTAGGCTGATGGTCGTCGTTTGGGTAATTACAATAAGATATTAATTAATGACTATATTTATACTAATTAGAAGATTCGAGTCCCTTATTTCAATTGTGTTTTCTTTGTATAGGTACATAATATTGTTTTGACATAGTAATATCGAATATTAAAATTAAGGAAATTCATATTTTTGAAAACAAATATTGGATTGAAAGAACGAAATGAAGGAAAACATTATTGAAAAATGTATAAAACCTAGAGTAATTAATTGCCTAGTAGTTTATGGAATGTTCGTTTTAATATCTGCGACGTGTCATTTGCACATACGGTAGCGCTGGGTGTATGAGTTGTAACGCGCTGCAATTAAATCTGAGAATCTTTAGGGTTCACGTTAGCAGTATGTACACCGTTTTGAAGTGCAATATTTCAAATAACGTTTATTTATAATTTTAGGTTAATCCGTTTTCCAAAAAAATACATTTATAACTGCAAAATAATTTTACAGAATGTTACACAACAAGTTTAAACTGGATATGTTTCACCATAATTTTCAGAGAATTATAATTTGTTTGTTTCTTAAAATTTGAACACAATTTAAATAAGTTAAACTGAGTTAAAATTACTCAAATAATCTTTAAAAAGAGTGATCTGTTATTTATGTGATACAAATAGATTGCAATTATTTGTTTTACACATTACTGACACTGGGAAAATGTGTTCTCGATACTGGATAACAAGTTCGGGCTGTACGACAAGTAGAAGTCATCGTTTGTTAGCAAATTTTATGTTGTTGACAGTCCATTCGATTCCGTTATTCGTTAGATGATCTCGTATGTAATCTAAGCAACGAAATTTAACAGCACTTGACGTATAGCTAATTATATGAGAGTAGCTGTCCACGTATATAAAGACGATTTCGTGAGTGTTACGTCGTTTATTGTTAACGCAATATTACGATTTACATTTTATATTACTCATGTTATTATCCACTTATATTATTTTTCCACTGAACAGGGCGTGAAGAAGAGAGAGGTCTTGGGTTTTCTGGTTCCAGTTTCGATAGAAACCAATGAAATATTATGCGCAAAATGGCATGATAACAACATGATAGATACCATGTCTTTTCACAAATTTTGTCACTATTGACCAAAGATTCAAAGACAGAAAAGGTAAAGCGTCGTCAATCAACCTAAACTAATTCATAGTTATAAAGAAAATGTGGGGGAAGAAATAAACATGACCGCCTTTCTAAATACCTACCCCATTCATATTAGGAGGGAAAGTGATATTGGCTTAGATACTGGTCATTTGAGTCTTATACATGATTCTGGTGAATGCGACATTTACGATTCGGTGGTCCCGGTTAAAGTAATTCTCGTTTTAGATGTTAGCATATTACGTGTACGTTGTTCTTGGATAAAAACAAATGGAGAACATGTAAACCTGCTTGGGACTTCTACATCTATTACCGTCTATCTATAATGTCCCTGTGAGAAAATTGAACCTCTCCATAATTGAAAAGAGAGTAACAGAGATATATTTTTGTGGCAAATGTGAGAATACTCTTTTCAGGAATTGTTTTCTGTCTTACCACCCAAAATAATATAATTCATTTAGTTTTCTTGAAGCTCTTATATTATCAGCAATCCATATACCTACATGCCTTCCGTGATAATATTATAAATGCGAATGTGTCTATCAGTCTATCTTTCCACTACGTATTCAAGATTAAATTACGGAACCGATTCGACGAATTGGGTATAGAGATAGTTTAAACCCTAGAAAAGAACATAGATTACTCAAATTCTTTTTTATTACACTTTTACTATTCTTGTCGTGTTAATAACCAGATTTGATAGTACCTATGAGCTCGATAATCCCAATATTTCAATGGTTGGGAAGTATCGGGTTGAAAAGAAGTTTGAGCAAATCGAACGATCTTACAATTCCATCTTTATGTACTACTTACTATGTATCTTTAATGTTTCTTATGTAATTAAAAACGTATCGGAACCAGCCTCTAACGTTGTGGCTGTTGAAGAATAAAATACAAGAAATTATAGCCATGACGCGCGATATCTGTGCAGGGCCGTCACCGGCTAAACCGATCTAACCGGCTAAATTTGATCATATATTTTAACTTTAATTAAATTTTGTATTTTAATGTATTTTTGTAAATTTTATTCGATGCAGCGTTTGATTGAGTATTTTT
Source organism: Zeuzera pyrina (assembly GCA_907165235.1). Lineage (NCBI taxonomy): Eukaryota > Metazoa > Arthropoda > Insecta > Lepidoptera > Cossidae > Zeuzera > Zeuzera pyrina. The sequence goes on along the minus strand of OU015619.1, from coordinate 2,876,142 downwards.
GATTCGCGTATGTCTTTCTCTGAATATACAGCTGTAGTACAAGTGTCGAATTTTCGTCGTCAAAGTAGTATCTAGCACTACAATATTTCGGATGTTCTATTCTTAAAAGATACCCAATACTCTCACGTGGGTGCTCATCACCAGGGATCGCGCCTTACGCGATATTATGTTATTCAAAGCCCCCTGGATGCTGAATGAATTGACTTTGATAATAATTATAGCTATTCGCTACAAATGATACCTTTTCGCCGTTTACGTTTCATTTTTATTCTTTCTTGTGAGTTCAATGATTTTTACTACTCTTCTACATGAGCACTGGACAGTGGACGTGCAGACATGCACGTGTAGGAATCAATACGTAACCTTTCGGTTGAAAAACATTCTATTTGTATTTTGGTCCGTTCATCGTTTCGTAATTGTATAAGCTGCGTTTTATAAATTCAATCGCAGGCCGATTAGGATAGGACAGCTTTTCAACTTCCCTTCTCACTAATATCATTTCATTTATGAACACCATCAAACAATGTACGATGATTACAGACAAATTACGATCGTCGTTACCTTATGTCGTTAACATAAAATGTGATACGTCGGATCATGAAACGCTAACCACTTGAGTTATGCAATTTTTTAACTTCTAAAACTTCTAAATGTCTTTCTATTAATAATTTATTACAGTAGCGGCACGCCATGATGGCCGACACATGACACATTACAATAGTGACGTGAAATGTCAATTTATTATCGAAAAAAATGCAACCAAATGCGAGTCGCAACTATAAGTTCTTGGATTTATAACTAGTATTGAAAGTAGTAGGTAGCTGATTAAAAAGTTTTAATGGAACGAAAATACAAATGTTTACTTATTATATTGGAATGAAAATGAATATACACACTCTATTTGCACACAAGAAACAAATTCATGCAGAAAGAGACAGAAAAAATTGTGCCACAGAAGGCCATATTTAATGAAATTCGTCCATACTTACTTCTTACGTCCGTACTTTCACTGTCGCCTACATTAATTACAAGTTCACTTATTAATTTAACAGTTCCATTCACAACCTTTTCCCAGTCTCCTTTAGTCATAATAATATGTTCACAAGCTTCTTCTAATAATTTTAGCAATTTTGTTGTGGTAAATGGGGGTTCTGTATTGCGTCTTGCGCCATATCCGTCATTAATTTTAGCCGACACCAATTCAATTGCATTGTATCCACAATGGTAATGCGGTAACCGTATAACTTTGTGCCCATGTTCTAAAGCTATTTCGTCAATGACGTATCGGATCTTGGTTGGTTTGTTTTCTTTTAAAAAACGTACTGATTCCGCTTTTTTCCGAACCGTGCAATTTTTAAATAGTTTTATTACTCTTTCATAACAACAATTTAATGAAATACGATCTGTATAACTGTATTATCAAACGGTCAAGTGAAACGGAAACAAGTCAAGTGAAAAGCTGTGACAAAAAGCGTGAACATAATAAATTACCGTTTAAAAAAAATGTTTCGATTAATTTAGATAAAAGCGTTTCGGCTCTCCTGAAAGTTTCATTTTCGTCCGCTACACTTATTGCGATCACCACCATCGGTATACTTGTACAGTCCGGCCGCTGAGAGAATGCGTTCTTAACAGGCCGTGGTCGAATGGACGACGTAACTTTGAAATGGCGCGCGTTGAATTTACGATAAAAACATTTGTATTGTTTATTTGCCCAAGTCGACGAATAATTGTCATAAAACACTATATCATTATTACGTCAACTGACAATAAATGTTATAAATTACGCTTTTACAAGGTTATGTGAACTATTTATTTTTGTGGTGATGTGGTATAATATTTTCTTTTCACATTTTTTTTATTGATTTTAACATTAAATATTTCTGAATGTTACTCTCACATTTTTATGCTCTTTATGCTAGTTACATTCAGCAATTAGAAGCCAGACAAACAAGTATCGAAACTTATGTTTCTCTTGTCTTGGGTCGGTTAAAGAGATAATATAACAGTCTTACTTTTTTCCCCATCACTAGTCACGACCAACTGACAGACGCGAGATACGGATTCGGCATTCTGTCAGCGGCCGGACGATGGTGATCATTATGTAAATACTCGTTAATAATAATAATAATCGTTATTCATGTAAATACATGTTATTCACGAAATGAAATTATAAAGAAAAGATAAAAAACAAAACAAAGCTCATTAACGTTTTCGACATTAGACCCTTTTTTGTTGAAAATCGTTGAAAATTTTTCCAAAATTTTCAATATTGTTTATGTAACCATAGAAAATATTACCATAACAATGTGGGTGGGATATTAAATAAAGAATACATTATTTACGTCGTTAGTTAATCTCCTATTTTATTAATGTCATTACTAAATCGACCACCGACCTAATCACCTGGATGTGTATTATATATGAGACTCACAGACGTTTCACCAGTATTGTACTCGCGTTCGCTCCGTGAAGGGAAGAATTTCAATAGAAGTTCAATCACAATTAAAGTCTATTAAAGTTTCCAGAATGCAGAGTCTCAATTATTACCAGCCGTGTGCGTATTCGTGCCCATATTACTCTTCGTACGGTCATTCGATGGCTCTAACTCCTGTGTGGATACCGACGTCAATTCCCGTGCAGATTTCGACACCGGCGACTACATACCACGAAGACATCAATTTCACGATACCTCCAATAGTGCCGCCTCAAACAGTTACAGATTACGAATTCAAGGAGGCTATCAGTCGATTATTGCTGCGCCGAGAAGACATGTTTGCTCTCGGATATCCTGTGGAAGTCGGCGAGAACTCTGGCCAAGCGGTTGTACTTGTTAATCCGCCATCTCAATCGAACGAGCCTAACGCGTTGACCGATTATTATAAGAATTTGGAACGCATCGTAGTTGATACCGAGGGGAATTCGAGGAGTCGAAAGTCAATGGCGGCACGAGTCAAGAACAGGAAGGTCATTCACGTGTGCGTCAGATGTGGGAAAAATTTTCGCATTACACGAAGCGGTCGGTACGTCGCCGATGAACCCTGCGTGTATCACCCTGGACGCACTGCACACGGATACAATGACTGTTGTCGGTCTCGTTTGGAAACTGAAGGATGCCACACTGGGGACTATCACGTTTGGAATGGCACACGAACCGGTGTCAACGGTCCACTAGATGGATATGTTAGAACTCGATATCCTCGAGGAGGAGTTTTCGCCTTGGACGTGGAAATGTGTTACACGACGATGGGATTGGAGTTGGTGTGTGTCGTAATCGTCGGTCTCCAAGGAGAAGTGGTGTACAGGGCGTTGGTAAAACCGAGCGCGCCGGTGTTGGACTACAATACACGTTTTTCGGGCATCACCAAGGAGCACTTAGCGCACGCTACGAAGACTTTAGAAGACGTACAAAGCGACATACTTTCTATTATCGGCTTTGACACCATTCTAGTGGGGCATGCCCTGAATAACGACTTGAGAGCGTTGAAAATGTTGCACGGCCTCATCATCGACACCAGCGTGTTGTATCCGCACAGACGAGGATATCCGTTCAGAAGGTCATTGAAAGACATCTGTGCGGAAGTTCTCTGTCGGAACGTGCAGCAGCGAGACGACGGGCATTCGACGTTAGAAGACGCTCGAGCGGCTTTGGACTTGGTGTTGTTAAAAGTTTAACGGCGATTAACGGCGATTTTGTGTTCCAGTATTTTATACCTAAACGAAGACTGTGCACATTTTATTTGACTGTAGTTTTGAAAATTGTTAACTTCATTAATTTACATAGTAGATACTTACTTTGTACATTTTAATAACTGTAATTTTATAATCTGCTGTGTTGTTCACTGTATTCTTTGGTATTCAATATTATGTTAATGTAATAATTTAACGGACTGAGTTTGTTGCCGGTGGTAACTCTGAGTTCAAAAACACATTGTAAAACTCGTGTTCATTTGAATAAAATTAATCACATTGAATTTCAAACATCAAATGAAACTTTTTTTGGTATAACTTTCCTATCTCTCATTCCTAAATGTTTTTACGGTTCCATGGTCATGTTGTGGCTAAAAACGGGAACCCTTACAATTTTGACCTGTCCGCCACGCCATTCTGTCTTTTGTTCCTTATCATTTTTTTCGAAATCGATGTATTATCTTCTAGTCATTATTCCACCTGATCTGATTTCTGGCGCTTTTGAAAAGTTTTTAATATTTAATTGCCACATCCAAATACGTCGTATTATGAAATTAACATCTGAAAATCATAAATCAGACGCAGCTAATTTACCAAATTTAACCTCGGGAAATACGAGTACACTTGAAATTACCTACCTATATGAGAATGTCATCGTACGGAAAAGTACAAAAACCACAAAACCACACGTTGTTAGTAAAATATTCATAATTCGTACCTTTCTAACATTATCTCTTATTTATTTTTCACGTAGAGTGGTGGAATGAAAAGTAGAGTGTATCCACTCGATTGTGATTTTTTTTATCTCGGGCGACGTTCATTGTCTGCCTTGCTGCGTTCAGGATTCTTCTTGAGACTACGCATTGATGAACAATAATATATTCTAGAATATACCTTCTGCCGTGTGCATACGTGCGCGTGCTGGCTAACGAAAAATACGAAAAAACATTTACAGTTCGAAAAGTATAATTAATTCTAAAACTTCCAACTGGCATTTTGAAGAAAGTGTTTTTGAATTAACCTGTACAGAAAATTTAGAAATATAAACCGGTCCCATTACTACGAAAAATGTAGGTAAATCTCTGTTTTTAACCCCCGACGCAAAAAAGAGGGGTGTTATAAGGTTGACCGCTATTTGTGTGTGCGTCCGTCTGTGTATCTGTCTGTGGCACCTAGCGGTGGTTCTGAGACATGTTTTATCGATATAGCTTCAGCCGTTTCAAGGTTATCGGCTCTTTCGTTAGCTGCGGTAGGGATCTTAGACTCATAATGGGTATTTACTTTAGTTTCAAACATATGTGTGACCTAAAATTTGAAACACCCATGTATGTATGCTACATAACTATGCAAGATTATGGAACTATTGATCTGATGTTGCAGTCAGGATATCCACCACTTTAGTTAATAAGAAAATTAAAAAAAAAAACGAAGAGTAACTGAACACAACGGGATTTATACGGGATTACGTAAACACCAAAACACGCTATTTGATGTGGTGTCTAAATATACCCTGAAAAACGCTCACAACTGTACACTCTTATACAAAACAAAACTAAACTCTAATACACGACTATTACTAATCACAAGCAAATAGAAAACACAATGAATGAGACACAAAAATAGAATTAATAAAAACACTATGCTCCCCTGCGTTACCGGGTAGGCTACCTTGCCAATAAACCGTGTCAAACAATTAAGTACGATAATATAAGCCCGAAGACATATTATAGCTATAGCTTCTTTTGTAATTAACTTTAAAATTTTAAAAATAATAATTAAATTTGAAATTTATAAACCCCCCTACACAAAAAACCTATATAATGTAAAAAATACAATTTCCGGCCCGGGTCCTTTAACGTTAATATTTAAATAATTCGTTTGTAATATTTTGTGCTTCAAGCGTCATCGCGTCGGGGGACCGCTAAATAAATAAAATTAACATTATTATTTGTACTTTTTATTTTTTCCCTTCTGAGTGGCCTTGGCCTAAACAAATATCTGAGATAGGTCTACGACCAAATGTTTTAAATTGTCTGAGACGGAATATATAAACAAAATGAATAGACGGCTGTAAAAATGCAACACTAATGAGATTGAAATGGAATTTTCTTGAAGCTACACCGAACGCAATGGAGAAAGAATAATTAAAATCCGTCAATAAGAAAGAGTTATAAGGAAACCTCCTTCTTTTTCGTAGTCGGTCAATTAAAAAATAAACTTAAAGTAGAATAGAAAAAATTGCATTTATTTTGTCATTAAGTCATCACAGTAGAACATTGATTGCATTACAACTAAACATTACAATAATAACAATACACTAAGTAAAAAAAAGTTAACAAAGAAGTTACGTACAAATTTCGTAGCAAATATTTACATTTACAGTCAGAGCTGCAGTCATAAAATAAAAATTACGCTGACTGTCGGATCAGCGCATACGCAGCAAATCTCCGTCATCGCTCGTCGACCTCCTCATCATACAGTTTCAACAGGACCAAGTCCATTGCCGCCCGAGCGTCTTCCAGCGCGGAATGTCCGTCGCAGCTCTGTTGCACACTCCGACCCAGATATTTCGCGCAGATATCCTTCAGTGATCTTCTGAAGGGATATCCCAGTCTGTGCGGATACAGTACACTCGTATCTATGACCAAATCGTGCAACAGTTTCGATGCCCTCAGGTCGTTGTTCAGTGCATGCCCCACTAGGATCGTGTCCGAACCGATGAAGGAAAGTAGGTCGGCGTGTACGTCCCGCAGCGTTTTCGTGGCGCGCGCCATGTCTTCCTCGGTGATGCCAGAGAAACGAGTGTTGTAGTCCAACACCGGTGCGCCCGGTCGCACCAATTGGCTATATACCACTTCTCCCTGGAGTCCGACGACGACGACGCTCGCCAACTCTAATCCGTCTGTCGTATAACACATCTCGGTGTCTAAGGCGAAAACTCCACCTCGAGGATGATGTGCTCTAACGTAGCCGTCTAACGGTCCGTTGACTCCGACGCGTGTGCCATTCCAGACATGGAATTCTCCAGTTTGGCATCCGATAGCTTCCAATGGTGTACGGCAGCAGTCGTAATACCCATGAGCGGTGCGTCCAGGGTGGTACACGCAGAAATCTTCAGCATCGTAGTAACCGCTTGGCGAAATGTAAAAATCCTTACCACATCTGACGCATTCGTGAAATAACTCTTCGCAGTTGTTGGATTGAATTTCTTTAGATTTTTGAGACTTCGTGCTCCGCTTGCTGTTGGCCATCACATTTAAAAAATCTTGATAATGGGTATCCAACGTTATAATCTCGTTCGAACGAGACGGTGGATTCACTAATATGACCGCTTCGTAAGAATCCTCCCAAATTTGTACTGGATAGCCGAGAGCCAACATATCCTTCGGGGGCAGCGAGAGAGGCCTCAGGGCTTCTTCTAGTTTACAGTTCCACGTCGTTTCGGTCGGCACTGATGGCGGTGTTGTGTATTCGACGTCTTGATGGTACTTATTCGAACCATCGTGGACCGGAATCCACGCAGGCGTTGCAGGAACAAAGTGTCCGCACGGTACGTAATACGCGCTGGACTGGTGATTATTCCAATTCTGCATTTTGTAATCTTCGAGACTTTTACGTTTAAAAATGCCTATCGAACCTGTTGCCTGGACTAGCGCACGAACAATAACTACACACTGTCCAAGCTATCCACGTTTTATAGCGACCTAGGTGATTAGGCTGATGGTCGTCGTTTGAGTAATCACAATAAGATATTAATTAATGACTATATTTATACTAATTAGAAGATTCGAGTCCCTTATTTCAATTGTGTTTTCTTTGTATAGGTACATAATATTGTTTTGACATAGTAATATCGAATATTAAAATTAAGAAAATTCATATTTTTGAAAACAAATATTGGATTGAAAGAACGAAATGAAGGAAAACATTATTGAAAAATGTATAAAACCTAGAGTAATTAATTACCTAGTAGTTTATGGAATGTTCGTTTTAATATCTGCGACGTGTCATTTGCACATACGGTAGCACTGGGTGTATGAGTTGTAACGCGCTGCAATTAAATGTGAGAATCTTTAGGGTTCACGTTAGCAGTATGTACACCGTTTTGAAGTGCAATATTTCAAATAACGTTTATTTATAATTTTAGGTTAATACGTTTTCCAAAAAAAATACATTCATGACTGCAAAATAATTTTACAGAATGTTACATAACAAGTTTAAACTGGATATGTTTTACCATAATTCTCACTCTAATAATCTTTGAAAAGAGTGATCTGTTATTTATGTGATACAAATAGATTGCAATTATTTGTTTTACACATTACTGACACTGGGAAAATGTGTTCTCGATACTGGATAACAAGTTCAGGCTGTACGACAAGTAGAAGTCATCGTTTGTTAGCAAATTTTATGATGTTGACAGTCCATTCGATTCCGTTATTCGTTAGATGATCTCGTATGTAATCTAAGCAACGAAATTTAACAGCATTTGACGTATACCTAATTATATGAGAGTAGCTGTCCACGTATATAAAGACGATTTCGTGAGTGTTACGTCGTTTACTGTTAACGCAATATTACGATTTACATTTTATATTACTCATGTTATTATCCACTTATATTATTTTTCCACTGAGCAGGGCGTGAAGAAGAGAGAGGTCTTGGGTTTTCTGGTTCCAGTTTCGATAGAAACCAATGAAATATTATGCGCAAAATGGCATGATAACCACATGATAGATACCATGTCTTTTCACAAATTTTGACACTATTGACCAAAGATTCAAAGACAGAAAAGGTAAAGCGTCGTCAATCAACCTAAACTAATTCATAGTTATAAAGAAAATGTGGGGGAAGAAATAAACATGACCGCCTTTCTAAATACCTACCCCATTCATATTAGGAGGGAAAGTGATATTGGCTTAGATACTGGTCATTTGAGTCTTAGACATGATTCTGGTGAATGCGACATTTACGATTCGGTGGTCCCGGTTAAAGTAATTCTCGTTTTAGATGTTAGCATATTACGTGTACGTTGTTCTTGGATAAAAACAAATGGAGAACATGTAAACCTGCTTGGGACTTCTACATCTATTACCGTCTATCTATAATGTCCCTGTGAGAAAATTGAACCTCTCCATAATTGAAAAGAGAGTAACAGAGATATATTTTTGTGGCAAATGTGAGAATACTCTTTTCAGGAATTGTTTTCTGTCTTACCACCCAAAATAATATAATTCATTTAGTTTTCTTGAAGCTCTTATATTATCAGCAATCCATATACCTACATGCCTTCCGTGATAATATTATAAATGCGAATGTGTCTATCAGTCTATCTTTCCACTACGTATTCAAGATTAAATTACGGAACCGATTCGACGAATTGGGTATAGAGATAGTTTAAACCCTAGAAAAGAACATAGATTACTCAAATTCTTTTTTATTACACTTTTATTCGAAGTGTCGAATTTTCGTCGTCAAAGTAGTATCTAGCACTACAATATTTCGGATGTTCTATTCTTAAAAGATACCCAATACTCCCACGTGGGTGCTCATCACCAGGGATCGCGCCTTACGCGATATTATGTTATTCAAAGCCCCCTGGATGCCGAATGAATTGACTTTGATAATAATTATAGCTATTCGCTACAAATGATACCTTTTCGCCGTTTACGTTTCATTTTTATTCTTTCTTGTGAGTTCAATGATTTTTACTACTCTTCTACATGAGCACTGGACAGTGGACGTGCAGACATGCACGTGTAGGAATCAATACGTAACCTTTCGGTTGAAAAACATTCTATTTGTATTTTGGTCCGTTCATCGTTTCGTAATTGTATAAGCTGCGTTTTATAAATTCAATCGCAGGCCGATTAGGATAGGACAGCTTTTCAACTTCCCTTCTCACTAATATCATTTATGAACACCATCAAACAATGTACGATGATTACAGACAAATTACGATCGTCGTTACCTTATGTCGTTAACATAAAATGTGATACGTCGGGTCATGAAACGCTAACCACTTGAGTTATGCAATTTTTGAACTTCTAAAACTTCTAAATGTCTTTCTATTAATAACTTATTACAGTAGCGGCACGCCATTATGGCCGACACATGACACATTACAATAGTGACGTGAAATGTCAATTTATTGTCGAAAAAAATGTAACCAAATGCGAATCGCAACTATAAGTTTTTGGATTTATAACTAGTATTGCGAGTAGTAGCTGATTAAAAAGTTTTAATGAAACGAAAATACAAATGTTTACTTATTATATTAGAATGAAAATGAATATACATACTTTATTTGCACACAAGAAACAAATTCATACAGAAAGAGACAGAAAAAATTGTGCCACAGAAGGCCATATTTAATGAAATTCGTCCATACTGCTACTTTCACTGTCGCCTACATCATTCCTACACAAGTTCATTTTATTATATATATAATCTTCCCTTATTAATTTAACAGTTCCATTCACAACCTTTTCCCAGTCTCCTTTAGTCATAATAATATGTTCACAAGCTTCTTCTAATAATTTTAGCAATTTTGTTGTGGTAAATGGGGGTTCTGTATTGCGTCTTGCGCCATATCCGTCATTAATTTGAACCGACACCAACTCAATTGCATTGTATCCACAATGGTAATGCGGTAACCGTATAACTTTGTGCCCATGTTCTAAAGCTATTTCGTCAATGACGTATCGGATCTTGGTTGGTTTGTTTTCTTTTAAAAAACGTACTGATTCCGCTTTTTTCCGAACCGTGCAATTTTTAAATAGTTTTATTACTCTTTCACAACAACAATGTAATGAAATACGATCTGTATAACTGTATTATCAAACAGTCAAGTGAAAATGTTTCGATTAAGTTAGATAAAAGCGTTTCGGCTCTCCTGAAAATTTCATTTTCGTCCGCTACACTTATTGCGATCACCACCATCGGTATACTTGTACTGTCCGGCCGCTGAGAGAATGCGTTCTTAACAGGCCGTGGTCGAATGGACGACGTAACTTTGAAATGGCGCGCGTTGAATTTACGATAAAAACATTTGTATTGTTTATTTGCCCAAGTCGACGAATAATTGTCATAAAACACTATATCATTATTACGTCAACTGACAATAAATGTTATAAATTACGCTTTTACAAGGTTATGTGAACTATTTATTTTTGTGGTGATGTGGTATAATATTTTCTTTCCTCAAATTTTTTTTATTGATTTTAACATTAAATATTTCTGAATGTTACTCTCACATTTTTATGCTCTTTATGCTAGTTACATTCAGCAATTAGAAGCCAGACAAACAAGTATCGAAACTTATGTTACTCTTGTCTTGGGTCGGTTAAAGAGATAATATAACAGTCTTACTTTTTTCCCCATCACTAGTCACGACCAACTGACAGCGGCCGGACGATGGTGATCATTATGTAAATACCAACTAAACGTTCTCGAATGTTTGTACACAGCTCAAATATTAAGATAATATTAAAGATCTCGGCTGAGTCACGGTGCGCTAATCGTGATGTGTTACCTAATGCGACACATCTATTAACAATATTATTTACTTAATCACTAAGAATCCATCACTGGCGAAAGAAATATCGTTATTCATGTAAATACATGTTATTCACGAAATGAAATTATATTATCTATAAAAAAAAACTACTTCCTATGTAGGTAAATAATTTATGATTGTAGGCATGATAATATTATGATTGAATGTTTTCCATGTACCTAAGCAATTTCACCCGAATGAATAACGTCATACACTATGATTTGAGATATTAACTTGAATCGTGAAAGAAATACCAAATATCGTGCCTTTGGTGACTGTAATGAATTCAAAGTCCTTCATTTCCTCAGTAAGCCAAACGTAGGTATGTCTCTCACGAAAGATAAATAATATTAGACTTTTGTTAATGTTTGGAACGTCGTAAATTTAAGAAATAGACATTCTCGTCTTCGAGTAACGTACCTAAAGTACCTAATACCACAGTAATGTAGGACCCTAGTGCCTAGTTTTGAGTCACCGAGTTAGTGCAATTTTGTGGAGTGCGAGTATGAATTTATCTACGAATAATTTCCACGTAGTACGTGTAATTTTTAGGTTATAGATTTTAGAAGCACGTCTGGTAATTTAATTAATGAACGGATGTCGTTTGCAACGGCAGGCTCATCGGCTTACAAACGTAGGTACCTCTACGTACGTCGTCTTTTGTATAATGAACTGATATCTGACACTTTTATGAACAACGTTGCTTTTGGCTTGAAGACTGTAGAGAATCACGAAGAAAAGATAGAAAACAAAACAAAGCGCATTAACGTTTTCGACATTAGACCCTTTTTTGTTGAAAATCGTTGTAAATCTTTCCAAAATTTTCAATATTGTTTATGTAACCATAGAAAATATTATCATAACAATGTGGGTGGGAGATTAAACAAAGAATACATTATTTACGTCGTTAGTTAATCTCCTATTTTATTAATGTCATTACTAAATCGACCACCGACCTAATCACCTGGATGTGTATTAAATATGTATGGGAAGAGAAGAAGTTCAATAGAGGTTCAATCACAATTAAAGTCTATTAAAGTTTCCAGAATGCAGAGTCTCAATTATTACCAGCCGTGTGCGTATTCGTGCCCATATTACTCTCCGTACGGTCATTCGATGGCTCTAACTCCTGTGTGGATACCGACGTCAATTCCCGTGCAGATTTCGACACCGGCGACTACATACCACGAAGACATCAATTTCACGATACCTCCAATAGTGCCGCCTCAAACAGTTACAGATTACGAATTCAAGGAGGCTATCAGTCGATTATTGCTGCGCCGAGAAGACATGTTTGCTCTCGGATATCCTGTGGAAGTCGGCGAGAACTCTGGCCAAGCGGTTGTACTTGTTAATCCGCCATCTCAATCGAACGAGCCTAACGCGTTGACCGATTATTATAAGAATTTGGAACGCATCGTAGTTGATACCGAGGGGAATTCGAGGAGTCGAAAGTCAATGGCGGCACGAGTCAAGAACAGGAAGGTCATTCACGTGTGCGTCAGACGTGGGAAAAATTTTCGCATTACACGAAGCGGTCGGTACGTCGCCGATGAACCCTGCGTGTATCACCCTGGACGCACTGCACACGGATACAATGACTGTTGTCGGTCTCGTTTGGAAACTGAAGGATGCCACACTGGGGACAATCACGTTTGGAATGGCACACAAACCGGTGTCAACGGTCCACTAGATGGGTATGTTAGAACTCGATATCCTCGAGGAGGAGTTTTCGCCTTGGACGTGGAAATGTGTTACACGACGATGGGATTGGAGTTGGTGTGTGTCGTAATCGTCGGTCTCCAAGGAGAAGTGGTGTACAGGGCGTTGGTAAAACCGAGCGCGCCGGTGTTGGACTACAATACACGTTTTTCGGGCATCACCAAGGAGCACTTAGCGCACGCTACGAAGACTTTAGAAGACGTACAAAGCGACATACTTTCTATTATCGGCTTTGACACCATTCTAGTGGGGCATGCCCTGAATAACGACTTGAGAGCGTTGAAAATGTTGCACGGCCTCATCATCGACACCAGCGTGTTGTATCCGCACAGACGAGGATATCCGTTCAGAAGGTCATTGAAAGACATCTGTGCGGAAGTTCTCTGTCGGAACGTGCAGCAGCGAGACGACGGGCATTCGACGTTAGAAGACGCTCGAGCGGCTTTGGACTTGGTGTTGTTAAAAGTTTAACGGCGATTAACGGCGATCAACGGCCGGTTCCCTTACAGTGATTAGACGGCCGTAACACGTACTACGGCGTGTAATATTTTTGTGTTCCAGTATTTTATACCTAAACGAAGACTGCACATTTTATTTGACTGTAGTTTTGAAAATTTTTAAATTTAAATTTAAATTTAATTTTATCTCTTAGAGCAGATACTTACTTTGTACATTTTAACAATTGTAATTTTATAATCTGCTGTGTTATTTACTGTATTCTTTAGTATTCAATATTATGTTAATGTAATAATTTAACGGACTGAGTTTGTTGCCGGTGGTAACTCTGAGTTAAAATAAATAAAATTAATCACATTGAATTTCAAACATCAAATGAAACTTTTTTTGGTATAACTTTCCTATCTCTCATTCCTAAATGTTTTTACGGTTCCGTGGTCATGTTGTGGCTAAAAACGGGAACCCTTACAATTTCGACCTGTCCGCCTGTCTGTCTTTTGTTCCTTATCATTTTTTCGAAATTGATTTAATATCTTCTGGTCATTAGTCCACCCGATCTGATATCTGGAGCTTTTGAAAACTTTTAAATATTTAATTGTCAAATTCAAATACGTCGTATCATGAAGTTAACATCTGAAAATAATAAATCAGACGCAGCGAATTTACCAAATTTAACCTCGGGAAATACACTTGAAATTACGTATACGAGAATGTCATCGTACGGAAAAGTACAAAAGGAACCACACGTTGTTAGTAAAATATTCATAATTCGTACCTTTCTAACATTATCTCTTATTTATTTTTCACGTAGAGTGGTGGAATGAAAAGTTGAGTGTAACCACTCTATTGTGATTTTTTTTTATCTCGGGCGACGCGACGGTCCCATTGCTACGAAAAATGTAGGTAAATCTCTATTTTTAACCCCCGACGCAAAAAAGAGGGGTGTTATAAGTTTGACCGCTATGTGTGTGTGTGTGTCTGTCTGTGTATCTGTCTGTGGCACCGTAGCTCTAAAACGAGTGAACCGATTTGGATGCGGTTTTTTTTATTTGAAAGCAGGTTTTCTGGCGGTGGTTCTTAGACATGTTTTATCGAAATTGCTTCAGCCGTTTCAAGGTTATCGGCTCTTTCGTTAGCTGCGGTAGGGATCTTAGACTCACTTTAGTTTCAAACATATGTGTGACTTAAAATTTGAAACACCCATGTATTACCCATATATAACTATGCAAGATTATGGAATCATTGACCTGATGCTGATGAGTCAGGATATCCAGCACATTAGTTAATAAGAAAATTAAAAAAAAAAACGAAGAGTAACTGAACACAACGGGATTTATACGGGATTACGTAAACGCCAAAACACGCTATTTGATGTGGTGTCTAAATATACCCTGAAAAACGCTCACAACTGTACACTCTTATACAAAACAAAACTAAACTCTAATACACGACTATTACTAATCACAAGCAAATAGAAAACATAATGAATGAGACACAAAAATAGAATTAATAAAAACACTATGCTCCCCTGCGTTACCGGGTAGGCTACCTTGCCAATAAACCGTGTCAAACAATTAAGCACGATAATATAAGCCCGAAGACATATTATAGCTATAGCTTCTTTTGTAAATAAGTTTGAAATTTTAAAAATAATAATTTAATTTAAAATTTAAAAAACCCCCTACACAAAAAAACCTATATAATGTAAAAAATACAATTTCCGGGCCTGGTCCTTTAACGTTAATATTTAAATAATTATTATTATTTAGCGGGGGACCGCTAAATAAATAAAATTAACATTATTATTTGTAATTAAAAATGCAACACTAATGAGATTGAAATGGAATTTTCTTGAAGCCACTCCGAACGCAATGGAGAAAGAATAATTAAAATCCGCCAATAAGAAAAAGTTAAAAGAAACCTCCTTCTTTTTCGTAGTCGGTCAATTAAAAAATAAACTTAATGTAGAATAGAAAAAATTGCATTTATTTTGTCATTAAGTCATCACATTATAACATTGCATTACAACTAACTTACATTACAATAATAACAATACACTAAGTAAAAAAAAGTTAACAAAGAAGTTACGTACAAATTTCATAGCAAATATTTACATTTACAGTCAGAGCTGCAGTCATAATATAAAATATACGCTGACTGTCGAATCAGCGCATACGCAGCAAATCTCCGTCATCGCTCGTCGACCCCCTCATCATACAGTTTCAACAGGACCAAGTCCATTGCCGCTCGAGCGTCTTCCAGCGCGGAATGTCCGTCGCAGCTCTGTTGCACACTCCGACCCAGATATTTCGCGCAGATATCCTTCAGTGATCTTCTGAAGGGATATCCCAGTCTGTGCGGATACAGTACACTCGTATCTATGACCAAATCGTGCAACAGTTTCGATGCCCTCAGGTCGTTGTTCAGTGCATGCCCCACTAGGATCGTGTGCGAACCGATGAAGGAAAGTAGGTCGGCTTGTACGTCCCGCAGCGATTTCGTGGCGCGCGCCATGTCTTCCTCGGTGATGCCAGAGAAACGAGTGTTGTAGTCCAACACCGGTGCGCCCGGTCGCACCAATTGGCTATATACCACTTCTCCCTGGAGTCCGACGACGACGACGCTCGCCAACTCTAATCCGTCTGTCGTATAACACATCTCGGTGTCTAAGGCGAAAACTCCACCTCGAGGATGATGCGCTCTAACGTAGCCGTCTAACGGTCCGTTGACTCCGACGCGTGTGCCATTCCAGACATGGAATTCTCCAGTTTGGCATCCGATAGCTTCCAATGGTGTACGGCAGCAGTCGTAATACCCATGAGCGGTGCGTCCAGGGTGGTACACGCAGAAATCTTCAGCATCGTAGTAACCGCTTGGCGAAATGTAAAAATCCTTACCACATCTGACGCATTCGTGAAATAACTCTTCGCAGTTGTTGGATTGAATTTCTTTAGATTTTTGAGATTTCGTGCTCCGCTTGCTGTTGGCCATCACATTTAAAAAATCTTGATAATGGGTGTCCAACGTTATAATCTCGTTCGAACGAGACGGTGGATTCACTAATATGACCGCTTCGTAAGAATCCTCCCAAATTTGTACTGGATAGCCGAGAGCCAACATATCCTTCGGGGGCAGCGAGAGAGGCCTCAGGGCTTCTTCTACTTTACAGTTCCACGTCGTTTCGGTCGGCACTGATGGCGGTGTTGTGTATTCGACGTCTTGATGGTACTTATTCGAACCATCGTGGACCGGAATCCACGCAGGCGTTGCAGGAACAAAGTGTCCGCACGGTACGTAATACGCGCTGGACTGGTGATTATTCCAATTCTGCATTTTGTAATCTTCGAGACTTTTACGTTTAAAAATGCCTATCGAACCTGTTGCCTGGACTAGCGCACGAACAATAACTACACACTGTCTAAGCTATCCACGTTTTATAGCGACCTAGGTGATTAGGCTGATGGTCGTCGTTTGAGTAATCACAATAAGATATTAATTAATGACTATATTTATACTAATTAGAAGATTCGAGTCCCTTATTTCAATTGTGTTTTCTTTGTATAGGTAAAATTAAGGAAATTCATATTTTTGAAAACAAATATTGGATTGAAAGAACGAAATGAAGGAAAACATTATTGAAAAATGTATAAAACCTAGAGTAATTAATTGCCTAGTAGTTTATGGAATGTTCGTTTTAATATCTGCGACGTGTCATTTGCACATACGGTAGCGCTGGGTGTATGAGTTGTAACGCGCTGCAATTAAATCTGAGAATCTTTAGGGTTCACGTTAGCAGTATGTACACCGTTTTGAAGTGCAATATTTCAAATAACGTTTATTTATAATTTTAGGTTAATCCGTTTTCCAAAAAAATACATTTATAACTGCAAAATAATTTTACAGAATGTTACACAACAAGTTTAAACTGGATATGTTTCACCATAATTTTCAGAGAATTATAATTTGTTTGTTTCTTAAAATTTGAACACAATTTAAATAAGTTAAACTGAGTTAAAATTACTCAAATAATCTTTAAAAAGAGTGATCTGTTATTTATGTGATACAAATAGATTGCAATTATTTGTTTTACACATTACTGACACTGGGAAAATGTGTTCTCGATACTGGATAACAAGTTCGGGCTGTACGACAAGTAGAAGTCATCGTTTGTTAGCAAATTTTATGTTGTTGACAGTCCATTCGATTCCGTTATTCGTTAGATGATCTCGTATGTAATCTAAGCAACGAAATTTAACAGCACTTGACGTATAGCTAATTATATGAGAGTAGCTGTCCACGTATATAAAGACGATTTCGTGAGTGTTACGTCGTTTATTGTTAACGCAATATTACGATTTACATTTTATATTACTCATGTTATTATCCACTTATATTATTTTTCCACTGAACAGGGCGTGAAGAAGAGAGAGGTCTTGGGTTTTCTGGTTCCAGTTTCGATAGAAACCAATGAAATATTATGCGCAAAATGGCATGATAACAACATGATAGATACCATGTCTTTTCACAAATTTTGTCACTATTGACCAAAGATTCAAAGACAGAAAAGGTAAAGCGTCGTCAATCAACCTAAACTAATTCATAGTTATAAAGAAAATGTGGGGGAAGAAATAAACATGACCGCCTTTCTAAATACCTACCCCATTCATATTAGGAGGGAAAGTGATATTGGCTTAGATACTGGTCATTTGAGTCTTATACATGATTCTGGTGAATGCGACATTTACGATTCGGTGGTCCCGGTTAAAGTAATTCTCGTTTTAGATGTTAGCATATTACGTGTACGTTGTTCTTGGATAAAAACAAATGGAGAACATGTAAACCTGCTTGGGACTTCTACATCTATTACCGTCTATCTATAATGTCCCTGTGAGAAAATTGAACCTCTCCATAATTGAAAAGAGAGTAACAGAGATATATTTTTGTGGCAAATGTGAGAATACTCTTTTCAGGAATTGTTTTCTGTCTTACCACCCAAAATAATATAATTCATTTAGTTTTCTTGAAGCTCTTATATTATCAGCAATCCATATACCTACATGCCTTCCGTGATAATATTATAAATGCGAATGTGTCTATCAGTCTATCTTTCCACTACGTATTCAAGATTAAATTACGGAACCGATTCGACGAATTGGGTATAGAGATAGTTTAAACCCTAGAAAAGAACATAGATTACTCAAATTCTTTTTTATTACACTTTTACTATTCTTGTCGTGTTAATAACCAGATTTGATAGTACCTATGAGCTCGATAATCCCAATATTTCAATGGTTGGGAAGTATCGGGTTGAAAAGAAGTTTGAGCAAATCGAACGATCTTACAATTCCATCTTTATGTACTACTTACTATGTATCTTTAATGTTTCTTATGTAATTAAAAACGTATCGGAACCAGCCTCTAACGTTGTGGCTGTTGAAGAATAAAATACAAGAAATTATAGCCATGACGCGCGATATCTGTGCAGGGCCGTCACCGGCTAAACCGATCTAACCGGCTAAATTTGATCATATATTTTAACTTTAATTAAATTTTGTATTTTAATGTATTTTTGTAAATTTTATTCGATGCAGCGTTTGATTGAGTATTTTTGATTCGCGTATGTCTTTCTCTGAATATACAGCTGTAGTACAAGTGTCGAATTTTCGTCGTCAAAGTAGTATCTAGCACTACAATATTTCGGATGTTCTATTCTTAAAAGATACCCAATACTCTCACGTGGGTGCTCATCACCAGGGATCGCGCCTTACGCGATATTATGTTATTCAAAGCCCCCTGGATGCTGAATGAATTGACTTTGATAATAATTATAGCTATTCGCTACAAATGATACCTTTTCGCCGTTTACGTTTCATTTTTATTCTTTCTTGTGAGTTCAATGATTTTTACTACTCTTCTACATGAGCACTGGACAGTGGACGTGCAGACATGCACGTGTAGGAATCAATACGTAACCTTTCGGTTGAAAAACATTCTATTTGTATTTTGGTCCGTTCATCGTTTCGTAATTTTATAAGCTGCGTTTTATAAATTCAATCGCAGGCCGATTAGGATAGGACAGCTTTTCAACTTCCCTTCTCACTAATATCATTTCATTTATGAACACCATCAAACAATGTACGATGATTACAGACAAATTACGATCGTCGTTACCTTATGTCGTTAACATAAAATGTGATACGTCGGATCATGAAACGCTAACCACTTGAGTTATGCAATTTTTTAACTTCTAAAACTTCTAAATGTCTTTCTATTAATAATTTATTACAGTAGCGGCACGCCATGATGGCCGACACATGACACATTACAATAGTGACGTGAAATGTCAATTTATTATCGAAAAAAATGCAACCAAATGCGAGTCGCAACTATAAGTTCTTGGATTTATAACTAGTATTGAAAGTAGTAGGTAGCTGATTAAAAAGTTTTAATGGAACGAAAATACAAATGTTTACTTATTATATTGGAATGAAAATGAATATACACACTCTATTTGCACACAAGAAACAAATTCATGCAGAAAGAGACAGAAAAAATTGTGCCACAGAAGGCCATATTTAATGAAATTCGTCCATACTTACTTCTTACGTCCGTACTTTCACTGTCGCCTACATTAATTACAAGTTCACTTATTAATTTAACAGTTCCATTCACAACCTTTTCCCAGTCTCCTTTAGTCATAATAATATGTTCACAAGCTTCTTCTAATAATTTTAGCAATTTTGTTGTGGTAAATGGGGGTTCTGTATTGCGTCTTGCGCCATATCCGTCATTAATTTGAGCCGACACCAATTCAATTGCATTGTATCCACAATGGTAATGCGGTAACCGTATAACTTTGTGCCCATGTTCTAAAGCTATTTCGTCAATGACGTATCGGATCTTGGTTGGTTTGTTTTCTTTTAAAAAACGTACTGATTCCGCTTTTTTCCGAACCGTGCAATTTTTAAATAGTTTTATTACTCTTTCATAACAACAATTTAATGAAATACGATCTGTATAACTGTATTATCAAACGGTCAAGTGAAACGGAAACAAGTCAAGTGAAAAGCTGTGACAAAAAGCGTGAACATAATAAATTACCGTTTAAAAAAAATGTTTCGATTAATTTAGATAAAAGCGTTTCGGCTCTCCTGAAAGTTTCATTTTCGTCCGCTACACTTATTGCGATCACCACCATCGGTATACTTGTACAGTCCGGCCGCTGAGAGAATGCGTTCTTAACAGGCCGTGGTCGAATGGACGACGTAACTTTGAAATGGCGCGCGTTGAATTTACGATAAAAACATTTGTATTGTTTATTTGCCCAAGTCGACGAATAATTGTCATAAAACACTATATCATTATTACGTCAACTGACAATAAATGTTATAAATTACGCTTTTACAAGGTTATGTGAACTATTTATTTTTGTGGTGATGTGGTATAATATTTTCTTTTCACATTTTTTTTATTGATTTTAACATTAAATATTTCTGAATGTTACTCTCACATTTTTATGCTCTTTATGCTAGTTACATTCAGCAATTAGAAGCCAGACAAACAAGTATCGAAACTTATGTTTCTCTTGTCTTGGGTCGGTTAAAGAGATAATATAACAGTCTTACTTTTTTCCCCATCACTAGTCACGACCAACTGACAGACGCGAGATACGGATTCGGCATTCTGTCAGCGGCCGGACGATGGTGATCATTATGTAAATACTCGTTAATAATAATAATAATCGTTATTCATGTAAATACATGTTATTCACGAAATGAAATTATAAAGAAAAGATAAAAAACAAAACAAAGCTCATTAACGTTTTCGACATTAGACCCTTTTTTGTTGAAAATCGTTGAAAATTTTTCCAAAATTTTCAATATTGTTTATGTAACCATAGAAAATATTACCATAACAATGTGGGTGGGATATTAAATAAAGAATACATTATTTACGTCGTTAGTTAATCTCCTATTTTATTAATGTCATTACTAAATCGACCACCGACCTAATCACCTGGATGTGTATTATATATGAGACTCACAGACGTTTCACCAGTATTGTACTCGCGTTCGCTCCGTGAAGGGAAGAATTTCAATAGAAGTTCAATCACAATTAAAGTCTATTAAAGTTTCCAGAATGCAGAGTCTCAATTATTACCAGCCGTGTGCGTATTCGTGCCCATATTACTCTTCGTACGGTCATTCGATGGCTCTAACTCCTGTGTGGATACCGACGTCAATTCCCGTGCAGATTTCGACACCGGCGACTACATACCACGAAGACATCAATTTCACGATACCTCCAATAGTGCCGCCTCAAACAGTTACAGATTACGAATTCAAGGAGGCTATCAGTCGATTATTGCTGCGCCGAGAAGACATGTTTGCTCTCGGATATCCTGTGGAAGTCGGCGAGAACTCTGGCCAAGCGGTTGTACTTGTTAATCCGCCATCTCAATCGAACGAGCCTAACGCGTTGACCGATTATTATAAGAATTTGGAACGCATCGTAGTTGATACCGAGGGGAATTCGAGGAGTCGAAAGTCAATGGCGGCACGAGTCAAGAACAGGAAGGTCATTCACGTGTGCGTCAGATGTGGGAAAAATTTTCGCATTACACGAAGCGGTCGGTACGTCGCCGATGAACCCTGCGTGTATCACCCTGGACGCACTGCACACGGATACAATGACTGTTGTCGGTCTCGTTTGGAAACTGAAGGATGCCACACTGGGGACTATCACGTTTGGAATGGCACACGAACCGGTGTCAACGGTCCACTAGATGGATATGTTAGAACTCGATATCCTCGAGGAGGAGTTTTCGCCTTGGACGTGGAAATGTGTTACACGACGATGGGATTGGAGTTGGTGTGTGTCGTAATCGTCGGTCTCCAAGGAGAAGTGGTGTACAGGGCGTTGGTAAAACCGAGCGCGCCGGTGTTGGACTACAATACACGTTTTTCGGGCATCACCAAGGAGCACTTAGCGCACGCTACGAAGACTTTAGAAGACGTACAAAGCGACATACTTTCTATTATCGGCTTTGACACCATTCTAGTGGGGCATGCCCTGAATAACGACTTGAGAGCGTTGAAAATGTTGCACGGCCTCATCATCGACACCAGCGTGTTGTATCCGCACAGACGAGGATATCCGTTCAGAAGGTCATTGAAAGACATCTGTGCGGAAGTTCTCTGTCGGAACGTGCAGCAGCGAGACGACGGGCATTCGACGTTAGAAGACGCTCGAGCGGCTTTGGACTTGGTGTTGTTAAAAGTTTAACGGCGATTAACGGCGATTTTGTGTTCCAGTATTTTATACCTAAACGAAGACTGTGCACATTTTATTTGACTGTAGTTTTGAAAATTGTTAACTTCATTAATTTACATAGTAGATACTTACTTTGTACATTTTAATAACTGTAATTTTATAATCTGCTGTGTTGTTCACTGTATTCTTTGGTATTCAATATTATGTTAATGTAATAATTTAACGGACTGAGTTTGTTGCCGGTGGTAACTCTGAGTTCAAAAACACATTGTAAAACTCGTGTTCATTTGAATAAAATTAATCACATTGAATTTCAAACATCAAATGAAACTTTTTTTGGTATAACTTTCCTATCTCTCATTCCTAAATGTTTTTACGGTTCCATGGTCATGTTGTGGCTAAAAACGGGAACCCTTACAATTTTGACCTGTCCGCCACGCCATTCTGTCTTTTGTTCCTTATCATTTTTTTCGAAATCGATGTATTATCTTCTAGTCATTATTCCACCTGATCTGATTTCTGGCGCTTTTGAAAAGTTTTTAATATTTAATTGCCACATCCAAATACGTCGTATTATGAAATTAACATCTGAAAATCATAAATCAGACGCAGCTAATTTACCAAATTTAACCTCGGGAAATACGAGTACACTTGAAATTACCTACCTATATGAGAATGTCATCGTACGGAAAAGTACAAAAACCACAAAACCACACGTTGTTAGTAAAATATTCATAATTCGTACCTTTCTAACATTATCTCTTATTTATTTTTCACGTAGAGTGGTGGAATGAAAAGTAGAGTGTATCCACTCGATTGTGATTTTTTTTATCTCGGGCGACGTTCATTGTCTGCCTTGCTGCGTTCAGGATTCTTCTTGAGACTACGCATTGATGAACAATAATATATTCTAGAATATACCTTCTGCCGTGTGCATACGTGCGCGTGCTGGCTAACGAAAAATACGAAAAAACATTTACAGTTCGAAAAGTATAATTAATTCTAAAACTTCCAACTGGCATTTTGAAGAAAGTGTTTTTGAATTAACCTGTACAGAAAATTTAGAAATATAAACCGGTCCCATTACTACGAAAAATGTAGGTAAATCTCTGTTTTTAACCCCCGACGCAAAAAAGAGGGGTGTTATAAGGTTGACCGCTATTTGTGTGTGCGTCCGTCTGTGTATCTGTCTGTGGCACCTAGCGGTGGTTCTTAGACATGTTTTATCGATATAGCTTCAGCCGTTTCAAGGTTATCGGCTCTTTCGTTAGCTGCGGTAGGGATCTTAGACTCATAATGGGTATTTACTTTAGTTTCAAACATATGTGTGACCTAAAATTTGAAACACCCATGTATGTATGCTACATAACTATGCAAGATTATGGAACTATTGATCTGATGTTGCAGTCAGGATATCCACCACTTTAGTTAATAAGAAAATTAAAAAAAAAAACGAAGAGTAACTGAACACAACGGGATTTATACGGGATTACGTAAACACCAAAACACGCTATTTGATGTGGTGTCTAAATATACCCTGAAAAACGCTCACAACTGTACACTCTTATACAAAACAAAACTAAACTCTAATACACGACTATTACTAATCACAAGCAAATAGAAAACACAATGAATGAGACACAAAAATAGAATTAATAAAAACACTATGCTCCCCTGCGTTACCGGGTAGGCTACCTTGCCAATAAACCGTGTCAAACAATTAAGTACGATAATATAAGCCCGAAGACATATTATAGCTATAGCTTCTTTTGTAATTAACTTTAAAATTTTAAAAATAATAATTAAATTTGAAATTTATAAACCCCCCTACACAAAAAACCTATATAATGTAAAAAATACAATTTCCGGCCCGGGTCCTTTAACGTTAATATTTAAATAATTCGTTTGTAATATTTTGTGCTTCAAGCGTCATCGCGTCGGGGGACCGCTAAATAAATAAAATTAACATTATTATTTGTACTTTTTATTTTTTCCCTTCTGAGTGGCCTTGGCCTAAACAAATATCTGAGATAGGTCTACGACCAAATGTTTTAAATTGTCTGAGACGGAATATATAAACAAAATGAATAGACGGCTGTAAAAATGCAACACTAATGAGATTGAAATGGAATTTTCTTGAAGCTACACCGAACGCAATGGAGAAAGAATAATTAAAATCCGTCAATAAGAAAGAGTTATAAGGAAACCTCCTTCTTTTTCGTAGTCGGTCAATTAAAAAATAAACTTAAAGTAGAATAGAAAAAATTGCATTTATTTTGTCATTAAGTCATCACAGTAGAACATTGATTGCATTACAACTAAACATTACAATAATAACAATACACTAAGTAAAAAAAAGTTAACAAAGAAGTTACGTACAAATTTCGTAGCAAATATTTACATTTACAGTCAGAGCTGCAGTCATAAAATAAAAATTACGCTGACTGTCGGATCAGCGCATACGCAGCAAATCTCCGTCATCGCTCGTCGACCTCCTCATCATACAGTTTCAACAGGACCAAGTCCATTGCCGCCCGAGCGTCTTCCAGCGCGGAATGTCCGTCGCAGCTCTGTTGCACACTCCGACCCAGATATTTCGCGCAGATATCCTTCAGTGATCTTCTGAAGGGATATCCCAGTCTGTGCGGATACAGTACACTCGTATCTATGACCAAATCGTGCAACAGTTTCGATGCCCTCAGGTCGTTGTTCAGTGCATGCCCCACTAGGATCGTGTCCGAACCGATGAAGGAAAGTAGGTCGGCGTGTACGTCCCGCAGCGTTTTCGTGGCGCGCGCCATGTCTTCCTCGGTGATGCCAGAGAAACGAGTGTTGTAGTCCAACACCGGTGCGCCCGGTCGCACCAATTGGCTATATACCACTTCTCCCTGGAGTCCGACGACGACGACGCTCGCCAACTCTAATCCGTCTGTCGTATAACACATCTCGGTGTCTAAGGCGAAAACTCCACCTCGAGGATGATGTGCTCTAACGTAGCCGTCTAACGGTCCGTTGACTCCGACGCGTGTGCCATTCCAGACATGGAATTCTCCAGTTTGGCATCCGATAGCTTCCAATGGTGTACGGCAGCAGTCGTAATACCCATGAGCGGTGCGTCCAGGGTGGTACACGCAGAAATCTTCAGCATCGTAGTAACCGCTTGGCGAAATGTAAAAATCCTTACCACATCTGACGCATTCGTGAAATAACTCTTCGCAGTTGTTGGATTGAATTTCTTTAGATTTTTGAGACTTCGTGCTCCGCTTGCTGTTGGCCATCACATTTAAAAAATCTTGATAATGGGTATCCAACGTTATAATCTCGTTCGAACGAGACGGTGGATTCACTAATATGACCGCTTCGTAAGAATCCTCCCAAATTTGTACTGGATAGCCGAGAGCCAACATATCCTTCGGGGGCAGCGAGAGAGGCCTCAGGGCTTCTTCTAGTTTACAGTTCCACGTCGTTTCGGTCGGCACTGATGGCGGTGTTGTGTATTCGACGTCTTGATGGTACTTATTCGAACCATCGTGGACCGGAATCCACGCAGGCGTTGCAGGAACAAAGTGTCCGCACGGTACGTAATACGCGCTGGACTGGTGATTATTCCAATTCTGCATTTTGTAATCTTCGAGACTTTTACGTTTAAAAATGCCTATCGAACCTGTTGCCTGGACTAGCGCACGAACAATAACTACACACTGTCCAAGCTATCCACGTTTTATAGCGACCTAGGTGATTAGGCTGATGGTCGTCGTTTGAGTAATCACAATAAGATATTAATTAATGACTATATTTATACTAATTAGAAGATTCGAGTCCCTTATTTCAATTGTGTTTTCTTTGTATAGGTACATAATATTGTTTTGACATAGTAATATCGAATATTAAAATTAAGAAAATTCATATTTTTGAAAACAAATATTGGATTGAAAGAACGAAATGAAGGAAAACATTATTGAAAAATGTATAAAACCTAGAGTAATTAATTACCTAGTAGTTTATGGAATGTTCGTTTTAATATCTGCGACGTGTCATTTGCACATACGGTAGCACTGGGTGTATGAGTTGTAACGCGCTGCAATTAAATGTGAGAATCTTTAGGGTTCACGTTAGCAGTATGTACACCGTTTTGAAGTGCAATATTTCAAATAACGTTTATTTATAATTTTAGGTTAATCCGTTTTCCAAAAAAAATACATTCATGACTGCAAAATAATTTTACAGAATGTTACATAACAAGTTTAAACTGGATATGTTTTACCATAATTCTCACTCTAATAATCTTTGAAAAGAGTGATCTGTTATTTATGTGATACAAATAGATTGCAATTATTTGTTTTACACATTACTGACACTGGGAAAATGTGTTCTCGATACTGGATAACAAGTTCAGGCTGTACGACAAGTAGAAGTCATCGTTTGTTAGCAAATTTTATGATGTTGACAGTCCATTCGATTCCGTTATTCGTTAGATGATCTCGTATGTAATCTAAGCAACGAAATTTAACAGCATTTGACGTATACCTAATTATATGAGAGTAGCTGTCCACGTATATAAAGACGATTTCGTGAGTGTTACGTCGTTTACTGTTAACGCAATATTACGATTTACATTTTATATTACTCATGTTATTATCCACTTATATTATTTTTCCACTGAGCAGGGCGTGAAGAAGAGAGAGGTCTTGGGTTTTCTGGTTCCAGTTTCGATAGAAACCAATGAAATATTATGCGCAAAATGGCATGATAACCACATGATAGATACCATGTCTTTTCACAAATTTTGACACTATTGACCAAAGATTCAAAGACAGAAAAGGTAAAGCGTCGTCAATCAACCTAAACTAATTCATAGTTATAAAGAAAATGTGGGGGAAGAAATAAACATGACCGCCTTTCTAAATACCTACCCCATTCATATTAGGAGGGAAAGTGATATTGGCTTAGATACTGGTCATTTGAGTCTTAGACATGATTCTGGTGAATGCGACATTTACGATTCGGTGGTCCCGGTTAAAGTAATTCTCGTTTTAGATGTTAGCATATTACGTGTACGTTGTTCTTGGATAAAAACAAATGGAGAACATGTAAACCTGCTTGGGACTTCTACATCTATTACCGTCTATCTATAATGTCCCTGTGAGAAAATTGAACCTCTCCATAATTGAAAAGAGAGTAACAGAGATATATTTTTGTGGCAAATGTGAGAATACTCTTTTCAGGAATTGTTTTCTGTCTTACCACCCAAAATAATATAATTCATTTAGTTTTCTTGAAGCTCTTATATTATCAGCAATCCATATACCTACATGCCTTCCGTGATAATATTATAAATGCGAATGTGTCTATCAGTCTATCTTTCCACTACGTATTCAAGATTAAATTACGGAACCGATTCGACGAATTGGGTATAGAGATAGTTTAAACCCTAGAAAAGAACATAGATTACTCAAATTCTTTTTTATTACACTTTTATTCGAAGTGTCGAATTTTCGTCGTCAAAGTAGTATCTAGCACTACAATATTTCGGATGTTCTATTCTTAAAAGATACCCAATACTCCCACGTGGGTGCTCATCACCAGGGATCGCGCCTTACGCGATATTATGTTATTCAAAGCCCCCTGGATGCCGAATGAATTGACTTTGATAATAATTATAGCTATTCGCTACAAATGATACCTTTTCGCCGTTTACGTTTCATTTTTATTCTTTCTTGTGAGTTCAATGATTTTTACTACTCTTCTACATGAGCACTGGACAGTGGACGTGCAGACATGCACGTGTAGGAATCAATACGTAACCTTTCGGTTGAAAAACATTCTATTTGTATTTTGGTCCGTTCATCGTTTCGTAATTGTATAAGCTGCGTTTTATAAATTCAATCGCAGGCCGATTAGGATAGGACAGCTTTTCAACTTCCCTTCTCACTAATATCATTTATGAACACCATCAAACAATGTACGATGATTACAGACAAATTACGATCGTCGTTACCTTATGTCGTTAACATAAAATGTGATACGTCGGGTCATGAAACGCTAACCACTTGAGTTATGCAATTTTTGAACTTCTAAAACTTCTAAATGTCTTTCTATTAATAACTTATTACAGTAGCGGCACGCCATGATGGCCGACACATGACACATTACAATAGTGACGTGAAATGTCAATTTATTATCGAAAAAAATGCAACCAAATGCGAGTCGCAACTATAAGTTTTTGGATTTATAACTAGTATTGAAAGTAGTAGGTAGCTGATTAAAAAGTTTTAATGGAACGAAAATACAAATGTTTACTTATTATATTGGAATGAAAATGAATATACACACTCTATTTGCACACAAGAAACAAATTCATGCAGAAAGAGACAGAAAAAATTGTGCCACAGAAGGCCATATTTAATGAAATTCGTCCATACTGCTACTTTCACTGTTGCCTACATTAATTACAAGTTCATTTTATTATATATATATATAATCGTCCCTTATTAATTTAACAGTTCCATTCACAACCTTTTCCCAGTCTCCTTTAGTCATAATAATATGTTCACAAGCTTCTTCTAATAATTTTAGCAATTTTGTTGTGGTAAATGGGGGTTCTGTATTGCGTCTTGCGCCATATCCGTCATTAATTTGAGCCGACACCAACTCAATTGCATTGTATCCACAATGGTAATGCGGTAACCGTATAACTTTGTGCCCATGTTCTAAAGCTATTTCGTCAATGACGTATCGGATCTTGGTTGGTTTGTTTTCTTTTAAAAAACGTACTGATTCCGCTTTTTTCCGAACCGTGCAATTTTTAAATAGTTTTATTACTCTTTCACAACAACAATGTAATGAAATACGATCTGTATAACTGTATTATCAAACAGTCAAGTGAAAATGTTTCGATTAAGTTAGATAAAAGCGTTTCGGCTCTCCTGAAAATTTCATTTTCGTCCGCTACACTTATTGCGATCACCACCATCGGTATACTTGTACTGTCCGGCCGCTGAGAGAATGCGTTCTTAACAGGCCATGGTCGAATGGACGACGTAACTTTGAAATGGCGCGCGTTGAATTTACGATAAAAACATTTGTATTGTTTATTTGCCCAAGTCGACGAATAATTGTCATAAAACACTATATCATTATTACGTCAACTGACAATAAATGTTATAAATTACGCTTTTACAAGGTTATGTGAACTATTTATTTTTGTGGTGATGTGGTATAATATTTTCTTTCCTCAAATTTTTTTTATTGATTTTAACATTAAATATTTCTGAATGTTACTCTCACATTTTTATGCTCTTTATGCTAGTTACATTCAGCAATTAGAAGCCAGACAAACAAGTATCGAAACTTATGTTACTCTTGTCTTGGGTCGGTTAAAGAGATAATATAACAGTCTTACTTTTTTCCCCATCACTAGTCACGACCAACTGACAGCGGCCGGACGATGGTGATCATTATGTAAATACCAACTAAACGTTCTCGAATGTTTGTACACAGCTCAAATATTAAGATAATATTAAAGATCTCGGCTGAGTCACGGTGCGCTAATCGTGATGTGTTACCTAATGCGACACATCTATTAACAATATTATTTACTTAATCACTAAGAATCCATCACTGGCGAAAGAAATATCGTTATTCATGTAAATACATGTTATTCACGAAATGAAATTATATTATCTATAAAAAAAAACTACTTCCTATGTAGGTAAATAATTTATGATTGTAGGCATGATAATATTATGATTGAATGTTTTCCATGTACCTAAGCAATTTCACCCGAATGAATAACGTCATACACTATGATTTGAGATATTAACTTGAATCGTGAAAGAAATACCAAATATCGTGCCTTTGGTGACTGTAATGAATTCAAAGTCCTTCATTTCCTCAGTAAGCCAAACGTAGGTATGTCTCTCACGAAAGATAAATAATATTAGACTTTTGTTAATGTTTGGAACGTCGTAAATTTAAGAAATAGACATTCTCGTCTTCGAGTAACGTACCTAAAGTACCTAATACCACAGTAATGTAGGACCCTAGTGCCTAGTTTTGAGTCACCGAGTTAGTGCAATTTTGTGGAGTGCGAGTATGAATTTATCTACGAATAATTTCCACGTAGTACGTGTAATTTTTAGGTTATAGATTTTAGAAGCACGTCTGGTAATTTAATTAATGAACGGATGTCGTTTGCAACGGCAGGCTCATCGGCTTACAAACGTAGGTACCTCTACGTACGTCGTCTTTTGTATAATGAACTGATATCTGACACTTTTATGAACAACGTTGCTTTTGGCTTGAAGACTGTAGAGAATCACGAAGAAAAGATAGAAAACAAAACAAAGCGCATTAACGTTTTCGACATTAGACCCTTTTTTGTTGAAAATCGTTGTAAATCTTTCCAAAATTTTCAATATTGTTTATGTAACCATAGAAAATATTATCATAACAATGTGGGTGGGAGATTAAACAAAGAATACATTATTTACGTCGTTAGTTAATCTCCTATTTTATTAATGTCATTACTAAATCGACCACCGACCTAATCACCTGGATGTGTCTTAAATATGTAGGGGAAGAGAAGAAGTTCAATAGAGGTTCAATCACAATTAAAGTCTATTAAAGTTTCCAGAATGCAGAGTCTCAATTATTACCAGCCGTGTGCGTATTCGTGCCCATATTACTCTCCGTACGGTCATTCGATGGCTCTAACTCCTGTGTGGATACCGACGTCAATTCCCGTGCAGATTTCGACACCGGCGACTACATACCACGAAGACATCAATTTCACGATACCTCCAATAGTGCCGCCTCAAACAGTTACAGATTACGAATTCAAGGAGGCTATCAGTCGATTATTGCTGCGCCGAGAAGACATGTTTGCTCTCGGATATCCTGTGGAAGTCGGCGAGAACTCTGGCCAAGCGGTTGTACTTGTTAATCCGCCATCTCAATCGAACGAGCCTAACGCGTTGACCGATTATTATAAGAATTTGGAACGCATCGTAGTTGATACCGAGGGGAATTCGAGGAGTCGAAAGTCAATGGCGGCACGAGTCAAGAACAGGAAGGTCATTCACGTGTGCGTCAGACGTGGGAAAAATTTTCGCATTACACGAAGCGGTCGGTACGTCGCCGATGAACCCTGCGTGTATCACCCTGGACGCACTGCACACGGATACAATGACTGTTGTCGGTCTCGTTTGGAAACTGAAGGATGCCACACTGGGGACAATCACGTTTGGAATGGCACACGAACCGGTGTCAACGGTCCACTAGATGGGTATGTTAGAACTCGATATCCTCGAGGAGGAGTTTTCGCCTTGGACGTGGAAATGTGTTACACGACGATGGGATTGGAGTTGGTGTGTGTCGTAATCGTCGGTCTCCAAGGAGAAGTGGTGTACAGGGCGTTGGTAAAACCGAGCGCGCCGGTGTTGGACTACAATACACGTTTTTCGGGCATCACCAAGGAGCACTTAGCGCACGCTACGAAGACTTTAGAAGACGTACAAAGCGACATACTTTCTATTATCGGCTTTGACACCATTCTAGTGGGGCATGCCCTGAATAACGACTTGAGAGCGTTGAAAATGTTGCACGGCCTCATCATCGACACCAGCGTGTTGTATCCGCACAGACGAGGATATCCGTTCAGAAGGTCATTGAAAGACATCTGTGCGGAAGTTCTCTGTCGGAACGTGCAGCAGCGAGACGACGGGCATTCGACGTTAGAAGACGCTCGAGCGGCTTTGGACTTGGTGTTGTTAAAAGTTTAACGGCGATTAACGGCGATCAACGGCCGGTTCCCTTACAGTGATTAGACGGCCGTAACACGTACTACGGCGTGTAATATTTTTGTGTTCCAGTATTTTATACCTAAACGAAGACTGCACATTTTATTTGACTGTAGTTTTGAAAATTTTTAAATTTAAATTTAAATTTAATTTTATCTCTTAGAGCAGATACTTACTTTGTACATTTTAACAATTGTAATTTTATAATCTGCTGTGTTATTTACTGTATTCTTTAGTATTCAATATTATGTTAATGTAATAATTTAACGGACTGAGTTTGTTGCCGGTGGTAACTCTGAGTTAAAATAAATAAAATTAATCACATTGAATTTCAAACATCAAATGAAACTTTTTTTGGTATAACTTTCCTATCTCTCATTCCTAAATGTTTTTACGGTTCCGTGGTCATGTTGTGGCTAAAAACGGGAACCCTTACAATTTCGACCTGTCCGCCTGTCTGTCTTTTGTTCCTTATCATTTTTTCGAAATTGATTTAATATCTTCTGGTCATTAGTCCACCCGATCTGATATCTGGAGCTTTTGAAAACTTTTAAATATTTAATTGTCAAATTCAAATACGTCGTATCATGAAGTTAACATCTGAAAATAATAAATCAGACGCAGCGAATTTACCAAATTTAACCTCGGGAAATACACTTGAAATTACGTATACGAGAATGTCATCGTACGGAAAAGTACAAAAGGAACCACACGTTGTTAGTAAAATATTCATAATTCGTACCTTTCTAACATTATCTCTTATTTATTTTTCACGTAGAGTGGTGGAATGAAAAGTTGAGTGTAACCACTCTATTGTGATTTTTTTTTATCTCGGGCGACGCGACGGTCCCATTGCTACGAAAAATGTAGGTAAATCTCTATTTTTAACCCCCGACGCAAAAAAGAGGGGTGTTATAAGTTTGACCGCTATGTGTGTGTGTGTGTCTGTCTGTGTATCTGTCTGTGGCACCGTAGCTCTAAAACGAGTGAACCGATTTGGATGCGGTTTTTTTTATTTGAAAGCAGGTTTTCTGGCGGTGGTTCTTAGACATGTTTTATCGAAATTGCTTCAGCCGTTTCAAGGTTATCGGCTCTTTCGTTAGCTGCGGTAGGGATCTTAGACTCACTTTAGTTTCAAACATATGTGTGACTTAAAATTTGAAACACCCATGTATTACCCATATATAACTATGCAAGATTATGGAATCATTGACCTGATGCTGATGAGTCAGGATATCCAGCACATTAGTTAATAAGAAAATTAAAAAAAAAAACGAAGAGTAACTGAACACAACGGGATTTATACGGGATTACGTAAACGCCAAAACACGCTATTTGATGTGGTGTCTAAATATACCCTGAAAAACGCTCACAACTGTACACTCTTATACAAAACAAAACTAAACTCTAATACACGACTATTACTAATCACAAGC
Organism: Zeuzera pyrina; assembly: GCA_907165235.1. Taxonomy (NCBI): domain Eukaryota; kingdom Metazoa; phylum Arthropoda; class Insecta; order Lepidoptera; family Cossidae; genus Zeuzera; species Zeuzera pyrina. The sequence goes on along the minus strand of OU015619.1, from coordinate 2,842,207 downwards.
AAATAGAAAACATAATGAATGAGACACAAAAATAGAATTAATAAAAACACTATGCTCCCCTGCGTTACCGGGTAGGCTACCTTGCCAATAAACCGTGTCAAACAATTAAGCACGATAATATAAGCCCGAAGACATATTATAGCTATAGCTTCTTTTGTAAATAAGTTTGAAATTTTAAAAATAATAATTTAATTTAAAATTTAAAAAACCCCCTACACAAAAAAACCTATATAATGTAAAAAATACAATTTCCGGGCCTGGTCCTTTAACGTTAATATTTAAATAATTATTATTATTTAGCGGGGGACCGCTAAATAAATAAAATTAACATTATTATTTGTAATTAAAAATGCAACACTAATGAGATTGAAATGGAATTTTCTTGAAGCCACTCCGAACGCAATGGAGAAAGAATAATTAAAATCCGCCAATAAGAAAAAGTTAAAAGAAACCTCCTTCTTTTTCGTAGTCGGTCAATTAAAAAATAAACTTAATGTAGAATAGAAAAAATTGCATTTATTTTGTCATTAAGTCATCACATTATAACATTGCATTACAACTAACTTACATTACAATAATAACAATACACTAAGTAAAAAAAAGTTAACAAAGAAGTTACGTACAAATTTCATAGCAAATATTTACATTTACAGTCAGAGCTGCAGTCATAATATAAAATATACGCTGACTGTCGAATCAGCGCATACGCAGCAAATCTCCGTCATCGCTCGTCGACCCCCTCATCATACAGTTTCAACAGGACCAAGTCCATTGCCGCTCGAGCGTCTTCCAGCGCGGAATGTCCGTCGCAGCTCTGTTGCACACTCCGACCCAGATATTTCGCGCAGATATCCTTCAGTGATCTTCTGAAGGGATATCCCAGTCTGTGCGGATACAGTACACTCGTATCTATGACCAAATCGTGCAACAGTTTCGATGCCCTCAGGTCGTTGTTCAGTGCATGCCCCACTAGGATCGTGTGCGAACCGATGAAGGAAAGTAGGTCGGCTTGTACGTCCCGCAGCGATTTCGTGGCGCGCGCCATGTCTTCCTCGGTGATGCCAGAGAAACGAGTGTTGTAGTCCAACACCGGTGCGCCCGGTCGCACCAATTGGCTATATACCACTTCTCCCTGGAGTCCGACGACGACGACGCTCGCCAACTCTAATCCGTCTGTCGTATAACACATCTCGGTGTCTAAGGCGAAAACTCCACCTCGAGGATGATGCGCTCTAACGTAGCCGTCTAACGGTCCGTTGACTCCGACGCGTGTGCCATTCCAGACATGGAATTCTCCAGTTTGGCATCCGATAGCTTCCAATGGTGTACGGCAGCAGTCGTAATACCCATGAGCGGTGCGTCCAGGGTGGTACACGCAGAAATCTTCAGCATCGTAGTAACCGCTTGGCGAAATGTAAAAATCCTTACCACATCTGACGCATTCGTGAAATAACTCTTCGCAGTTGTTGGATTGAATTTCTTTAGATTTTTGAGATTTCGTGCTCCGCTTGCTGTTGGCCATCACATTTAAAAAATCTTGATAATGGGTGTCCAACGTTATAATCTCGTTCGAACGAGACGGTGGATTCACTAATATGACCGCTTCGTAAGAATCCTCCCAAATTTGTACTGGATAGCCGAGAGCCAACATATCCTTCGGGGGCAGCGAGAGAGGCCTCAGGGCTTCTTCTACTTTACAGTTCCACGTCGTTTCGGTCGGCACTGATGGCGGTGTTGTGTATTCGACGTCTTGATGGTACTTATTCGAACCATCGTGGACCGGAATCCACGCAGGCGTTGCAGGAACAAAGTGTCCGCACGGTACGTAATACGCGCTGGACTGGTGATTATTCCAATTCTGCATTTTGTAATCTTCGAGACTTTTACGTTTAAAAATGCCTATCGAACCTGTTGCCTGGACTAGCGCACGAACAATAACTACACACTGTCTAAGCTATCCACGTTTTATAGCGACCTAGGTGATTAGGCTGATGGTCGTCGTTTGGGTAATTACAATAAGATATTAATTAATGACTATATTTATACTAATTAGAAGATTCGAGTCCCTTATTTCAATTGTGTTTTCTTTGTATAGGTACATAATATTGTTTTGACATAGTAATATCGAATATTAAAATTAAGGAAATTCATATTTTTGAAAACAAATATTGGATTGAAAGAACGAAATGAAGGAAAACATTATTGAAAAATGTATAAAACCTAGAGTAATTAATTGCCTAGTAGTTTATGGAATGTTCGTTTTAATATCTGCGACGTGTCATTTGCACATACGGTAGCGCTGGGTGTATGAGTTGTAACGCGCTGCAATTAAATCTGAGAATCTTTAGGGTTCACGTTAGCAGTATGTACACCGTTTTGAAGTGCAATATTTCAAATAACGTTTATTTATAATTTTAGGTTAATCCGTTTTCCAAAAAAATACATTTATAACTGCAAAATAATTTTACAGAATGTTACACAACAAGTTTAAACTGGATATGTTTCACCATAATTTTCAGAGAATTATAATTTGTTTGTTTCTTAAAATTTGAACACAATTTAAATAAGTTAAACTGAGTTAAAATTACTCAAATAATCTTTAAAAAGAGTGATCTGTTATTTATGTGATACAAATAGATTGCAATTATTTGTTTTACACATTACTGACACTGGGAAAATGTGTTCTCGATACTGGATAACAAGTTCGGGCTGTACGACAAGTAGAAGTCATCGTTTGTTAGCAAATTTTATGTTGTTGACAGTCCATTCGATTCCGTTATTCGTTAGATGATCTCGTATGTAATCTAAGCAACGAAATTTAACAGCACTTGACGTATAGCTAATTATATGAGAGTAGCTGTCCACGTATATAAAGACGATTTCGTGAGTGTTACGTCGTTTATTGTTAACGCAATATTACGATTTACATTTTATATTACTCATGTTATTATCCACTTATATTATTTTTCCACTGAACAGGGCGTGAAGAAGAGAGAGGTCTTGGGTTTTCTGGTTCCAGTTTCGATAGAAACCAATGAAATATTATGCGCAAAATGGCATGATAACAACATGATAGATACCATGTCTTTTCACAAATTTTGTCACTATTGACCAAAGATTCAAAGACAGAAAAGGTAAAGCGTCGTCAATCAACCTAAACTAATTCATAGTTATAAAGAAAATGTGGGGGAAGAAATAAACATGACCGCCTTTCTAAATACCTACCCCATTCATATTAGGAGGGAAAGTGATATTGGCTTAGATACTGGTCATTTGAGTCTTATACATGATTCTGGTGAATGCGACATTTACGATTCGGTGGTCCCGGTTAAAGTAATTCTCGTTTTAGATGTTAGCATATTACGTGTACGTTGTTCTTGGATAAAAACAAATGGAGAACATGTAAACCTGCTTGGGACTTCTACATCTATTACCGTCTATCTATAATGTCCCTGTGAGAAAATTGAACCTCTCCATAATTGAAAAGAGAGTAACAGAGATATATTTTTGTGGCAAATGTGAGAATACTCTTTTCAGGAATTGTTTTCTGTCTTACCACCCAAAATAATATAATTCATTTAGTTTTCTTGAAGCTCTTATATTATCAGCAATCCATATACCTACATGCCTTCCGTGATAATATTATAAATGCGAATGTGTCTATCAGTCTATCTTTCCACTACGTATTCAAGATTAAATTACGGAACCGATTCGACGAATTGGGTATAGAGATAGTTTAAACCCTAGAAAAGAACATAGATTACTCAAATTCTTTTTTATTACACTTTTACTATTCTTGTCGTGTTAATAACCAGATTTGATAGTACCTATGAGCTCGATAATCCCAATATTTCAATGGTTGGGAAGTATCGGGTTGAAAAGAAGTTTGAGCAAATCGAACGATCTTACAATTCCATCTTTATGTACTACTTACTATGTATCTTTAATGTTTCTTATGTAATTAAAAACGTATCGGAACCAGCCTCTAACGTTGTGGCTGTTGAAGAATAAAATACAAGAAATTATAGCCATGACGCGCGATATCTGTGCAGGGCCGTCACCGGCTAAACCGATCTAACCGGCTAAATTTGATCATATATTTTAACTTTAATTAAATTTTGTATTTTAATGTATTTTTGTAAATTTTATTCGATGCAGCGTTTGATTGAGTATTTTTGATTCGCGTATGTCTTTCTCTGAATATACAGCTGTAGTACAAGTGTCGAATTTTCGTCGTCAAAGTAGTATCTAGCACTACAATATTTCGGATGTTCTATTCTTAAAAGATACCCAATACTCTCACGTGGGTGCTCATCACCAGGGATCGCGCCTTACGCGATATTATGTTATTCAAAGCCCCCTGGATGCCGAATGAATTGACTTTGATAATAATTATAGCTATTCGCTACAAATGATACCTTTTCGCCGTTTACGTTTCATTTTTATTCTTTCTTGTGAGTTCAATGATTTTTACTACTCTTCTACATGAGCACTGGACAGTGGACGTGCAGACATGCACGTGTAGGAATCAATACGTAACCTTTCGGTTGAAAAACATTCTATTTGTATTTTGGTCCGTTCATCGTTTCGTAATTTTATAAGCTGCGTTTTATAAATTCAATCGCAGGCCGATTAGGATAGGACAGCTTTTCAACTTCCCTTCTCACTAATATCATTTCATTTATGAACACCATCAAACAATGTACGATGATTACAGACAAATTACGATCGTCGTTACCTTATGTCGTTAACATAAAATGTGATACGTCGGATCATGAAACGCTAACCACTTGAGTTATGCAATTTTTTAACTTCTAAAACTTCTAAATGTCTTTCTATTAATAATTTATTACAGTAGCGGCACGCCATGATGGCCGACACATGACACATTACAATAGTGACGTGAAATGTCAATTTATTATCGAAAAAAATGCAACCAAATGCGAGTCGGAACTATAAGTTCTTGGATTTATAACTAGTATTGAAAGTAGTAGGTAGCTGATTAAAAAGTTTTAATGGAACGAAAATACAAATGTTTACTTATTATATTGGAATGAAAATGAATATACACACTCTATTTGCACACAAGAAACAAATTCATGCAGAAAGAGACAGAAAAAATTGTGCCACAGAAGGCCATATTTAATGAAATTCGTCCATACTTACTTCTTACGTCCGTACTTTCACTGTCGCCTACATTAATTACAAGTTCACTTATTAATTTAACAGTTCCATTCACAACCTTTTCCCAGTCTCCTTTAGTCATAATAATATGTTCACAAGCTTCTTCTAATAATTTTAGCAATTTTGTTGTGGTAAATGGGGGTTCTGTATTGCGTCTTGCGCCATATCCGTCATTAATTTGAGCCGACACCAATTCAATTGCATTGTATCCACAATGGTAATGCGGTAACCGTATAACTTTGTGCCCATGTTCTAAAGCTATTTCGTCAATGACGTATCGGATCTTGGTTGGTTTGTTTTCTTTTAAAAAACGTACTGATTCCGCTTTTTTCCGAACCGTGCAATTTTTAAATAGTTTTATTACTCTTTCATAACAACAATTTAATGAAATACGATCTGTATAACTGTATTATCAAACGGTCAAGTGAAACGGAAACAAGTCAAGTGAAAAGCTGTGACAAAAAGCGTGAACATAATAAATTACCGTTTAAAAAAAATGTTTCGATTAATTTAGATAAAAGCGTTTCGGCTCTCCTGAAAGTTTCATTTTCGTCCGCTACACTTATTGCGATCACCACCATCGGTATACTTGTACAGTCCGGCCGCTGAGAGAATGCGTTCTTAACAGGCCGTGGTCGAATGGACGACGTAACTTTGAAATGGCGCGCGTTGAATTTACGATAAAAACATTTGTATTGTTTATTTGCCCAAGTCGACGAATAATTGTCATAAAACACTATATCATTATTACGTCAACTGACAATAAATGTTATAAATTACGCTTTTACAAGGTTATGTGAACTATTTATTTTTGTGGTGATGTGGTATAATATTTTCTTTTCACATTTTTTTTATTGATTTTAACATTAAATATTTCTGAATGTTACTCTCACATTTTTATGCTCTTTATGCTAGTTACATTCAGCAATTAGAAGCCAGACAAACAAGTATCGAAACTTATGTTTCTCTTGTCTTGGGTCGGTTAAAGAGATAATATAACAGTCTTACTTTTTTCCCCATCACTAGTCACGACCAACTGACAGACGCGAGATACGGATTCGGCATTCTGTCAGCGGCCGGACGATGGTGATCATTATGTAAATACTCGTTAATAATAATAATAATCGTTATTCATGTAAATACATGTTATTCACGAAATGAAATTATAAAGAAAAGATAAAAAACAAAACAAAGCTCATTAACGTTTTCGACATTAGACCCTTTTTTGTTGAAAATCGTTGAAAATTTTTCCAAAATTTTCAATATTGTTTATGTAACCATAGAAAATATTACCATAACAATGTGGGTGGGATATTAAATAAAGAATACATTATTTACGTCGTTAGTTAATCTCCTATTTTATTAATGTCATTACTAAATCGACCACCGACCTAATCACCTGGATGTGTATTATATATGAGACTCACAGACGTTTCACCAGTATTGTACTCGCGTTCGCTCCGTGAAGGGAAGAATTTCAATAGAAGTTCAATCACAATTAAAGTCTATTAAAGTTTCCAGAATGCAGAGTCTCAATTATTACCAGCCGTGTGCGTATTCGTGCCCATATTACTCTTCGTACGGTCATTCGATGGCTCTAACTCCTGTGTGGATACCGACGTCAATTCCCGTGCAGATTTCGACACCGGCGACTACATACCACGAAGACATCAATTTCACGATACCTCCAATAGTGCCGCCTCAAACAGTTACAGATTACGAATTCAAGGAGGCTATCAGTCGATTATTGCTGCGCCGAGAAGACATGTTTGCTCTCGGATATCCTGTGGAAGTCGGCGAGAACTCTGGCCAAGCGGTTGTACTTGTTAATCCGCCATCTCAATCGAACGAGCCTAACGCGTTGACCGATTATTATAAGAATTTGGAACGCATCGTAGTTGATACCGAGGGGAATTCGAGGAGTCGAAAGTCAATGGCGGCACGAGTCAAGAACAGGAAGGTCATTCACGTGTGCGTCAGACGTGGGAAAAATTTTCGCATTACACGAAGCGGTCGGTACGTCGCCGATGAACCCTGCGTGTATCACCCTGGACGCACTGCACACGGATACAATGACTGTTGTCGGTCTCGTTTGGAAACTGAAGGATGCCACACTGGGGACAATCACGTTTGGAATGGCACACAAACCGGTGTCAACGGTCCACTAGATGGGTATGTTAGAACTCGATATCCTCGAGGAGGAGTTTTCGCCTTGGACGTGGAAATGTGTTACACGACGATGGGATTGGAGTTGGTGTGTGTCGTAATCGTCGGTCTCCAAGGAGAAGTGGTGTACAGGGCGTTGGTAAAACCGAGCGCGCCGGTGTTGGACTACAATACACGTTTTTCGGGCATCACCAAGGAGCACTTAGCGCACGCTACGAAGACTTTAGAAGACGTACAAAGCGACATACTTTCTATTATCGGCTTTGACACCATTCTAGTGGGGCATGCCCTGAATAACGACTTGAGAGCGTTGAAAATGTTGCACGGCCTCATCATCGACACCAGCGTGTTGTATCCGCACAGACGAGGATATCCGTTCAGAAGGTCATTGAAAGACATCTGTGCGGAAGTTCTCTGTCGGAACGTGCAGCAGCGAGACGACGGGCATTCGACGTTAGAAGACGCTCGAGCGGCTTTGGACTTGGTGTTGTTAAAAGTTTAACGGCGATTAACGGCGATCAACGGCCGGTTCCCTTACAGTGATTAGACGGCCGTAACACGTACTACGGCGTGTAATATTTTTGTGTTCCAGTATTTTATACCTAAACGAAGACTGCACATTTTATTTGACTGTAGTTTTGAAAATTTTTAAATTTAAATTTAAATTTAATTTTATCTCTTAGAGCAGATACTTACTTTGTACATTTTAACAATTGTAATTTTATAATCTGCTGTGTTATTTACTGTATTCTTTAGTATTCAATATTATGTTAATGTAATAATTTAACGGACTGAGTTTGTTGCCGGTGGTAACTCTGAGTTAAAATAAATAAAATTAATCACATTGAATTTCAAACATCAAATGAAACTTTTTTTGGTATAACTTTCCTATCTCTCATTCCTAAATGTTTTTACGGTTCCGTGGTCATGTTGTGGCTAAAAACGGGAACCCTTACAATTTCGACCTGTCCGCCTGTCTGTCTTTTGTTCCTTATCATTTTTTCGAAATTGATTTAATATCTTCTGGTCATTAGTCCACCCGATCTGATATCTGGAGCTTTTGAAAACTTTTAAATATTTAATTGTCAAATTCAAATACGTCGTATCATGAAGTTAACATCTGAAAATAATAAATCAGACGCAGCGAATTTACCAAATTTAACCTCGGGAAATACACTTGAAATTACGTATACGAGAATGTCATCGTACGGAAAAGTACAAAAGGAACCACACGTTGTTAGTAAAATATTCATAATTCGTACCTTTCTAACATTATCTCTTATTTATTTTTCACGTAGAGTGGTGGAATGAAAAGTTGAGTGTAACCACTCTATTGTGATTTTTTTTTATCTCGGGCGACGCGACGGTCCCATTGCTACGAAAAATGTAGGTAAATCTCTATTTTTAACCCCCGACGCAAAAAAGAGGGGTGTTATAAGTTTGACCGCTATGTGTGTGTGTGTGTCTGTCTGTGTATCTGTCTGTGGCACCGTAGCTCTAAAACGAGTGAACCGATTTGGATGCGGTTTTTTTTATTTGAAAGCAGGTTTTCTAGCGGTGGTTCTTAGACATGTTTTATCGAAATTGCTTCAGCCGTTTCAAGGTTATCGGCTCTTTCGTTAGCTGCGGTAGGGATCTTAGACTCACTTTAGTTTCAAACATATGTGTGACTTAAAATTTGAAACACCCATGTATTACCCATATATAACTATGCAAGATTATGGAATCATTGACCTGATGCTGATGAGTCAGGATATCCAGCACATTAGTTAATAAGAAAATTAAAAAAAAAAACGAAGAGTAACTGAACACAACGGGATTTATACGGGATTACGTAAACGCCAAAACACGCTATTTGATGTGGTGTCTAAATATACCCTGAAAAACGCTCACAACTGTACACTCTTATACAAAACAAAACTAAACTCTAATACACGACTATTACTAATCACAAGCAAATAGAAAACATAATGAATGAGACACAAAAATAGAATTAATAAAAACACTATGCTCCCCTGCGTTACCGGGTAGGCTACCTTGCCAATAAACCGTGTCAAACAATTAAGCACGATAATATAAGCCCGAAGACATATTATAGCTATAGCTTCTTTTGTAAATAAGTTTGAAATTTTAAAAATAATAATTTAATTTAAAATTTAAAAACCCCCTACACAAAAAAACCTATATAATGTAAAAAATACAATTTCCGGGCCTGGTCCTTTAACGTTAATATTTAAATAATTATTATTATTTAGCGGGGGACCGCTAAATAAATAAAATTAACATTATTATTTGTAATTAAAAATGCAACACTAATGAGATTGAAATGGAATTTTCTTGAAGCCACTCCGAACGCAATGGAGAAAGAATAATTAAAATCCGCCAATAAGAAAAAGTTAAAAGAAACCTCCTTCTTTTTCGTAGTCGGTCAATTAAAAAATAAACTTAATGTAGAATAGAAAAAATTGCATTTATTTTGTCATTAAGTCATCACATTATAACATTGCATTACAACTAACTTACATTACAATAATAACAATACACTAAGTAAAAAAAAGTTAACAAAGAAGTTACGTACAAATTTCATAGCAAATATTTACATTTACAGTCAGAGCTGCAGTCATAATATAAAATATACGCTGACTGTCGAATCAGCGCATACGCAGCAAATCTCCGTCATCGCTCGTCGACCCCCTCATCATACCGTTTCAACAGGACCAAGTCCATTGCCGCCCGAGCGTCTTCCAGCGCGGAATGTCCGTCGCAGCTCTGTTGCACACTCCGACCCAGATATTTCGCGCAGATATCCTTCAGTGATCTTCTGAAGGGATATCCCAGTCTGTGCGGATACAGTACACTCGTATCTATGACCAAATCGTGCAACAGTTTCGATGCCCTCAGGTCGTTGTTCAGTGCATGCCCCACTAGGATCGTGTCCGAACCGATGAAGGAAAGTAGGTCGGCTTGTACGTCCCGCAGCGATTTCGTGGCGCGCGCCATGTCTTCCTCGGTGATGCCAGAGAAACGAGTGTTGTAGTCCAACACCGGTGCGCCCGGTCGCACCAATTGGCTATATACCACTTCTCCCTGGAGTCCGACGACGACGACGCTCGCCAACTCTAATCCGTCTGTCGTATAACACATCTCGGTGTCTAAGGCGAAAACTCCACCTCGAGGATGATGTGCTCTAACGTAGCCGTCTAACGGTCCGTTGACTCCGACGCGTGTGCCATTCCAGACATGGAATTCTCCAGTTTGGCATCCGATAGCTTCCAATGGTGTACGGCAGCAGTCGTAATACCCTTGAGCGGTGCGTCCAGGGTGGTACACGCAGAAATCTTCAGCATCGTAGTAACCGCTTGGCGAAATGTAAAAATCCTTACCACATCTGACGCATTCGTGAAATAACTCTTCGCAGTTGTTGGATTGAATTTCTTTAGATTTTTGAGACTTCGTGCTCCGCTTGCTGTTGGCCATCACATTTAAAAAATCTTGATAATGGGTATCCAACGTTATAATCTCGTTCGAACGAGACGGTGGATTCACTAATATGACCGCTTCGTAAGAATCCTCCCAAATTTGTACTGGATAGCCGAGAGCCAACATATCATTCGGGGGCAGCGAGATTAGGCCTCAGGGCTTCTTCTAGTTTACAGTTCCACGTCGTTTCGGTCGGCACTGATGGCGGTGTTGTGTATTCGACGTCTTGATGGTACTTATTCGAACCATCGTGGACCGGAATCCACGCAGGCGTTGCAGGAACAAAGTGTCCGCACGGTACGTAATACGCGCTGGACTGGTGATTATTCCAATTCTGCATTTTGTAATCTTCGAGACTTTTACGTTTAAAAATGCCTATCGAACCTGTTGCCTGGACTAGCGCACGAACAATAACTACACACTGTCTAAGCTATCCACGTTTTATAGCGACCTAGGTGATTAGGCTGATGGTCGTCGTTTGGGTAATTACAATAAGATATTAATTAATGACTATATTTATATTAATTAGAAGATTCGAGTCCCTTATTTCAATTGTGTTTTCTTTGTATAGGTACATAATATTGTTTTGACATAGTAATATCGAATATTAAAATTAAGGAAATTCATATTTTTGAAAACAAATATTGGATTGAAAGAACGAAATGAAGGAAAACATTATTGAAAAATGTATAAAACCTAGAGTAATTAATTACCTAATAGTTTATGGAATGTTCGTTTTAATATCTGCGACGTATCATTTGCACATACGGTAGCACTGGGTGTATGAGTTGTAACGCGCTGCAATTAAATCTGAGAATCTTTAGGGTTCACGTTAGCAGTATGTACACCGTTTTGAAGTGCAATATTTCAAATAACGTTTATTTATAATTTTAGGTTAATCCGTTTTCCAAAAAAATGCATTTATAACTGCAAAATAATTATACAGAATGTTACATAACAAGTTTAAACTGGATATGTTTTACCATAATTTTCAGAGAATTATAATTTGTTTGTTTCTTAAAATTTGAACACAATTTAAATATGTTAAACTGACTTAAAATTTCTCTAATAACCTTTAAAAAGAGTGATCTGTTATTTATGTGATACAAATAGATTGCAATTATTTGTTTTACACATTACACTCGTATAAGTGCCGCCATATAAATATGACACTGGGAAAATGTGTTCTCGTTACTGGATAACAAGTTCAGGCTGTACGACAAGTAGAAGTCATCGTTTGTTAGCAAATTTTATGTTGTTGACAGTCTATTCGATTCCGTTATTCGTTAGATGATCTCATATGTAATCTAAGCAACGAAATTTAACGGCACTTGACGTATACCTAATTATATGAGAGTAGCTGTCCACGTATATAAAGACGATTTCGTGAGTGTTACGTCGTTTATTGTTAACGCAATATTACGATTTACATTTTATATTACTCATGTTATTATCCACTTATATTATTTTTCCACCGAGCAGGGCGTGAAGAAGAGAGAAGTCTTGGGTTTTCTGGTTCCAGTTTCGATAGAAACCAATGAAATATTATGCGCAAAATTCGGAACTGATCTGCTGAGAGAGAATCTACGGACAATTTAGTCGGGAGGATTTTCTTAAATATTATTTTATAATATTTTGAAACGAGATATCCAGAAGGCCAGTCTCGTTATGGATGAGTGCTTTTATTTGAAAGTGCGATCTTTCAATTGCCGATGCATGGACTTAAAATCTGGTGTTATCTGGAATAATTGATTTCTTCAGTTTCGGCTTAGAAGGAAACCTGCCATTGCTTGAGGCGCCTATCAGACTTGCAGCATTGCCTTGCATTTACAGCTAAACTGGTTCGTTGGCGGAAGGGATGCCGGCCCGACGGTCTCCGCCTCGGCCAGTCTCTTGATATTTCAGAAACCAGTCTATGGGTTTTGGAGAACTAGGTTCCCAAAGCTTCCACTGCAAAAAGCGTAAATGCGGGATTCGCATGAAGAGTCGCAGTTGCATCTTTTCAAGGTCTTAGCAGTGCTGGTCGCAGCACTCGCTGACCTGGAATCCGCCGAGACATGGGAGATGGCGGGTGTGTCGGCGCAGGGCCGTCTTGCATCGGCTGTCTTTCAAGTTTCTAAGACTGATCATCAATCCATCCTGTCTCCCACCGTCGCCGCGTGCCGATAGGTATACCGATAGGTTCTAAGATTGTAGGAACGTCTGCAGTCATAAGAGCCCGCCGGATAACGGCATTCAAAATAGCATGACGTGACATGTGGCCCACACTACGCAAACAAGATAAACCGTGGTAAAGATAAATCGCTTAAAGATAGTTTTAGAGACATTAATGTCCTCACCTTGCCCTTCTTATACATCTTTGAAATTATTAAGTATACTTTATCTGTATAAAAAGAAAGGCGATATGAATGGCATGGAAACCCAAGGTCGTGATAAATTGGTTACTCCAAAAATTTAAATTATTTATGTCAAATGTTTGATTTTTGGGTAACTGCATTCGTTTTTATAATAAAGTTCCTCAAGAAAATACTCAATTAACAGAGAATAAATTTAGATTGGTTATAAAACGTACGTTAACTAGACAATCATATTATAAAATGAACGATTTCATTGAAGATAGAACAATAGTCTGGAAGTGATGTTCTCTGCACATGCGTTTACTGGCTTAATGAAAATATTGTAATTTAATAAACCTTTTGTAGAATGAAGTTGAAAAATTGATGCCTGGCTGGGTTTCTTGTCGGTTCTTCTCAGTGTTCGGGTTTTCTTTTCGAGACGAGCTAGGGTGGATTTGGCGTTCGGGGCTGCCTTGCAGTTGAGTTTGCTTGGGTGGATTGATTACACTTTGACTCTGACTTTGAACGTTACAAGAGATAAATATGAAAGTAGATGACCCTGAGGTTAGCGATAGGTATAGAGAACAAAAGGAAAAAGGGAAACAGTATGGAGACAAGAAAAGGAGAGCACAAGAACCAGATTTAAATGAAGGAGACGTAAATATGAAAAAGAAACGGATAACAGAAACAAACTTACAACAAACTATAATCCAACGCCACACATAGTAGAGAGAATGAAAGATGGAAATGTCTCCGTCAGAAATCAAGACACCGGACAGATATTAAGGAGGAATATATGACATTTGAAAAGAACGGAAGGTAAATGGAATGGAAAGCGATTCAGGAAGACGAAGAAGTAGAACATAATTTAGAGTAATAATAATTAATTATGGATGAATGCATAATAAAGAATGTTTTCTTAATTAAAAAAAATTTAAATAAGAAAGGGATGTAGTGTTCGTGTTATTTATATATAACTATAGTAATAGTTATATACACTATCTCGTGCTCACGGTGTGGCGGGGACGCGGGGAGCACGTCATTACGGCCAGAGCTACAGGCGAGAGCTGACGTGTGCCTGCGTATATCGTGTGTTGTCGAGCCAGTGCTTCTTGAGAATCGGACAACACTACAATAGGTACTATCAAATCTGGTTATTAACACGACAAGAATAGTAAAAGTGTAAGAAAAAAGAATTTGAGTAAGCTATGTTCTTTTTTAGGGTTTAAACTATCTCTATACCCAATTCGTCGAATCGGTTCCGTAATTTAATCTTAAATACGTAGTGGAAAGATAGACTGATAGACACATTCGCATTTACAATATTATCACGGAAGGCATGTAGGTATATGGATTGCTGATAATATAAGAGCTCCAAGAAAACTAAATGAATTGTATTATTTTGGGTAGTAAAACAGAAAAAATTCCTGAAAAGATTATTCTCACTTTTGCCACAAAAATATATCTCTGTTACTCTCTTTTCAATTGAGGAGAGGTTTAATTTTCTCGCAGGGACATTATAGAAAGACGGTAATAGATGTAGAAGTCCCAAGCAGGTTTACATGTTCTTCATTTGTTTTTATCCAAGAACAACGTACACGTAATATGCTAAAATCTAAAACGAGAATTACTTTAACCGGGACCACCGAATCGTAAATGTCGTATTCACCAGAATCATGTCTAAGACTCAAATGACCAGTATCTAAGCCAATATCACTTTCCCTCCTAATATGAATGGGGTAAGTATTTAGAAAGGCGGTCATGTTTATTTCTTCCCCCATATTTTCTTTACAACTATGAATTAGTTTAGGTTGATTGACGACGCTTTACCTTTTCTGTCTTCGAATCATTGGTCAATAGTGTCAAAATTTGTGAAAAGACATGGTGTCTATCATGTTGTTATCATGCCATTTTGCGCATAATATTTCATTGGTTTCTATCGAAACTGGAACCAGAAAACCCAAGACCTCTCTCTTCTTCACGCCCTGCTCAGGGAAAAATAATATAAGTGGATAATAACATGAGTAATATAAAATGTAAATCGTAATATTGCGTTAACAATAAACGACGTAACACTCACGAAATCGTCTTTATATACGTGGACAGCTACTCTCATATAATTAGCTATACGTCAAGTGCTGTTAAATTTCGTTGCTTAGATTACATACGAGATCATCTAACGAATAACGGAATCGAATGGACTGTCAACAACATAAAATTTGCTAACAAACGATGACTTCTACTTGTCGTACAGCCTGAACTTGTTATCCAGTATCGAGAACACATTTTCCCAGTGTCATATTTATATGACGGCACTTATACGAGTATAATCTGTAAAACAAATAATTGCAATCTATTTGTATCACATAAATAACAGATCACTCTTTTTAAAGATTATTAGAGCGAGAATTATGGTAAAACATATCCAGTTTAAACTTGTTATGTAACGTTCTGTAAAATTATTTTGCAGTTATAAATGTATTTTTTTGGAAAACGGATTAACTTAAAATTATAAATAAACGTTATTTGAAATATTGCACTTCAAAACGGTGTACATACTGCTAACGTGAACCCTAAAGATTCTCAGATTTAATTGCAGCGCGTTACAACTCATACACCCAGTGCTACCGTACGTGCAAATGATACGTCGCAGATATTAAAACGAACATTCCATAAACTACTAGGTAATTAATTACTCTAGGTTTTATACATTTTTCAATAATGTTATCCTTCATTTCGTTCTTTCAATCCAATATTTGTTTTCAAAAATATGAATTTCCTTAATTTTAATATTCGATATTACTATGTCGAAACAATATTATGTACCTATACAAAGAAAACACAATTGAAATAAGGGACTCGAATCTTCTAATTAGTATAAATATAGTCATTAATTAATATCTTATTGTGATTACTTAAACGACGACCATCAGCCTAATCACCTAGGTCGCTATAAAACGTGGATAGCTTAGACAGTGTGTAGTTATTGTTCGTGCGCTAGTCCAGGCAACAGGTTCGATAGGCATTTTTGAACGTAAAAGTCTCGAAGATTACAAAATGCAGAATTGGAATAATCACCAGTCCAGCGCGTATTACGTACCGTGCGGACACTTTGTTCCTGCAACGCCTGCGTGGATTCCGGTCCACGATGGTTCGAATAAGTACCATCAAGACGTCGAATACACAACACCGCCATCAGTGCCGACCGAAACGACGTGGAACTGTAAAGTAGAAGAAGCCCTGAGGCCTCTCTCGCTGCCCCCGAAGGATATGTTGGCTCTCGGCTATCCAGTACAAATTTGGGAGGATTCTTACGAAGCGGTCATATTAGTGAATCCACCGTCTCGTTCGAACGAGATTATAACGTTGGACACCCATTATCAAGATTTTTTAAATGTGATGGCCAACAGCAAGCGGAGCACGAAATCTCAAAAATCTAAAGAAATTCAATCCAACAACTGCGAAGAGTCATTTCACGAATGCGTCAGATGTGGTAAGGATTTTTACATTTCGCCAAGCGGTTACTACGATGCTGAAGATTTCTGCGTGTACCACCCTGGACGCACCGCTCATGGGTATTACGACTGCTGCCGATCACCATTGGAAGCTATCGGATGCCAAACTGGAGAATTCCATGTCTGGAATGGCACACGCGTCGGAGTCAACGGACCGTTAGACGGCTACGTTAGAGCGCATCATCCTCGAGGTGGAGTTTTCGCCTTAGACACCGAGATGTGTTATACGACAGACGGATTAGAGTTGGCGAGCGTCGTCGTCGTCGGACTCCAGGGAGAAGTGGTATATAGCCAATTGGTGCGACCGGGCGCACCGGTGTTGGACTACAACACTCGTTTCTCTGGCATCACCGAGGAAGACATGGCGCGCGCCACGAAATCGCTGCGGGACGTACAAGCCGACCTACTTTCCTTCATCGGTTCGGACACGATCCTAGTGGGGCATGCACTGAACAACGACCTAAGGGCATCGAAACTGTTGCACGATTTGGTCATAGATACGAGTGTACTGTATCCGCACAGACTGGGATATCCCTTCAGAAGATCACTGAAGGATATCTGCACGAAATATCTGGGTCGGAGCGTGCAACAGAGCTGCGACGGACATTCCGCGCTGGAAGACGCTCGGGCGGCAATGGACTTGGTCCTGTTGAAACTGTATGATGAGGGGTCGACGAGCGATGACGGAGATTTGCTGCGTATGCGCTGATTCGACAGTCAGCGTATATAAGGGAAAAAATAAAAAGTACAAATAATAATGTTAATTTTATTTATTTCGCGGTCCCCCGACGCGATGAGGCTTGAAACACAAAATATTACAAACGAATTATTTCCCGGCCCGGAAATTGTATTTTTTACATTATATAGGTTTTTTTGTGTAGGGGGTTTATAAATTTCAAATTTAATTATTATTTTTAAAATTTTAAACTTAATTACAAAAGAAGCTATAGCTATAATATGTCTTCGGGCTTATATTATCGTACTTAATTGTTTGACACGGTTTATTGGCAAGGTAGCCTACCCGGTAACGCAGGGGAGCATAGTGTTTTTATTAATTCTATTTTTGTGTCTCATTCATTGTGTTTTCTATTTGCTTGTGATTAGTAATAGTCGTGTATTAGAGTTTAGTTTTGTTTTGTATAAGAGTGTACAGTTGTGAGCGTTTTTCAGGGTATATTTAGACACCACATCAAATAGCGTGTTTTGGTGTTTACGTAATCCCGCGTAAATCCCGTTGTGTTCAGTTACTCTTCGTTTTTTTTTTAAATTCTCTTAATAACTAAAGTGGTGGATATCCTGACTGCAACATCAGATCTGTTCGATCTTTGCCATAACATGGTTGAGCACGCCAATATTCTTATAAAGATATATATGACGACGCTCTCTAAAGCGTATTTTAAATTATATAAATAAATGCTGGTTCATATGCTATTTTAATGAAAATGGAAGCTAGGACTAACCTGGATTATGGATGGATAATAACACAGGTATACCAGGCCCCTGCGTCCGTTCTGTGATCCGTGCACAAGTCCCCTGGTGGCGCCTCTTCTCGGGGTTTTGGTCTAACTCACACACAATTCACAGTCCGGTGACAACACATGGACCACAGGGTCAAGGAAAGCGTGGGAATAGGTTTAACGAAGAGTAATAGCGTATTAAAAGAAATAAATTTATATTACGGAAAAGCGATTAAGGGAGCGAAAAAGAAGCGGTAAGATATAAATTCTCTCTCTATATGACGGTAAGTAAATCACTTTTCGTGATTAGCACACGAACAGCGACGAAAACCAACGAAGAAAGCCGAATGTATTAGCGGCAAAATAAAAATGTGTGGTAGGTAAGTCGAAATATCTCCACTGACTTTGAGTGACATGCCTGTCAACGACGTAATAGACTCGCCACGCGCTTTATGCGAGGACGGACGTTCCGCCTTGCTACTACGCTGCAAATATCAAAAACAAGCTTCGTCAGCCGTGCTGATCGTCTTGTGCTTAACAATTCATTAATTCGGAATGTGAAAGTAAATACCACATTTCGCTCGTCTCCGTGTTGTGCCGTGCGCAATAAGAAGGCTGGTTTCCCGTTGGAGACTACGTGGAGCTTAAGGTTAGTGGAGATTCTTGCTCACCGGCTTTTGGCAACGGATCGACCTACTTCTCGCACTCATAACAAATACAGTCCACTTTCGAATAACAATTCTTATATACATCCAACATTTTTTCTGGCCTCCGAGCCGAACTCCATATATGTTCATATTACACAATTATATATATTCTATCGTATAGGTATATGTATTGTTATTTATTTAAAATATTCGTTATTGTAACTTATCCAATTAATTTGTATAAGATATTTCTTGTTTCGTTTAAACTACCTACTTTTGTAATTGTTATGAAATGGCAACGAAAAAGCGTGTTAAAGTCGGTGATAAATATACAGAAAGAAAGCTTGAAGAATTACCAAAAGAGTTAGATATATTGATAAAAAAGAAGGAAAGAATTTTTGAACAAGTACAAAAGATTTATGATATGTCAAAAGAATTGTCAAAACCCGACTTTGAAGCGTTATTTTTGTTGCGGGCTTCAGAACTTGATTCTCTTAGGCAAACTTTTGAAAAAAGTATTTATGAAATTTATTCTTTAGAAATTCAATATAATTCCGATGCATCATTTCGAAATCAAGAACTCGAATGTCTTGATGAATTGTATTTTCAAATTAAGTTATGTGCATCCAAGATTAACCCTAAAAGCGATGAGAGTAAGGTTCATATTTCCTCGCCAATATATGAATCACGTTCACGTCTACCTGCAATAAATCTTTATAGTTTTGACGGTAATATTGAAGAATTTCCTACTTTTTACGAAACATTTTGTTCGTTGATACATAGTAAAGAAAGTATTCCCAAAATTGATAAATTTCACTATTTGCTGTCATGTACAAAGGGTTCCGCATTAAATATTGTAAAAAGTGTTCCTATTACGGCTAACAATTATGATTTAGTGTGGCAGGCCTTACTCGATAAATATCAGGACAATCGAATGTTGGTTGGTAGATATTTAGACAAAATGTTAAATTTTTCGACGTTACATAAGGAATCTTCTAACCATTTAAATATATTTCTAGAAACATTTGATCATTCTTATAAAGCGATTGAAGCTCTAAACATTGATAATTTAAGTAATTATTTATTATGTCATATTGCATTACGGGCTCTTGAACCGCACACTAGAAAATTGTTTGAACAAAAAATGGATCAAACAAAATTACCTAAATTTTCTCAACTTATGTCATTTATTCATAATCATGTAAAAGTTCTTGATCATTCATCATCACTTTCTAATTACGTAAATGTGCAACAAAGTAAGCGACAACAGTTCAACTCAGATAGTAAACAATATAATAAGTATTTTACTAAGAATGTTACACATACCTCTTGTTAGATCCTTGCAGGAGAAGTTCTGCATTTATCCGTTGATATGCTCTCAACACCTTATGTCTCACAAATGAAAAGAAAGCACAAACACCAACCTGGATAGGCAGGATAGACGGGAATCACCAACGACGGGGCAGCAGCGTGCCGGCCGGCTAGCTATCACTATATCTGCACTACAAGATGGGTTCTGTCCTTGATCTTTTCTTAGATTAACACAATTGAGAACATAAACAGTCAGATACCTTCTTACAGGATATTATTTTCACTTTAAATTTGATACAAATATTATTACACGCACGTAAGTTAGTTCAGTTCGGCAGCCATTTTCGCGCGCTCAGAGTCACTGTAGATGGCGCGCATGGCATTACAAAATACAACCCATCGTGGCGGGAAATTCAAAAGGGATGTAGAAAACATTAAGGTTAAGGAACAATGGTCGGAATAGTTTAATGTTTATACATTTCCCCCCACTTGAAAGCCACAAGGGTTTCACGAGAAAAGGAGTTCATAAATCACAGCTGCGCTCGAAACGTTAATACAACTAAATTAAATACTTAATCTAATTAAATTTGAACAATACGATATTATAGAATATCGCATCGCTTAATAACTACATAATTTAATCAATCTATCGGTAAAGGGCAGACCTTGACAACGGGTCTACGTAAAGTCTTACCGTTAGGAGTACGTAGGGTAACTACCCTGACTACATCATCGGAACCCGGATGTATTTGTTCTATTCTAGCCAATTTCCAAAGCAAAGTCGGAAGATTTGGATCATTAACGACTACTAGGTCATTAACTTTTAAATTTGGCTGATTTTTAAACCATTTCTGTTTTTGTTGAAGTGTGTGAAGATAATCACGCTGCCAAATCCGCCAAAAGCACTGAGTCATTTTTTTTACCATTTGCCAACGAGTCCGAGGACAAATGTTTTCTCTAATAGGTTCCTCCGGTAAAGACACTAAAGGACCTCCCACGAGGAAGTGTCCGGGAGTTAACACATCTGACTCTTGAGGTTCTGTGGATAGCGTACAGAGCGGGCGAGAGTTTAATACGGCTTCTATTTTTGACAGAATCGTAGAAAATTCCTCGAGAGTCAAAACTTGAGTACCCACAACACGTTTAAGGTGGTATTTTGTAGATTTTATACCGCTTTCGAATATTCCTCCAAAGTGTGGTGCACCTGGAGGGTTAAATTTCCATTTAATTTGACGATTGGCTAAACTATCTGCTAAATCAGGATAATGTTTCATAAGTTCGTCTACAAATTCATTAAGTCGTTTACTTGCGCCTATAAAATTTGTTCCGCAATCGCTAATAATTGTATGGCATATACCACGGCGGGAAACGAATCTATCTAACGCCACAAGAAAAGCTTCCGAACTTAAATCCGTTACTGGTTCTAAATGTACAGCCTTTGTACTTAGGCACACAAATAGACATAAGTAAGCCTTATAAGTTTTAGCGCCACGACGACGACTTTCTTTAATAGTGAATGGACCACCAAAATCAATTCCCGTGGTTTGAAAGCATCGAGACGGTTGAAGACGAACAGCAGGCAGTTTGCCCATGTTAGGTTGGTTTGAAACCGGTTTAATCTTAAAACATCGTATGCATTTTGAAAGAACAGACCGAATAAGAAGTCTCAATCCTATTATCCAAAATTGTCTTTGTATTAAAGATTGTAAAGTCCGCGGACCACAATGTAAATATTTTAAATGAAGATGCTCAACTATAAGCCGAGACAAAGGACAAGATTTTGGCAACAAAAAAGGATGTAACTTGGTTAAAGACAAGTTAGCTTCATCAATACGTCCCCCCACTCGCAACAAACCCTCTTCATCTATGAAGGGAGACAACTTCTGAATGGATTTAGAGCATTGTTGTTTATTTTGCACTTGACTTATTTGTGATCCCATATAATAATTTTGAGTAAATTTTACTAGCACCTTCATAGAATTATTAAGTTCAGCACTAGTAAGCGATGAACAATCCCATTTTGACCTTGTATATTTGAAATTTGAAATGATACGATACCACCACGCTAAAGTTCTTTGAAGTTTAGTCAAATTTGAATGTCTTGAAATCAAATAAAAAATAACATCTTCTACCTGAACAGAGTGCAAATTCTCTGTTACAATAGGTTTCAATTCAGGCAGTTCCTCTCTGCGAAGTAACATTTGTTTACAAGGCCAATTACTAGGAAATGCTTTTAACCATGGAGGACCGTTCCACCAAAGTGGGTGGTTGATAAGCTCAAGACAGGATACACCACGGCTACAACAGTCAGCCGGATTATCATTAGTGGAAACGTGAAACCAGTTTTTTGAACTAATTAAGTCTGTGGCTTGCACTACACGGTTTGCAACTTACATTTTAAGTAGATGAAGCGGAGTATTTAACCATGATAGAGTAGTACTACTGTCCGAATAAGCTCGAACCGAGTTTATTTTAATTTTTTCTTTTAGTAAATTATACATGTGAGATAGCACTCGCGCTAGAAGCACAGCTGCGCTTAGCTCGAGTCTATTAACAGTGTTGGGTTTTAAAGGTGCCACTCTAGACTTTCCTATCAGCAAGTGGGTGTTAGTAGTAATGTTTGTTACCACGCATAGATAGACACAACAACCATAACCTTTTAAAGAACCATCACAAAAACCTACTAAATGAATTTCAACAGGATTCGGAGATATTATTAGCCGCGGTAAAGATACATACTGTAAATCCGATAAATTTGCAGCTATTAAATGCCATTGTTTCGCCAAATTTTTTGGAATAGTTTCATCCCAGGATAATTTTAAGCGCCACATGTCTTGAAGCAGCGATTTTGCAGAGAAAATAACTGGGCAAATCCAGCCCAGAGGATCGTAAATACGAGCCACTATCGACAATATAGATCTCTTCGTAAACAGAATATCGAAAGAGTTTGAAAATGAATAGGAAAAATTATCATTTGATGGATTCCACCGAATACCCAATATTTTGACAAACTCATGTCCCGATTCATCAAAAGATTTGGAAGTTTGACAATGATCCAGAGGAACATCCGACAAAAGACTGGGAGTATTCGTACTCCATTTTCGAAGTTCAAAGTGACCTTTTGCTAATAAAGCTGTAAGATCAGATTTGAGCTGCTTAGCTTCGCTCAGAGACGAAAATCCGGTAGTAACATCATCCATGAATGTCTCCTCGGTCAAGACCTACGCCGCGCGACTCGGGAATTCCGAACCATGATCCATGGCAAGTTGACGCAGAGTGCGAATTGCTAAATACGGGGAGCTGCGTACTCCATAGGTCACCGTATTGAGCTCGTATTCAACAATGGCTTCAGTAGGATTGTTACGCCATAAGATGTGTTGATACTTTCTTTCTTCAGGTATTATTAATATTTGTCGGTACATTTTACAAATGTCCGCTGTAAAGACGATTTTATGAAGTCGAAACTTAGTAATTAAATCGATGATATCAATTTGAAGTTTGGGTCCAACATGAACTACATCATTTAAAGAACGATTATCAATAGTCCGACTACTGGCATCGAAAACCACTCGGAGTCGTGTCGTAGAACTATCTGGACGCACGACGCAATGATGTGGAATAAGGTAACGATCAGTTGATGAAGACTCTGCAGGTTGCATATGTCCTAGGTCTTCATACTGTTTCATAAATTCTTTATATTCCGTTTCCAACTGAGGTTGATTCATAAGTCGTTTTTCTAAGTTAAGAAAGCGATTAAGAGCCTTACCATATGAATCACCCAAAGGATTAACCTCAGCCTTTAACATTAATGGTACTACATATCGACCGTCGGGAGTGCGATATGTACCCGATTTATAATTTTGTTCACAAATTTCGTCGTTTGGACTGGTAAGTATCGCTTTAGGCGGTTCTTCGGACTCCCAAAACCGTTGAACGATATCATCGAGCGCACACGAGGACGCGATGAGTGACGTAACGGCTTCATTCGGAGTTTGAGCCTTCGCGTCATGAAGAAACTGACCAGTTATAACCCAGCCGAATACACTGGATAAAGCGCAGGGTAACCCGGGACCGGGAGACCAACGTAAGCCAGTATATATCTGATCAAAACACTCGACTCCTAACAAAAGATCGATCGGACCGGATTTATAAAATTCACAGTCGGCGAGATCCATATTTATAAAATTCTCCTTGACGTGCATCGGTAACGAAGACGAAGGCATCATTGAAGTAATTTTCGGTATAACTACTAATGACAAATTAAATTGAGGCGATTCACTTTGTCGCGGTATTATCGAGCATACCGTATAACCTTTGATGTTACAAATTAAGTTTTGACCTAGACCTGTCACGTTCAGGTTACACTTCTTTACATGTAAACCTAAGCGACGAGCACATTCGGTTGTAACAAAAGAATCCATCGAGCCGCTATCAATAAGTGCGCGAGCAAGGTGTAGTGAACCATCCGCGAGACTCAGGCGTACGACTGCGGTACCTAGGATTTTAGTACTTGAGCTGTGATTAAATGCTTCTGCTTTAATGGTAGAAGTAAGTGTTGTACTAGTGCTCGAACCTTCAACCAAGTTTGAACTGCCCGTATTAGTTAATACTTTTTTTTTATCGACATGTAACAAAGTATTATGCTTCGCATTACATATAAAACAATTCGATTTAGATTTACATTTCCCACAATCGTGACCAGGCCGTAAACAATTGTTACACAACTGTAAATCTTTTACTAAATTTTGACGCTGTTCAAGGGACATGGAATGTATTTTATTGCATCGATAGATCGAATGACTATCATTACAGCAAGGGCAACTAATCTGATTAATTTTTTTATTATTATTTGAAGATGCTTTAGTAGATGTGATTAACGACGGTCTCTGGTGACGAAAATTATTATCAACTTTATTTGTACGAAATTGTTTATTGATTTTCTTTGATGGAGCAGTCGAAGCCGGCTGACTGACTTCCAAAACCTTTATATAACCTTGTAAATATGACACTAAATTATTGAATCTAGGAATTTCATCTGTATTTTGTAATTCGAACCTACGTCTGGTTTCCAGGTCAAGAGGTCGAGACGCAATATAAAACAAAATAAACTCACTTAAATCATCAATATTCAACGCTCGTAATGCATTAACACTTTCATATAAAACATTAGTTAAATCCGATAAATTCACCAAAGACGGCTTTTGTATCGGTGTCAAGTTAAATATCTTTTCTAAGTAAGTTGTAGCAAGAATACGTTTGTTATCATATCTCTCTAGTAACGCACTATACACCATAGCATAATTTGACGTAGTGACAGGGACGCCCTTTGCGAGTGACAACGCACTGCCGGACAAACAGGAAAGCAAATAATAAAACTTTTCTATGTCAGACAGTGAAACATTGTTATGAATTAGTGGCAAGTAACTATCTTTAAATGTTTGCCAGTTTTCGATGCAACCATCAAACTTCGGAATTTGTAATTTGGGTAATTTCACCGGAGTAATAAACGAGTGACTTTGACAAGGTTCTAACGAGTGACTTTGACAAGGTTTATCGAAAGAATCTGCGAACTCGACAGCAGCATAGTACATTTCGTCAAATGATAACAATGCTTGATAAGCTATAATGAATTTAGTATTCAATTTCAGTTGTATTTTATTTATTTCTTCACACAGTTCAACATAGCTATTTCGTATTTTTTCAATAGACTTATATCTAGCTTTAAATGACGATATCTTAGTCTTATTCTCTTTAACAGATTTCGATAAATCGTAAATAATTTGCATATTTTTAAACTCATACTCGCGTTTTTTAATATACGACTGCAACTCAATTTCCGTCATCCTTGGGAACCAACCGGAATATATTTTACGAAATACTTAACAAACAAAAATGTGAGCATAAAGTTACGAACGACTCGTCTATTTTACGATACAAATCAAATCGACAAGTATATTTATGTTAATAACCATTAAACAAATTCAACCATGTAGGTAGATAAATAACAATTACAACAAACTCTCGAGCACAGCTATGCACCACGAACTCCCCCAATTTCACCAGATAAATGCAGTTACGAAATAATTTTTGATTATAAAAATAGACATCGTAAATAGACTACCACTATACTGTACGTTAAAGGAATCGGTCGCTGTGCAGCGCTGCCTGCGCTGAGCGGCGATTTCGTATTGTATAACAGCACGGTTGCTTTACTACCCACTTATTTTTAATATTTTATAAAACAAAAGCGACACATTTACGTGGCTTTTATGCTATTTAGATATCAAATTACTTTAAATATACTTGAAATAATGTATTAAATAATGAAATACAAATTTTTATTCTACTATAAAACGATAGATTTCAATATTTTACGTTATTTAGTGAGGTCGCATCCTCACAGGAGGCACCAAAATTTCAATGTTAGATCCTTGCAGGAGAAGTTCTGCATTTATCCGTTGATATGCTCTCAACACCTTATGTCTCACAAATGAAAAGAAAGCACAAACACCAACCTGGATAGGCAGGATAGACGGGAATCACCAACGACGGGGCAGCAGCGTGCCGGCCGGCTAGCTATCACTATATCTGCACTACAAGATGGGTTCTGTCCTTGATCTTTTCTTAGATTAACACAATTGAGAACATAAACAGTCAGATACCTTCTTACAGGATATTATTTTCACTTTAAATTTGATACAAATATTATTACACGCACGTAAGTTAGTTCAGTTCGGCAGCCATTTTCGCGCGCTCAGAGTCACTGTAGATGGCGCGCATGGCATTACAAAATACAACCCATCGTGGCGGGAAATTCAAAAGGGATGTAGAAAACATTAAGGTTAAGGAACAATGGTCGGAATAGTTTAATGTTCATACACCTCTGTTAAAAATATTAAATTAATATGTTTGCACTGTGGCGAAAATCACATGATTTTCCGTTGTAATCAATTTCGTAAATTGACTAATATGCAACGAATCAGCCGTGCTGATGCCCTAAAATTGTGCCATAATTGTCTTAAACCTAATCATGATACGTCTAGGTGTAACAGTCAATTTAAATGTTTTATTTGTCAACGGCCACATCACTCATTGTTGCATACAGATATGAATGACAAAAACTCCCCATCTACGAGTGTGCCGCCGCGCGCGCCGCTCGCGCAGCCGACCAACTCGATCGCTACGAGTAGTTGCTACGCGTCATCGCAAAGTCGATTTTACACGGTCGTATTAGGGACTGCTATTGTTCGTGTGTTAGATGCGTTTGATAATTATCAGCTCTGTCGTGTACTTATAGATTCTGGTGCACAGAATAATTTTATTTCTCTTGATTGTTTACAGCGCTTGGGTTTATCTCAACGAAAATGTACTTTTAATATTTTTGGATTAGCAGGCGAAAATATTAAAAATTATGGTATGACATCGTGCTGTATTCAGCCTAAACATAGTGAAAGCCCAAGTTTTAATATTGACGCAGTTATTTTACAAAAAATTACGTCCGATTTACCTACGGAACAGATTCCTTTTGAAGTCGTTAAAGAATATAGTAGTTTACTGTTAGCGGATCCATATTTTTATAAGCGTTCTCCAGTAGATATTCTTTTGGCTGCTGATAGTTTTCCTCAGATTTATGACGGCAAGAAATTAGTTTTTAAACAACCTATACCTGCAGCTTTAAGTAGTGTTTTCGGTTACGTTATAACCGGTAAATTAGAAATTCAGACTCGTAGTAATTCTAACATAACGACTACGACGTCATTAGTGTCGTACACTGTAGAGGAAGATGTTACGAATAATATTTTAAAGGCGTTTTGGGAAGTGGAATCTTTGCCGTGCAATATTCCATTAAGTCCGTTAGATGAAATAGCTGAAAAAATATTTAATGAGAATCATTATCGCGATAAGACCGGTCGTTACGTTTCACCAATTTTATTAAATCCAGATCGTGAACCACTAGGTGATTCGTATAATTCAGCATTAAGGCAATTTGTACACGTTGAACTCGCGCGTACGCCTACTCTTCAACAAGCCTATGTAGATTTCATGAAGGAGTATGAGTCACTTGGACACATGGAGCTTTATCAAGGTCATGAATCTTCGAGGTACATAATACCACATCATGCTGTCTTACGGCCAGCTAGTATTACGACTCCATTGCGTGTTGTATTTAATGGTTCATCAAAAACCAGCAATGGCGTATCATTAAACGATACACTTTTAATAGGTAGAAAATTACATCCAGATTTAGTTAAAATTATTACTCGGTTTCGTTTATACGACGTGTGTTTGACTGCGGATGTGTCAAAAATGTATCGAGCCGTTCTTATTAATCCTTCCGAGCGTATTTATCAACATATACTTTGGCGTAATTCTCCGGAGGAGCCGATTAAAATTTATGAGCTTAAAACTAATACCTATGGCCTTCGAAGTGCTCCTTACATAGCTGTTCGAACATTGCATCAATTGGCTTGCGATGAACAGTCAAAATATCCGCTTGCCTCAAGCATTCTTCTCGATGGGTTTTATATCGATGACTTACTTTGGTCATGCTCAACAATTGACGAGGCCTGTACCTTACAGGATGAGCTGATTGCGCTTTTGAAAAGTGGAGGTTTTGATTTGCGCAAATGGGCAAGTAATCGTCCAGAATTATTAACAAGAATGCATTCCGATCAAGTTACGACGCTTAATTTTCAAGACGATACGTTATCGTCTGTAAAGGTTTTAGGTTTGATGTGGTTACCGGGGTGTGATAGTTTTTCATTTCATTACAATTTAACTGATAGTGACTGTACGAAGCGTTCTGTATTAAAATTATTAGCTAGTATATTTGATCCAGTTGGTTTTATTGCACCATGTACTTTCTTAGTTAAATGTATTATGCAAGATTTATGGAAACTCAGTGTTGATTGGGACGAACGTTTACCGCTTGATATACTTAATAAATGGAATAAATTCATTTTAGATTTAAAGTCATTATCTGAATTACGAATTGAACGTCATGTATTGATACCTCAATTTGTAAATGTGCAATTAATTGCATTTTGTGATGCATCTTCACGGGGTTATGCGGCATGTTTATATTTTCGCAGTTCTGATAACCTTGGTAACGTGAAGGTTAGATTATTGACGAGTAAGTCAAAAGTTGCGCCTATCAAACCGCTCTCAATACCTAGATTGGAGCTGAAGGCAGCCGTGCTGCTTTCTAAACTCGTACATTTTGTCATACAAAATGTAAAAGATTTTAAATTTTCTATTGTGGCCTTGAGCGACTCAAGTGTAGTTTTATCGTGGCTTCAGACTCCAGCATATAAATTAAAAACATTCATCTCAAGTCGCGTCAGTCAAGTAACCGACGTAGTGCCACCGAACTGTTGGTATCATGTGAGCAGTGAAAATAACGCGGCCGATCTTTGCTCACGCGGCGCCTTGCCTTCGCAGCTTATTGATGGTGCTGTAGAGCGGTTTCGCGGTCCGCCTTGGCTTTACGATATTCCTAAGAATTGGCCTACGACTTCATATTTTATTAAAAATAACGATGCGATTCCTGAGCTTAAATCTAAAAATGATACTTTTAATTTTACTTCGTCGAATAAAATTTTTAGTAATGAACTCGAAAATGTTTTTAATAAGTACTCGTCTTTTTACAAATTACAACGTGCGATTGCTTGGTGTCATAGATTTGTAAATAACTTAAAATTAAAATCCGTAGATCGTTTACACGGACCACTTAGCACTTTAGAATTAAATCAAGGTCACGATACAATTATTCATATAAAACAAGCAAATCACTTTTATTCTTTTGTACTTTTCCGTACGATGACATTCATATAGGTAGGTAATTTCAAGTATACTCATATTTCCCGAAGTTAAATTTGGTAAATTAGCTGCGTCTGATTTATGATTTTCAGATGTTAATTTCATAATACGACCTATTTGGATGTGGCAATTAAATATTAAAAACTTTTCAAAAGCGCCAGAAATCAGATCAGGTGGAATAATGACTAGAAGATAATACATCGATTTCGAAAAAAATGATAAGGAACAAAAGACAGAATGGCGGACAGGTCAAAATTGTAAGGGTTCCCGTTTTTAGCCACAACATGACCACGGAACCGTAAAAACATTTAGGAATGAGAGATAGGAAAGTTATACCAAAAAAAGTTTCATTTGATGTTTGAAATTAAATGTGATTAATTTTATTCAAATGAACACGAGTTTTACAATGTGTTTTTGAACTCAGAGTTACCACCGGCAACAAACTCAGTCCGTTAAATTATTACATTAACATAATATTGAATACTAAAGAATACAGTGAATAACACAGCAGATTATAAAATTACAGTTACTAAAATGTACAAAGTAAGTATCTGCTCTAAGAGATAAAATTAAATTTAAATTTAAAAATTTTCAAAACTACAGTCAAATAAAATGTGCACAGTCTTCGTTTAGGTATAAAATACTGGAACACAAAAATATTACACGCCGTAGTACGTGTTACGGCCGTCTAATCACTGTAAGGGAACCGGCCGTTGATCGCCGTTAATCGCCGTTAAACTTTTAACAACACCAAGTCCAAAGCCGCTCGAGCGTCTTCTAACGTCGAATGCCCGTCTGTGCGGATACAACACGCTGGTGTCGATGATGAGGCCGTGCAACATTTTCAACGCTCTCAAGTCGTTATTCAGGGCATGCCCCACTAGAATGGTGTCAAAGCCGATAATAGAAAGTATGTCGCTTTGTACGTCTTCTAAAGTCTTCGTAGCGTGCGCTAAGTGCTCCTTGGTGATGCCCGAAAAACGTGTATTGTAGTCCAACACCGGCGCGCTCGGTTTTACCAACGCCCTGTACACCACTTCTCCTTGGAGACCGACGATTACGACACACACCAACTCCAATCCCATCGTCGTGTAACACATTTCTACGTCCAAGGCGAAAACTCCTCCTCGAGGATATCGAGTTCTAACATACCCATCTAGTGGACCGTTGACACCGGTTCGTGTGCCATTCCAAACGTGATAATCCCCAGTGTGGCATCCTTCAGTTTCCAAACGAGACCGACAACAGTCATTGTATCCGTGTGCAGTGCGTCCAGGGTGATACACGCAGGGTTCATCGGCGACGTACCGACCGCTTCGTGTAATGCGAAAATTTTTCCCACATCTGACGCACACGTGAATGACCTTCCTGTTCTTGACTCGTGCCGCCATTGACTTTCGACTCCTCGAATTCCCCTCGGTATCAACTACGATGCGTTCCAAATTCTTATAATAATCGGTCAACGCGTTAGGCTCGTTCGATTGAGATGGCGGATTAACAAGTACAACCGCTTGGCCAGAGTTCTCGCCGACTTCCACAGGATATCCGAGAGCAAACATGTCTTCTCGGCGCAGCAATAATCGACTGATAGCCTCCTTGAATTCGTAATCTGTAACTGTTTGAGGCGGCACTATTGGAGGTATCGTGAAATTGATGTCTTCGTGGTATGTAGTCGCCGGTGTCGAAATCTGCACGGGAATTGACGTCGGTATCCACACAGGAGTTAGAGCCATCGAATGACCGTACGGAGAGTAATATGGGCACGAATACGCACACGGCTGGTAATAATTGAGACTCTGCATTCTGGAAACTTTAATAGACTTAAATTGTGATTGAACTTCTATTGAACTTCTTCTCTTCCCATACATATTTAATACACATCCAGGTGATTAGGTCGGTGGTCGATTTAGTAATGACATTAATGAAATAGGAGATTAACTAACGACGTAAATAATGTATTCTTTATTTAATCTCCCACCCACATTGTTATGATAATATTTTCTATGGTTACATAAACAATATTGAAAATTTTGGAAAGATTTTCAACGATTCTCAACAAAAAAGGGTCTAACGTCGAAAACGTTAATGCGCTTTGTTTTGTTTTCTATCTTTTCTTCGTGATTCTCTACAGTCTTCAAGCCAAAAGCAACGTTGTTCATAAAAGTGTCAGATATCAGTTCATTATACAAAAGACGACGTACGTACAGGTACCTACGTTTGTAAGCCGATGAGCCTGCCGTTGCAAACGACGTCCGTTCATTAATTAAATTACCAGACGTGCTTCTAAAATCTTTAACCTAAAAATTACACGTACTACGTGGAAATTATTCGTAGATAAATACATGCTCGCACTCCACAAAATTGCACTACCTCGGTGACTCAAAACTAGGCACTAGGGTCCTACATTACTGTGGTATTAGGTACTTTAGGTACGTTACTCGAAGACGACAATGTCTATTTCTTAAATTTACGACGTTCCAAACATTAACAAAAATCGAATATTATTTATCTTTCGTGAGAGACATACCTACGTTTGGCTTACTGAGGAAATCGTACAATAACATGCTATGTACGTTTTGACTTATATCCTAATATCCTAATATCGTGGGGGCTTTCGGGTCTCCCAAACACACCTACAACCCGACCGTGCATAAGTCATGCTTAGGATATTTATTTATAATATTAAGTTATAGTCGGCATTGGAATTGACGAGCCAAGGCACAAACCACAGCGCCCCTCTAATATACACTTCGCTCAACTTCCACCACCCGACGGTATTAGGGGCCCTAGCCTGACCTACGCATTGTGTAAGTGTCCTATTAGCAGAATGGTGAAATGTTTGGTGGAGTGGTCCAGCGTGGTCCGGGTCTTATAACGATACAATCACATGGCGTCCCTCCGTCCTAGACTTTTGTACACCTTTCGTACACAAGAGCACCCGCAGGTCTCGCTTTAGGATCCGGGTTCCTAATCATCGTAGGTCCGTCATGAGCGCCAGTGAGTTGCATCGCCCACCAGAGCACGCTGAATTCACCCAATGTGCAGTATTGGTTTAGAGTCGCGAGACCCTGTGTAAAACAGTTGAGTGCATGTGGCAGTCCACCATGGTACGTTCCATTCAATAAATGTCAAATACCGTTATTCATAGATTTTACCATTTGTTGCGTTTCTAAGGAATTATGAAACCTGATACTCATCGTGTCACGTGCACAAGTCTTATAAACCACTGAGAGGCTCGGTTCTGTAGATAATGTCGTTGGTTTCTTGATGAGGTATAATATATCGTTGCGCATATAGCGATAGTGTTTCCGTAGCTCGTCCCGGGTCATAGCTCATGGGCAAGAGCGACAAAATATTGGTTCCACAATTCTGATGGTTTGTTGTCGATTATAATATAATAATGTAGTCAACAAGTTGCTGTTTAGATTTGTTGTTCATACAATATGGTTCGTCCTCATTTATGGAGGGAACGAAGGTAATCACAGCTGATACTATGACGCTGCGCAGGTTAGTGCGTTTGTATAAATATTATAAAAAATCAAATATACATTCGATGGCTGATAGGAATATACCATGGTTCGCTTTGTCATGGAGGGTTCAAAGAACTCCTGTAGTGAATTGGAGGTTTTAGATTTGTACATAATATACATTATTCACATATATATATAAGTAAATTCGTAACAAATATATAGTAATTATATAAAGCATGGAAATCAGAACGGGCTCACCGGGGTCCTCTAGTAATGCGACTTCACTGTATCAATATCACTTGTATTATTTAATTATATGCACAGTATTAGGCAAATATCCAGATCGCGGTACTAGGACGTCCATCCTCCGCCGTGGCTGAAAGTCCAGTCCCTTAACCAACGCCTCGCTCTCTCTCCAAAACTCACAAGCATTTATTTTTTTGTAGTATTTCAATTTTTTGTCAAACATTTCTAATATTTCTCAAAACACTAAGGCACTAATAAACTTGTTAAATTTATGACCATACCGATAGTTGGAGACAAAGAACTTGCACATGTGGCGATATCTCTCGTTTTCTCCAAACTTGTCTTTCAATTACTTGGACGTTTGTAAGTGCTTAAGCATGGTTTATGAGACGGTTGAATATAACAAAAAATTGTAAATCGTTTTATATTGCACGCGATTTCCCATGGTGCTTAGAACAACAGCTCTCGTCCTTTTGTTACTTAAAATTTGGTTATTCATCGTAGTACATACAGATAATATGCATATAGTCTATTATTATATGCGCTTATTTATAGCCTGAAATATGCCTATTTTTATATAGGACTACCATAGGCTCGTTACAGTACATGGAAAACAATAAATCATAATATTATCATGCCTAAAATTATAAATTATTTACGTACATTTTACGTACAGTAGTTTTTTTTTATAGGTAATATAATTTCATTTCGTGAATAATATGTATTTACATGAATACTTTTGCCAGTAATATTGTTAATAGATGTGTCGCATTAGTTAACACATCACGATTAGCGCACCGTGACTCAGCCGAGGTCTTTTTTAATATTATCCTAATATTAGAGCTGTGTACAAACATTCGAGCACGTTTAGTTGGTATTTACATAATTATCACCATCGTGCGGCCACTGACAGAATGCCGAATCCGTTCCTCGCGTCTGTGAGTTGGTCGTGACTAGTGATGGGGAAAAAAGTAAGACTGTTATATTATCTCTTTAACCGACCCAAGACAAGAGTAACATAAGTTTCGATACTTGTTTGTCTGGCTTCTAATTGCTGAATGTAACTAGCATAAAGAGCATAAAAATGTGAGAGTAACATTCAGAAATATTTAATGTTAAAATCAATAAAAAAAATGTGAAAAGAAAATATTATACGCTACAAAGACAGATAACGTCACGATTGCCTGTTATTTTTGGCACATCACCACAAAAATAAATAGTTCACATAACCTTGTAAAAGCGCAATATAAATTTTTATCCCGTGTATATCCTGTAATAAATTTTAATCCGCACAGACTGGGATACAGTACACTCGTATCTATTGCCAAGTCGAGAAACAGTTTTGATGCCCTTGGGTCGTTGTTCGGTGCATTTCCCGCTAGGATCGTGTCCGAAACGATAAAGGAAATTATTGAAAAATGTATAAAACCTAGAGTAATTAATTACCTAGTAGTTTATGGAATGTTCGTTTTAATATCTGCGACGTATCATTTGCACATACGGTAGCACTGGGTGTATGAGTTGTAACGCGCTGCAATTAAATCTGAGAATCTTTAGGGTTCACGTTAGCAGTATGTACACCGTTTTGAAGTGCAATATTTCAAATAACGTTTATTTATAATTTTAGGTTAATCCGTTTTCCAAAAAAATACATTTATAACTGCAAAATAATTTTACAGAATTTTATTTTATTTTTATTTTATTTTATTCGGAAAACTTACAGCTTAAATATATTACAAATTGAGTAACAATATAGAAAAACAAAAGCCATTAACAGGTTTTCACATGTAGTTAACCTATCTAATAATATAACACACGTTTAAGTTTTAGATTTGTCAAAATGTTCCAAGTGAAAGTATAGTCGTAAATTCAGCAAACCAACCTTTCCAGAGCAAATAAACCAACAATTTTTAAGTAGATATATAAGCCTTTTATAAGCCTTTTTCATGTCATTTGGATGTCTGAGAACCGAAGAATTTATCTGCGTAAAGTTGTTTTATAGCAATAGGTTTTAAATAGAAAAGATCTATGGTAGGATCCTTGGATACTAATTTGTTAAACTCCAAAGCGGCTCTGCAAAAGAACGAATTTTTACGATAATTTGTATGATGCCGTGGGATACTCAAAGGGATTTTATTTCTGAACGTACGTTTAGGCACACACAATGAGATCGCGCTTAATAGATCAAGAGAATCAACGCTGCCAGCTGCTATCTTTAATAGGTAAGACACATCTGAAGCATTTCTACGATCAGTTAAAGGTAGAAAATGATACTTCTTACACCTATCGAAATAACTCGACTCTTTGCCCTTGCATTTAAATTGTAGATATTTTAAAAGTTTCTTTTGTATTGATTCGATTCTATTTATGTATTTCTTATAGGAGGGGTTCCATACCTCCGATCCATATTCGAGGATACTACGTACATAGCTGCAATACAGTATTTTCATGGTTTTCAAATTGGAGAAGTCCTTGCATAATCTGATTAAAAAACCCAATGAACGAGATGCTTTCTTTATCATATTATCAATATGTTTGTCAAATTTTAGTTTAGAATCCTGAATAATTCCTAAATCTCTAAGACTGCTAACTGTATTTAACGTTTGTTTTTTTAAGTAATAATTGTTTTG
Organism: Zeuzera pyrina; assembly: GCA_907165235.1. Taxonomy (NCBI): domain Eukaryota; kingdom Metazoa; phylum Arthropoda; class Insecta; order Lepidoptera; family Cossidae; genus Zeuzera; species Zeuzera pyrina. The sequence continues at coordinate 2,805,946 of OU015619.1, read as the reverse complement.
GATAACATTTTTATTGCGTGTAAACGTTATAGCACAGCACTTAGAAACATTGAGGTCAAGTTTATTATGTTTACAGTAGTGTTCAAATCGCAATAAGTCATCTTGTAGAAGTAGGGTGTCATTCGTATTATTTATAGTTTTGTAGATTTTCATATCATCTGCATACAAAATAAAATTAGAGTGCCTAAAACAGCTATGAACATCATTTATGAAGATGATAAATAGCAATGGCCCTAGTAGAGACCCCTGTGGTACGCCCGATGGGATACGATGCCAACACGATATAAAGCCATTAATTGCAACAGCCTGAGTTCTGTTCTGTATGTAAGACACAAACCATCTATACAGATTTCCGTGGATTCCAGCCCTATAAAGTTTGTCTAATAGCAAGGTATGATCTATTCGATCGAATGCTTTGCTATAATCAGTGAAGACGGCGTCAATTTGGGACCCAGAATCCATGCCTTGACTGAGATAGTCATTAAAAATCAGAAGATTGGCACAGTAGATCTTCTTTTCAAAAATCCATGTTGTTGTGTTATAATTGAAGAGGATAGCGAAGCATATAGCTGATCGTAAACTAATCTTTCAAATAATTTAGCTAAAACACATAGCTTGGAAATCGGTCGAAAATTATTAACCTCACATTTGTTGCCACTTTTATAAATTGGTGTTATAAAAGCTGACTTCCATAAATCGGGAACCACCCCCTCCTTAAGTGACCGCGTAAATAAAATGCACAAAGGTTCCACAATGCTATTAGCACAACGTACTAACAGGATAGGAGACAGTAGATCTGGACCTGCCCCTTTCTTAACATCTAGGGTTGAGAGTAACTTATGTAATGCTTTGGGTGTTACTTCAATATCACCTATACTAGCTATGCTGTTACTTACGCTATCACTGGTATTGAGGGAAGTACCACAATATGGGCTTGAGTTTGGCGATAAAAATGTAGATTGAAAGTAGGATGCAAACAAGTTACAAATGGCCTCACCACTGTCAGCTGATGTACCCTGATAGGTCATCGCTGAAGGCAGAGAACCATGAGAGTCTTTTTTAAATTTCACGAAAGATCAAAAAACTTTTGGGTTTTCTATGATTGTGGCTTCGGTATTTGAAATGTATGATTTGTAGCATTTCGATTCCAGTTCTTTAGCTCGTTTACGGAGAAAAGAAAATGTTTCATAGTTACTAAGGTTACCATAAGTTTTATATTTACTCAAATATTTTACCTTCTCCCTTAAAACTTTTATTAGCGCTAGATTATACCAGGGAGGAAAAATGATTTTTCTTATAATTTTACTAGGGATGTAGGTATCACGTAATGAATAAATTGCATTATAAAAAAGAGAAACATCCTCATTCAACGAGCCTTCATGTAGAGAGGACTGCCAAGGAATTTTATCAAGTGCTGAGCACATGGAGCTGTAGTCCCCAGACCCATAAATATATCTGGTCCTTTTGTTGGACTCCATGCAGTTTGGCACAGCAAATCGCACTAAAACATCTAACGCCTTATGATGTGGATCCTCGGGCACAAGTGAATCTGAGAAAATGTTAACGTCTAACGTGTCATTAGAGTAAATCAAATCTAAGATCCTGTCGTTGATATTTTGTGCATGGTTATATTGATGGAAGTTACAAAGTGCTATTGTGTCAAAGAAGTTTTCTAGGTATGCACCTGAGACTTCACATGGATCAACAATACCAGTATTATTATCTACACACCAACCCACAGAAGCAAAATTAAAATCTCCAGTAACTATAAATTTGTCATTCGGATGGGAACTCACAATTTCAAATAACTTGTTAGTGAAATTCTGTAATTGACTTACGTAAGAATACCCCTGTTTCTCATAACAGAGATATAAAGAACAGATATGTATGTTTAATACTTCACTTTTATTAGTTTTGATTCGAATTGTGACCCATATGTCCTCGGCGGAGGACCGCCATTCAGGGCGCTCGAATGTAAGTATGTCTCGGCGAACCGCTAACAAAACACCACCATACCGAATACCTATCATCAAAAAGTTCCTGATCCGAGATTCCATCAATTAACCAAGTCTCAGTTAACGAAACTATGTCATATCCGTTCATTTGCAAGTTTCTTTTAAATACATTAGTTTTAGTACGTAGTCCTCTCGTGTTCTGATAATACATACTAAGTGTCGTAGCCATTTCTAATTATAATTATTATGAATTCTATAATATGAATATGAAGAAAACGTAATTTGGCAGTGTGGAGTGGAGGTATGGATTCCCACAAATATCTACTCAATAGGTAATTGGTAAAAAACATTATAATACTCATGGATGCGGTAGTAAATAGATTCAAAATAAAATAAGTAAAGTAATGTATAAACCACGTAGAAAACAAAAGATGAAGGTATTTATAAAAACTCACACTCACAACCACCGGGGACCGACCTATTAAAAATATACGCGATATTTTAATGTAATTGCATAGAAAAACACACCTTATGAATGGGCTACAGGTGCTAATAGCATAACGGCGGTAGTTACCGTCGCCGGCATAATACCGCTTTATTTGCCTAATGAGCGTATAGATAAGAGTAGACAATGGAGCGGCGACGGTTCTCAAACTTCCAGTGATGACATAAAATAATAACATGATAAGTAATGTTATGTTGAAAAATGTTAAAAGTAATATTAATAAGTAGCAAATGTAAATAATCTTTGTTAGTTTATTCTCCCTAGATCGGCTTCGCACTTTATAAAGATTACTGGAGATTCTGGTGATTTCCTTGCCATAATTTTTGAGAATTTTACCCATACGTACTGAAAATTTTTTTCAGTGGCAAGTGTTTTCGCTTTTGTCAATAAATTCTTGAAATAAGGAGTTAAGTGATCATTAACGTAGAATTTTCCATCTTTTTTAAATCCAATTTTTCCCAAGTTTACATCTCTCTTACGACGAGCCGCAGTAATGAAATCCTCCTTAGTATAACGGTTATGAAATGATATTACAATAGACTTAATAGAATTTTGTTGCCGATTTGGAATTCTCGCAATATAGTTGATATCTTCTTTCTTTATAGGATATTCTATGACATTCCCAATGGTGCTGACTATATCAAGAAGGTTTTCACCTTTCTGAAATGGGATTCCTTTCAGCTCAACATTATTGGCGCGGGCCCACTGTTCTCTTTCTTGACTTTGTTGATCAAGACGTAGAAGTTGCCCTTGAAGCGTAGGTATTATATTGACATTTCCTTCAAGATTGGATACGCGAGCTTCGAGTGCCTTTACAGTCTCCGAAAAATTGTTTACAGCATCGTGAGCCATGCTCACTGATGTTTCCAGGTTGTTTAAATCATCCCTGATAGCCTTAACATCATTTACAATTGATGATAATGATGCTAATTGATTAGTAAACTTTACTAATGCTGCTTGCATGCTTTCTAGCGTGGCTGGTTGCGGAGAGACTAGCGGTGATGGATTTCTGATTTTACAGTCAGGGCAACGCCAGTTCTCTTTATTTTTTAGTGAAATTTTTCTGTATCCTGCTTCGGTAATTCCTCAAATTGCTGATCTCAGACGTTGCATTTAACACCGTTGGAACTCCAAGAGTGACACTTTCCACAATTGAACATTTTAGACAATAATATATTGATACGTCGCAAGTTTGAGAAACACTGAACTGTAAGAACTCGACAAGATAGGTGACTCAACAAACATGTGTCGATCACGGCAGAACGACCGTCACCGAAGAAGAATGTTACATAACAAGTTTAAACTGGATATGTTTTACCATAATTCTCACTCTAATAATCTTTAAAAAGAGTGATCTGTTATTTATGTGACACAAATAGATTGCAATTATTTGTTTTACACATTATACTCGTATAAGTGCCGTCATATAAATATGACACTGGGAAAATGTGTTCTCGATACTGGATAACAAGTTCAGGCTGTAAGACAAGTAGAAGTCATCGTTTGTTAGCAAATTTTATGATGTTGACAGTCCATTCGATTCCGTTATTCGTTAGATGATCTCGTATGTAATCTAAGCAACGAAATTTAACAGCACTTGACGTATACCTAATTATATGAGAGTAGCTGTCCACGTATATAAAGACGATTTCGTGAGTGTTACGTCGTTTATTGTTAACGCAATATTACGATTTACATTTTATATTACTCATGTTATTATCCACTTATATTATTTTTCCACTGAGCAGGGCGTGAAGAAGAGAGAGGTCTTGGGTTTTCTGGTTCCAGTTTCGATTAAAAAAAATTAAAAAAAAAAACGAAGAGTAACTGAACACAACGGGATTTATACGGGATTACGTAAACACCAAAACACGCTATTTGATGTGGTGTCTAAATATACCCTGAAAAACGCTCACAACTGTACACTCTTATACAAAACAAAACTAAACTCTAATACACGACTATTACTAATCATAACTAAATAGAAAACACAATGAATGAGACACAAAAATACAATTAATAAAAACACTATGTACCGAAACACTAGTGGCTGCTCCCCTGCGTTAACGGGTAGGCTACCTTGCCAATCAATAAACCGTGTCAAACAATTAAGTACGATAATATAAGCCCGAAGACATATTATAGCTATAGCTTTTTTTGTAAATAAGTTTAAAATTTTAAAAATAATAATTAAATTTAAAATTTAAAAAACCCCCTACACAAAAAAACCTATATAATGTAAAAAATACAATTTCCGGGCCTGGTCCTTTAAAGTTAATATTTAAATAATTCGTTTGTAATATTTTGTGATTCAAGCGTCATCGCGTCGGGGGACCGCTAAATAAATAAAATTAGCATTATTATTTGTAAGTAAAAATGCAACACTAATGAGATTGAAATGGAATTTTCTTGAAGCTACACCGAACGCAATGGAGAAAGAATAATTAAAATCCGTCAATAAGAAAAAGTTAAAAGAAAACCTCCTTCTTTTTCGTAGTCGGTCAATTAAAAAATAAACTTAAAGTAGAATAGAAAAAATTGCATTTATTTTGTCATTAAGTCATCACATTATAACATTGCATTACAACTAACTTACATTACAATAATAACAATACACTAAGTAAAAAAAAGTTAACAAAGAAGTTACGTACAAATTTCATAGCAAATATTTACATTTACAGTCAGAGCTGCAGTCATAAAATAAAAATTGCGCTGACTGTCGAATTAGCGCATACGCAGCAAATCTCCGTCATCGCTCGTCGACCCCCTCATCATACAGTTTCAACAGGACCAAGTCCATTGCCGCTCGAGCGTCTTCCAGCGCGGAATGTCCGTCGCAGCTCTGTTGCACACTCCGACCCAGATATTTCGCGCAGATATCCTTCAGTGATCTTCTGAAGGGATATCCCAGTCTGTGCGGATACAGTACACTCGTATCTATGACCAAATCGTGCAACAGTTTCGATGCCCTCAGGTCGTTGTTCAGTGCATGCCCCACTAGGATCGTGTGCGAACCGATGAAGGAAAGTAGGTCGGCTTGTACGTCCCGCAGCGATTTCGTGGCGCGCGCCATGTCTTCCTCGGTGATGCCAGAGAAACGAGTGTTGTAGTCCAACACCGGTGCGCCCGGTCGCACCAATTGGCTATATACCACTTCTCCCTGGAGTCCGACGACGACGACGCTCGCCAACTCTAATCCGTTTGTCGTAGCTACTGGTTAATTTATATCTGTATTCGTTTTTATTATTTAAGTGTTTTTTGCTCTGTGGCGATAAATAACACATTTTCTTTCTTTCTTTCTTCTTTCTATAACACATCTCGGTGTCCAAGGCGAAAACTCCATCTCGGGGGTAGTGTACTCTAGTGTATTCTAACGTAGCCCTCTAATAGTCCGTTGACTACGACGCGTGTGCCATTCCAGACGTGAAATTCTCCAGTTTGGCATCCGATAGTTTCCAGTGGTGTTCGGCAGCAGTCGTAATACCCATGAGCCGTGCGTCCAGGGTGGTACACGCAGAAATCTTCAGCATCTTAGTAACCACTTGGCGAAATGTAAAAATCCTTACCATCTATGACGCATTCTCTTAATAACTGCTCGCAGTTGTTGGATTGAATCTCTTTCGATTTTTCAGCCTTTGTGCTCTGCTTGCTGTTGGCCATCACATTTAAAAAACCTTCATAATGGGTATCCAACGTTATAATCTCTTTCAAACGAGGGTTGGATTCACTAATATGACTGCTTCATAAGAATCCTCCCAGATTTGTACTGGATAGCCGAGAGCCAACATATCCTTCGGAAGCAGCTAGAGAGAGGTCTCAGGGCTTGTTTGCAACGAAGACAACGAAAACTATTTTTCCCAGAAAACCTCAATTTATTAGAATATTGTAACAGAACTTATCTACAAATTAACAACATAACAAAAGCGTGATTTAAATATTGAATTTTAAAGCATTACACCATCTATTAAACTATTATTTCTTAAACATTCCGCCCCCCAAAGTACGTTAGGACTTTCAAACAAAACATGCCTACTCTGAAAGTTAAACAATTGAAAATCAAAAAACATCTGCTTATTCGTAAAACAAAGTTAAAACAATAAACTATTATTCACATAAACAACTAATAAACTAATCTAGGTGGTAGAACATTATATGTTAAACAACTAGAATTAAATTTTCTTACACTAAACGATATAAAGAAACATGATTATACAAACTATAATATATTACTAAAATAAAATAAGCTGTGTGTGGACTATATCTGTCTATGATTATGGATTACATAATGGTTGAATATCATCAGGTTCAGTCGGCAGTAAAAAAAAGTTTATGTACATGTCGTTTAATTACTGAACTTTTACACTTAATACTAACCACTCTGGTTAAACCATCAATACCAGGGTGGGTATCTATAATTTTACCCATCAACCATTTGGTTGGGGGTAATCGCTCGTCGTTAACCAACACTACGTCGTTGATTTTAACGTTATCATGAATTCTAGTCCATTTACTACGTTGTTGTATATTAACCAAATATTCTTGACTCCACTTTCTCCAAAACGACTGTAATTTTTGCTGTAAATAAATCCATCTTTTATTGTAAGGTACATAAGCGTTCTCCAAATTTTCATCTGGAACTATAATAGGATTTTCACCTATTAAAAAATGACCAGGTGTTAGTGCAACAGTTGTGCCTTCTACATCATTGTCTATGGAAGTTAATGGACGAGAATTCAGGCAACTCTCAATTTGACACAACAAAGTTGTATATTCCTCGTAAGTAAGTTTACTATCTCCTAAAACACGATTTATGTGTTTTTTCATTGACCTTATGGCCTCTTCATACAGGCCTCCCATATGTGGAGCTCCTGCTGGATTAAACTGCCATTCGGTTCCGTCCAATGCCAACAGTTCTACAACTTCGTCAGGTAAATTTTTAACACTTTTATCTGCCATAAGATAAAGCTCCTTAGTGGCGCCTATGAAATTTGTACCGCGATCACTAATAAGTTTTTTGCAATGGCCTCTGCGTGCAGTAAAACGTCGAAAGGCTGCTAAAAAACACTGTGCTTAGACCGGTCACGAGTTCGATATGTACCGCCTTAGTAGCGGTGCATATAAATAATGCAATGTACGCCTTTTGGGTTCTATTTGATCCACGTCCACTGAATAACTTAAGTATTACTGGCCCAGCAAAATCTACACCACTAACCAGGATCGGCCTCTGCGGAGTTACTCTTTCTTTAGATAAGGTACCCATTAATTGATTAACAAATCTATTACTGTGTCTACAACAAGCTATACATTCTCTAAGTATTATTTTAACTAAATATTTACGCCAATTATATGATATTTGTTTCTAATATAGTTCAACGTCAATTGAATGCCGCCATGCAATGTTCTACTATGTGCATCTTTAACTATCAGGTAAGCTAATCTACTATTTTTTGCTAATATTACAGGATGCATTGTTTCCGCACTAACACATGAATTTTGGATACGTCCTCCTACCCTTAACATTCCGTCCTTATCAACAAATGGATTAAGTTTTACAATATGTTTTTTATTTACGCCTTCAGATTTCTGCGAAAACTTAACTAGTAGTGTCATCGAGTTTCTTAATTCTGCTGCACGTACTATTAAGATAAACAGGTAAGTTTTCCTTTTTTACCTTATTTTTACATTTATAATAGAATTTAAGACAATAGCTTATCACTGTTACTAGTTTATTTAAGTTTGAATATTTATATATAATATCTATATTGTCTTTTTCAGGTTCCGGTTCTATGACTACACTACACTGCAATGATACATTCACTTGTGCTCTTTTTTCTAACTCAGTAGAATTTATCATTTCGCGTATGTTTTTTACAGGTAAATCACTATCTTCTCGAAGCCAGGATGGACCGTTCCACCACAACTCGTGCGAATGCAGTTCTAGCGGAGAAATGCCTCGGGAAGCTACATCAGCTGGGTTCTCCGCAGATACAACGTGATGCCATCTGCTCGTGTCTATTGTGTTAGTGATCTCTGTCACTCTATTTGCGACGAAAGTGTTCCAGTAATTTGAAGGTCGTTGTAACCACGCCAAGACGATTGTTGCGTCTGTCCACGCATAAACATTTTCTATAGGAATAATCAGAACATTTTTGATTCTATAGAGTAATTTTGCCAGCAACACCGCGCCACAAAGTTTCAATCTGGGTGTTGATATCTTTTTTACCGGAGCTACTTTCGTTTTAGCCTCTATTAGAGTAACCTTGATGTCATTAGAGAGAATAGTACGGCAGTACACTACTGCTGAATACGCGGTATCAGAAGCATCCGAATAACCGTGGATCTCAATTCTGATTAGGTCGTCTGTTATTCCTATCCATCTGTCTAACCCTGTAGTCCACAATTTTTGCAGAAACACCTTGGCTCTAACTACTATGGGTGCTAACCAACCTGCTGGGTCATACAGTCGGGCGATGTCTCTAAGAATTTTCCGTTTGGTTGGTTTTTCAGAACTATTCTCTATGTCAAAGGTAAGTACAAATTTGTCAGATTGGTTATTCCATTCTATTCCTAATATCTTTCTACTTTTTTGAGCTAAGTTTTCTATTAGTGTACTATTTGATGCAAATTTATGGAGTGAGAATCCACCTTTACTTAGCAGTTTTGTTAAGTCGCTTTGTAACTTATCGTCTTATCGATTGTAGATGCTCCAGTAAGCACGTCATCCATGTAGAAGTCTTGTAATAAACAATCTATGACTTCTTCAGAGAAATTACTCATTTCGTCCTCGGCTAGCTGTTTTAAAGTTTTTATTGCTAAATATGGTGCACAAGACGTACCGTAGGTAACAGTGGATAATCTAAAGTGTTATATAGGTTCATTTAAGTCGAATCTCCATAAAATGCGTTGAAAGTCTTTATGGTTTTCCTCTATACCAATTTGTCTATACATCTGGCGTATGTCTCCAACCAAAACCACGGCGTGCCTTCTCCATCTCAAAGTTAAATCTCTCAAATCACTTAGAAGGGGTGGCTCTATTAATAGATAATCATTTAAAGATTTCCCATTACTGGTCTTTGCCGATCCGTCAAAAACTACACGCAGTTTAGTTGTAAGATGCTGCTCATTAATCACGGGATGATGAGGTAAGTAACAAACATTATTGTTCGGTTTACTGTTACACAAAACTGGTTCCATATGACCTTGTTTCAGGTAGTCTCTCATAAATTCATTATATCTGTGGTGTAAATCGGGATTCTTTTTAAATTTATGTTCGAGGGATGTTAGTCTTTTGAGTGCTATAGATGCTGATTCACCAATATCAGGAGGATTCACTGCAAAAGGTAAGTGTAATTCATATCTTCCTTCTACTGTTCTCTTGTGTGTCTTTCTAAAATGTTCTTCACATTTGATCTCATCATTTGTCATTATTCTTTTTCCAGGTACAGGTTCTTCAAGTTCCCAGAATCTATGGAGCGCAGTGTCTACTTCTAGTTTTACGTGATGAGTGGATACCTTTGTTTGTTGGTTGTTGTGTCTATTATTTTTGCCGGAAATCAACCAACCTAGAGAAGTTTCTTGCGCCACAAGTGATCTATTTTCGTTTCTGCATATTATTAGACCCTGTTGAATAATGTCAGCAAAGATGTCTGCTCCCAGAAGAACATCTACGCGACCTGGCTGCATGAATGTGTGGTCTGCTAATTGTAAACTATGAACTTGTGGCCAATCAACTGATTGTACTTGCTGTGGTATATATGAACTTAAGGATTTCAATACATAGGCATTTACTTTGATTCTAATGTTTGGATTGTGTCTAGATCTTATTTCAAACTCTACGACTGCCTTGGTAAGTGTTTTATTTGAATTAATACCAACTATACTTCCTTGAATAGGTGCTTTTCTTAGGCCCAACTCTTGACATGCTCCTTCGGTAGTTAACGAGGCCTGTGAGCCTTGATCAACAAGTGCACGAAGGGTGTGGATACTATTGTTTTTATTTGACTGTACTGCGATGAGTGCAGTTGCTAGTATGACTGGAGAAGTTTCGCTAACGGATGTTTTCAGGGTGATTCTATCTATGCTATCTACTGTTGCTGCGTTGACTTGTTCACTGGGTTGCGAAGTTTGTGTTGCTGAAGTACCAGCTGCTACACTATATCCATGCAATAGAGTATGATGTTTGCGGCTACATTTCCTACATGTTAATTGAGTGCAATTTTTCACAGCGTGACCTTTTCTTAGACAATTAAAACAAATGTTATTTTTCTGTACGTAGCTTTGTCGTTCGTTTACGCTTAGGTTACAAAATTGTTTACATGAATAGATTTTATGGTTTTCATTACAGTATAAACAATTTGTGTGAGATATCAAAGTCGTCGTGGAGCTCTTAGCTGTTGCCGTTCTAACGTGAAATTGTGTATCTTTGTATTTAACAGCTTCTAAGGTTCTGAATCTGAAATTCAAGAAATCCGAAAGGTCTTTCCATGTAGGTAGTCTGTCTAAGGTTTCTATACGCTGTTCAAACAACTTGTGTGACTCGCTGTCCAGTTTCTGAATAATTATGTAAACTACTATATCGTCCCAATGGTCTGTAGGTATATCTATTGCTTTCAAAGAAATTAAGCATTCAGAAGTTACGTCCAATAAATCTTTAATTGCTTTGGGTGACTCACTAGTTATTCTTTTTTGATTTAAAAGTTTAGACAAAAATGAATTGACAATGTTTCTACGGTTGTTGTATCGTTTCTGAAGAATATCCCACATAGTGTCATAGTTACTATCTGTTATTGTAATTTGCTTAATTAAATTCTCTGCTTCTCCTTGCAAATTTGATTTTAAATATTGACATTTGTTGACTTTACATAGAGTAGGATTATCATGTACTAGTGATTTAAATATATCATGAAACGATAACCAATCTTTATAATCTCCCGAAAATGTGGGTAGATGAATAGGAGGTAATTTTGTTATAGGTTGAGATTGTACTATATTTAATGAATCTGACATGTTTTCCGAACTTGTGAAATCTGTTGTTTTGACATTTAGTGAGTTTATTTTTTCTTTAATAGTTGTCTTGAGTTCTAAATATAATTCTAAGCAACTGTCATACATGTTATTTTTGAAATAAATTAGTTTAGACTTCTCCTCTTTAGAAGCTGCGGCCAAAAGATCATGCTTAGTTTGCATTTTTTCCCAATATGATTCTAATATTTCTAATCTGGTATCCAAGTATGCACGCGTTAGCCTATCCTTGGGGCTCCTTTTGAAGTTATCAGATAACCTTTTTATTAAATCATACGTTTCTAACTGACTATTCTGATGACTTTCCATTTTGTATTTTTTAATTCAATTCAAGGTATTATTCTATGTCAAATTTCTATATTACGATTCCAGAAAGTTAAATCAAAATTTGTTCAATTATTTTAAATTGAAACTTAAGTTTTCACAATTTCGAGAACCAAACCAGACAACAACAAGAACAACACAATGCGAGAACCAAACCAGACAACAACGAGACAATTATTTGAACGAAACGACAATCCTGACTTTTACAATACTACTATTTATTCGGCGCGATTGGACCAATGTTTACAACGAAGTCAACGAAAAACTATTTTTCCCAGAAAACCTCAATTTATTAGAATATTGTAACAGAACTTATCTACAAATTAACAACATAACAAAAGCGTGATTTAAATATTGAATTTTAAAGCATTACACCATCTATTAAACTATTATTTCTTAAACAGGGCATCTTCTAGTTGATAGTTCCTCGTTGTTTCGGTCGTCACTGATGGCGGTGTTGCATATTGAACGTCTTGATGGTACTTATTCAAAAGCGTCGTAATCTGCTGCAGAGGCGCGGAGACCGGAATCCACGCAGGCGTTGAAGGAACAAAGTGTCTGCATGGTACGTAATATGCGCTGGACTGGTGATTATTCCGATTCTGCATTTTGTTATCTTCGAGACTTTTAATTAGAAAAATAGCCTATCGAACCTGTTGTCTGGACTGGCGCACGAACAATAATTACACCCTGTCTAAATTATCCACGTTTTATAGCGACCTAGGTGATTAGGCTGATGGTCGTTGATTGGGTAATTACAATAAGAGATTAATTAATGACTATATTATTACTAATTAGAAAATTAGAGTCCCTCATTTCAAATGTGTTTTCTTTCGATAGGTACAAAATATTGCTTCGACATAATAATATCGAATATTAAAATTAAGGAAATTCATATTTTTGAAAACAAATATTGGATTGAAAGAATGGAATGATGGAAAAAATGTTGAAAAATGTATAAAACCTAGAGTAATTAATTATATTTAATATAAATATTAAATACGAAAAGATGGCGTCAACGCCATGTTTTTGAAGCCATGCGACGATGTCAGCTTTCTTTTGGGATTGGGCAGGAGGCTTATCAACTTGCAACTTTGGACGTAGTGGTAGGTAATATTAGCATTAAGCCATGATACATCCAAATGTTAGTATTAAGCCATGATTCATCCAAAAACACAGCATTTCGCCGATTTTCAATTTCTTTCACTTGCCGTAAAAAAGTTTGCCATCAATTTCCGTCAATATTTTGCGTTTGTTACACTGTTCGTATCGTAATCTAGCGGTCTTGAAAAAAGATTTCGAAATTCTTTTTGACACTGGTTACTTTATGATCATACTTTTATACAGATTGTTCTTCATTCAATTTTTGTTATAAAAAAGTAACAAAACTATTTAAAAATTGCATAGTTCAAGTGTTAACGGTTCATGCTATGACGAATTACATTTATCACATGACTCGATATACGCAGGAACTTCAATTTTTCAATCTTTTCTGTCATCTAGAAATGTTCACAATCTCCTTCGCGTGGATTCTAGTTTTAAGTTGGACAGAATAGTACACAGCTGGCATTTAACTACCACCATAAAGTACGTACATACATATGTTTTGTATAGATGCATTTTTAAATGTATTTTTTATAGATCCAGTACATAAACTAAATTGATGTAAAATTTCTTCAAAATCCGTTGACTGTAGTGTTTATGTAATGAGCTAATGAGTGAATAAGGTACCATACAGATAAAATCGTGTTAGGTAGGGTAGACATTTAGGATTGTGGTTCTCGTGACTAGCTTTTTGATTTTAGTTTATATATTTCATTTTATTTTTATTTCCATATTCAAAGGAAAACTTATATCTATGCTGACGACACACGAAAATATACTAGCGGCACTCTATGACGGCCATTTTGACGTTTGACGTTATAAAAAATGTCAAAGAAACCTATTTTAAAACGGAGATTAACCCATATTTATCGGAGAAACGGTACCGGTTTTTGTTTCTAAATTTTTTGTACAGTTATATCTAAACACATTCCTCAAAATGCCAATTGGATTTTTTAATTTGATTATAGTCTTTAAACTGTAACTGCTTTTTCGTTAGCTAGCACGCGCAAGTACACACATAGGAGAACGCCTATTTTAGATTAAATTATTCACAACCGAGTGGATACATTCACCCTTTCATTCCACCACTCTACGTGAAAAATAAATAAGAGGTAATGTCTGAAAGGTACAAATTATGAATATTTTCTAAAAACAAACCTTTTGTACTATTCCGTACGATGAAACTCTCATGTACTTTCAAATGTATTTCCCGAGGTTAAATTTGGTAAATTTGCTGCGTCTGATTTATTATTTTCAGATGTTAATTTCATGATACGACGTATTTGAATTTGACAATTAAATATTTAAAAGTTTTCAAAAGCTCCAGAAATCAGATCGGGTGGACTAATGACCAGAAGATATTAAATCAATTTCGAACAAATGATAAGGAACAAAAGACAGACAGGCGGACAGGTCGAAATTGTAAGGGTTCCCGTTTTTAGCCACAACATGACCACGGAACCGTAAAAACATTTAGGAATGAGAGACAGGAAAGTTATACCGAAAAAAGTTTCATTTGATGTTTGAAATTCAATGTGATTAATTTTATTTATTTTAACTCAGAGTTACCACCGGCAACAAACTCAGTCCGTTAAATTATTACATTAACATAATATTGAATACTAAAGAATACAGTGAACAACACAGCAGATTATAAAATTACAGTTCTTAAAATGTACAAAGTAAGTATCTACTCTAAGAGATAAAATTAAATTTAAAAATTTTCAAAACTACAGTCAAAAAAAATGTGCACAGTCTTCGTTTAGGTATAAAATACTGGAACACAAAAATATTATATGCCGTAGTACGTGTTACGGTCGTCTAATCGCCGTTAAACTTTTAACAACACCAAGTCCAAAGCCGCTCGAGCGTCTTCTAACGTCGAATGCCCGTCGTCTCGCTGCTGCACGTTCCGACAGAGAACTTCCGCACAGATGTCTTTCAATGACCTTCTGAACGGATATCCTCGTCTGTGCGGATACAACACGCTGGTGTCGATGATGAGGCCGTGCAACATTTTCAACGCTCTCAAGTCGTTATTCAGGGCATGCCCCACTAGAATGGTGTCAAAGCCGATAATAGAAAGTATGTCGCTTTGTACGTCTTCTAAAGTCTTCGTAGCGTGCGCTAAGTGCTCCTTGGTGATGCCCGAAAAACGTGTATTGTAGTCCAACACCGGCGCGCTCGGTTTTACCAACGCCCTGTACACCACTTCTCCTTGGAGACCGACGATTACGACACACACCAACTCCAATCCCATCGTCGTGTAACACATTTCCACGTCCAAGGCGAAAACTCCTCCTCGAGGATATCGAGTTCTAACATACCCATCTAGTGGACCGTTGACACCGGTTCGTGTGCCATTCCAAACGTGATAGTCCCCAGTGTGGCATCCTTCAGTTTCCAAACGAGACCGACAACAGTCATTGTATCCGTGTGCAGTGCGTCCAGGGTGATACACGCAGGGTTCATCGGCGACGTACCGACAGCTTCGTGTAATGCGAAAATTTTTCCCACATCTGACGCACACGTGAACGACCTTCCTGTTCTTGACTCGTGTCGCCATTGACTTTCGACTCCTCGAATTCTCCTCGGTATCAACTACGATGCGTTCCAAATTCTTATAATACTCGGTCAACGCGTTAGGCTCGTTCGATTGAGATGGCGGATTAACAAGTACAACCGCTTGGCCAGAGTTCTCGCCGACTTCCACAGGATATCCGAGAGCAAACATGTCTTCTCGACGCAGCAATAATCGACTGATAGCCTCCTTGAATTCGTAATCTGTAACTGTTTGAGGCGGCACTTTTGGAGGTATCGTGAAATGGATGTCTTCGTGGTATGTAGTCGCCGGTGTCGAAATCTGCACGGGAATTGACGTCGGTATCCACACAGGAGTCAGAGCCATCGAATGACCGTACGGAGAGTAATATGGGCACGAATACGCACACGGCTGATAATAATTGAGACTCTGCATTCTGGAAACTTTAATAGACTTTAATTGTGATTGAACTTCTATTGAACTTCTTCCCTTCCCGGAGCAAACGCGAGTACAATACTGGTGAAACGTCTATGAGTCTCATATTTAATACACATCCAGGTGATTAGGTCGGTGGTCGATTTAGTAATGACATTAATAAAATAGGAGATTAACTAACGACGTAAATAATGTATTCTTTATTTAATCTCCCACCCACATTGTTATGATAATATTTTCTATGGTTACATAAACAATATTGAAAATTTTGGAAAGATTTTCAACGATTTTCAACAAAAAAGGGTCTAATGTCGAAAACGTTAATGAGCTTTGTTTTGTTTTTTATCCTTTCTTCGTGATTCTCTAAAGTCTTCAAGCCTAAAGCAACGTTGTTCATAAAAGTGTCAGATATCAGTTCATTATACAAAAGACGACGTACGTAGAGGTACCTACGTTTGTAAGCCGATGAGCCTGCCTATGCAAACGACGTCCGTTCATTAATTAAATTACCAGACGTGCTTCTAAAATCTATAACCTAAAAATTACACGTACTACGTGGAAATTATTCGTAGATAAATTCATAATCGCACTCCACAAAATTGCACTAACTCGGTGACTGAAAACTAGGCACTAGGGTCCTACATTACTGTGGTATTAGGTACTTTAGGTACGTTACTCGAAGACGAGAATGTCTATTTCTCAAATTTACGACGTTCCAAACATTAACAAAAATCGAATATTATTTATCTTTCGTGAGAGACATACCTACGTTTGGCTTACTGAGGAAATCGTACAATAACATGCTATGTACATAATTCCGTTTGTGTATTGCGTCCTAGAGGTAATGCAGAAATGTACATGTAACAAATACAGCGTAATATTGCGTTATATATCTCGTATTTTTACTGGTAATCTCAAAAGAGATTCGCCGTAGGCAAGACATAAGACCTTTCTTTTTAAAACGTGGTCATCTACTCGTACATATTTTCTCACGGAGTCACCAAAGACCAGACCCTTGAACAATACGAATAAGAATAAGATACTCATTTATTTTGATATTTTGACTTTGAATTCATTACAGTCACCAAAGGCATGATATTTGGTATTTCTTTCACGATTCAAGTTAATATCTCAAATCATAGCGTATGACGTTATTCATTCAGGGTGAAATTGCTTAGGTACATGGAAAACATTCAATCATATTATTATCATGCCTACAATCATAGATTATTTACCTACATAGGAAGTAGTTTTTTTTTATAGATAATATAATTTCATTTCGTGAATAACATGTATTTACATGAATAACGATATTTCTTTCGCCAGTGATGGATTCTTAGTGATTAAGTAAATAATATTGTTAATAGATGTGTCGCATTAGGTAACACATCACGATTAGCGCACCGTGACTCAGCCGAGATCTTTAATATTATCTTAATATTTGAGCTGTGTACAAACATTCGAGCACGTTTAGTTGGTATTTACATAATGATCACCATCGTCCAGCCGCTGTCAGTTGGTCGTGACTAGTGATGGGGAAAAAAGTAAGACTGTTATATTATCTCTTTAACCGACCCAAGACAATAGTAACATAAGTTTCGATACTTGTTTGTCTGGCTTCTAATTGCTGAATGTAACTAGCATAAAGAGCATAAAAATGTGAGAGTAACATTCAGAAATATTTAATGTTAAAATCAATAAAAAAAATTTGAGGAAAGAAAATATTATACCACATCACCACAAAAATAAATAGTTCACATAACCTTGTAAAAGCGTAATTTATAACATTTATTGTCAGTTGACGTAATAATGATATAGTGTTTTATGACAATTATTCGTCGACTTGGGCAAATAAACAATACAAATGTTTTTATCGTAAATGCAACGCGCGCCATTTCAAAGTTACGTCGTCCATTCGACCACGGCCTGTTAAGAACGCATTCTCTCAGCGGCCGGACAGTACAAGTATACCGATGGTGGTGATCGCAATAAGTGTAGCGGACGAAAATGAAATTTTCAGGAGAGCCGAAACGCTTTTATCTAAATTAATCGAAACATTTTTTTTAAACGGTAATTTATTATGTTCACGCTTTTTGTCACAGCTTTTCACTTGACTTGTTTCCGTTTCACTTGACCGTTTGATAATACAGTTATACAGATCGTATTTCATTAAATTGTTGTTATGAAAGAGTAATAAAACTATTTAAAAATTGCACGGTTCGGAAAAAAGCGGAATCAGTACGTTTTTTAAAAGAAAACAAACCAACCAAGATCCGATACGTCATTGACGAAATAGCTTTAGAACATGGGCACAAAGTTATACGGTTACCGCATTACCATTGTGGATACAATGCAATTGAGTTGGTGTCGGCTCAAATTAATGACGGATATGGCGCAAGACGCAATACAGAACCCCCATTTACCACAACAAAATTGCTAAAATTATTAGAAGAAGCTTGTGAACATATTATTATGACTAAAGGAGACTGGGAAAAGGTTGTGAATGGAACTGTTAAATTAATAAGGGACGATTATATATATATATAATAAAATGAACTTGTAATTAATGTAGGCAACAGTGAAAGTAGCAGTATGGACGAATTTCATTAAATATGGCCTTCTGTGGCACAATTTTTTCTGTCTCTTTCTGCATGAATTTGTTTCTTGTGTGCAAATAGAGTGTGTATATTCATTTTCATTCCAATATAATAAGTAAACATTTGTATTTTCGTTCCATTAAAACTTTTTAATCAGCTACCTACTACTTTCAATACTAGTTATAAATCCAAAAACTTATAGTTGCGACTCGCATTTGGTTGCATTTTTTTCGATAATAAATTGACATTTCACGTCACTATTGTAATGTGTCATGTGTCGGCCATCATGGCGTGCCGCTACTGTAATAAGTTATTAATAGAAAGACATTTAGAAGTTTTAGAAGTTAAAAAATTGCATAACTCAAGTGGTTAGCGTTTCATGATCCGACGTATCACATTTTATGTTAACGACATAAGGTAACGACGATCGTAATTTGTCTGTAATCATCGTACATTGTTTGATGGTGTTCATAAATGAAATGATATTAGTGAGAAGGGAAGTTGAAAAGCTGTCCTATCCTAATCGGCCTGCGATTGAATTTATAAAACGCAGCTTATAAAATTACGAAACGATGAACGGACCAAAATACAAATAGAATGTTTTTCAACCGAAAGGTTACGTATTGATTCCTACACGTGCATGTCTGCACGTCCACTGTCCAGTGCTCATGTAGAAGAGTAGTAAAAATCATTGAACTCACAAGAAAGAATAAAAATGAAACGTAAACGGCGAAAAGGTATCATTTGTAGCGAATAGCTATAATTATTATCAAAGTCAATTCATTCGGCATCCAGGGGGCTTTGAATAACATAATATCGCGTAAGGCGCGATCCCTGGTGATGAGCACCCACGTGAGAGTATTGGGTATCTTTTAAGAATAGAACATCCGAAATATTGTAGTGCTAGATACTACTTTGACGACGAAAATTCGACACTTGTACTACAGCCGTATATTCAGAGAAAGACATGCGCGAATCAAAAATACTCAATCAAACGCTGCATCGAATAAAATTTACAAAAATACATGAAAATACAAAATTTAATTAAAGTTAAAATATATGATCAAATTTAGCCGGTTAGATCGGTTTAGCCGGTGACGGCCCTGCACAGATATCGCGCGTCATGGCTATAATTTCTTGTACTTTATTCTTCAACAGCCACAACGTTAGAGGCTGGTGCCGATACGTTTTTAATTACATAAGAAACATTAAAGATACATAGTAAGTAGTACATAAAGATGGAATTGTAAGATCGTTCGATTTGCTCAAACTTCTTTTCAACCCGTGAACCCGTTACTATCAAATCTGGTTATTAACACGACAAGAATAGTAAAAGTGTAATAAAAAAAATTTGAGTAATCTATGTTCTTTTCTAGGGTTTAAACTATCTCTATACCCAATTCGTCGAATCGGTTCCGTAATTTAATCTTGAATACGTAGTGGAAAGATAGACTGATAAACACATTCGCATTTATAATATTATCACGGAAGGCATGTAGGTATATGGATTGCTGATAATATAAGAGCTTCAAGAAAACTAAACGAATTATATTATTTTGGGTGGTAAGACAGAAAACAATTCCTGAAAAGAGTATTCTCACATTTGCCACAAAAATATATCTCTGTTACTCTCTTTTCAATTATGGAGAGGTTCAATTTTCTCACAGGGACATTATAGATAGACGGTAATAGATGTAGAAGTCCCAAGCAGGTTTACATGTTCTCCATTTGTTTTTATCCAAGAACAACGTACACGTAATATGCTAACATCTAAAACGAGAATTACTTTAACCGGGACCACCGAATCGTAAATGTCGCATTCACCAGAATCATGTCTATGACTCAAATGACCAGTATCTAAGCCAATATGTATCACTTTCCCTCCTAATATGAATGGGGTAGGTATTTAGAAAGGCGGTCATGTTTATTTCTTCCCCCATATTTTCTTTATAACTATGAATTAGTTTAGGTTGATTGACGACGCTTTACCTTTTCTGTCTTTGAATCTTTGGTCAATAGTGTCAAAATTTGTGAAAAGACATGGTATCTATCATGTGGTTATCATGCCATTTTGCGCATAATATTTCATTGGTTTCTATCGAAACTGGAACCAGAAAACGCAAGACCTCTCTCTTCTTCACGCCCTGCTCAGTGGAAAAATAATATAAGTGGATAATAACATGAGTAATATAAAATGTAAATCGTAATATTGCGTTAACAATAAACGACGTAACACTCACGAAATCGTCTTTATATACGTGGACAGCTACTCTCATATAATTAGGTATACGTCAAGTGCTGTTAAATTTCGTTGCTTAGATTACATACGAGATCATCTAACGAATAACGGAATCGAATGGACTGTCAACAACATAAAATTTGCTAACAAACGATGACTTCTACTTGTCGTACAGCCCGAACTTGTTATCCAGTATCGAGAACACATTTTCCCAGTGTCAGTAATGTGTAAAACAAATAATTGCAATCTATTTGTATCACATAAATAACAGATCACTCTTTTTAAAGATTATTAGAGTGAGAATTATGGTAAAACATATCCAGTTTAAACTTGTTATCTAACATTCCGTAAAATTATTTTGCAGTTATAAATGTATTTTTTTGGAAAACGGATTAACCTAAAATTATAAATAAACGTTATTTGAAATATTGCACTTCAAAACGGTGTACATACTGCTAACGTGAACCCTAAAGATTCTCACATTTAATTGCAGCGCGTTACAATTCATACACCCAGTGCTACCGTATGTGCAAATGACACGTCGCAGATATTAAAACGAACATTCCATAAACTACTAGGTAATTAATTACTCTAGGTTTTATACATTTTTCAATAATGTTTTCCTTAATTTCGTTCTTTCGATCCAATATTTGTTTTCAAAACTATGAATTTCCTTAATTTTAATATTCGATATTACTATGTCAAAACAATATTATGTACCCATACAAAGAAAACACAATTGAAATAAGGGACTCGAATCTTCTAATTAGTATAAATATAGACATTAATTAATATCTTCTTGTGATTACTCAAACGACGACCATCAGCCTAATCACCTAGGTCGCTATAAAACGTGGATAGCTTAGACAGTGTGTAGTTATTGTTCGTGCGCTAGTCCAGGCAACAGGTTCGATAGGCATTTTTGAACGTAAAAGTCTCGAAGATTACAAAATGCAGAATTGGAATAATCACCAGTCCAGCGCTTATTACGTACCGTGCGGACACTTTGTTCCTGCAACGCCTGCGTGGATTCCGGTCCACGATGGTTCGAATAAGTACCATCAAGACGTCGAATACACAACACCGCCATCAGTGCCGACCGAAACGACGTGGAACTGTAAACTAGAAGAAGCCCTGAGGCCTCTCTCGCTGCCCCCGAAGGATATGTTGGCTCTCGGCTATCCAGTACAAATTTGGGAGGATTCTTACGAAGCGGTCATATTAGTGAATCCACCGTCTCGTTCGAACGAGATTATAACGTTGGATACCCATTATCAAGATTTTTTAAATGTGATGGCCAACAGCAAGCGGAGCACGAAGTCTCAAAAATCTAAAGAAATTCAATCCAACAACTGCGAAGAGTTATTTCACGAATGCGTCAGATGTGGTAAGGATTTTTACATTTCGCCAAGCGGTTACTACGATGCTGAAGACTTCTGCGTGTACCACCCTGGACGCACCGCTCATGGGTATTACGACTGCTGCCGTACACCATTGGAAGCTATCGGATGCCAAACTGGAGAATTCCATGTCTGGAATGGCACACGCGTCGGAGTCAACGGACCGTTAGACGGCTACGTTAGAGCACATCATCCTCGAGGTGGAGTTTTCGCCTTAGACACCGAGATGTGTTATACGACAGACGGATTAGAGTTGGCGAGCGTCGTCGTCGTCGGACTCCAGGGAGAAGTGGTATATAGCAAATTGGTGCGACCGGGCGCACCGGTGTTGGACTACAACACTCGTTTCTCTGGCATCACCGAGGAAGACATGGCGCGCGCCACGAAAACGCTGCGGGACGTACAAGCCGACCTACTTTCCTTCATCGGTTCGGACACGATCCTAGTGGGGCATGCACTGAACAACGACCTGAGGGCATCGAAACTGTTGCACGATTTGGTCATAGATACGAGTGTACTGTATCCGCACAGACTGGGATATCCCTTCAGAAGATCACTGAAGGATATCTGCGCGAAATATCTGGTCGGAGTGTGCAACAGAGCTGCGACGGACATTCCGCGCTGGAAGACGCTCGAGCGGCAATGGACTTGGTCCTGTTGAAACTGTATGATGAGGGGGTCGACGAGCGATGACGGAGATTTGCTGCGTATGCGCTGATCCGACAGTCAGCGTAATTTTTATTTTATGACTGCAGCTCTGACTGTAAATGTAAATATTTGCTACGAAATTTGTACGTAACTTCTTTGTTAACTTTTTTTTACTTAGTGTATTGTTATTATTGTAATGTTTAGTTGTAATGCAATCAATGTTCTACTGTGATGACTTAATGACAAAATAAATGCAATTTTTTCTATTCTACTTTAAGTTTATTTTTTAATTGACCGACTACGAAAAAGAAGTAGGTTTCCTTTTAACTCTTTCTTATTGACGGATTTTAATTATTCTTTCTCCATTGCGTTCGGTGTAGCTTCAAGAAAATTCCATTTCAATCTCATTAGTGTTGCATTTTTACAGCCGTCTATTCATTTTGTTTATATATTCCGTCTCAGCATAATTTAAAACATTTGGTCGTAGACCTATCTCAGATATTTATTTAGGCCAAGGCCACTCAGAAGGGAAAAAATAAAAAGTACAAATAATAATGTTAATGCAATGAAAAAAGTCATTGTCATCATTGACAACTGTTTGGCTCTTCTTTCTTAAAATTATTTTAATGTCTTTTCGCCTTTTTTTGGTCAAATTTCATTACCATCATTTTCCCCATATCTGGTTCTCATAGTGGTGTTTTTGTTTCAGGTGGTGGACGCAGCTGCAGTCCACATATTGCTGGGTTTTTCTCATCCGGCCGGGTGTGACAGTTCTGCCATAGCAACGTCAACAAGAACGGTTGCTTAGAGATTTTAGCGCTTATAGCTTATTTTTCACTGTAGTTTTTTTGTAATTTTTCGTAATATTATGTCGTGATATGCTCCCGGCCCTCACATCCTCACCTTCCTCTAGCTCACATATTATAATTAATGACACATCGTTGGAAAATTTAATAAAATGTGAGCAGTGTTCCCAACCTCGTTTTTTTCGTGGAAATAGGGGCTTGAAGATTCATGTCAGCAGGGTACACAAACGGTGTGACACTGCCGGCATTGCTTCAGGCCCCACTTCCTTATCAGTGCCATCTCAGTCCAATAATTTGACTAATTCCTCAAATTCCAATCACAATCGCACACCTTTTTGGAAATATATTGGTTCGCTCAAAAACAATGTATGCTTAATAAAGCGTATTCCACGTGGCGCACGCATCAGCGTTGCCAAATCTCTTAATTTAATAATACAAAGAATATTAAACCGAAATGATAAATGCGATTGGGAAGAACTGCTCATTTTTGGTTATAGAACATTATGTTTGGAACAAAACGATAAAGACAAAATTTCCTTAACACAAAAAATTAAACATAAGTGCTCTAACTCTTCAGTTCCGAGCATTCATGTTCGGCCCATTTATAAATCTTTCAATTCTGACAGTATTCCAAAAATAGAAACAAAAATTTGCGACGGCGATCTAAGAGGTGCCGCCCACTTGCTATTTTCCAGCGATGTTTTGGCACCGAATACGGCCGAGACTCTTTTTGCTCTCAGATCAAAGCATCCCTCTTCCTCTGTGGCTTGTTGTCTGCCAGATCCCCCACATCCAAATGATGTGTCGACTCGAGCTACGGAGGAAGATGTCCTTGCCGCAATAAATTCTTTTAAAAGCGGTTCCGCGGGAGGTCTCGATGGCTTAACGCCACAACATTATAAAGATCTGATTACAGGCTCTGTCGGTGATACCGGTAAGACACTCTTATCTAGTTTAACAGCTCTAATAAACGTTATGCTGGCTGGTAAGGTGCTCCCGGAGATAACCGACATCCTGTATGGTGCCAATTTATGTGCCCTGAAAAAAAAAGACGGTGGCGTTAGGCCAATTGCCGTAGGTGCAACTATACGCCGCATTGCCTCCAAAATTTGTTGCCGTCACATTCTCTCTACCGTATCAAACTATTTTTGTCCTACACAAGTAGGTTTTGGCTCAAAGAGAGGATGTGAAGCGGCAGTGCATGCGGCGCGTGCTTTCTTGACACACGATGGAGGTGAGGTACTCCTCAAAGTAGACATAAAAAATGCATTTAATTCTGTTGATAGATCCACCTTGTTGACACAGATAAAACAGCATGTTCCGGACATATATCCCTACCTCTGGCAATCTTACAGCAGTCCTTCAAAATTAATATATAAAGATAATTTATTACATTCCGAAGTTGGCTGTCAACAAGGTGATCCTCTCGGACCAGCTATTTTTAGTCTGGCTATCCATCCTGCGATTTGTAATTTAAATTCCAAATTTAATATTTGATACCTTGACGACGGTACAATAGGAGGTAAAGCAATTACTGTTTTAGAAGACCTTAAAACCCTCATTCAAAGGTGTAAAGATATTGGCTTAGAATTAAATTTTTCTAAATGTGAACTCTTTGTTTCCGATTCTGTTCCAACTATTACAAAAAATGAAATAATTAATAAATTTAACAATCTGGCACCAGGTATTAAAGTCTTGTCAAAAGAATCGCTGTACCTCCTAGGTGCTCCCGTCTTAGATGACTCCATACCCTGCTTTATCAATGATCAAATACAAAAATTTAGCCAGTCTTCAGACAAACTTTTCAAAATTAATTCCCACATGGCTCTCTTCCTTGTCCGCTTTTGCCTTTTCGTTCCAAAACTTACATATGCTCTTCGCTGTTCTCAGCTTTTTAAATTTCAAACGCTTTTAAAATCTGTAGACAATATTCTAAAAAATACATTATCTAAAATATTAAATTGCTCCTTTGTTGATGACAGGGTCTGGAATCAAGCCTCGCTTCCCATCTGTTATGGAGGCCTGGGCATACGCAAAATCTCGAGTGAGTCACTGCCAGCTTTTCTTTCGTCAGCCTACAGCACGGAAAGCCTTTTCCTATCTGTTATTCGCCCTTCCTTAGGATCGGTTGAGGTGCCGTGCTTGACTGATGCTCGAAATGCTTGGTTAAGTGTTTGTCCGAGTACTAACCTGCCTACCTCGACCTTTTCTCAAAAACACTGGGATGAGCCTCTATGCAAAAATGTTCATTTACAACTTTTAGATTCTTGTAGTACCGAAAAAGATCGGTCTCGCCTCCTAGCTGTTTCCGAGAAGGAGTCAGGACACTGGTTGAAGGTAATACCTTCAAAAAACTTAGGAACCTTAATCGACAATACCACGCTTTCTCTCATAGTATCCCTTCGTCTGGGGGCCAGGACTAACCTTCTTCACCGTTGCCGCTGTGGTGATCTCGTCGATGTACTAGGTCACCACGGTTTATCCTGTTTACGTAGTGCGGGCCGCATGTCACGACATGCTGCCTTGAATGACGTCATTCGGCGGGCTCTTGTCGCCGCTGGCGTTCCTGCAGTCTTAGAGCCTGTAGGTATTGTGCGCAGCGACGGCAGGAGACCGGATGGTTTGACGCTCATTCCTTGGAAACTTGGAAGATTGCTGCTGTGGGATGCCACTTGTGTCGATACACTTGCTGTTTCCCATGTGCCGGCGACTTCCAAGTCAGCAGGTGCCGCGGCCAGCACTGCCGAGAACTTGAAGCGGCGTAAGTATGCGACTCTCTGAGAGTTTCATATTTACGCCCTTCGCAGTCGAAACTTTGGGTCCCTGGGGCCGCGAAGCCCATCGACTGGTTTCTGATATTTGTAAGAGACTGGTCGAGGCTTCGGGAGACCGCCGGGCTGGCAGCTTCTTCCGCCAACGAATCAGTTTGGCTATTCAAAGAGGCAATGCTGCCAGTCTGCTAGGTACCTTGAGCAATGACAGCTTTCTAAGCGGCAACTTTGAGGAAGTTTATTATTTAAGATAATGTGTAGTTTTAAGTTTGTAAATATTAACATATGTATATACTTTTTGTTGATAATGTTAATTTTATTTATTTAGTGGTCCCCCGACGCGATGACGCTTGAAACACAAAATATTACAAACGAATTATTTAAATATTAACGTTAAAGGACCCGGCCCGGAAATTGTATTTTTTACATTATATAGGTTTTTTTGTGTAGGGGGGTTTATAAATTTCAAATTTAATTATTATTTTTAAAATTTTAAAGTTAATTACAAAAGAAGCTATAGCTATAATATGTCTTCGGGCTTATATTATCGTACTTAATTGTTTGACACGGTTTATTGGCAAGGTAGCCTACCCGGTAACGCAGGGGAGCATAGTGTTTTTATTAATTCTATTTTTGTGTCTCATTCATTGTGTTTTCTATTTGCTTGTGATTAGTAATAGTCGTGTATTAGAGTTTAGTTTTGTTTTGTATAAGAGTGTACAGTTGTGAGCGTTTTTCAGGGTATATTTAGACACCACATCAAATAGCGTGTTTTGGTGTTTACGTAATCCCGTATAAATCCCGTTGTGTTCAGTTACTCTTCGTTTTTTTTTTTTTAATTTTCTTATTAACTAAAGTGGTGGATATCCTGACTGCAACATCAGATCAATAGTTCCATAATCTTGCATAGTTATGTAGCATACATACATGGGTGTTTCAAATTTTAGGTCACACATATGTTTGAAACTAAAGTAAATACCCATTATGAGTCTAAGATCCCTACCGCAGCTAACGAAAGAGCTGATAACCTTGAAACGGCTGAAGCTATATCGATTAAACATGTCTAAGAACCACCGCTAGAAAACCTGCTTTCAAATAAAAAAAACCGCATCCAAATCGGTTCACTCGTTTAAGAGCTACGGTGCCACAGACAGATACACAGACGGACACACACACAAATAGCGGTCAAACTTATAACACCCCTCTTTTTTGCGTCGGGGGTTAAAAACAGAGATTTACCTACATTTTTCGTAGTAATGGGACCGGTTTATATTTCTAAATTTTCTGTACAGGTTAATTCAAAAACACTTTCTTCAAAATGCCAGTTGGAAGTTTTAGAATTAATTATACTTTTCGAACTGTAAATGTTTTTTCGTATTTTTCGTTAGCCAGCACGCGCACGTATGCACACGGCAGAAGGTATATTCTAGAATAAATTATTGTTCATCAATGCGTAGTCTCAAGAAGAATCCTGAACGCAGCAAGGCAGACAATGAACGTCGCCCGAGATAAAAAAAATCACAATCGAGTGGATACACTCAACTTTTCATTCCACCACTCTACGTGAAAAATAAATAAGAGATAATGTTAGAAAGGTACGAATTATGAATATTTTACTAACAACGTGTGGTTTTGTGGTTTTTGTACTTTTCCGTACGATGACATTCTCATATAGGTAGGTAATTTCAAGTGTACTCGTATTTCCCGAGGTTAAATTTGGTAAATTAGCTGCGTCTGATTTATGATTTTCAGATGTTAATTTCATAATACGACCTATTTGGATGTGGCAATTAAATATTAAAAACTTTTCAAAAGCGCCAGA
This sequence comes from Zeuzera pyrina, assembly GCA_907165235.1. Lineage (NCBI taxonomy): Eukaryota > Metazoa > Arthropoda > Insecta > Lepidoptera > Cossidae > Zeuzera > Zeuzera pyrina. The sequence continues at coordinate 2,777,777 of OU015619.1, read as the reverse complement.
AATCAGATCAGGTGGATTAATGACTAGAAGATAATACATCGATTTCGAAAAAAATGATAAGGAACAAAAGACAGAATGGCGGACAGGTCAAAATTGTAAGGGTTCCTGTTTTTAGCCACAACATGACCACGGAACAATGAAAACATTTAGGAATGAGAGACAGGAAAGTTATAGCAAAAAAAAGTTTAATTTCATGTTTGAAATTCAATGTGATTAATTCATTCAAATGAACACGAGTTTTACAATGTGTTTTATAACTCAGAGTTACCACCGGCAACAAACTCAGTCCGTTAAATTATTACATTAACATAATATTGAATACAGTGAACAACACAGCAGATTATAAAATTACAGTTATTAAAATGTACAAAGTAAGCATCTACTATGTAAATTAATGAAGTTAACAATTTAAGAGATAAAATTAAATTTAAATTTAAAAATTTTCAAAACTACAGTCAAATAAAATGTGCACAGTCTTCGTTTAGGTATAAAATACTGGAACACAAAATCGCCGTTAATCGCCGTTAAACTTTTAACAACACCAAGTCCAAAGCCGCTCGAGCGTCTTCTAACGTCGAATGCCCGTCGTCTCGCTGCTGCACGTTCCGACAGAGAACTTCCGCACAGATGTCTTTCAATGACCTTCTGAACGGATATCCTCGTCTGTGCGGATACAACACGCTGGTGTCGATGATGAGGCCGTGCAACATTTTCAACGCTCTCAAGTCGTTATTCAGGGCATGCCCCACTAGAATGGTGTCAAAGCCGATAATAGAAAGTATGTCGCTTTGTACGTCTTCTAAAGTCTTCGTAGCGTGCGCTAAGTGCTCCTTGGTGATGCCCGAAAAACGTTTTATAAATTCAATCGCAGGCCGATTAGGATAGGACAGCTTTTCAACTTCCCTTCTCACTAATATCATTTCATTTATGAACACCATCAAACAATGTACGATGATTACAGACAAATTACGATCGTCGTTACCTTATGTCGTTAACATAAAATGTGATACGTCGGATCATGAAACGCTAACCACTTGAGTTATGCAATTTTTTAACTTCTAAAACTTCTAAATGTCTTTCTATTAATAACTTATTACAGTAGCGGCACGCCATGATGGCCGACACATGACACATTACAATAGTGACGTGAAATGTCAATTTATTATCGAAAAAAATGCAACCAAATGCGAGTCGCAACTATAAGTTTTTGGATTTATAACTAGTATTGAAAGTAGTAGGTAGCTGATTAAAAAGTTTTAATGGAACGAAAATACAAATGTTTACTTATTATATTGGAATGAAAATGAATATACACACTCTATTTGCACACAAGAAACAAATTCATGCAGAAAGAGACAGAAAAAATTGTGCCACAGAAGGCCATATTTAATGAAATTCGTCCATACTGCTACTTTCACTGTTGCCTACATTAATTACAAGTTCATTTTATTATATATATATATAATCGTCCCTTATTAATTTAACAGTTCCATTCACAACCTTTTCCCAGTCTCCTTTAGTCATAATAATATGTTCACAAGCTTCTTCTAATAATTTTAGCAATTTTGTTGTGGTAAATGGGGGTTCTGTATTGCGTCTTGCGCCATATCCGTCATTAATTTGAGCCGACACCAACTCAATTGCATTGTATCCACAATGGTAATGCGGTAACCGTATAACTTTGTGCCCATGTTCTAAAGCTATTTCGTCAATGACGTATCGGATCTTGGTTGGTTTGTTTTCTTTTAAAAAACGTACTGATTCCGCTTTTTTCCGAACCGTGCAATTTTTAAATAGTTTTATTACTCTTTCATAACAACAATTTAATGAAATACGATCTGTATAACTGTATTATCAAACGGTCAAGTGAAACGGAAACAAGTCAAGTGAAAAGCTGTGACAAAAAGCGTGAACATAATAAATTACCGTTTAAAAAAAATGTTTCGATTAATTTAGATAAAAGCGTTTCGGCTCTCCTGAAAATTTCATTTTCGTCCGCTACACTTATTGCGATCACCACCATCGGTATACTTGTACTGTCCGGCCGCTGAGAGAATGCGTTCTTAACAGGCCGTGGTCGAATGGACGACGTAACTTTGAAATGGCGCGCGTTGCATTTACGATAAAAACATTTGTATTGTTTATTTGCCCAAGTCGACGAATAATTGTCATAAAACACTATATCATTATTACGTCAACTGACAATAAATGTTATAAATTACGCTTTTACAAGGTTATGTGAACTATTTATTTTTGTGGTGATGTGGTATAATATTTTCTTTCCTCAAATTTTTTTTATTGATTTTAACATTAAATATTTCTGAATGTTACTCTCACATTTTTATGCTCTTTATGCTAGTTACATTCAGCAATTAGAAGCCAGACAAACAAGTATCGAAACTTATGTTACTATTGTCTTGGGTCGGTTAAAGAGATAATATAACAGTCTTACTTTTTTCCCCATCACTAGTCACGACCAACTGACAGCGGCTGGACGATGGTGATCATTATGTAAATACCAACTAAACGTGCTCGAATGTTTGTACACAGCTCAAATATTAAGATAATATTAAAGATCTCGGCTGAGTCACGGTGCGCTAATCGTGATGTGTTACCTAATGCGACACATCTATTAACAATATTATTTACTTAATCACTAAGAATCCATCACTGGCGAAAGAAATATCGTTATTAATGTAAATACATGTTATTCACGAAATGAAATTATATTATCTATAAAAAAAAACTACTTCCTATGTAGGTAAATAATCTATGATTGTAGGCATGATAATAATATGATTGAATGTTTTCCATGTACCTAAGCAATTTCACCCTGAATGAATAACGTCATACGCTATGATTTGAGATATTAACTTGAATCGTGAAAGAAATACCAAATATCATGCCTTTGGTGACTGTAATGAATTCAAAGTCAAAATATCAAAATAAATGAGTATCTTATTCTTATTCGTATTGTTCAAGGGTCTGGTCTTTGGTGACTCCGTGAGAAAATATGTACGAGTAGATGACCACGTTTTAAAAAGAAAGGTCTTATGTCTTGCCTACGGCGAATCTCTTTTGAGATTACCAGTAAAAATACGAGATATATAACGCAATATTACGCTGTATTTGTTACATGTACATTTCTGCATTACCTCTAGGACGCAATACACAAACGGAATTATGTACATAGCATGTTATTGTACGATTTCCTCAGTAAGCCAAACGTAGGTATGTCTCTCACGAAAGATAAATAATATTCGATTTTTGTTAATGTTTGGAACGTCGTAAATTTGAGAAATAGACATTCTCGTCTTCGAGTAACGTACCTAAAGTACCTAATACCACAGTAATGTAGGACCCTAGTGCCTAGTTTTCAGTCACCGAGTTAGTGCAATTTTGTGGAGTGCGAGTATGAATTTATCTACGAATAATTTCCACGTAGTACGTGTAATTTTTAGGTTATAGATTTTAGAAGCACGTCTGGTAATTTAATTAATGAACGGACGTCGTTTGCATAGGCAGGCTCATCGGCTTACAAACGTAGGTACCTCTACGTACGTCGTCTTTTGTATAATGAACTGATATCTGACACTTTTATGAACAACGTTGCTTTAGGCTTGAAGACTTTAGAGAATCACGAAGAAAGGATAAAAAACAAAACAAAGCTCATTAACGTTTTCGACATTAGACCCTTTTTTGTTGAAAATCGTTGAAAATCTTTCCAAAATTTTCAATATTGTTTATGTAACCATAGAAAATATTATCATAACAATGTGGGTGGGAGATTAAATAAAGAATACATTATTTACGTCGTTAGTTAATCTCCTATTTTATTAATGTCATTACTAAATCGACCACCGACCTAATCACCTGGATGTGTATTAAATATGAGACTCATAGACGTTTCACCAGTATTGTACTCGCGTTTGCTCCGGGAAGGGAAGAAGTTCAATAGAAGTTCAATCACAATTAAAGTCTATTAAAGTTTCCAGAATGCAGAGTCTCAATTATTATCAGCCGTGTGCGTATTCGTGCCCATATTACTCTCCGTACGGTCATTCGATGGCTCTGACTCCTGTGTGGATACCGACGTCAATTCCCGTGCAGATTTCGACACCGGCGACTACATACCACGAAGACATCCATTTCACGATACCTCCAAAAGTGCCGCCTCAAACAGTTACAGATTACGAATTCAAGGAGGCTATCAGTCGATTATTGCTGCGTCGAGAAGACATGTTTGCTCTCGGATATCCTGTGGAAGTCGGCGAGAACTCTGGCCAAGCGGTTGTACTTGTTAATCCGCCATCTCAATCGAACGAGCCTAACGCGTTGACCGAGTATTATAAGAATTTGGAACGCATCGTAGTTGATACCGAGGAGAATTCGAGGAGTCGAAAGTCAATGGCGACACGAGTCAAGAACAGGAAGGTCGTTCACGTGTGCGTCAGATGTGGGAAAAATTTTCGCATTACACGAAGCTGTCGGTACGTCGCCGATGAACCCTGCGTGTATCACCCTGGACGCACTGCACACGGATACAATGACTGTTGTCGGTCTCGTTTGGAAACTGAAGGATGCCACACTGGGGACTATCACGTTTGGAATGGCACACGAACCGGTGTCAACGGTCCACTAGATGGGTATGTTAGAACTCGATATCCTCGAGGAGGAGTTTTCGCCTTGGACGTGGAAATGTGTTACACGACGATGGGATTGGAGTTGGTGTGTGTCGTAATCGTCGGTCTCCAAGGAGAAGTGGTGTACAGGGCGTTGGTAAAACCGAGCGCGCCGGTGTTGGACTACAATACACGTTTTTCGGGCATCACCAAGGAGCACTTAGCGCACGCTACGAAGACTTTAGAAGACGTACAAAGCGACATACTTTCTATTATCGGCTTTGACACCATTCTAGTGGGGCATGCCCTGAATAACGACTTGAGAGCGTTGAAAATGTTGCACGGCCTCATCATCGACACCAGCGTGTTGTATCCGCACAGACGAGGATATCCGTTCAGAAGGTCATTGAAAGACATCTGTGCGGAAGTTCTCTGTCGGAACGTGCAGCAGCGAGACGACGGGCATTCGACGTTAGAAGACGCTCGAGCGGCTTTGGACTTGGTGTTGTTAAAAGTTTAACGGCGATTAGACGACCGTAACACGTACTACGGCATATAATATTTTTGTGTTCCAGTATTTTATACCTAAACGAAGACTGTGCACATTTTTTTTGACTGTAGTTTTGAAAATTTTTAAATTTAATTTTATCTCTTAGAGTAGATACTTACTTTGTACATTTTAAGAACTGTAATTTTATAATCTGCTGTGTTGTTCACTGTATTCTTTAGTATTCAATATTATGTTAATGTAATAATTTAACGTTATGGAGGCCTGGGCATACGCAAAATCTCGAGTGAGTCACTGCCAGCTTTTCTTTCGTCAGCCTACAGCACGGAAAGCCTTTTCCTATCTGTTATTCGCCCTTCCTTAGGATCGGTTGAGGTGCCGTGCTTGACTGATGCTCGAAATGCTTGGTTAAGTGTTTGTCCGAGTACTAACCTGCCTACCTCGACCTTTTCTCAAAAACACTGGGATGAGCCTCTATGCAAAAATGTTCATTTACAACTTTTAGATTCTTGTAGTAATAAGCAAATAATTAAGCCATGGGTTACATTGGGATTACTAAGATGTATTCGAAATCGAGACAACATGCATAGGAATGTCAAACTTAATCCTGATAACCCAATTTTAGCCCAAACATACAGACGATATCGCAACTTCTGTAATGACCTGCTAAAAAACTTAAAACGGGAATATGAAAGATCTGAATTTGAGAATGCTAAAAATAGCCCAAAGAAAACATGGGAGGTCATTAAAAAAGTTACTCTAACAGAGAAACAAACAGAACAACCTGTTGAGCTTCTAAATTCGCTAAGTAGTCCTGAAGCCTCTGTGAACATGGTTAACTCATATTTTGCCAATATAGGAAAGGAGTTAGCTAATAAAATTAAACCAAATAGAACACCTACTGAAACATCCCCTAATAGTTGCTACTCTGGTGGAAATTCTATGGTACTACTTCAAGTTACCGATGAAGAGGTGGGTGCGATAATCCATGAACTTCGCGGGGACTGTGCCACTGGCTGTGATGGAATACCAGCTAAATTTATCAAATTGACAGGCAAGGTTTTAGCCCCTGTTATAACACATATTTGCAATCTTGCGATATCATCAGGAAAATTTCCAAATGCTCTAAAAAAAGCGATGGTTCATCCCATTTACAAGAGTGGTGACAGATACAGTGTCAATAATTATAGGCCGATCTCAGTACTGCCCATTCTATCAAAAGTATTAGAGAAAATTATGAATCGAAGTCTTATCAGTTTTCTAGAACAACATAAAATTATCTCTAATAATCAGTTTGGGTTCAGGAAGAATAAATCGACGGAAGATGCTATTAGTTCTTTAGTACAACATACAGTTGAGGCTATTGATAATAAACAAAAATGCCTGGGAATCTTTTTAGATCTTTCTAAAGCATTTGACACTGTCTCTGTTAAACTACTTGTGGATAAGCTAGAAGCTGTCGGGGTACGTGGAATGGTTTTATCCTTATTCGAAGACTATCTGTCACACCGCACACAGTGTTCCAGAATAGGACCTTACACTAGCCAACAGAACTCCATACATTATGGTGTACCACAAGGTAGCATCCTCGGCCCTACCTTATTTCTAATCTACGTCAACCAACTATGTAATATGACCATCCCGCACTGCCGTCTGTTCGCTTATGCGGATGATACAGCTCTAGTAATAATGGGCAGTAACTGGGCTGAAACTATCACTAATGCAGAAAAGGCACTTAGATTGGTTATGGGCTGGTTAAATAATAATCTGCTTACCTTGAATATTGACAAAACCAGGTATATTACATTTGCCATCCAACGGTCTTCGCAGCCATCCCCTGAATCTCTCGATATTAGAGCTCATGTGTGTGTGGAAGAATCGGCTGTCTGTACATGTCAGTCACTAGCACAAACTGAGTCAATCAGGTACCTGGGAGTGTTAGTAGATAGTCGTCTAACCTGGTACGATCATTTGCAATCGGTCGCGAGTCGTATAAGGAAACTCATTTTTATTTTCAAGAAGCTTCGAGGCTCAGCAGACATAAAAATATTAAGTACAGTGTACACTGCTCTCTGTGAATCCCTGCTAAATTACTGTATCCCAATTTGGGGGGGCGCCTGTAAGACAACCTTTATAAACATTGAACGAGCACAAAGAGCAGTGCTCAAGGTAATGCACAGGAAACCATATTGGTATCCCACCAGCTTACTTTACTGGGAGACAGGGGTGCTGACGGTAAGGCAGCTGTACATACTCAGATGTGTCTTGCGGCGGCATGCCTCTCTCCCAGCAAAACAAGCATCTCCCCCACGACGAAGAAGGAGACTAGCATTTGCCACAATGACTTGTCGCACGGCTTTCGCCAAAAGACAATTTTCTTCAGCAAGCTGTAGAATCTACAATAAAACTGATAAAAGTGTAGAAATAACTTACTTAAACGAATACGAAATTAAGAAAAAGGTTAAAACATGGTTACTTACTTTAGACTACATTAAAACTGAGGACTTATTATCTTAACACTTCTACTTCACCTTCACTCCTTCAAATAGGGAACAGCCGTTGCAATACAACATAATAACGTACAATATAATAACATAATATAATAAAGGTATATAATATAACATAATATATATATAAAATATAACATAATATATATAAATTTATATGTATAATTTCACACCAACACGCACTCATACGTAACTGTATATACACACACACATAAACACACAAACACACACACACCACACACACACACACACACACCACACACAAACGCTACCTACCTCCCACAATATTTTAAAACCAGTCTGTCTGTAACAGCACCGAACCACTGGCTTTCATAACACAGGATTTTCCTAGCATGAAGGCCAGGGGAAGATTTTTGTATGCGACTGGCCACTTGTTTTTGTAGATACCTATAGATTAGATGTCTATAGATTAGATATTATCAATATTATGTAAAGGTACTCTCAATCTCTCTTGTGACGGAGATTTTCCAAACTGATAGGATACTTCCAAATTTGTTGTCAAATATTGATAGTGTTTTTGTAAATTTTGTTCAATAAAGTTATTATTATATTACTCATGTTATTATCCACTTATATTATTTTTCCACTGAGCAGGGCGTGAAGAAGAGAGAGGTCTTGCGTTTTCTGGTTCCAGTTTCGATAGAAACCAATGAAATATTATGCGCAAAATGGCATGATAACCACATGATAGATACCATGTCTTTTCACAAATTTTGACACTATTGACCAAAGATTCAAAGACAGAAAAGGTAAAGCGTCGTCAATCAACCTAAACTAATTCATAGTTATAAAGAAAATATGGGGGAAGAAATAAACATGACCGCCTTTCTAAATACCTACCCCATTCATATTAGGAGGGAAAGTGATACATATTGGCTTAGATACTGGTCATTTGAGTCATAGACATGATTCTGGTGAATGCGACATTTACGATTCGGTGGTCCCGGTTAAAGTAATTCTCGTTTTAGATGTTAGCATATTACGTGTACGTTGTTCTTGGATAAAAACAAATGGAGAACATGTAAACCTGCTTGGGACTTCTACATCTATTACCGTCTATCTATAATGTCCCTGTGAGAAAATTGAACCTCTCCATAATTGAAAAGAGAGTAACAGAGATATATTTTTGTGGCAAATGTGAGAATACTCTTTTCAGGAATTGTTTTCTGTCTTACCACCCAAAATAATATAATTCGTTTAGTTTTCTTGAAGCTCTTATATTATCAGCAATCCATATACCTACATGCCTTCCGTGATAATATTATAAATGCGAATGTGTTTATCAGTCTATCTTTCCACTACGTATTCAAGATTAAATTACGGAACCGATTCGACGAATTGGGTATAGAGATAGTTTAAACCCTAGAAAAGAACATAGATTACTCAAATTTTTTTTATTACACTTTTACTATTCTTGTCGTGTTAATAACCAGATTTGATAGTAACGGGTTCACGGGTTGAAAAGAAGTTTGAGCAAATCGAACGATCTTACAATTCCATCTTTATGTACTACTTACTATGTATCTTTAATGTTTCTTATGTAATTAAAAACGTATCGGCACCAGCCTCTAACGTTGTGGATGTTGAAGAATAAAGTACAAGAAATTATAGCCATGACGCGCGATATCTGTGCAGGGCCGTCACCGGCTAAACCGATCTAACCGGCTAAATTTGATCATATATTTTAACTTTAATTAAATTTTGTATTTTCATGTATTTTTGTAAATTTTATTCGATGCAGCGTTTGATTGAGTATTTTTGATTCGCGCATGTCTTTCTCTGAATATACGGCTGTAGTACAAGTGTCGAATTTTCGTCGTCAAAGTAGTATCTAGCACTACAATATTTCGGATGTTCTATTCTTAAAAGATACCCAATACTCTCACGTGGGTGCTCATCACCAGGGATCGCGCCTTACGCGATATTATGTTATTCAAAGCCCCCTGGATGCCGAATGAATTGACTTTGATAATAATTATAGCTATTCGCTACAAATGATACCTTTTCGCCGTTTACGTTTCATTTTTATTCTTTCTTGTGAGTTCAATGATTTTTACTACTCTTCTACATGAGCACTGGACAGTGGACGTGCAGACATGCACGTGTAGGAATCAATACGTAACCTTTCGGTTGAAAAACATTCTATTTGTATTTTGGTACGTTCATCGTTTCGTAATTTTATAAGCTGCGTTTTATAAATTCAATCGCAGGCCGATTAGGATAGGACAGCTTTTCAACTTCCCTTCTCACTAATATCATTTCATTTATGAACACCATCAAACAATGTACGATGATTACAGACAAATTACGATCGTCGTTACCTTATGTCGTTAACATAAAATGTGATACGTCGGATCATGAAACGCTAACCACTTGAGTTATGCAATTTTTTAACTTCTAAAACTTCTAAATGTCTTTCTATTAATAACTTATTACAGTAGCGGCACGCCATGATGGCCGACACATGACACATTACAATAGTGACGTGAAATGTCAATTTATTATCGAAAAAAATGCAACCAAATGCGAGTCGCAACTATAAGTTTTTGGATTTATAACTAGTATTGAAAGTAGTAGGTAGCTGATTAAAAAGTTTTAATGGAACGAAAATACAAATGTTTACTTATTATATTGGAATGAAAATGAATATACACACTCTATTTGCACACAAGAAACAAATTCATGCAGAAAGAGACAGAAAAAATTGTGCCACAGAAGGCCATATTTAATGAAATTCGTCCATACTGCTACTTTCACTGTTGCCTACATTAATTACAAGTTCATTTTATTATATATATATATAATCGTCCCTTATTAATTTAACAGTTCCATTCACAACCTTTTCCCAGTCTCCTTTAGTCATAATAATATGTTCACAAGCTTCTTCTAATAATTTTAGCAATTTTGTTGTGGTAAATGGGGGTTCTGTATTGCGTCTTGCGCCATATCCGTCATTAATTTGAGCCGACACCAACTCAATTGCATTGTATCCACAATGGTAATGCGGTAACCGTATAACTTTGTGCCCATGTTCTAAAGCTATTTCGTCAATGACGTATCGGATCTTGGTTGGTTTGTTTTCTTTTAAAAAACGTACTGATTCCGCTTTTTTCCGAACCGTGCAATTTTTAAATAGTTTTATTACTCTTTCATAACAACAATTTAATGAAATACGATCTGTATAACTGTATTATCAAACGGTCAAGTGAAACGGAAACAAGTCAAGTGAAAAGCTGTGACAAAAAGCGTGAACATAATAAATTACCGTTTAAAAAAAATGTTTCGATTAATTTAGATAAAAGCGTTTCGGCTCTCCTGAAAATTTCATTTTCGTCCGCTACACTTATTGCGATCACCACCATCGGTATACTTGTACTGTCCGGCCGCTGAGAGAATGCGTTCTTAACAGGCCGTGGTCGAATGGACGACGTAACTTTGAAATGGCGCGCGTTGCATTTACGATAAAAACATTTGTATTGTTTATTTGCCCAAGTCGACGAATAATTGTCATAAAACACTATATCATTATTACGTCAACTGACAATAAATGTTATAAATTACGCTTTTACAAGGTTATGTGAACTATTTATTTTTGTGGTGATGTGGTATAATATTTTCTTTCCTCAAATTTTTTTTATTGATTTTAACATTAAATATTTCTGAATGTTACTCTCACATTTTTATGCTCTTTATGCTAGTTACATTCAGCAATTAGAAGCCAGACAAACAAGTATCGAAACTTATGTTACTATTGTCTTGGGTCGGTTAAAGAGATAATATAACAGTCTTACTTTTTTCCCCATCACTAGTCACGACCAACTGACAGCGGCTGGACGATGGTGATCATTATGTAAATACCAACTAAACGTGCTCGAATGTTTGTACACAGCTCAAATATTAAGATAATATTAAAGATCTCGGCTGAGTCACGGTGCGCTAATCGTGATGTGTTACCTAATGCGACACATCTATTAACAATATTATTTACTTAATCACTAAGAATCCATCACTGGCGAAAGAAATATCGTTATTCATGTAAATACATGTTATTCACGAAATGAAATTATATTATCTATAAAAAAAAACTACTTCCTATGTAGGTAAATAATCTATGATTGTAGGCATGATAATAATATGATTGAATGTTTTCCATGTACCTAAGCAATTTCACCCTGAATGAATAACGTCATACGCTATGATTTGAGATATTAACTTGAATCGTGAAAGAAATACCAAATATCATGCCTTTGGTGACTGTAATGAATTCAAAGTCAAAATATCAAAATAAATGAGTATCTTATTCTTATTCGTATTGTTCAAGGGTCTGGTCTTTGGTGACTCCGTGAGAAAATATGTACGAGTAGATGACCACGTTTTAAAAAGAAAGGTCTTATGTCTTGCCTACGGCGAATCTCTTTTGAGATTACCAGTAAAAATACGAGATATATAACGCAATATTACGCTGTATTTGTTACATGTACATTTCTGCATTACCTCTAGGACGCAATACACAAACGGAATTATGTACATAGCATGTTATTGTACGATTTCCTCAGTAAGCCAAACGTAGGTATGTCTCTCACGAAAGATAAATAATATTCGATTTTTGTTAATGTTTGGAACGTCGTAAATTTGAGAAATAGACATTCTCGTCTTCGAGTAACGTACCTAAAGTACCTAATACCACAGTAATGTAGGACCCTAGTGCCTAGTTTTCAGTCACCGAGTTAGTGCAATTTTGTGGAGTGCGAGTATGAATTTATCTACGAATAATTTCCACGTAGTACGTGTAATTTTTAGGTTATAGATTTTAGAAGCACGTCTGGTAATTTAATTAATGAACGGACGTCGTTTGCATAGGCAGGCTCATCGGCTTACAAACGTAGGTACCTCTACGTACGTCGTCTTTTGTATAATGAACTGATATCTGACACTTTTATGAACAACGTTGCTTTAGGCTTGAAGACTTTAGAGAATCACGAAGAAAGGATAAAAAACAAAACAAAGCTCATTAACGTTTTCGACATTAGACCCTTTTTTGTTGAAAATCGTTGAAAATCTTTCCAAAATTTTCAATATTGTTTATGTAACCATAGAAAATATTATCATAACAATGTGGGTGGGAGATTAAATAAAGAATACATTATTTACGTCGTTAGTTAATCTCCTATTTTATTAATGTCATTACTAAATCGACCACCGACCTAATCACCTGGATGTGTATTAAATATGAGACTCATAGACGTTTCACCAGTATTGTACTCGCGTTTGCTCCGGGAAGGGAAGAAGTTCAATAGAAGTTCAATCACAATTAAAGTCTATTAAAGTTTCCAGAATGCAGAGTCTCAATTATTATCAGCCGTGTGCGTATTCGTGCCCATATTACTCTCCGTACGGTCATTCGATGGCTCTGACTCCTGTGTGGATACCGACGTCAATTCCCGTGCAGATTTCGACACCGGCGACTACATACCACGAAGACATCCATTTCACGATACCTCCAAAAGTGCCGCCTCAAACAGTTACAGATTACGAATTCAAGGAGGCTATCAGTCGATTATTGCTGCGTCGAGAAGACATGTTTGCTCTCGGATATCCTGTGGAAGTCGGCGAGAACTCTGGCCAAGCGGTTGTACTTGTTAATCCGCCATCTCAATCGAACGAGCCTAACGCGTTGACCGAGTATTATAAGAATTTGGAACGCATCGTAGTTGATACCGAGGAGAATTCGAGGAGTCGAAAGTCAATGGCGACACGAGTCAAGAACAGGAAGGTCGTTCACGTGTGCGTCAGATGTGGGAAAAATTTTCGCATTACACGAAGCTGTCGGTACGTCGCCGATGAACCCTGCGTGTATCACCCTGGACGCACTGCACACGGATACAATGACTGTTGTCGGTCTCGTTTGGAAACTGAAGGATGCCACACTGGGGACTATCACGTTTGGAATGGCACACGAACCGGTGTCAACGGTCCACTAGATGGGTATGTTAGAACTCGATATCCTCGAGGAGGAGTTTTCGCCTTGGACGTGGAAATGTGTTACACGACGATGGGATTGGAGTTGGTGTGTGTCGTAATCGTCGGTCTCCAAGGAGAAGTGGTGTACAGGGCGTTGGTAAAACCGAGCGCGCCGGTGTTGGACTACAATACACGTTTTTCGGGCATCACCAAGGAGCACTTAGCGCACGCTACGAAGACTTTAGAAGACGTACAAAGCGACATACTTTCTATTATCGGCTTTGACACCATTCTAGTGGGGCATGCCCTGAATAACGACTTGAGAGCGTTGAAAATGTTGCACGGCCTCATCATCGACACCAGCGTGTTGTATCCGCACAGACGAGGATATCCGTTCAGAAGGTCATTGAAAGACATCTGTGCGGAAGTTCTCTGTCGGAACGTGCAGCAGCGAGACGACGGGCATTCGACGTTAGAAGACGCTCGAGCGGCTTTGGACTTGGTGTTGTTAAAAGTTTAACGGCGATTAGACGACCGTAACACGTACTACGGCATATAATATTTTTGTGTTCCAGTATTTTATACCTAAACGAAGACTGTGCACATTTTTTTTGACTGTAGTTTTGAAAATTTTTAAATTTAATTTTATCTCTTAGAGTAGATACTTACTTTGTACATTTTAAGAACTGTAATTTTATAATCTGCTGTGTTGTTCACTGTATTCTTTAGTATTCAATATTATGTTAATGTAATAATTTAACGGACTGAGTTTGTTGCCGGTGGTAACTCTGAGTTAAAATAAATAAAATTAATCACATTGAATTTCAAACATCAAATGAAACTTTTTTCGGTATAACTTTCCTGTCTCTCATTCCTAAATGTTTTTACGGTTCCGTGGTCATGTTGTGGCTAAAAACGGGAACCCTTACAATTTCGACCTGTCCGCCTGTCTGTCTTTTGTTCCTTATCATTTGTTCGAAATTGATTTAATATCTTCTGGTCATTAGTCCACCCGATCTGATTTCTGGAGCTTTTGAAAACTTTTAAATATTTAATTGTCAAATTCAAATACGTCGTATCATGAAATTAACATCTGAAAATAATAAATCAGACGCAGCAAATTTACCAAATTTAACCTCGGGAAATACATTTGAAAGTACATGAGAGTTTCATCGTACGGAATAGTACAAAAGGTTTGTTTTTAGAAAATATTCATAATTTGTACCTTTCAGACATTACCTCTTATTTATTTTTCACGTAGAGTGGTGGAATGAAAGGGTGAATGTATCCACTCGGTTGTGAATAATTTAATCTAAAATAGGCGTTCTCCTATGTGTGTACTTGCGCGTGCTAGCTAACGAAAAAGCAGTTACAGTTTAAAGACTATAATCAAATTAAAAAATCCAATTGGCATTTTGAGGAATGTGTTTAGATATAACTGTACAAAAAATTTAGAAACAAAAACCGGTACCGTTTCTCCGATAAATATGGGTTAATCTCCGTTTTAAAATAGGTTTCTTTGACATTTTTTATAACGTCAAACGACAAAATGGCCGTCATAGAGTGCCGCTAGTATATTTTCGTGTGTCGTCAGCATAGATATAAGTTTTCCTTTGAATATGGAAATAAAAATAAAATGAAATATATAAACTAAAATCAAAAAGCTAGTCACGAGAACCACAATCCTAAATGTCTACCCTACCTAACACGATTTTATCTGTATGGTACCTTATTCACTCATTAGCTCATTACATAAACACTACAGTCAACGGATTTTGAAGAAATTTTACATCAATTTAGTTTATGTACTGGATCTATAAAAAATACATTTAAAAATGCATCTATACAAAACATATGTATGTACGTACTTTATGGTGGTAGTTAAATGCCAGCTGTGTACTATTCTGTCCAACTTAAAACTAGAATCCACGCGAAGGAGATTGTGAACATTTCTAGATGACAGAAAAGATTGAAAAATTGAAGTTCCTGCGTATATCGAGTCATGTGATAAATGTAATTCGTCATAGCATGAACCGTTAACACTTGAAACAACACAAACTCAGTCCGTTAAATTATTACATTAACATAATATTGAATACTAAAGAATACAGTGAACAACACAGCAGATTATAAAATTACAGTTCTTAAAATGTACAAAGTAAGTATCTACTCTAAGAGATAAAATTAAATTTAAAAATTTTCAAAACTACAGTCAAAAAAAATGTGCACAGTCTTCGTTTAGGTATAAAATACTGGAACACAAAAATATTATATGCCGTAGTACGTGTTACGGTCGTCTAATCGCCGTTAAACTTTTAACAACACCAAGTCCAAAGCCGCTCGAGCGTCTTCTAACGTCGAATGCCCGTCGTCTCGCTGCTGCACGTTCCGACAGAGAACTTCCGCACAGATGTCTTTCAATGACCTTCTGAACGGATATCCTCGTCTGTGCGGATACAACACGCTGGTGTCGATGATGAGGCCGTGCAACATTTTCAACGCTCTCAAGTCGTTATTCAGGGCATGCCCCACTAGAATGGTGTCAAAGCCGATAATAGAAAGTATGTCGCTTTGTACGTCTTCTAAAGTCTTCGTAGCGTGCGCTAAGTGCTCCTTGGTGATGCCCGAAAAACGTGTATTGTAGTCCAACACCGGCGCGCTCGGTTTTACCAACGCCCTGTACACCACTTCTCCTTGGAGACCGACGATTACGACACACACCAACTCCAATCCCATCGTCGTGTAACACATTTCCACGTCCAAGGCGAAAACTCCTCCTCGAGGATATCGAGTTCTAACATACCCATCTAGTGGACCGTTGACACCGGTTCGTGTGCCATTCCAAACGTGATAGTCCCCAGTGTGGCATCCTTCAGTTTCCAAACGAGACCGACAACAGTCATTGTATCCGTGTGCAGTGCGTCCAGGGTGATACACGCAGGGTTCATCGGCGACGTACCGACAGCTTCGTGTAATGCGAAAATTTTTCCCACATCTGACGCACACGTGAACGACCTTCCTGTTCTTGACTCGTGTCGCCATTGACTTTCGACTCCTCGAATTCTCCTCGGTATCAACTACGATGCGTTCCAAATTCTTATAATACTCGGTCAACGCGTTAGGCTCGTTCGATTGAGATGGCGGATTAACAAGTACAACCGCTTGGCCAGAGTTCTCGCCGACTTCCACAGGATATCCGAGAGCAAACATGTCTTCTCGACGCAGCAATAATCGACTGATAGCCTCCTTGAATTCGTAATCTGTAACTGTTTGAGGCGGCACTTTTGGAGGTATCGTGAAATGGATGTCTTCGTGGTATGTAGTCGCCGGTGTCGAAATCTGCACGGGAATTGACGTCGGTATCCACACAGGAGTCAGAGCCATCGAATGACCGTACGGAGAGTAATATGGGCACGAATACGCACACGGCTGATAATAATTGAGACTCTGCATTCTGGAAACTTTAATAGACTTTAATTGTGATTGAACTTCTATTGAACTTCTTCCCTTCCCGGAGCAAACGCGAGTACAATACTGGTGAAACGTCTATGAGTCTCATATTTAATACACATCCAGGTGATTAGGTCGGTGGTCGATTTAGTAATGACATTAATAAAATAGGAGATTAACTAACGACGTAAATAATGTATTCTTTATTTAATCTCCCACCCACATTGTTATGATAATATTTTCTATGGTTACATAAACAATATTGAAAATTTTGGAAAGATTTTCAACGATTTTCAACAAAAAAGGGTCTAATGTCGAAAACGTTAATGAGCTTTGTTTTGTTTTTTATCCTTTCTTCGTGATTCTCTAAAGTCTTCAAGCCTAAAGCAACGTTGTTCATAAAAGTGTCAGATATCAGTTCATTATACAAAAGACGACGTACGTAGAGGTACCTACGTTTGTAAGCCGATGAGCCTGCCTATGCAAACGACGTCCGTTCATTAATTAAATTACCAGACGTGCTTCTAAAATCTATAACCTAAAAATTACACGTACTACGTGGAAATTATTCGTAGATAAATTCATACTCGCACTCCACAAAATTGCACTAACTCGGTGACTGAAAACTAGGCACTAGGGTCCTACATTACTGTGGTATTAGGTACTTTAGGTACGTTACTCGAAGACGAGAATGTCTATTTCTCAAATTTACGACGTTCCAAACATTAACAAAAATCGAATATTATTTATCTTTCGTGAGAGACATACCTACGTTTGGCTTACTGAGGAAATCGTACAATAACATGCTATGTACATAATTCCGTTTGTGTATTGCGTCCTAGAGGTAATGCAGAAATGTACATGTAACAAATACAGCGTAATATTGCGTTATATATCTCGTATTTTTACTGGTAATCTCAAAAGAGATTCGCCGTAGGCAAGACATAAGACCTTTCTTTTTAAAACGTGGTCATCTACTCGTACATATTTTCTCACGGAGTCACCAAAGACCAGACCCTTGAACAATACGAATAAGAATAAGATACTCATTTATTTTGATATTTTGACTTTGAATTCATTACAGTCACCAAAGGCATGATATTTGGTATTTCTTTCACGATTCAAGTTAATATCTCAAATCATAGCGTATGACGTTATTCATTCAGGGTGAAATTGCTTAGGTACATGGAAAACATTCAATCATATTATTATCATGCCTACAATCATAGATTATTTACCTACATAGGAAGTAGTTTTTTTTTATAGATAATATAATTTCATTTCGTGAATAACATGTATTTACATGAATAACGATATTTCTTTCGCCAGTGATGGATTCTTAGTGATTAAGTAAATAATATTGTTAATAGATGTGTCGCATTAGGTAACACATCACGATTAGCGCACCGTGACTCAGCCGAGATCTTTAATATTATCTTAATATTTGAGCTGTGTACAAACATTCGAGCACGTTTAGTTGGTATTTACATAATGATCACCATCGTCCAGCCGCTGTCAGTTGGTCGTGACTAGTGATGGGGAAAAAAGTAAGACTGTTATATTATCTCTTTAACCGACCCAAGACAATAGTAACATAAGTTTCGATACTTGTTTGTCTGGCTTCTAATTGCTGAATGTAACTAGCATAAAGAGCATAAAAATGTGAGAGTAACATTCAGAAATATTTAATGTTAAAATCAATAAAAAAAATTTGAGGAAAGAAAATATTATACCACATCACCACAAAAATAAATAGTTCACATAACCTTGTAAAAGCGTAATTTATAACATTTATTGTCAGTTGACGTAATAATGATATAGTGTTTTATGACAATTATTCGTCGACTTGGGCAAATAAACAATACAAATGTTTTTATCGTAAATGCAACGCGCGCCATTTCAAAGTTACGTCGTCCATTCGACCACGGCCTGTTAAGAACGCATTCTCTCAGCGGCCGGACAGTACAAGTATACCGATGGTGGTGATCGCAATAAGTGTAGCGGACGAAAATGAAATTTTCAGGAGAGCCGAAACGCTTTTATCTAAATTAATCGAAACATTTTTTTTAAACGGTAATTTATTATGTTCACGCTTTTTGTCACAGCTTTTCACTTGACTTGTTTCCGTTTCACTTGACCGTTTGATAATACAGTTATACAGATCGTATTTCATTAAATTGTTGTTATGAAAGAGTAATAAAACTATTTAAAAATTGCACGGTTCGGAAAAAAGCGGAATCAGTACGTTTTTTAAAAGAAAACAAACCAACCAAGATCCGATACGTCATTGACGAAATAGCTTTAGAACATGGGCACAAAGTTATACGGTTACCGCATTACCATTGTGGATACAATGCAATTGAGTTGGTGTCGGCTCAAATTAATGACGGATATGGCGCAAGACGCAATACAGAACCCCCATTTACCACAACAAAATTGCTAAAATTATTAGAAGAAGCTTGTGAACATATTATTATGACTAAAGGAGACTGGGAAAAGGTTGTGAATGGAACTGTTAAATTAATAAGGGACGATTATATATATATATAATAAAATGAACTTGTAATTAATGTAGGCAACAGTGAAAGTAGCAGTATGGACGAATTTCATTAAATATGGCCTTCTGTGGCACAATTTTTTCTGTCTCTTTCTGCATGAATTTGTTTCTTGTGTGCAAATAGAGTGTGTATATTCATTTTCATTCCAATATAATAAGTAAACATTTGTATTTTCGTTCCATTAAAACTTTTTAATCAGCTACCTACTACTTTCAATACTAGTTATAAATCCAAAAACTTATAGTTGCGACTCGCATTTGGTTGCATTTTTTTCGATAATAAATTGACATTTCACGTCACTATTGTAATGTGTCATGTGTCGGCCATCATGGCGTGCCGCTACTGTAATAAGTTATTAATAGAAAGACATTTAGAAGTTTTAGAAGTTAAAAAATTGCATAACTCAAGTGGTTAGCGTTTCATGATCCGACGTATCACATTTTATGTTAACGACATAAGGTAACGACGATCGTAATTTGTCTGTAATCATCGTACATTGTTTGATGGTGTTCATAAATGAAATGATATTAGTGAGAAGGGAAGTTGAAAAGCTGTCCTATCCTAATCGGCCTGCGATTGAATTTATAAAACGCAGCTTATAAAATTACGAAACGATGAACGTACCAAAATACAAATAGAATGTTTTTCAACCGAAAGGTTACGTATTGATTCCTACACGTGCATGTCTGCACGTCCACTGTCCAGTGCTCATGTAGAAGAGTAGTAAAAATCATTGAACTCACAAGAAAGAATAAAAATGAAACGTAAACGGCGAAAAGGTATCATTTGTAGCGAATAGCTATAATTATTATCAAAGTCAATTCATTCGGCATCCAGGGGGCTTTGAATAACATAATATCGCGTAAGGCGCGATCCCTGGTGATGAGCACCCACGTGAGAGTATTGGGTATCTTTTAAGAATAGAACATCCGAAATATTGTAGTGCTAGATACTACTTTGACGACGAAAATTCGACACTTGTACTACAGCCGTATATTCAGAGAAAGACATGCGCGAATCAAAAATACTCAATCAAACGCTGCATCGAATAAAATTTACAAAAATACATGAAAATACAAAATTTAATTAAAGTTAAAATATATGATCAAATTTAGCCGGTTAGATCGGTTTAGCCGGTGACGGCCCTGCACAGATATCGCGCGTCATGGCTATAATTTCTTGTACTTTATTCTTCAACATCCACAACGTTAGAGGCTGGTGCCGATACGTTTTTAATTACATAAGAAACATTAAAGATACATAGTAAGTAGTACATAAAGATGGAATTGTAAGATCGTTCGATTTGCTCAAACTTCTTTTCAACCCGTGAACCCGTTACTATCAAATCTGGTTATTAACACGACAAGAATAGTAAAAGTGTAATAAAAAAAATTTGAGTAATCTATGTTCTTTTCTAGGGTTTAAACTATCTCTATACCCAATTCGTCGAATCGGTTCCGTAATTTAATCTTGAATACGTAGTGGAAAGATAGACTGATAAACACATTCGCATTTATAATATTATCACGGAAGGCATGTAGGTATATGGATTGCTGATAATATAAGAGCTTCAAGAAAACTAAACGAATTATATTATTTTGGGTGGTAAGACAGAAAACAATTCCTGAAAAGAGTATTCTCACATTTGCCACAAAAATATATCTCTGTTACTCTCTTTTCAATTATGGAGAGGTTCAATTTTCTCACAGGGACATTATAGATAGACGGTAATAGATGTAGAAGTCCCAAGCAGGTTTACATGTTCTCCATTTGTTTTTATCCAAGAACAACGTACACGTAATATGCTAACATCTAAAACGAGAATTACTTTAACCGGGACCACCGAATCGTAAATGTCGCATTCACCAGAATCATGTCTATGACTCAAATGACCAGTATCTAAGCCAATATGTATCACTTTCCCTCCTAATATGAATGGGGTAGGTATTTAGAAAGGCGGTCATGTTTATTTCTTCCCCCATATTTTCTTTATAACTATGAATTAGTTTAGGTTGATTGACGACGCTTTACCTTTTCTGTCTTTGAATCTTTGGTCAATAGTGTCAAAATTTGTGAAAAGACATGGTATCTATCATGTGGTTATCATGCCATTTTGCGCATAATATTTCATTGGTTTCTATCGACACTGGAACCAGAAAACGCAAGACCTCTCTCTTCTTCACGCCCTGCTCAGTGGAAAAATAATATAAGTGGATAATAACATGAGTAGGATAGGTTCTGTGCTGTCCGCCGCTAGTAATAGACGTGTCCACGCATCTTTTTGTGAATAAACCAGTGCAAGTTGACCTATTCGATACGACGTTTATATGCATTCTCCGTGTCTATAGTCACTGGCAAGCGCGTGTGAGTGTCCGATCAACCAACCAACTGACCAACTTATCAAGACCTCTTATCCCGCTTGTTATCAAAGAACACAAGTGTCACGAAGGATTGGTTCATTAATTGTGTGATACCCACATCTTCGGCAGCCCATTATTTTATTAACTACCGCCGTTTTGCCTGTTCACCATAGGAATTGGACTATATTCAATAAATAAACATGTCAAAAGTCGTTCGTACGCCACCATCTATCTACAGAGAGCACTCCCAATCTGACCCTAACTTAACCCAGCAAAACAATACAGAGGAAAAGCAAGAAAATAGTATCAACTCGAACCCTCGTTACAAGCGACCTAGAAGTGAGACCTCTCCCGTTAATGAATTTTTAACCTTCAAACAAGAACTCAAACGTGAAATCGAAGAACTACTAACAAATTGGAACACAACGCATAATAACACATTTACCCAGTTATTGGAAAACCAGAAAGGGCTACTAAATAAAATGTTCTCAGAAATTACCGACTTAAAAACTCAGAACAAAGATATAAAAAAATCTTTTCTCGAAATTGAGGCCTCGATGACATTCATAAATTCAAACTACGAGGAGATGAAAAATAAAATGAAAAACCTAGAAGAAGAACGCACGAAACTGACTGAAAAATTGTTTCTTCTCGAGAACCAAGTCAAGGACTCGCAACAGTGTTCTAGAAACGCCTGCATCGAAATAAGAAACGTGCCTGCGAAAGAAAAGGAATCTCGTGAAGACCTTGAAAATATTGTAACTAAAATTGGCTCCAGTATTGGTGCGCAATGCACTGTATCGGATATGCGAGACGTACGTCGCCTACCTGGAAAGCAGGGAACGATTAGGCCCATTATCGCGGAGTTTTCTAAAGTACGCACCAAACAAACGTTTGTCATTGCATCTAAGGAATATAACAAGAAACAGACTACAACAAATAAATTAAATACCGAACATATTGGACTGCCAGGTGAACGTAAGCCAATCTATGTCGCAGAATATTTACCACTACACACGAAAAAACTTTTATTTACCTGCCGTACCTTCGCGAAGGAGAATAAATACGACTTCTGCTGGACTTCTAACGGAAACATCTTTTTACGTAAGTCACCAGGTGACAAACAAATCATTATAAAGAATGAACAGTCACTGATAGATTTAATTAAGAATAAATGACTAATACTAGTTATATACATATTATTTTGTGCTAACTTTAATCTACTAAGTTACAAAATGTTTAAATACTTATTGTGTTTAAATATTGTTTGCTGCTACAAATGCTTAATTACAAAACTTACTCGCAAACACAATATTGTTTCACATTTTGTTTTAATTTCTTTTAAGTATAATTGCCTTAATTATAGAATTGTTTACACTACTATCCTTACACACCCTTTACAAATATTTTATAGTAAGGTTATATATTATCTATATTGGCTCCCGCTAACACACAAATATACACTGATTGCACCTCCAATCAAAATGAAAACGGATTGGCGATTGATCAGAATACTCAATACATGCAAACTTTATTCTTATTTATATACAGCTAAAATAACAATAATAAATACTCACGATATATACAATTACTTACACCAATTATTTAATAATATATTATGTACACTTTCTATTTCAATTCATGATTATTGCTATTTTATTTTTATTTTATCTTTCCCATCTAGTGCACGTTATTGTCTACACTCGGTGCAAGTTACGGTCCGCCTCGGGCCAGACCCCCATACGCATATCTATACCCTAACCTATTATGTACCTACCTTAGTACGCAGTAGGCGTGAAAAATGACTTACATAAGCAATCTCACACCAGATCTCGAGGATCTGGTTATATCTAACGCGTATACATGTACAGTAGGTAATAGCCGTAAATATATACAAGAGAGCACTAGATCGCTTACAATATTGCATATGAATATTAGAAGTATTAATCACAACTTTGATCATTTTACGCTACTGCTAGGTTCCATGAGTATGGACTGCGATTTATTGATTCTTTCAGAATGCTGGCTGAGCAAAGCTATGTACCTACCGTCAATACAGGGTTACACATCTTATTCTACAAAGAATGTTTATAATCAAAACGAGGGTGTGGTTATTTATGTTAAAAATTACCTAAATCATTCAGTTACTGAACCCAATTTTCTTGATGCGAACTGCCTATTATGCAAAATAGATAATGACTTAGTAGTGGTTGGCATGTATAGATCTCCGTCCCACAACAACACCAACAATTTTATAGATAGCCTCAACGCCACACTACTAAGCCTATCTTCATACAAAAATATCGTAATAATGGGAGATATGAACATTGACATTAAACCAGACAATAATGACTCACGCTCGAATGAATACCTAAATCTAATTGCGACACACGGACTTATGCCAGCCCATCAGCTCACTACAAGGTTAAAGAGCTGTTTAGATCACGTCCTTCAAAAAACCAACTTACAATCCACAGTCCTAGTTTTTGAGGCGACTGTTACCGATCACTCTCCTGTGCTAGTCCATTTAAACCTCAAACCCAATAAAAGTCAAACAAAGAGGACTGGTACAAAAATAAACTATCCTGCACTTATAGAGGATACAGAAAATTGTGACTTTTCTTGTGTAACCACCTGCTGCGACGTTAATGTGGCAACCGATATTTTTCAGGATAAACTTATGCTCCTAATAAAAAAACACACCAGCTCCTTCGTAATTCCCAGTAATAAGCAAATAATTAAGCCATGGGTTACATTGGGATTACTAAGATGTATTCGAAATCGAGACAACATGCATAGGAATGTCAAACTTAATCCTGATAACCCAATTTTAGCCCAAACATACAGACGATATCGCAACTTCTGTAATGACCTGCTAAAAAACTTAAAACGGGAATATGAAAGATCTGAATTTGAGAATGCTAAAAATAGCCCAAAGAAAACATGGGAGGTCATTAAAAAAGTTACTCTAACAGAGAAACAAACAGAACAACCTGTTGAGCTTCTAAATTCGCTAAGTAGTCCTGAAGCCTCTGTGAACATGGTTAACTCATATTTTGCCAATATAGGAAAGGAGTTAGCTAATAAAATTAAACCAAATAGAACACCTACTGAAACATCCCCTAATAGTTGCTACTCTGGTGGAAATTCTATGGTACTACTTCAAGTTACCGATGAAGAGGTGGGTGCGATAATCCATGAACTTCGCGGGGACTGTGCCACTGGCTGTGATGGAATACCAGCTAAATTTATCAAATTGACAGGCAAGGTTTTAGCCCCTGTTATAACACATATTTGCAATCTTGCGATATCATCAGGAAAATTTCCAAATGCTCTAAAAAAAGCGATGGTTCATCCCATTTACAAGAGTGGTGACAGATACAGTGTCAATAATTATAGGCCGATCTCAGTACTGCCCATTCTATCAAAAGTATTAGAGAAAATTATGAATCGAAGTCTTATCAGTTTTCTAGAACAACATAAAATTATCTCTAATAATCAGTTTGGGTTCAGGAAGAATAAATCGACGGAAGATGCTATTAGTTCTTTAGTACAACATACAGTTGAGGCTATTGATAATAAACAAAAATGCCTGGGAATCTTTTTAGATCTTTCTAAAGCATTTGACACTGTCTCTGTTAAACTACTTGTGGATAAGCTAGAAGCTGTCGGGGTACGTGGAATGGTTTTATCCTTATTCGAAGACTATCTGTCACACCGCACACAGTGTTCCAGAATAGGACCTTACACTAGCCAACAGAACTCCATACATTATGGTGTACCACAAGGTAGCATCCTCGGCCCTACCTTATTTCTAATCTACGTCAACCAACTATGTAATATGACCATCCCGCACTGCCGTCTGTTCGCTTATGCGGATGATACAGCTCTAGTAATAATGGGCAGTAACTGGGCTGAAACTATCACTAATGCAGAAAAGGCACTTAGATTGGTTATGGGCTGGTTAAATAATAATCTGCTTACCTTGAATATTGACAAAACCAGGTATATTACATTTGCCATCCAACGGTCTTCGCAGCCATCCCCTGAATCTCTCGATATTAGAGCTCATGTGTGTGTGGAAGAATCGGCTGTCTGTACATGTCAGTCACTAGCACAAACTGAGTCAATCAGGTACCTGGGAGTGTTAGTAGATAGTCGTCTAACCTGGTACGATCATTTGCAATCGGTCGCGAGTCGTATAAGGAAACTCATTTTTATTTTCAAGAAGCTTCGAGGCTCAGCAGACATAAAAATATTAAGTACAGTGTACACTGCTCTCTGTGAATCCCTGCTAAATTACTGTATCCCAATTTGGGGGGGCGCCTGTAAGACAACCTTTATAAACATTGAACGAGCACAAAGAGCAGTGCTCAAGGTAATGCACAGGAAACCATATTGGTATCCCACCAGCTTACTTTACTGGGAGACAGGGGTGCTGACGGTAAGGCAGCTGTACATACTCAGATGTGTCTTGCGGCGGCATGCCTCTCTCCCAGCAAAACAAGCATCTCCCCCACGACGAAGAAGGAGACTAGCATTTGCCACAATGACTTGTCGCACGGCTTTCGCCAAAAGACAATTTTCTTCAGCAAGCTGTAGAATCTACAATAAAACTGATAAAAGTGTAGAAATAACTTACTTAAACGAATACGAAATTAAGAAAAAGGTTAAAACATGGTTACTTACTTTAGACTACATTAAAACTGAGGACTTATTATCTTAACACTTCTACTTCACCTTCACTCCTTCAAATAGGGAACAGCCGTTGCAATACAACATAATAACGTACAATATAATAACATAATATAATAAAGGTATATAATATAACATAATATATATATAAAATATAACATAATATATATAAATTTATATGTATAATTTCACACCAACACGCACTCATACGTAACTGTATATACACACACACATAAACACACAAACACACACACACCACACACACACACACACACACCACACACAAACGCTACCTACCTCCCACAATATTTTAAAACAAGTCTGTCTGTAACAGCACCGAACCACTGGCTTTCATAACACAGGATTTTCCTAGCATGAAGGCCAGGGGAAGATTTTTGTATGCGACTGGCCACTTGTTTTTGTAGATACCTATAGATTAGATGTCTATAGATTAGATATTATCAATATTATGTAAAGGTACTCTCAATCTCTCTTGTGACGGAGATTTTCCAAACTGATAGGATACTTCCAAATTTGTTGTCAAATATTGATAGTGTTTTTGTAAATTTTGTTCAATAAAGTTATTATTATATTACTCATGTTATTATCCACTTATATTATTTTTCCACTGAGCAGGGCGTGAAGAAGAGAGAGGTCTTGCGTTTTCTGGTTCCAGTTTCGATAGAAACCAATGAAATATTATGCGCAAAATGGCATGATAACCACATGATAGATACCATGTCTTTTCACAAATTTTGACACTATTGACCAAAGATTCAAAGACAGAAAAGGTAAAGCGTCGTCAATCAACCTAAACTAATTCATAGTTATAAAGAAAATATGGGGGAAGAAATAAACATGACCGCCTTTCTAAATACCTACCCCATTCATATTAGGAGGGAAAGTGATACATATTGGCTTAGATACTGGTCATTTGAGTCATAGACATGATTCTGGTGAATGCGACATTTACGATTCGGTGGTCCCGGTTAAAGTAATTCTCGTTTTAGATGTTAGCATATTACGTGTACGTTGTTCTTGGATAAAAACAAATGGAGAACATGTAAACCTGCTTGGGACTTCTACATCTATTACCGTCTATCTATAATGTCCCTGTGAGAAAATTGAACCTCTCCATAATTGAAAAGAGAGTAACAGAGATATATTTTTGTGGCAAATGTGAGAATACTCTTTTCAGGAATTGTTTTCTGTCTTACCACCCAAAATAATATAATTCGTTTAGTTTTCTTGAAGCTCTTATATTATCAGCAATCCATATACCTACATGCCTTCCGTGATAATATTATAAATGCGAATGTGTTTATCAGTCTATCTTTCCACTACGTATTCAAGATTAAATTACGGAACCGATTCGACGAATTGGGTATAGAGATAGTTTAAACCCTAGAAAAGAACATAGATTACTCAAATTTTTTTTATTACACTTTTACTATTCTTGTCGTGTTAATAACCAGATTTGATAGTAACGGGTTCACGGGTTGAAAAGAAGTTTGAGCAAATCGAACGATCTTACAATTCCATCTTTATGTACTACTTACTATGTATCTTTAATGTTTCTTATGTAATTAAAAACGTATCGGCACCAGCCTCTAACGTTGTGGCTGTTGAAGAATAAAGTACAAGAAATTATAGCCATGACGCGCGATATCTGTGCAGGGCCGTCACCGGCTAAACCGATCTAACCGGCTAAATTTGATCATATATTTTAACTTTAATTAAATTTTGTATTTTCATGTATTTTTGTAAATTTTATTCGATGCAGCGTTTGATTGAGTATTTTTGATTCGCGCATGTCTTTCTCTGAATATACGGCTGTAGTACAAGTGTCGAATTTTCGTCGTCAAAGTAGTATCTAGCACTACAATATTTCGGATGTTCTATTCTTAAAAGATACCCAATACTCTCACGTGGGTGCTCATCACCAGGGATCGCGCCTTACGCGATATTATGTTATTCAAAGCCCCCTGGATGCCGAATGAATTGACTTTGATAATAATTATAGCTATTCGCTACAAATGATACCTTTTCGCCGTTTACGTTTCATTTTTATTCTTTCTTGTGAGTTCAATGATTTTTACTACTCTTCTACATGAGCACTGGACAGTGGACGTGCAGACATGCACGTGTAGGAATCAATACGTAACCTTTCGGTTGAAAAACATTCTATTTGTATTTTGGTCCGTTCATCGTTTCGTAATTTTATAAGCTGCGTTTTATAAATTCAATCGCAGGCCGATTAGGATAGGACAGCTTTTCAACTTCCCTTCTCACTAATATCATTTCATTTATGAACACCATCAAACAATGTACGATGATTACAGACAAATTACGATCGTCGTTACCTTATGTCGTTAACATAAAATGTGATACGTCGGATCATGAAACGCTAACCACTTGAGTTATGCAATTTTTTAACTTCTAAAACTTCTAAATGTCTTTCTATTAATAACTTATTACAGTAGCGGCACGCCATGATGGCCGACACATGACACATTACAATAGTGACGTGAAATGTCAATTTATTATCGAAAAAAATGCAACCAAATGCGAGTCGCAACTATAAGTTTTTGGATTTATAACTAGTATTGAAAGTAGTAGGTAGCTGATTAAAAAGTTTTAATGGAACGAAAATACAAATGTTTACTTATTATATTGGAATGAAAATGAATATACACACTCTATTTGCACACAAGAAACAAATTCATGCAGAAAGAGACAGAAAAAATTGTGCCACAGAAGGCCATATTTAATGAAATTCGTCCATACTGCTACTTTCACTGTTGCCTACATTAATTACAAGTTCATTTTATTATATATATATATAATCGTCCCTTATTAATTTAACAGTTCCATTCACAACCTTTTCCCAGTCTCCTTTAGTCATAATAATATGTTCACAAGCTTCTTCTAATAATTTTAGCAATTTTGTTGTGGTAAATGGGGGTTCTGTATTGCGTCTTGCGCCATATCCGTCATTAATTTGAGCCGACACCAACTCAATTGCATTGTATCCACAATGGTAATGCGGTAACCGTATAACTTTGTGCCCATGTTCTAAAGCTATTTCGTCAATGACGTATCGGATCTTGGTTGGTTTGTTTTCTTTTAAAAAACGTACTGATTCCGCTTTTTTCCGAACCGTGCAATTTTTAAATAGTTTTATTACTCTTTCATAACAACAATTTAATGAAATACGATCTGTATAACTGTATTATCAAACGGTCAAGTGAAACGGAAACAAGTCAAGTGAAAAGCTGTGACAAAAAGCGTGAACATAATAAATTACCGTTTAAAAAAAATGTTTCGATTAATTTAGATAAAAGCGTTTCGGCTCTCCTGAAAATTTCATTTTCGTCCGCTACACTTATTGCGATCACCACCATCGGTATACTTGTACTGTCCGGCCGCTGAGAGAATGCGTTCTTAACAGGCCGTGGTCGAATGGACGACGTAACTTTGAAATGGCGCGCGTTGCATTTACGATAAAAACATTTGTATTGTTTATTTGCCCAAGTCGACGAATAATTGTCATAAAACACTATATCATTATTACGTCAACTGACAATAAATGTTATAAATTACGCTTTTACAAGGTTATGTGAACTATTTATTTTTGTGGTGATGTGGTATAATATTTTCTTTCCTCAAATTTTTTTTATTGATTTTAACATTAAATATTTCTGAATGTTACTCTCACATTTTTATGCTCTTTATGCTAGTTACATTCAGCAATTAGAAGCCAGACAAACAAGTATCGAAACTTATGTTACTATTGTCTTGGGTCGGTTAAAGAGATAATATAACAGTCTTACTTTTTTCCCCATCACTAGTCACGACCAACTGACAGCGGCTGGACGATGGTGATCATTATGTAAATACCAACTAAACGTGCTCGAATGTTTGTACACAGCTCAAATATTAAGATAATATTAAAGATCTCGGCTGAGTCACGGTGCGCTAATCGTGATGTGTTACCTAATGCGACACATCTATTAACAATATTATTTACTTAATCACTAAGAATCCATCACTGGCGAAAGAAATATCGTTATTCATGTAAATACATGTTATTCACGAAATGAAATTATATTATCTATAAAAAAAAACTACTTCCTATGTAGGTAAATAATCTATGATTGTAGGCATGATAATAATATGATTGAATGTTTTCCATGTACCTAAGCAATTTCACCCTGAATGAATAACGTCATACGCTATGATTTGAGATATTAACTTGAATCGTGAAAGAAATACCAAATATCATGCCTTTGGTGACTGTAATGAATTCAAAGTCAAAATATCAAAATAAATGAGTATCTTATTCTTATTCGTATTGTTCAAGGGTCTGGTCTTTGGTGACTCCGTGAGAAAATATGTACGAGTAGATGACCACGTTTTAAAAAGAAAGGTCTTATGTCTTGCCTACGGCGAATCTCTTTTGAGATTACCAGTAAAAATACGAGATATATAACGCAATATTACGCTGTATTTGTTACATGTACATTTCTGCATTACCTCTAGGACGCAATACACAAACGGAATTATGTACATAGCATGTTATTGTACGATTTCCTCAGTAAGCCAAACGTAGGTATGTCTCTCACGAAAGATAAATAATATTCGATTTTTGTTAATGTTTGGAACGTCGTAAATTTGAGAAATAGACATTCTCGTCTTCGAGTAACGTACCTAAAGTACCTAATACCACAGTAATGTAGGACCCTAGTGCCTAGTTTTCAGTCACCGAGTTAGTGCAATTTTGTGGAGTGCGAGTATGAATTTATCTACGAATAATTTCCACGTAGTACGTGTAATTTTTAGGTTATAGATTTTAGAAGCACGTCTGGTAATTTAATTAATGAACGGACGTCGTTTGCATAGGCAGGCTCATCGGCTTACAAACGTAGGTACCTCTACGTACGTCGTCTTTTGTATAATGAACTGATATCTGACACTTTTATGAACAACGTTGCTTTAGGCTTGAAGACTTTAGAGAATCACGAAGAAAGGATAAAAAACAAAACAAAGCTCATTAACGTTTTCGACATTAGACCCTTTTTTGTTGAAAATCGTTGAAAATCTTTCCAAAATTTTCAATATTGTTTATGTAACC
The DNA here is from genome assembly GCA_907165235.1 of Zeuzera pyrina. Classification (NCBI taxonomy): domain Eukaryota; kingdom Metazoa; phylum Arthropoda; class Insecta; order Lepidoptera; family Cossidae; genus Zeuzera; species Zeuzera pyrina. The sequence continues at coordinate 2,745,961 of OU015619.1, read as the reverse complement.
ATAGAAAATATTATCATAACAATGTGGGTGGGAGATTAAATAAAGAATACATTATTTACGTCGTTAGTTAATCTCCTATTTTATTAATGTCATTACTAAATCGACCACCGACCTAATCACCTGGATGTGTATTAAATATGAGACTCATAGACGTTTCACCAGTATTGTACTCGCGTTTGCTCCGGGAAGGGAAGAAGTTCAATAGAAGTTCAATCACAATTAAAGTCTATTAAAGTTTCCAGAATGCAGAGTCTCAATTATTATCAGCCGTGTGCGTATTCGTGCCCATATTACTCTCCGTACGGTCATTCGATGGCTCTGACTCCTGTGTGGATACCGACGTCAATTCCCGTGCAGATTTCGACACCGGCGACTACATACCACGAAGACATCCATTTCACGATACCTCCAAAAGTGCCGCCTCAAACAGTTACAGATTACGAATTCAAGGAGGCTATCAGTCGATTATTGCTGCGTCGAGAAGACATGTTTGCTCTCGGATATCCTGTGGAAGTCGGCGAGAACTCTGGCCAAGCGGTTGTACTTGTTAATCCGCCATCTCAATCGAACGAGCCTAACGCGTTGACCGAGTATTATAAGAATTTGGAACGCATCGTAGTTGATACCGAGGAGAATTCGAGGAGTCGAAAGTCAATGGCGACACGAGTCAAGAACAGGAAGGTCGTTCACGTGTGCGTCAGATGTGGGAAAAATTTTCGCATTACACGAAGCTGTCGGTACGTCGCCGATGAACCCTGCGTGTATCACCCTGGACGCACTGCACACGGATACAATGACTGTTGTCGGTCTCGTTTGGAAACTGAAGGATGCCACACTGGGGACTATCACGTTTGGAATGGCACACGAACCGGTGTCAACGGTCCACTAGATGGGTATGTTAGAACTCGATATCCTCGAGGAGGAGTTTTCGCCTTGGACGTGGAAATGTGTTACACGACGATGGGATTGGAGTTGGTGTGTGTCGTAATCGTCGGTCTCCAAGGAGAAGTGGTGTACAGGGCGTTGGTAAAACCGAGCGCGCCGGTGTTGGACTACAATACACGTTTTTCGGGCATCACCAAGGAGCACTTAGCGCACGCTACGAAGACTTTAGAAGACGTACAAAGCGACATACTTTCTATTATCGGCTTTGACACCATTCTAGTGGGGCATGCCCTGAATAACGACTTGAGAGCGTTGAAAATGTTGCACGGCCTCATCATCGACACCAGCGTGTTGTATCCGCACAGACGAGGATATCCGTTCAGAAGGTCATTGAAAGACATCTGTGCGGAAGTTCTCTGTCGGAACGTGCAGCAGCGAGACGACGGGCATTCGACGTTAGAAGACGCTCGAGCGGCTTTGGACTTGGTGTTGTTAAAAGTTTAACGGCGATTAGACGACCGTAACACGTACTACGGCATATAATATTTTTGTGTTCCAGTATTTTATACCTAAACGAAGACTGTGCACATTTTTTTTGACTGTAGTTTTGAAAATTTTTAAATTTAATTTTATCTCTTAGAGTAGATACTTACTTTGTACATTTTAAGAACTGTAATTTTATAATCTGCTGTGTTGTTCACTGTATTCTTTAGTATTCAATATTATGTTAATGTAATAATTTAACGGACTGAGTTTGTTGCCGGTGGTAACTCTGAGTTAAAATAAATAAAATTAATCACATTGAATTTCAAACATCAAATGAAACTTTTTTCGGTATAACTTTCCTGTCTCTCATTCCTAAATGTTTTTACGGTTCCGTGGTCATGTTGTGGCTAAAAACGGGAACCCTTACAATTTCGACCTGTCCGCCTGTCTGTCTTTTGTTCCTTATCATTTGTTCGAAATTGATTTAATATCTTCTGGTCATTAGTCCACCCGATCTGATTTCTGGAGCTTTTGAAAACTTTTAAATATTTAATTGTCAAATTCAAATACGTCGTATCATGAAATTAACATCTGAAAATAATAAATCAGACGCAGCAAATTTACCAAATTTAACCTCGGGAAATACATTTGAAAGTACATGAGAGTTTCATCGTACGGAATAGTACAAAAGGTTTGTTTTTAGAAAATATTCATAATTTGTACCTTTCAGACATTACCTCTTATTTATTTTTCACGTAGAGTGGTGGAATGAAAGGGTGAATGTATCCACTCGGTTGTGAATAATTTAATCTAAAATAGGCGTTCTCCTATGTGTGTACTTGCGCGTGCTAGCTAACGAAAAAGCAGTTACAGTTTAAAGACTATAATCAAATTAAAAAATCCAATTGGCATTTTGAGGAATGTGTTTAGATATAACTGTACAAAAAATTTAGAAACAAAAACCGGTACCGTTTCTCCGATAAATATGGGTTAATCTCCGTTTTAAAATAGGTTTCTTTGACATTTTTTATAACGTCAAACGTCAAAATGGCCGTCATAGAGTGCCGCTAGTATATTTTCGTGTGTCGTCAGCATAGATATAAGTTTTCCTTTGAATATGGAAATAAAAATAAAATGAAATATATAAACTAAAATCAAAAAGCTAGTCACGAGAACCACAATCCTAAATGTCTACCCTACCTAACACGATTTTATCTGTATGGTACCTTATTCACTCATTAGCTCATTACATAAACACTACAGTCAACGGATTTTGAAGAAATTTTACATCAATTTAGTTTATGTACTGGATCTATAAAAAATACATTTAAAAATGCATCTATACAAAACATATGTATGTACGTACTTTATGGTGGTAGTTAAATGCCAGCTGTGTACTATTCTGTCCAACTTAAAACTAGAATCCACGCGAAGGAGATTGTGAACATTTCTAGATGACAGAAAAGATTGAAAAATTGAAGTTCCTGCGTATATCGAGTCATGTGATAAATGTAATTCGTCATAGCATGAACCGTTAACACTTGAACTATGCAATTTTTAAATAGTTTTGTTACTTTTTTATAACAAAAATTGAATGAAGAACAATCTGTATAAAAGTATGATCATAAAGTAACCAGTGTCAAAAAGAATTTCGAAATCTTTTTTCAAGACCGCTAGATTACGATACGAACAGTGTAACAAACGCAAAATATTGACGGAAATTGATGGCAAACTTTTTTACGGCAAGTGAAAGAAATTGAAAATCGGCGAAATGCTGTGTTTTTTGATGAATCATGGCTTAATACTAACATTTGGATGTATCATGGCTTAATGCTAATATTACCTACCACTACGTCCAAAGTTGCTAGTTGATAAGCCTCCTGCCCAATCCCAAAAGAAAGCTGACATCGTCGCATGGCTTCAAAAACATGGCGTTGACGCCATCTTTTCGTATTTAATATTTATATTAAATATAATTAATTACTCTAGGTTTTATACATTTTTCAACATTTTTTCCATCATTCCATTCTTTCAATCCAATATTTGTTTTCAAAAATATGAATTTCCTTAATTTTAATATTCGATATTATTATGTCGAAGCAATATTTTGTACCTATCGAAAGAAAACACATTTGAAATGAGGGACTCTAATTTTCTAATTAGTAATAATATAGTCATTAATTAATCTCTTATTGTAATTACCCAATCAACGACCATCAGCCTAATCACCTAGGTCGCTATAAAACGTGGATAATTTAGACAGGGTGTAATTATTGTTCGTGCGCCAGTCCAGACAACAGGTTCGATAGGCTATTTTTCTAATTAAAAGTCTCGAAGATAACAAAATGCAGAATCGGAATAATCACCAGTCCAGCGCATATTACGTACCATGCAGACACTTTGTTCCTTCAACGCCTGCGTGGATTCCGGTCTCCGCGCCTCTGCAGCAGATTACGACGCTTTTGAATAAGTACCATCAAGACGTTCAATATGCAACACCGCCATCAGTGACGACCGAAACAACGAGGAACTATCAACTAGAAGATGCCCTGTTTAAGAAATAATAGTTTAATAGATGGTGTAATGCTTTAAAATTCAATATTTAAATCACGCTTTTGTTATGTTGTTAATTTGTAGATAAGTTCTGTTACAATATTCTAATAAATTGAGGTTTTCTGGGAAAAATAGTTTTTCGTTGACTTCGTTGTAAACATTGGTCCAATCGCGCCGAATAAATAGTAGTATTGTAAAAGTCAGGATTGTCGTTTCGTTCAAATAATTGTCTCGTTGTTGTCTGGTTTGGTTCTCGCATTGTGTTGTTCTTGTTGTTGTCTGGTTTGGTTCTCGAAATTGTGAAAACTTAAGTTTCAATTTAAAATAATTGAACAAATTTTGATTTAACTTTCTGGAATCGTAATATAGAAATTTGACATAGAATAATACCTTGAATTGAATTAAAAAATACAAAATGGAAAGTCATCAGAATAGTCAGTTAGAAACGTATGATTTAATAAAAAGGTTATCTGATAACTTCAAAAGGAGCCCCAAGGATAGGCTAACGCGTGCATACTTGGATACCAGATTAGAAATATTAGAATCATATTGGGAAAAAATGCAAACTAAGCATGATCTTTTGGCCGCAGCTTCTAAAGAGGAGAAGTCTAAACTAATTTATTTCAAAAATAACATGTATGACAGTTGCTTAGAATTATATTTAGAACTCAAGACAACTATTAAAGAAAAAATAAACTCACTAAATGTCAAAACAACAGATTTCACAAGTTCGGAAAACATGTCAGATTCATTAAATATAGTACAATCTCAACCTATAACAAAATTACCTCCTATTCATCTACCCACATTTTCGGGAGATTATAAAGATTGGTTATCGTTTCATGATATATTTAAATCACTAGTACATGATAATCCTACTCTATGTAAAGTCAACAAATGTCAATATTTAAAATCAAATTTGCAAGGAGAAGCAGAGAATTTAATTAAGCAAATTACAATAACAGATAGTAACTATGACACTATGTGGGATATTCTTCAGAAACGATACAACAACCGTAGAAACATTGTCAATTCATTTTTGTCTAAACTTTTAAATCAAAAAAGAATAACTAGTGAGTCACCCAAAGCAATTAAAGATTTATTGGACGTAACTTCTGAATGCTTAATTTCTTTGAAAGCAATAGATATACCTACAGACCATTGGGACGATATAGTAGTTTACATAATTATTCAGAAACTGGACAGCGAGTCACACAAGTTGTTTGAACAGCGTATAGAAACCTTAGACAGACTACCTACATGGAAAGACCTTTCGGATTTCTTGAATTTCAGATTCAGAACCTTAGAAGCTGTTAAATACAAAGATACACAATTTCACGTTAGAACGGCAACAGCTAAGAGCTCCACGACGACTTTGATATCTCACACAAATTGTTTATACTGTAATGAAAACCATAAAATCTATTCATGTAAACAATTTTGTAACCTAAGCGTAAACGAACGACAAAGCTACGTACAGAAAAATAACATTTGTTTTAATTGTCTAAGAAAAGGTCACGCTGTGAAAAATTGCACTCAATTAACATGTAGGAAATGTAGCCGCAAACATCATACTCTATTGCATGGATATAGTGTAGCAGCTGGTACTTCAGCAACACAAACTTCGCAACCCAGTGAACAAGTCAACGCAGCAACAGTAGATAGCATAGATAGAATCACCCTGAAAACATCCGTTAGCGAAACTTCTCCAGTCATACTAGCAACTGCACTCATCGCAGTACAGTCAAATAAAAACAATAGTATCCACACCCTTCGTGCACTTGTTGATCAAGGCTCACAGGCCTCGTTAACTACCGAAGGAGCATGTCAAGAGTTGGGCCTAAGAAAAGCACCTATTCAAGGAAGTATAGTTGGTATTAATTCAAATAAAACACTTACCAAGGCAGTCGTAGAGTTTGAAATAAGATCTAGACACAATCCAAACATTAGAATCAAAGTAAATGCCTATGTATTGAAATCCTTAAGTTCATATATACCACAGCAAGTACAATCAGTTGATTGGCCACAAGTTCATAGTTTACAATTAGCAGACCACACATTCATGCAGCCAGGTCGCGTAGATGTTCTTCTGGGAGCAGACATCTTTGCTGACATTATTCAACAGGGTCTAATAATATGCAGAAACGAAAATAGATCACTTGTGGCGCAAGAAACTTCTCTAGGTTGGTTGATTTCCGGCAAAAATAATAGACACAACAACCAACAAACAAAGGTATCCACTCATCACGTAAAACTAGAAGTAGACACTGCGCTCCATAGATTCTGGGAACTTGAAGAACCTGTACCTGGAAAAAGAATAATGACAAATGATGAGATCAAATGTGAAGAACATTTTAGAAAGACACACAAGAGAACAGTAGAAGGAAGATATGAATTACACTTACCTTTTGCAGTGAATCCTCCTGATATTGGTGAATCAGCATCTATAGCACTCAAAAGACTAACATCCCTCGAACATAAATTTAAAAAGAATCCCGATTTACACCACAGATATAATGAATTTATGAGAGACTACCTGAAACAAGGTCATATGGAACCAGTTTTGTGTAACAGTAAACCGAACAATAATGTTTGTTACTTACCTCATCATCCCGTGATTAATGAGCAGCATCTTACAACTAAACTGCGTGTAGTTTTTGACGGATCGGCAAAGACCAGTAATGGGAAATCTTTAAATGATTATCTATTAATAGAGCCACCCCTTCTAAGTGATTTGAGAGATTTAACTTTGAGATGGAGAAGGCACGCCGTGGTTTTGGTTGGAGACATACGCCAGATGTATAGACAAATTGGTATAGAGGAAAACCATAAAGACTTTCAACGCATTTTATGGAGATTCGACTTAAATGAACCTATATAACACTTTAGATTATCCACTGTTACCTACGGTACGTCTTGTGCACCATATTTAGCAATAAAAACTTTAAAACAGCTAGCCGAGGACGAAATGAGTAATTTCTCTGAAGAAGTCATAGATTGTTTATTACAAGACTTCTACATGGATGACGTGCTTACTGGAGCATCTACAATCGATAAGACGATAAGTTACAAAGCGACTTAACAAAACTGCTAAGTAAAGGTGGATTCTCACTCCATAAATTTGCATCAAATAGTACACTAATAGAAAACTTAGCTCAAAAAAGTAGAAAGATATTAGGAATAGAATGGAATAACCAATCTGACAAATTTGTACTTACCTTTGACATAGAGAATAGTTCTGAAAAACCAACCAAACGGAAAATTCTTAGAGACATCGCCCGACTGTATGACCCAGCAGGTTGGTTAGCACCCATAGTAGTTAGAGCCAAGGTGTTTCTGCAAAAATTGTGGACTACAGGGTTAGACAGATGGATAGGAATAACAGACGACCTAATCAGAATTGAGATCCACGGTTATTCGGATGCTTCTGATACCGCGTATTCAGCAGTAGTGTACTGCCGTACTATTCTCTCTAATAACATCAAGGTTACTCTAATAGAGGCTAAAACGAAAGTAGCTCCGGTAAAAAAGATATCAACACCCAGATTGAAACTTTGTGGCGCGGTGTTGCTGGCAAAATTACTCTATAGAATCAAAAATGTTCTGATTATTCCTATAGAAAATGTTTATGCGTGGACAGACGCAACAATCGTCTTGGCGTGGTTACAACGACCTTCAAATTACTGGAACACTTTCGTCGCAAATAGAGTGACAGAGATCACTAACACAATAGACACGAGCAGATGGCATCACGTTGTATCTGCGGAGAACCCAGCTGATGTAGCTTCCCGAGGCATTTCTCCGCTAGAACTGCATTCGCACGAGTTGTGGTGGAACGGTCCATCCTGGCTTCGAGAAGATAGTGATTTACCTGTAAAAAACATACGCGAAATGATAAATTCTACTGAGTTAGAAAAAAGAGCACAAGTGAATGTATCATTGCAGTGTAGTGTAGTCATAGAACCGGAACCTGAAAAAGACAATATAGATATTATATATAAATATTCAAACTTAAATAAACTAGTAACAGTGATAAGCTATTGTCTTAAATTCTATTATAAATGTAAAAATAAGGTAAAAAAGGAAAACTTACCTGTTTATCTTAATAGTACGTGCAGCAGAATTAAGAAACTCGATGACACTACTAGTTAAGTTTTCGCAGAAATCTGAAGGCGTAAATAAAAAACATATTGTAAAACTTAATCCATTTGTTGATAAGGACGGAATGTTAAGGGTAGGAGGACGTATCCAAAATTCATGTGTTAGTGCGGAAACAATGCATCCTGTAATATTAGCAAAAAATAGTAGATTAGCTTACCTGATAGTTAAAGATGCACATAGTAGAACATTGCATGGCGGCATTCAATTGACGTTGAACTATATTAGAAACAAATATCATATAATTGGCGTAAATATTTAGTTAAAATAATACTTAGAGAATGTATAGCTTGTTGTAGACACAGTAATAGATTTGTTAATCAATTAATGGGTACCTTATCTAAAGAAAGAGTAACTCCGCAGAGGCCGATCCTGGTTAGTGGTGTAGATTTTGCTGGGCCAGTAATACTTAAGTTATTCAGTGGACGTGGATCAAATAGAACCCAAAAGGCGTACATTGCATTATTTATATGCACCGCTACTAAGGCGGTACATATCGAACTCGTGACCGGTCTAAGCACAGTGTTTTTTAGCAGCCTTTCGACGTTTTACTGCACGCAGAGGCCATTGCAAAAAACTTATTAGTGATCGCGGTACAAATTTCATAGGCGCCACTAAGGAGCTTTATCTTATGGCAGATAAAAGTGTTAAAAATTTACCTGACGAAGTTGTAGAACTGTTGGCATTGGACGGAACCGAATGGCAGTTTAATCCAGCAGGAGCTCCACATATGGGAGGCCTGTATGAAGAGGCCATAAGGTCAATGAAAAAACACATAAATCGTGTTTTAGGAGATAGTAAACTTACTTACGAGGAATATACAACTTTGTTGTGTCAAATTGAGAGTTGCCTGAATTCTCGTCCATTAACTTCCATAGACAATGATGTAGAAGGCACAACTGTTGCACTAACACCTGGTCATTTTTTAATAGGTGAAAATCCTATTATAGTTCCAGATGAAAATTTGGAGAACGCTTATGTACCTTACAATAAAAGATGGATTTATTTACAGCAAAAATTACAGTCGTTTTGGAGAAAGTGGAGTCAAGAATATTTGGTTAATAAACAACAACGTAGTAAATGGACTAGAATTCATGATAACGTTAAAATCAACGACGTAGTGTTGGTTAACGACGAGCGATTACCCCCAACCAAATGGTTGATGGGTAAAATTATAGATACCCACCCTGGTATTGATGGTTTAACCAGAGTGGTTAGTATTAAGTGTAAAAGTTCAGTAATTAAACGACATGTACATAAACTTTTTTTTACTGCCGACTGAACCTGATGATATTCAACCATTATGTAATCCATAATCATAGACAGATATAGTCCACACACAGCTTATTTTATTTTAGTAATATATTATAGTTTGTATAATCATGTTTCTTTATATCGTTTAGTGTAAGAAAATTTAATTCTAGTTGTTTAACATATAATGTTCTACCACCTAGATTAGTTTATTAGTTGTTTATGTGAATAATAGTTTATTGTTTTAACTTTGTTTTACGAATAAGCAGATGTTTTTTGATTTTCAATTGTTTAACTTTCAGAGTAGGCATGTTTTGTTTGAAAGTCCTAACGTACTTTGGGGGGCGGAATGTTTAAGAAATAATAGTTTAATAGATGGTGTAATGCTTTAAAATTCAATATTTAAATCACGCTTTTGTTATGTTGTTAATTTGTAGATAAGTTCTGTTACAATATTCTAATAAATTGAGGTTTTCTGGGAAAAATAGTTTTCGTTGTCTTCGTTGCAAACAAGCCCTGAGACCTCTCTCTAGCTGCTTCCGAAGGATATGTTGGCTCTCGGCTATCCAGTACAAATCTGGGAGGATTCTTATGAAGCAGTCATATTAGTGAATCCAACCCTCGTTTGAAAGAGATTATAACGTTGGATACCCATTATGAAGGTTTTTTAAATGTGATGGCCAACAGCAAGCAGAGCACAAAGGCTGAAAAATCGAAAGAGATTCAATCCAACAACTGCGAGCAGTTATTAAGAGAATGCGTCATAGATGGTAAGGATTTTTACATTTCGCCAAGTGGTTACTAAGATGCTGAAGATTTCTGCGTGTACCACCCTGGACGCACGGCTCATGGGTATTACGACTGCTGCCGAACACCACTGGAAACTATCGGATGCCAAACTGGAGAATTTCACGTCTGGAATGGCACACGCGTCGTAGTCAACGGACTATTAGAGGGCTACGTTAGAATACACTAGAGTACACTACCCCCGAGATGGAGTTTTCGCCTTGGACACCGAGATGTGTTATAGAAAGAAGAAAGAAAGAAAGAAAATGTGTTATTTATCGCCACAGAGCAAAAAACACTTAAATAATAAAAACGAATACAGATATAAATTAACCAGTAGCTACGACAAACGGATTAGAGTTGGCGAGCGTCGTCGTCGTCGGACTCCAGGGAGAAGTGGTATATAGCCAATTGGTGCGACCGGGCGCACCGGTGTTGGACTACAACACTCGTTTCTCTGGCATCACCGAGGAAGACATGGCGCGCGCCACGAAATCGCTGCGGGACGTACAAGCCGACCTACTTTCCTTCATCTGTTCGGACACGATCCTAGTGGGGCATGCACTGAACAACGACCTGAGGGCATCGAAACTGTTGCACGATTTGGTCATAGATACGAGTGTACTGTATCCGCACAGACTGGGATATCCCTTCAGAAGATCACTGAAGGATATCTGCGCGAAATATCTGGGTCGGAGTGTGCAACAGAGCTGCGACGGACATTCCGCGCTGGAAGACGCTCGAGCGGCAATGGACTTGGTCCTGTTGAAACTGTATGATGAGGGGGTCGACGAGCGATGACGGAGATTTGCTGCGTATGCGCTAATTCGACAGTCAGCGCAATTTTTATTTTATGACTGCAGCTCTGACTGTAAATGTAAATATTTGCTATGAAATTTGCACGTAACTTCTTTGTTAACTTTTTTTTACTTAGTGTATTGTTATTATTGTAATGTAAGTTAGTTGTAATGCAATGTTATAATGTGATGACTTAATGACAAAATAAATGCAATTTTTTCTATTCTACTTTAAGTTTATTTTTTAATTGACCGACTACGAAAAAGAAGGAGGTTTTCTTTTAACTTTTTCTTATTGACGGATTTTAATTATTCTTTCTCCATTGCGTTCGGTGTAGCTTCAAGAAAATTCCATTTCAATCTCATTAGTGTTGCATTTTTACTTACAAATAATAATGCTAATTTTATTTATTTAGCGGTCCCCCGACGCGATGACGCTTGAATCACAAAATATTACAAACGAATTATTTAAATATTAACTTTAAAGGACCAGGCCCGGAAATTGTATTTTTTACATTATATAGGTTTTTTTGTGTAGGGGGTTTTTTAAATTTTAAATTTAATTATTATTTTTAAAATTTTAAACTTATTTACAAAAAAAGCTATAGCTATAATATGTCTTCGGGCTTATATTATCGTACTTAATTGTTTGACACGGTTTATTGATTGGCAAGGTAGCCTACCCGTTAACGCAGGGGAGCAGCCACTAGTGTTTCGGTACATAGTGTTTTTATTAATTGTATTTTTGTGTCTCATTCATTGTGTTTTCTATTTAGTTATGATTAGTAATAGTCGTGTATTAGAGTTTAGTTTTGTTTTGTATAAGAGTGTACAGTTGTGAGCGTTTTTCAGGGTATATTTAGACACCACATCAAATAGCGTGTTTTGGTGTTTACGTAACCCCGTATAAATCCCGTTGTGTTCAGTTACTCTTCGTTTTTTTTTTTAATTTTTTTTAATCGAAACTGGAACCAGAAAACCCAAGACCTCTCTCTTCTTCACGCCCTGCTCAGTGGAAAAATAATATAAGTGGATAATAACATGAGTAATATAAAATGTAAATCGTAATATTGCGTTAACAATAAACGACGTAACACTCACGAAATCGTCTTTATATACGTGGACAGCTACTCTCATATAATTAGGTATACGTCAAGTGCTGTTAAATTTCGTTGCTTAGATTACATACGAGATCATCTAACGAATAACGGAATCGAATGGACTGTCAACATCATAAAATTTGCTAACAAACGATGACTTCTACTTGTCTTACAGCCTGAACTTGTTATCCAGTATCGAGAACACATTTTCCCAGTGTCATATTTATATGACGGCACTTATACGAGTATAATGTGTAAAACAAATAATTGCAATCTATTTGTGTCACATAAATAACAGATCACTCTTTTTAAAGATTATTAGAGTGAGAATTATGGTAAAACATATCCAGTTTAAACTTGTTATGTAACATTCTTCTTCGGTGACGGTCGTTCTGCCGTGATCGACACATGTTTGTTGAGTCACCTATCTTGTCGAGTTCTTACAGTTCAGTGTTTCTCAAACTTGCGACGTATCAATATATTATTGTCTAAAATGTTCAATTGTGGAAAGTGTCACTCTTGGAGTTCCGACGGTGTTAAATGCAACGTCTGAGATCAGCAATTTGAGGAATTACCGAAGCAGGATACAGAAAAATTTCACTAAAAAATAAAGAGAACTGGCGTTGCCCTGTCTGTAAAATCAGAAATCCATCACCGCTAGTCTCTCCGCAACCAGCCACGCTAGAAAGCATGCAAGCAGCATTAGTAAAGTTTACTAATCAATTAGCATCATTATCATCAATTGTAAATGATGTTAAGGCTATCAGGGATGATTTAAACAACCTGGAAACATCAGTGAGCATGGCTCACGATGCTGTAAACAATTTTTCGGAGACTGTAAAGGCACTCGAAGCTCGCGTATCCAATCTTGAAGGAAATGTCAATATAATACCTACGCTTCAAGGGCAACTTCTACGTCTTGATCAACAAAGTCAAGAAAGAGAACAGTGGGCCCGCGCCAATAATGTTGAGCTGAAAGGAATCCCATTTCAGAAAGGTGAAAACCTTCTTGATATAGTCAGCACCATTGGGAATGTCATAGAATATCCTATAAAGAAAGAAGATATCAACTATATTGCGAGAATTCCAAATCGGCAACAAAATTCTATTAAGTCTATTGTAATATCATTTCATAACCGTTATACTAAGGAGGATTTCATTACTGCGGCTCGTCGTAAGAGAGATGTAAACTTGGGAAAAATTGGATTTAAAAAAGATGGAAAATTCTACGTTAATGATCACTTAACTCCTTATTTCAAGAATTTATTGACAAAAGCGAAAACACTTGCCACTGAAAAAAATTTTCAGTACGTATGGGTAAAATTCTCAAAAATTATGGCAAGGAAATCACCAGAATCTCCAGTAATCTTTATAAAGTGCGAAGCCGATCTAGGGAGAATAAACTAACAAAGATTATTTACATTTGCTACTTATTAATATTACTTTTAACATTTTTCAACATAACATTACTTATCATGTTATTATTTTATGTCATCACTGGAAGTTTGAGAACCGTCGCCGCTCCATTGTCTACTCTTATCTATACGCTCATTAGGCAAATAAAGCGGTATTATGCCGGCGACGGTAACTACCGCCGTTATGCTATTAGCACCTGTAGCCCATTCATAAGGTGTGTTTTTCTATGCAATTACATTAAAATATCGCGTATATTTTTAATAGGTCGGTCCCCGGTGGTTGTGAGTGTGAGTTTTTATAAATACCTTCATCTTTTGTTTTCTACGTGGTTTATACATTACTTTACTTATTTTATTTTGAATCTATTTACTACCGCATCCATGAGTATTATAATGTTTTTTACCAATTACCTATTGAGTAGATATTTGTGGGAATCCATACCTCCACTCCACACTGCCAAATTACGTTTTCTTCATATTCATATTATAGAATTCATAATAATTATAATTAGAAATGGCTACGACACTTAGTATGTATTATCAGAACACGAGAGGACTACGTACTAAAACTAATGTATTTAAAAGAAACTTGCAAATGAACGGATATGACATAGTTTCGTTAACTGAGACTTGGTTAATTGATGGAATCTCGGATCAGGAACTTTTTGATGATAGGTATTCGGTATGGTGGTGTTTTGTTAGCGGTTCGCCGAGACATACTTACATTCGAGCGCCCTGAATGGCGGTCCTCCGCCGAGGACATATGGGTCACAATTCGAATCAAAACTAATAAAAGTGAAGTATTAAACATACATATCTGTTCTTTATATCTCTGTTATGAGAAACAGGGGTATTCTTACGTAAGTCAATTACAGAATTTCACTAACAAGTTATTTGAAATTGTGAGTTCCCATCCGAATGACAAATTTATAGTTACTGGAGATTTTAATTTTGCTTCTGTGGGTTGGTGTGTAGATAATAATACTGGTATTGTTGATCCATGTGAAGTCTCAGGTGCATACCTAGAAAACTTCTTTGACACAATAGCACTTTGTAACTTCCATCAATATAACCATGCACAAAATATCAACGACAGGATCTTAGATTTGATTTACTCTAATGACACGTTAGACGTTAACATTTTCTCAGATTCACTTGTGCCCGAGGATCCACATCATAAGGCGTTAGATGTTTTAGTGCGATTTGCTGTGCCAAACTGCATGGAGTCCAACAAAAGGACCAGATATATTTATGGGTCTGGGGACTACAGCTCCATGTGCTCAGCACTTGATAAAATTCCTTGGCAGTCCTCTCTACATGAAGGCTCGTTGAATGAGGATGTTTCTCTTTTTTATAATGCAATTTATTCATTACGTGATACCTACATCCCTAGTAAAATTATAAGAAAAATCATTTTTCCTCCCTGGTATAATCTAGCGCTAATAAAAGTTTTAAGGGAGAAGGTAAAATATTTGAGTAAATATAAAACTTATGGTAACCTTAGTAACTATGAAACATTTTCTTTTCTCCGTAAACGAGCTAAAGAACTGGAATCGAAATGCTACAAATCATACATTTCAAATACCGAAGCCACAATCATAGAAAACCCAAAAGTTTTTTGATCTTTCGTGAAATTTAAAAAAGACTCTCATGGTTCTCTGCCTTCAGCGATGACCTATCAGGGTACATCAGCTGACAGTGGTGAGGCCATTTGTAACTTGTTTGCATCCTACTTTCAATCTACATTTTTATCGCCAAACTCAAGCCCATATTGTGGTACTTCCCTCAATACCAGTGATAGCGTAAGTAACAGCATAGCTAGTATAGGTGATATTGAAGTAACACCCAAAGCATTACATAAGTTACTCTCAACCCTAGATGTTAAGAAAGGGGCAGGTCCAGATCTACTGTCTCCTATCCTGTTAGTACGTTGTGCTAATAGCATTGTGGAACCTTTGTGCATTTTATTTACGCGGTCACTTAAGGAGGGGGTGGTTCCCGATTTATGGAAGTCAGCTTTTATAACACCAATTTATAAAAGTGGCAACAAATGTGAGGTTAATAATTTTCGACCGATTTCCAAGCTATGTGTTTTAGCTAAATTATTTGAAAGATTAGTTTACGATCAGCTATATGCTTCGCTATCCTCTTCAATTATAACACAACAACATGGATTTTTGAAAAGAAGATCTACTGTGCCAATCTTCTGATTTTTAATGACTATCTCAGTCAAGGCATGGATTCTGGGTCCCAAATTGACGCCGTCTTCACTGATTATAGCAAAGCATTCGATCGAATAGATCATACCTTGCTATTAGACAAACTTTATAGGGCTGGAATCCACGGAAATCTGTATAGATGGTTTGTGTCTTACATACAGAACAGAACTCAGGCTGTTGCAATTAATGGCTTTATATCGTGTTGGCATCGTATCCCATCGGGCGTACCACAGGGGTCTCTACTAGGGCCATTGCTATTTATCATCTTCATAAATGATGTTCATAGCTGTTTTAGGCACTCTAATTTTATTTTGTATGCAGATGATATGAAAATCTACAAAACTATAAATAATACGAATGACACCCTACTTCTACAAGATGACTTATTGCGATTTGAACACTACTGTAAACATAATAAACTTGACCTCAATGTTTCTAAGTGCTGTGCTATAACGTTTACACGCAATAAAAATGTTATCCAAAACAATTATTACTTAAAAAAACAAACGTTAAATACAGTTAGCAGTCTTAGAGATTTAGGAATTATTCAGGATTCTAAACTAAAATTTGACAAACATATTGATAATATGATAAAGAAAGCATCTCGTTCATTGGGTTTTTTAATCAGATTATGCAAGGACTTCTCCAATTTGAAAACCATGAAAATACTGTATTGCAGCTATGTACGTAGTATCCTCGAATATGGATCGGAGGTATGGAACCCCTCCTATAAGAAATACATAAATAGAATCGAATCAATACAAAAGAAACTTTTAAAATATCTACAATTTAAATGCAAGGGCAAAGAGTCGAGTTATTTCGATAGGTGTAAGAAGTATCATTTTCTACCTTTAACTGATCGTAGAAATGCTTCAGATGTGTCTTACCTATTAAAGATAGCAGCTGGCAGCGTTGATTCTCTTGATCTATTAAGCGCGATCTCATTGTGTGTGCCTAAACGTACGTTCAGAAATAAAATCCCTTTGAGTATCCCACGGCATCATACAAATTATCGTAAAAATTCGTTCTTTTGCAGAGCCGCTTTGGAGTTTAACAAATTAGTATCCAAGGATCCTACCATAGATCTTTTCTATTTAAAACCTATTGCTATAAAACAACTTTACGCAGATAAATTCTTCGGTTCTCAGACATCCAAATGACATGAAAAAGGCTTATAAAAGGCTTATATATCTACTTAAAAATTGTTGGTTTATTTGCTCTGGAAAGGTTGGTTTGCTGAATTTACGACTATACTTTCACTTGGAACATTTTGACAAATCTAAAACTTAAACGTGTGTTATATTATTAGATAGGTTAACTACATGTGAAAACCTGTTAATGGCTTTTGTTTTTCTATATTGTTACTCAATTTGTAATATATTTAAGCTGTAAGTTTTCCGAATAAAATAAAATAAAAATAAAATAAAATTCTGTAAAATTATTTTGCAGTTATAAATGTATTTTTTTGGAAAACGGATTAACCTAAAATTATAAATAAACGTTATTTGAAATATTGCACTTCAAAACGGTGTACATACTGCTAACGTGAACCCTAAAGATTCTCAGATTTAATTGCAGCGCGTTACAACTCATACACCCAGTGCTACCGTATGTGCAAATGATACGTCGCAGATATTAAAACGAACATTCCATAAACTACTAGGTAATTAATTACTCTAGGTTTTATACATTTTTCAATAATTTCCTTTATCGTTTCGGACACGATCCTAGCGGGAAATGCACCGAACAACGACCCAAGGGCATCAAAACTGTTTCTCGACTTGGCAATAGATACGAGTGTACTGTATCCCAGTCTGTGCGGATTAAAATTTATTACAGGATATACACGGGATAAAAATTTATATTGCGCTTTTACAAGGTTATGTGAACTATTTATTTTTGTGGTGATGTGCCAAAAATAACAGGCAATCGTGACGTTATCTGTCTTTGTAGCGTATAATATTTTCTTTTCACATTTTTTTTATTGATTTTAACATTAAATATTTCTGAATGTTACTCTCACATTTTTATGCTCTTTATGCTAGTTACATTCAGCAATTAGAAGCCAGACAAACAAGTATCGAAACTTATGTTACTCTTGTCTTGGGTCGGTTAAAGAGATAATATAACAGTCTTACTTTTTTCCCCATCACTAGTCACGACCAACTCACAGACGCGAGGAACGGATTCGGCATTCTGTCAGTGGCCGCACGATGGTGATAATTATGTAAATACCAACTAAACGTGCTCGAATGTTTGTACACAGCTCTAATATTAGGATAATATTAAAAAAGACCTCGGCTGAGTCACGGTGCGCTAATCGTGATGTGTTAACTAATGCGACACATCTATTAACAATATTACTGGCAAAAGTATTCATGTAAATACATATTATTCACGAAATGAAATTATATTACCTATAAAAAAAAACTACTGTACGTAAAATGTACGTAAATAATTTATAATTTTAGGCATGATAATATTATGATTTATTGTTTTCCATGTACTGTAACGAGCCTATGGTAGTCCTATATAAAAATAGGCATATTTCAGGCTATAAATAAGCGCATATAATAATAGACTATATGCATATTATCTGTATGTACTACGATGAATAACCAAATTTTAAGTAACAAAAGGACGAGAGCTGTTGTTCTAAGCACCATGGGAAATCGCGTGCAATATAAAACGATTTACAATTTTTTGTTATATTCAACCGTCTCATAAACCATGCTTAAGCACTTACAAACGTCCAAGTAATTGAAAGACAAGTTTGGAGAAAACGAGAGATATCGCCACATGTGCAAGTTCTTTGTCTCCAACTATCGGTATGGTCATAAATTTAACAAGTTTATTAGTGCCTTAGTGTTTTGAGAAATATTAGAAATGTTTGACAAAAAATTGAAATACTACAAAAAAATAAATGCTTGTGAGTTTTGGAGAGAGAGCGAGGCGTTGGTTAAGGGACTGGACTTTCAGCCACGGCGGAGGATGGACGTCCTAGTACCGCGATCTGGATATTTGCCTAATACTGTGCATATAATTAAATAATACAAGTGATATTGATACAGTGAAGTCGCATTACTAGAGGACCCCGGTGAGCCCGTTCTGATTTCCATGCTTTATATAATTACTATATATTTGTTACGAATTTACTTATATATATATGTGAATAATGTATATTATGTACAAATCTAAAACCTCCAATTCACTACAGGAGTTCTTTGAACCCTCCATGACAAAGCGAACCATGGTATATTCCTATCAGCCATCGAATGTATATTTGATTTTTTATAATATTTATACAAACGCACTAACCTGCGCAGCGTCATAGTATCAGCTGTGATTACCTTCGTTCCCTCCATAAATGAGGACGAACCATATTGTATGAACAACAAATCTAAACAGCAACTTGTTGACTACATTATTATATTATAATCGACAACAAACCATCAGAATTGTGGAACCAATATTTTGTCGCTCTTGCCCATGAGCTATGACCCGGGACGAGCTACGGAAACACTATCGCTATATGCGCAACGATATATTATACCTCATCAAGAAACCAACGACATTATCTACAGAACCGAGCCTCTCAGTGGTTTATAAGACTTGTGCACGTGACACGATGAGTATCAGGTTTCATAATTCCTTAGAAACGCAACAAATGGTAAAATCTATGAATAACGGTATTTGACATTTATTGAATGGAACGTACCATGGTGGACTGCCACATGCACTCAACTGTTTTACACAGGGTCTCGCGACTCTAAACCAATACTGCACATTGGGTGAATTCAGCGTGCTCTGGTGGGCGATGCAACTCACTGGCGCTCATGACGGACCTACGATGATTAGGAACCCGGATCCTAAAGCGAGACCTGCGGGTGCTCTTGTGTACGAAAGGTGTACAAAAGTCTAGGACGGAGGGACGCCATGTGATTGTATCGTTATAAGACCCGGACCACGCTGGACCACTCCACCAAACATTTCACCATTCTGCTAATAGGACACTTACACAATGCCTAGGTCAGGCTAGGGCCCCTAATACCGTCGGGTGGTGGAAGTTGAGCGAAGTGTATATTAGAGGGGCGCTGTGGTTTGTGCCTTGGCTCGTCAATTCCAATGCCGACTATAACTTAATATTATAAATAAATATCCTAAGCATGACTTATGCACGGTCGGGTTGTAGGTGTGTTTGGGAGACCCGAAAGCCCCCACGATATTAGGATATTAGGATATAAGTCAAAACGTACATAGCATGTTATTGTACGATTTCCTCAGTAAGCCAAACGTAGGTATGTCTCTCACGAAAGATAAATAATATTCGATTTTTGTTAATGTTTGGAACGTCGTAAATTTAAGAAATAGACATTGTCGTCTTCGAGTAACGTACCTAAAGTACCTAATACCACAGTAATGTAGGACCCTAGTGCCTAGTTTTGAGTCACCGAGGTAGTGCAATTTTGTGGAGTGCGAGCATGTATTTATCTACGAATAATTTCCACGTAGTACGTGTAATTTTTAGGTTAAAGATTTTAGAAGCACGTCTGGTAATTTAATTAATGAACGGACGTCGTTTGCAACGGCAGGCTCATCGGCTTACAAACGTAGGTACCTGTACGTACGTCGTCTTTTGTATAATGAACTGATATCTGACACTTTTATGAACAACGTTGCTTTTGGCTTGAAGACTGTAGAGAATCACGAAGAAAAGATAGAAAACAAAACAAAGCGCATTAACGTTTTCGACGTTAGACCCTTTTTTGTTGAGAATCGTTGAAAATCTTTCCAAAATTTTCAATATTGTTTATGTAACCATAGAAAATATTATCATAACAATGTGGGTGGGAGATTAAATAAAGAATACATTATTTACGTCGTTAGTTAATCTCCTATTTCATTAATGTCATTACTAAATCGACCACCGACCTAATCACCTGGATGTGTATTAAATATGTATGGGAAGAGAAGAAGTTCAATAGAAGTTCAATCACAATTTAAGTCTATTAACGTTTCCAGAATGCAGAGTCTCAATTATTACCAGCCGTGTGCGTATTCGTGCCCATATTACTCTCCGTACGGTCATTCGATGGCTCTAACTCCTGTGTGGATACCGACGTCAATTCCCGTGCAGATTTCGACACCGGCGACTACATACCACGAAGACATCAATTTCACGATACCTCCAATAGTGCCGCCTCAAACAGTTACAGATTACGAATTCAAGGAGGCTATCAGTCGATTATTGCTGCGCCGAGAAGACATGTTTGCTCTCGGATATCCTGTGGAAGTCGGCGAGAACTCTGGCCAAGCGGTTGTACTTGTTAATCCGCCATCTCAATCGAACGAGCCTAACGCGTTGACCGATTATTATAAAAATTTGGAACGCATCGTAGTTGATACCGAGGGGAATTCGAGGAGTCGAAAGTCAATGGCGGCACGAGTCAAGAACAGGAAGGTCATTCACGTGTGCGTCAGATGTGGGAAAAATTTTCGCATTACACGAAGCGGTCGGTACGTCGCCGATGAATGATACAATGACTGTTGTCGGTCTCGTTTGGAAACTGAAGGATGCTGCACTGGGGACTATCACGTTTGGAATGGCACACAAACCGGTGTCAACGGTCCACTAGATGGGTATGTTAGAACTCGATATCCTCGAGGAGGAGTTTTCGCCTTGGACGTGGAAATGTGTTACACGACGATGGGATTGGAGTTGGTGTGTGTCGTAATCGTCGGTCTCCAAGGAGAAGTGGTGTACAGGGCGTTGGTAAAACCGAGCGCGCCGGTGTTGGACTACAATACACGTTTTTCGGGCATCACCAAGGAGCACTTAGCGCACGCTACGAAGACTTTAGAAGACGTACAAAGCGACATACTTTCTATTATCGGCTTTGACACCATTCTAGTGGGGCATGCCCTGAATAACGACTTGAGAGCGTTGAAAATGTTGCACGGCCTCATCATCGACACCAGCGTGTTGTATCCGCACAGACGAGGATATCCGTTCAGAAGGTCATTGAAAGACATCTGTGCGGAAGTTCTCTGTCGGAATGTGCAGCAGCGAGACGACGGGCATTCGACATTAGAAGACGCTCGAGCGGCTTTGGACTTGGTGTTGTTAAAAGTTTAACGGCGATTAACGGTAAAATACTTTTGTGTTCCAGTATTTTATACCTAAACGAAGACTGTGCACATTTTATTTGACTGTAGTTTTGAAAATTTTTAAATTTAAATTTAATTTTATCTCTTAAATTGTTAACTTCATTAATTTACATAGTAGATGCTTACTTTGTACTTTTTAATAACTGTAATTTTATAATCTGCTGTGTTATTCACTGTATTCTTTAGTATTCAATATTATGTTAATGTAATAATTTAACGGACTGAGTTTGTTGCCGGTGGTAACTCTGAGTTCAAAAACACATTGTAAAACTCGTGTTCATTTGAATAAAATTAATCACATTGAATTTCAAACATCAAATGAAACTTTTTTTGGTATAACTTTCCTATCTCTCATTCCTAAATGTTTTTACGGTTCCTTACCTGTCCGCCATTCTGTCTTTTGTTCCTTATCATTTTTTTCGAAATCGATGTATTATCTTCTAGTCATTAATCCACCTGATCTGATTTCTGGCGCTTTTGAAAAGTTTTTAATATTTAATTGCCACATCCAAATAGGTCGTATTATGAAATTAACATCTGAAAATCATAAATCAGACGCAGCTAATTTACCAAATTTAACCTCGGGAAATACGAGTACACTTGAAATTACCTACCTATATGAGAATGTCATCGTACGGAAAAGTACAAAAACCACAAAACCACACGTTGTTAGTAAAATATTCATAATTCGTACCTTTCTAACATTATCTCTTATTTATTTTTCACGTAGAGTGGTGGAATGAAAAGTTGAGTGTATCCACTCGATTGTGATTTTTTTTATCTCGGGCGACGTTCATTGTCTGCCTTGCTGCGTTCAGGATTCTTCTTGAGACTACGTGTTGATGAACAATAATTTATTCTAGAATATACCTTCTGCCGTGTGCATACGTGCGCGTGCTGGCTAACGAAAAATACGAAAAAACATTTACAGTTCGAAAAGTATAATTAATTCTAAAACTTCCAACTGGCATTTTGAAGAAAGTGTTTTTGAATTAACCTGTACAGAAAATTTAGAAATATTAACCGGTCCCATTACTACGAAAAATGTAGGTAAATCTCTGTTTATAACCCCCGACGCAAAAAAGAGGGGTGTTATAAGTTTGACCGCTATTTGTGTGTGTGTCCGTCTTTGTATCTGTCTGTGGCACCGTAGCTCTTAAACGAGTGAACAGATTTGTATGGGGTTTTTTTTTATTTGAAAGCAGGTTTTCTAGCGGTGGTTCTTAGACATGTTTTATCGATATAGCTTCAGCCGTTTCAAGGTTATCAGCTCTTTCGTAAGCTGCGGTAGGGATCTTAGACTCATAATGGGTATTTACTTTAGTTTCAAACATATGTGTGACCTAAAATTTGAAACACCCATGTATGCTACATAACTATGCAAGATTATGGAACTATTGATCTGATGTTGCAGTCAGGATATCCACCACTTTAGTTAATAAGAAAATTAAAAAAAAAACGAAGAGTAACTGAACACAACGGGATTTATACGGGATTACGTAAACACCAAAACACGCTATTTGATGTGGTGTCTAAATATACCCTGAAAAACGCTCACAACTGTACACTCTTATACAAAACAAAACTAAACTCTAATACACGACTATTACTAATCACAAGCAAATAGAAAACACAATGAATGAGACACAAAAATAGAATTAATAAAAACACTATGCTCCCCTGCGTTACCGGGTAGGCTACCTTGCCAATAAACCGTGTCAAACAATTAAGTACGATAATATAAGCCCGAAGACATATTATAGCTATAGCTTCTTTTGAAATTAACTTTAAAATTTTAAAAATAATAATTAAATATGAAACTTATAAACCCCCCTACACAAAAAAACCTATATAATGTAAAAAATACAATTTCCGGGCCGGGTCCTTTAACGTTAATATTTAAATAATTCGTTTGTAATATTTTGTGCTTCAAGCGTCATCGCGTCGGGGGACCGCTAAATAAATAAAATTAACATTATTATTTGTGCTTTTTATTTTTTCCCTTCTGAGTGGCCTTGGCCTAAATAAATGTCTGAGATAGGTCTACAACCAAATGTTTTCAATTATGCTGAGACGGAATATATAAACAAAATGAATAGACGGCTGTAAAAATGCAACACTAATGAGACTGAAATGGAATTTTCTTGAAGCTACACCGAACGCATTGGAGAAAGAATAATTAAAATCCGTCAATGAGAAAGAGTTAAAAGAAAACCTCCTTCTTTTTCGTAGTCGGTCAATTAAAAAATAAACTTAAAGTAGAATAGAAAAAATTGCATTTATTTTGTCATTAAGTCATCACAGTAGAACATTGATTGCATTACAACTAAACATTACAATAATAACAATACACTAAGTAAAAAAAAGTTAACAAAGAAGTTACTTACAAATTTCGTAGCAAATATTTACATTTACAGTCAGAGCTGCAGTCATAAAATAAAAATTACGCTGACTGTCGGATCAGCGCATACGCAGCAAATCTCCGTCATCGCTCGTCGACCCCCTCATCATGCAGTTTCAACAGGACCAAGTCCATTGCCGCCCGAGCGTCTTCCAGCGCGGAATGTCCGTCGCAGCTCTGTTGCACACTCCGACCCAGATATTTCGCGCAGATATCCTTCAGTGATCTTCTGAAGGGATATCCCAGTCTGTGCGGATACAGTACACTCGTATCTATGACCAAATCGTGCAACAGTTTCGATGCCCTCAGGTCGTTGTTCAGTGCATGCCCCACTAGGATCGTGTCCGAACCGATGAAGGAAAGTAGGTCGGCTTGTACGTCCCGCAGCGATTTCGTGGCGCGCGCCATGTCTTCCTCGGTGATGCCAGAGAAACGAGTGTTGTAGTCCAACACCGGTGCGCCCGGTCGCACCAATTGGCTATATACCACTTCTCCCTGGAGTCCGACGACGACGACGCTCGCCAACTCTAATCCGTCTGTCGTATAACACATCTCGGT
The DNA here is from genome assembly GCA_907165235.1 of Zeuzera pyrina. Taxonomy (NCBI): domain Eukaryota; kingdom Metazoa; phylum Arthropoda; class Insecta; order Lepidoptera; family Cossidae; genus Zeuzera; species Zeuzera pyrina. The sequence goes on along the minus strand of OU015619.1, from coordinate 2,721,184 downwards.
GTCTAAGGCGAAAACTCCACCTCGAGGATGATGTGCTCTAACGTAGCCGTCTAACGGTCCGTTGACTCCGACGCGTGTGCCATTCCAGACATGGAATTCTCCAGTTTGGCATCCGATAGCTTCCAATGGTGTACGGCAGCAGTCGTAATACCCATGAGCGGTGCGTCCAGGGTGGTACACGCAGAAGTCTTCAGCATCGTAGTAACCGCTTGGCGAAATGTAAAAATCCTTACCACATCTGACGCATTCGTGAAATAACTCTTCGCAGTTGTTGGATTGAATTTCTTTAGATTTTTGAGACTTCGTGCTCCGCTTGCTGTTGGCCATCACATTTAAAAAATCTTGATAATGGGTATCCAACGTTATAATCTCGTTCGAACGAGACGGTGGATTCACTAATATGACCGCTTCGTAAGAATCCTCCCAAATTTGTACTGGATAGCCGAGAGCCAACATATCCTTCGGGGGCAGCGAGAGAGGCCTCAGGGCTTCTTCTAGTTTACAGTTCCACGTCGTTTCGGTCGGCACTGATGGCGGTGTTGTGTATTCGACGTCTTGATGGTACTTATTCGAACCATCGTGGACCGGAATCCACGCAGGCGTTGCAGGAACAAAGTGTCCGCACGGTACGTAATACGCGCTGGACTGGTGATTATTCCAATTCTGCATTTTGTAATCTTCGAGACTTTTACGTTTAAAAATGCCTATCGAACCTGTTGCCTGGACTAGCGCACGAACAATAACTACACACTGTCTAAGCTATCCACGTTTTATAGCGACCTAGGTGATTAGGCTGATGGTCGTCGTTTGAGTAATCACAATAAGATATTAATTAATGACTAAATTTATACTAATTAGAAGATTCGAGTCCCTTATTTCAATTGTGTTTTCTTTGTATAGGTACATAATATTGTTTTGACATAGTAATATCGAATATTAAAATTAAGGAAATTCATATTTTTGAAAACAAATATTGGATTGAAAGAACGAAATGAAGGAAAACATTATTGAAAAATGTATAAAACCTAGAGTAATTAATTACCTAGTAGTTTATGGAATGTTCGTTTTAATATCTGCGACGTGTCATTTGCACATACGGTAGCACTGGGTGTATGAGTTGTAACGCGCTGCAATTAAATGTGAGAATCTTTAGGGTTCATGTTAGCAGTATGTACATCGTTTTGAAGTGCAATATTTCAAATAACGTTTATTTATAATTTTAGGTTAATCCGTTTTCCAAAAAAATACATTTATAACTGCAAAATAATTTTACGGAATGTTACATAACAAGTTTAAAGTGGATATGTTTTACCATAATTCTCACTCTAATAATCTTTAAAAAGAGTGATCTGTTATTTATGTGATACAAATAGATTGCAATTATTTGTTTTACACATTACTGACACTGGGAAAATGTGTTCTCGATACTGGATAACAAGTTCGGGCTGTACGACAAGTAGAAGTCATCGTTTGTTAGCAAATTACTTATGTAATTACTTACTATTCATGTACTACTTACTATGTATCTTTAATGTTTCTTATGTAATTAAAAACGTATCGGCACCAGCCTCTAACGTTGTGGCTGTTGAAGAATAAAGTACAAGAAATTATAGCCATGACGCGCGATATCTGTGCAGGGCCGTCACCGGCTAAACCGATCTAAGCGGCTAAATTTGATCATATATTTTAACTTTAATTAAATTTTGTATTTTAATGTATTTTTGTAAATTTTATTCGATGCAGCGTTTGATTGAGTATTTTTGATTCGCGCATGTCTTTCTCTGAATATACAGCTGTAGTACAAGTGTCGAATTTTCGTCGTCAAAGTAGTATCTAGCACTACAATATTTCGGATGTTCTATTCTTAAAAGATACCCAATACTCTCACGTGGGTGCTCATCACCAGGGATCGCGCCTTACGCGATATTATGTTATTCAAAGCACCCTGGATGCCGAATGAATTGACTTTGATAATAATTATAGCTATTCGCTACAAATGATACCTTTTCGCCGTTTACGTTTCATTTTTATTCTTTCTTGTGAGTTCAATGATTTTTACTACTCTTCTACATGAGCACTGGACATTGGACGTGCAGACATGCACGTGTAGGAAATAATTCGTAACCTTTCGGTTGAAAAACATTCTATTTGTATTTTGGTCCGTTCATCGTTTCGTAATTTTACAAGCTGCGTTTTATAAATTCAATCGCAGGCAGATTAGGATAGGACAGCTTTTCAACTTCCCTTCTCACTAATATCATTTATGAACACCATCAAACAATGTACGATGATTACAGACAAATTACGATCGTCGTTACCTTATGTCGTTAACATAAAATGTGATACGTCGGGTCATGAAACGCTAACCACTTGAGTTATGCAATTTTTGAACTTCTAAAACTTCTAAATGTCTTTCTATTAATAACTTATTACAGTAGCGGCACGCCATGATGGCCGACACATGACACATTACAATAGTGACGTGAAATGTCAATTTATTATCGAAAAGAATGCAACCAAATGCGAGTCGCAACTATAAGTTTTTGGATTTATAACTAGTATTGAAAGTAGTAGGTAGCTGATTAAAAAGTTTTAATGGAACGAAAATACAAATGTTTACTTATTATATTAGAATGAAAATGAATATACATACTTTATTTGCACACAAGAAACAAATTCATGCAGACAGAAGAGACAGAAAAAATTGTGCCACAGAAGGCCATATTTAATGAAATTCGTCCATACTGCTACTTTCACTGTCGCCTACATTACAAGTTACAAGTTCACTTTATTATTATATATATATATATATATATAATCGTCCCTTATTAATTTAACAGTTCCATTCACAACCTTTTCCCAGTCTCCTTTAGTCATAATAATATGTTCACAAGCTTCTTCTAATAATTTTAGCAATTTTGTTGTGGTAAATGGGGGTTCTGTATTGCGTCTTGCGCCATATCCGTCATTAATTTGAGCCGACACCAAATCAATTTCATTGTATCCACAATGGTAATGCGGTAACCGTATAACTTTGTGCCCATGTTCTAAAGCTATTTCGTCAATGACGTATCGGATCTTGGTTGGTTTGTTTTCTTCTAAAAAACGTACTGATTCCGCTTTTTTCTGAACCGTGCAATTTTTAAATAGTTTTATTACTCTTTCATAACAACAATGATTTAATGAAATACGATCTGTATAACTGTATTATCAAACGGTCAAGTGAAAAGCTGTGACAAAAAGCGTGAATGTAATAAATTACCGTTTAAAAAAATGTTTCGATTAATTTAGATAAAAGCGTTTCGGCTCTCCTGAAAATTTCATTTTCGTCCGCTACACTTATTGCGATCACCACCATCGGTATACTTGTACTGTCCGGCCGCTGAGAGAATGCGTTCTTAACAGGCCGTGGTCGAATGGACGACGTAACTTTGAAATGGCGCGCGTTGAATTTACGATAAAAACATTTGTATTGTTTATTTGCCCAACTCGACGAATAATTGTCATAAAACACTATATCATTATTACGTCAACTGACAATAAATGTTATAAATTACGCTTTTACAAGGTTATGTGAACTATTTATTTTTGTGGTGATGTGGTATAATATTTTCTTTTCTCAAATTTTTTTTATTGATTTTAACATTAATTATTTCTGAATGTTACTCTCACATTTTTATGCTCTTTATGCTAGTTACATTCAGCAATTAGAAGCCAGACAAACAAGTATCGAAACTTATGTTACTCTTGTCTTGGGTCGGCTAAAGAGATAATATAACAGTCTTACTTTTTTCCCCATCACTAGTCACGACCAACTGACAGACGCGAGATACGGATTCGGCATTCTGTCAGCGGCCGGATGATGGTGATCATTATGTAAATGCCAACTAAACGTGCTCGAATGTTTGTACACAGCTCAAATATTAAGAAAATATTAAAGATCTCGGCTGAGTCACGGTGCGCTAATCGTGATGTGTTACCTAATGCGACACATCTATTAACAATATTATCTTAATCACTAAGAATCCATCACTGGCGAAAGAAATATCGTTATTCATGTAAATACATGTTATTCACGAAATGAAATTATATTATCTATAAAAAAAAACTACTTCCTATGTAGGTAAATAATTTATGATTGTAGGCATGATAATAATATGATTGAATGTTTTCCATGTACCTAAGCAATTTCACCCTGAATGAATAACGTCATACGCTATGATTTGAGATATTAACTTGAATCGTGAAAGAAATACCAAATATCGTGCCTTTGGTGACTGTAATGAATTCAAAGTCAAAATATCAAAATAAATGAGTATCTTATTCTTATTGTTCAAGGGTCTGGTCTTTGGTGACTCCGTGAGAAAATATGTACGAGTAGATGACCACGTTTTAAAAAGAAAGGTCTTATGTCTTGCCTACGGCGAATCTCTTTTGAGATTACCAGTAAAAATACGAGATATATAACGCAACATTACGCTGTATTTGTTACATGTACATTTCTGCATTACCTCTAGGACGCAATACACAAACGGAATTATGTACATAGCATGTTATTGTACGATTTCCTCAGTAAGCCAAACGTAGGTATGTCTCTCACGAAAGATAAATAATATTCGATTTTTGTTAATGTTTGGAACGTCGTAAATTTGAGAAATAGACATTCTCGTCTTCGAGTAACGTACCTAAAGTACCTAATACCACAGTAATGTAGGACCCTAGTGCCTAGTTTTCAGTCACCGAGTTAGTGCAATTTTGTGGAGTGCGAGTATGAATTTATCTACGAATAATTTCCACGTAGTACGTGTAATTTTTAGGTTATAGATTTTAGAAGCACGTCTGGTAATTTAATTAATGAACGGACGTCGTTTGCATAGGCAGGCTCATCGGCTTACAAACGTAGGTACCTCTACGTACGTCGTCTTTTGTATAATGAACTGATATCTGACACTTTTATGAACAACGTTGCTTTAGGCTTGAAGACTGTAGAGAATCACGAAGAAAAGATAGAAAACAAAACAAAGCGCATTAACGTTTTCGAAATTAGACCCATTTTTGTTGAAAATCGTTGAAAATCTTTCCAAAATTTTCAATATTGTTTATGTAACCATAGAAAATATTACCATAACAATGTGGGTGGGAGATTAAATAAAGAATACATTATTTACGTCGTTAGTTAATCTCCTATTTTATTAATGTCATTACTAAATCGACCACCGACCTAATCACCTGGATGTGTATTAAATATGTATGGGAAGAGAAGAAGTTCAAGAGAGGTTCAATCACAATTAAAGTCTATTAAAGTTTCCAGAATGCAGAGTCTCAATTATTACCAGCCGTGTGCGTATTCGTGCCCATATTACTCTCCGTACGGTCATTCGATGGCTCTAACTCCTGTGTGGATACCGACGTCAATTCCCGTGCAGATTTCGACACCGGCGACTACATACCACGAAGACATCAATTTCACGATACCTCCAATAGTGCCGCCTCAAACAGTTACAGATTACGAATTCAAGGAGGCTATCAGTCGATTATTGCTGCGCCGAGAAGACATGTTTGCTCTCGGATATCCTGTGGAAGTCGGCGAGAACTCTGGCCAAGCGGTTGTACTTGTTAATCCGCCATCTCAATCGAACGAGCCTAACGCGTTGACCGATTATTATAAGAATTTGGAACGCATCGTAGTTGATACCGAGGGGAATTCGAGGAGTCGAAAGTCAATGGCGGCACGAGTCAAGAACAGGAAGGTCATTCACGTGTGCGTCAGACGTGGGAAAAATTTTCGCGTTACACGAAGCGGTCGGTACGTCGCCGATGAACCCTGCGTGTATCACCCTGGACGCACTGCACACGGATACAATGACTGTTGTCGGTCTCGTTTGGAAACTGAAGGATGCCACACTGGGGACTATCACGTTTGGAATGGCACACGAACCGGTGTCAACGGTCCACTAGATGGGTATGTTAGAACTCGATATCCTCGAGGAGGAGTTTTCGCCTTGGACGTGGAAATGTGTTACACGACGATGGGATTGGAGTTGGTGTGTGTCGTAATCGTCGGTCTCCAAGGAGAAGTGGTGTACAGGGCGTTGGTAAAACCGAGCGCGCCGGTGTTGGACTACAATACACGTTTTTCGGGCATCACCAAGGAGCACTTAGCGCACGCTACGAAGACTTTAGAAGACGTACAAAGCGACATACTTTCTATTATCGGCTTTGACACCATTCTAGTGGGGCATGCCCTGAATAACGACTTGAGAGCGTTGAAAATGTTGCACGGCCTCATCATCGACACCAGCGTGTTGTATCCGCACAGACGAGGATATCCGTTCAGAAGGTCATTGAAAGACATCTGTGCGGAAGTTCTCTGTCGGAACGTGCAGCAGCGAGACGACGGGCATTCGACGTTAGAAGACGCTCGAGCGGCTTTGGACTTGGTGTTGTTAAAAGTTTAACGGCGATTAGACGACCGTAACACGTACTACGGCATATAATATTTTTGTGTTCCAGTATTTTATACCTAAACGAAGACTGTGCACATTTTTTTTGACTGTAGTTTTGAAAATTTTTAAATTTAATTTTATCTCTTAGAGTAGATACTTACTTTGTACATTTTAAGAACTGTAATTTTATAATCTGCTGTGTTGTTCACTGTATTCTTTAGTATTCAATATTATGTTAATGTAATAATTTAACGGACTGAGTTTGTTGCCGGTGGTAACTCTGAGTTAAAATAAATAAAATTAATCACATTGAATTTCAAACATCAAATGAAACTTTTTTCGGTATAACTTTCCTGTCTCTCATTCCTAAATGTTTTTACGGTTCCGTGGTCATGTTGTGGCTAAAAACGGGAACCCTTACAATTTCGACCTGTCCGCCTGTCTGTCTTTTGTTCCTTATCATTTGTTCGAAATTGATTTAATATCTTCTGGTCATTAGTCCACCCGATCTGATATCTGGAGCTTTTGAAAACTTTTAAATATTTAATTGTCAAATTCAAATACGTCGTATCATGAATTTAACATCTGAAAATAATAAATCAGACGCAGCAAATTTACCAAATTTAACCTCGGGAAATACATTTGAAAGTACATGAGAGTTTCATCGTACGGAATAGTACAAAAGGTTTGTTTTTAGAAAATATTCATAATTTGTACCTTTCAGACATTACCTCTTATTTATTTTTCACGTAGAGTGGTGGAATGAAAGGGTGAATGTATCCACTCGGTTGTGAATAATTTAATCTAAAATAGGCGTTCTCCTATGTGTGTACTTGCGCGTGCTAGCTAACGAAAAAGCAGTTACAGTTTAAAGACTATAATCAAATTAAAAAATCCAATTGGCATTTTGAGGAATGTGTTTAGATATAACTGTACAAAAAATTTAGAAACAAAAACCGGTACCGTTTCTCCGATAAATATGGGTTAATGTCCGTTTTAAAATAGGTTTCTTTGACATTTTTTATAACGTCAAACGTCAAAATGGCCGTCATAGAGTGCCGCTAGTATATTTTCGTGTGTCGTCAGCATAGATATAAGTTTTCCTTTGAATATGGAAATAAAAATAAAATGAAATATATAAACTAAAATCAAAAAGCTAGTCACGAGAACCACAATCCTAAATGTCTACCCTACCTAACACGATTTTATCTGTATGGTACCTTATTCACTCATTAGCTCATTACATAAACACTACAGTCAACGGATTTTGAAGAAATTTTACATCAATTTAGTTTATGTACTGGATCTATAAAAAATACATTTAAAAATGCATCTATACAAAACATATGTATGTACTTATTTTATGGTGGTAGTTAAATGCCAGCTGTGTACTATTCTGTCCAACTTAAAACTAGAATCCACGCGAAGGAGACTGTGAACATTTCTAGATGACAGAAAAGATTGAAAAATTGAAGTTCCTGCGTATATCGAGTCATGTGATAAATGTAATTCGTCATAGCATGAACCGTTAACACTTGAACTATGCAATTTTTAAATAGTTTTGTTACTTTTTTATAACAAAAATTGAATGAAGAACAATCTGTAGAAAAGTATTATCATAAAGTAACCAGTGTCAAAAAAAATTTCGAAATCTTCTTTCAAGACCGCTGGATTTCGATACGAACAGTGTAACAAACGCAAAATATTGATGGAAATTGATGGCAAGGTAAACTTTTTACGGCTTGTGAAAGAAATTTAAAATCGGCAAAATGCTGTGTTTTTGGATGAATCATGGCTTAATACTAACATTTGGACGAATCATGGCTTAATGCTAACATTACCGTAAGCCGTTCTTGGATCGATGACACTGCAGCATCTACGTCCAAAGATGAAAATTGATAAGCCACCTGCCCAATCCCAAAAGAAAGCTGACATCGTCGCATGGCTTCAAAAACATGGCATTTACGCCATCTTTTTGTATTTAATATTTATATTAAATATTATGTTAAAAGCGGATTTAGTAAGTCTTTTAAAAGATAACAAACCAACCACGATCCAATACGTCATTGACGAAATAGCTTTAGAACATGGGCAAAAATTTATACGGTTACCGCATTACCATTGTAAATACAATGCAATCCAGTTGGTGTGGGCTCAAATTAAGGGATATGCCGGAAGACACAATACAGAACCCCCATTTATAAACCTAAAGATTACAAACTTCATCTAATATAAACGCAACTGACTTGCCAACTCCTACACCCAGTGCTACCGTACGTGCAAATGATACGTCGCAGATATTAAAACGAACATTCCAAAAACAACTAATTAATTACTCTAGGTTTAATACATTTTTCAACATTTTTTCCTTCATTTCGTTTTTTCAATCCAATATTTGTTTTCAAAAATATGAATTTCCTTAATTTTAATATTCGATATTATTATGTCGAAACAATATTTTGTACCTATCCAAAGAAACACATTTGAAATGAGGGACACGAATTTTCTAATTAGTATTTATATAGTCATTAATTAATCTCTCATTGTAATTACCCAAACAACGACCATCAGCCTAATCACCTAGGTCGCTATAAAACGTGGATAACTTAGACAGTGTGTAAATATTGTTCGTGCGCTAGTCCAGACAACAGGTTCGATATGCATTTTTTCTACTTAAAAGTCTCGAAGATAACAAAATGGAGAATCGGAATAATCACCAGTCCAGCGCATATTAAGTACCATGGAGACACTTTGTTCCTTCAACGCCTGCGTGGATTCCGGTCTCCGCGCCTCTGCAGCAGATTACGACGCCTTTGAATAAGTACCATCAAGACGTCTAATATGCAACACCGCCATCAGTGTCGACCGAAACAATGACGAACTATCAACTAGAAGATGCCCTGAGGCCTCTCTCGCTGCTCCCGAAGGATATGTTGGCTCTCGGCTATCCAGTACAAATCTGGGAGGATTCTTATGAAGCAATCATATTAGTGAATCCACCATATCGTTTGAACGAGATTATAACGTTGGATACCCATTATCAAGGTTTATTAAATGTGATGGTCAACAGCAAGCGGAGCACAAAGGCTCAAAAATCGACAGAGATTCAATCCAACAACTGCGAAGAGTTATTTCACGAATGCGTCAGATGTGGTAAGGATTTTTACATTTCGCCAAGCGGTTACTACGATGCTGAAGATTTCAGCGTGTACCACCCTGGACGCACCGCTCATGGGTATTACGACTACTGCCGATCACCATTGGAAGCTATCGGATGCCAAACTGGAGAATTCCATGTCTGGAATGGCACACGCGTCGGAGTCAACGGACCGTTAGACGGCTACGTTAGAGCACATCATCCTCGAGGTGGAGTTTTTGCTTCAGACACCAAGATGTGTTATACGACAGACAGAATAGAGTTGGCGAGCGTCGTCGTCTTCGGACTCCAGGGAGAAGTGGTATATAGCCAATTGGTAAGACCAGTCGCACCAGTGTTTGACAACAACACTCGTTTCTCTGGCATCACCGAGGAAGACATGGCGCGCGCCACGAAATCGCTGCGGGACGTACAAGCCGACCTACTTTCCTTCATCGGTTCGGACACGATCCTAGTGGGGCATGCACTGGACAACGACCTAAGGGCATCGAAACTGTTGCACAATTTGGACATAGATACCAGTGTACTGTATCCGCACAGACTGGGATATCCCTTCAGAAGATCACTGAAAGATATCTGCGCGAAATATCTGGGTCGGAGTGTGCAACAGAGCTGCGACGGACATTCCGCGATGGAGGATACTCGGGCGGCAATGGATTTGGTCCTGCTGAAACTGTATGATGAGGCTGTCGACGACGGAGACGATGACAGAGTAGATTTGCTGCGTGTGAACTAAATTGACAGTCAGCGTAATTTTTATTTTATGACTGCAGCTCTGACTGTATATCTATATATTTGCTATGAAATTTGTTCGTAACATCTTTGTTAACTTTTTTTTACTTAGTGTATTGTTATTACTGTAATGTTTAATTGTAATGCAATGTAATGTGATGATTAATATAATTTTATTATTATTTTTAAATTTTTAAACTTAACTACAAAAGAAGTTAATATGCCTTCGGGTTTATATTATCGTACTTAATTGTTTGACACGGTTTATTGGCAAGGTAGCCTACCCGGTAGCGCAGGGGAGCAGCCACTAGTGTTTCGGTGCACAGTATTTTTATTAATTCTATTTTTGTGTCTCATTCATTGTGTTTTCTATTTGCTTGTGATTAATAATAGTCGTGTATTAGAGTTTAGTTTTGTTTTGTATAAGAGTGTACAGTTGTGAGCGTTTTTCAGGGTATATTTAGACACCACATCAAATAGCGTGTTTTGGTGTTTACGTAATCTCGTATAAATCCCGTTGTGTTCAGTTACTCTTCGTTTTTTTTTTTAATTTTCTTATTAACTAAAGTGGTGGATATCCTGACTGCAGCAACAGATCAATAGTTCCATAATCTTGCATAGTTATGTAGCATACATGGGTGTTTCAAATTTTAAGTCACACATATGTTTGAAACTAAAGTAAATACCCATTATGAGTCTAAGATCCCTACCGCAGCTAACGAAAGAGCTGATAACCTTGAACCGGCTGAAGCTATTTCGATAAAACATGTCTAAGAACCAACGCTAGAAAACCTGATTTCAAATAAAAAAAAACCGCATCCAAATCGGTTCACTCGTTTAAGAGCTACGGTGCCACAGACAGATACACAGACGGACACACACACAAATAGCGGTCAAACTTATAACACTACTCTTTTTTGCGTCGGGGGTAAAAAACAGAGATTTACCTACATTTTTCGTAGTAATGGGACCGTCGCCCGAGATAAAAAAAATCACAATCGAGTGGATACACTCAACTTTTCATTCCACCACTCTACGTGAAAAATAAATAAGAGATAATGTTAGAAAGGTATGAATTATGAATATTTTACTAACAACGTGTGGTTCCTTTTGTACTTTTCCGTACGATGACATTCTCGTATAGGTAATTTCAAGTGTATTTCCCGAGGTTAAATTTGGTAAATTCGCTGCGTCTGATTTATTATTTTCAGATGTTAATTTCATAATACGAACTATTTGGATGTGGCAATTAAATATTAAAAACTTTTCAAAGGTGCCAGAAATCAGTTCAGGTGGATTAATGACTAGAAGATAATACATCGATTTCGAAAAAAATGATAAGGACCAAAAGACAGAATGGCGGACAGGTCGAAATTGTAAGGGTTCCCGTTTTTAGCCACAAAATGACCACGGAACCACAAAAACATTTAGGAAATTAATGAAGTTAACAATTTAAGAGATAAAATTAAATTTAAATTTAAAAATTTTCAAAACTACAGTCAAATAAAATGTGCACAGTCTTCGTTTAGGTATAAAATACTGGAACACAAAAGTATTCTACGCCGTAGTACGTGTTACGGTCGTCTAATCACTGTAAGGGAACCGGCCGTTGATCGCCGTTAATCGCCGTTAAACTTTTAACAACACCAAGTCCAAAGCCGCTCGAGCGTCTTCTAATGTCGAATGCCCGTCGTCTCGCTGCTGCACGTTCCGACAGAGAACTTCCGCACAGATGTCTTTCAATGACCTTCTGAACGGATATCCTCGTCTGTGCGGATACAACACGCTGGTGTCGATGATGAGGCCGTGCAACATTTTCAACGCTCTCAAGTCGTTATTCAGGGCATGCCCCACTAGAATGGTGTCAAAGCCGATAATAGAAAGTATGTCGCTTTGTACGTCTTCTAAAGTCTTCGTAGCGTGCGCTAAGTGCTCCTTGGTGATGCCCGAAAAACGTGTATTGTAGTCCAACACCGGCGCGCTCGGTTTTACCAACGCCCTGTACACCACTTCTCCTTGGAGACCGACGATTACGACACACACCAACTCCAATCCCATCGTCGTGTAACACATTTCCACGTCCAAGGCGAAAACTCCTCCTCGAGGATATCGAGTTCTAACATACCCATCTAGTGGACCGTTGACACCGGTTCGTGTGCCATTCCAAACGTGATAGTCCCCAGTGTGGCATCCTTCAGTTTCCAAACGAGACCGACAACAGTCATTGTATCCGTGTGCAGTGCGTCCAGGGTGATACACGCAGGGTTCATCGGCGACGTACCGACCGCTTCGTGTAATGCGAAAATTTTTCCCACATCTGACGCACACGTGAACGACCTTCCTGTTCTTGACTCGTGTCGCCATTGACTTTCGACTCCTCGAATTCTCCTCGGTATCAACTACGATGCGTTCCAAATTCTTATAATACTCGGTAAACGCGTTAGGCTCGTTCGATTGAGATGGCGGATTAACAAGTACAACCGCTTGGCCAGAGTTCTCGCCGACTTCCACAGGATATCCGAGAGCAAACATGTCTTCTCGGCGCAGCAATAATCGACTGATAGCCTCCTTGAATTCGTAATCTGTAACTGTTTGAGGCGGCACTATTGGAGGTATCGTGAAATTGATGTCTTCGTGGTATGTAGTCGCCGGTGTCGAAATCTGCACGGGAATTGACGTCGGTATCCACACAGGAGTTAGAGCCATCGAATGACCGTACGGAGAGTAATATGGGCACGAATACGCACACGGCTGGTAATAATTGAGACTCTGCATTCTGGAAACTTTAATAGACTTTAATTGTGATTGAACTTCTATTGAACTTCTTCCCTTCCCGGAGCAAACGCGAGTACAATACTGGTGAAACGTCTATGAGTCTCATATTTAATACACATCCAGGTGATTAGGTCGGTGGTCGATTTAGTAATGACATTAATAAAATAGGAGATTAACTAACGACGTAAATAATGTATTCTTTATTTAATCTCCCACCCACATTGTTATGATAATATTTTCTATGGTTACATAAACAATATTGAAAATTTTGGAAAGATTTTCAACGATTTTCAACAAAAAAGGGTCTAATGTCGAAAACGTTAATGAGCTTTGTTTTGTTTTTTATCCTTTCTTCGTGATTCTCTAAAGTCTTCAAGCCTAAAGCAACGTTGTTCATAAAAGTGTCAGATATCAGTTCATTATACAAAAGACGACGTACGTAGAGGTACCTACGTTTGTAAGCCGATGAGCCTGCCTATGCAAACGACGTCCGTTCATTAATTAAATTACCAGACGTGCTTCTAAAATCTATAACCTAAAAATTACACGTACTACGTGGAAATTATTCGTAGATAAATTCATACTCGCACTCCACAAAATTGCACTAACTCGGTGACTGAAAACTAGGCACTAGGGTCCTACATTACTGTGGTATTAGGTACTTTAGGTACGTTACTCGAAGACGAGAATGTCTATTTCTCAAATTTACGACGTTCCAAACATTAACAAAAATCGAATATTATTTATCTTTCGTGAGAGACATACCTACGTTTGGCTTACTGAGGAAATCGTACAATAACATGCTATGTACATAATTCCGTTTGTGTATTGCGTCCTAGAGGTAATGCAGAAATGTACATGTAACAAATACAGCGTAATATTGCGTTATATATCTCGTATTTTTACTGGTAATCTCAAAAGAGATTCGCCGTAGGCAAGACATAAGACCTTTATTTTTAAAACGTGGTCATCTACTCGTACATATTTTCTCACGGAGTTACCAAAGACCAGACCCTTGAACAATACGAATAAGAATAAGATACTCATTTATTTCGATATTTTGACTTTGAATTCATTACAGTCACCAAAGGCACGATATTTGGTATTTCTTTCACGATTCAAGTTAATATCTCAAATCATAGCGTATGACGTTATTCATTCAGGGTGAAATTGCTTAGGTACATGGAAAACATTAAATCATAATATTATCATGCCTACAATCATAAATTATTTACCTACATAGGTAGTAGTTTTTTTTTATAGATAATATAATTTCATTTCGTGAATAACATGTATTTACATGAATAACGATATTTCTTTCGCCAGTGATGGATTCTTAGTGATTAAGTAAATAATATTGTTAATAGATGTGTCGCATTAGGTAACACATCACGATTAGCGCACCGTGACTCAGCCGAGATCTTTAATATTATCTTAATATTTGAGCGGTGTACAAACATTCGAGCACGTTTAGTTGGCATTTACATAATGATCACCATCGTCCGGCCGCTGACAGAATGCCGAATCCGTATCTCGCGTCTGTCAGTTGGTCGTGACTAGTGATGGGGAAAAAAGTAAGACTGTTATATTATCTCTTTAGCCGACCCAAGACAAGAGTAACATAAGTTTCGATACTTGTTTGTCTGGCTTCTAATTGCTGAATGTAACTAGCATAAAGAGCATAAAAATGTGAGAGTAACATTCAGAAATATTTAATGTTAAAATCAATAAAAAAAATTTGAGAAAAGAAAATATTATACCACATCACCACAAAAATAAATAGTTCACATAACCTTGTAAAAGCGTAATTTATAACATTTATTGTCAGTTGACGTAATAATGATATAGTGTTTTATGACAATTATTCGTCGAGTTGGGCAAATAAACAATACAAATGTTTTTATCGTAAATTCAACGCGCGCCATTTCAAAGTTACGTCGTCCATTCGACCACGGCCTGTTAAGAACGCATTCTCTCAGCGGCCGGACAGTACAAGTATACCGATGGTGGTGATCGCAATAAGTGTAGCGGACGAAAATGAAATTTTCAGGAGAGCCGAAACGCTTTTATCTAAATTAATCGAAACATTTTTTTTAAACGGTAATTTATTATATTCACGCTTTTTGTCACAGCTTTTCACTTGACCGTTTGATAATACAGTTATACAGATCGTATTTCATTAAATCATTGTTGTTATGAAAGAGTAATAAAACTATTTAAAAATTGCACGGTTCGGAAAAAAGCGGAATCAGTACGTTTTTTAGAAGAAAACAAACCAACCAAGATCCGATACGTCATTGACGAAATAGCTTTAGAACATGGGCACAAAGTTATACGGTTACCGCATTACCATTGTGGATACAATGAAATTGAGTTGGTGTCTTAAAAAACTAAAATATTATACGCCGTCGTACGTGTTACGGCCGTCTAATGATACGGTTACCACATTACCATTGTGGATACAATGCAATTGAGTTGGTGTCGGCTCAAATTAATGACGGATATGGCGCAAGACGCAATACAGAACCCCCATTAACCACAACAAAGTTGCTAAAATTATTAGAAGAAGCTTGTGAACATATTATTAGGACTAAAGGAGACTGGGAAACTTCGAATCATCCCAAGCTGATAGAAGTTTCAAATAGATATGGAATCAGATGTATGAAACCAGAAGAAGTCTCACAATATAACGAATTTATGTCGGGTATAGACCGAGCTGACCAAATGGTATCGTACTATTCCTCTTCAAGAAAAACATTAAGATGGTACAGGAAGGTATTTTTTCATTTGTTGGATCTAGCAGTGTGGAATAGCTTTTTTATCTACAGAAAGTATTGCAAAAATAACAGCAAACAATACGAATTCCTGACATATAGAGAGGACTTGATCAAGCAACTCATAAGCGTGACTCCAGACCTGAAACCGGAGATGTTGATGAAACGCAATAAATATGATAATCGGTTAAAGGATAGAGCTGAGTTTGTGGCTTCTACGAGTATTAAAAATACCGGAAACTTCAATCACTGGCCTGAGAAAATTCCAGTTAGAGCTGACTCCAAGAAGACATCTAACTACATGAAGTGCAAGATGTGCGCTAAGAAAAAAAAACAGAAGGGAGACTAGCCTTAGGTGTAAAGGATGTAATGAAAAGCCAGCCTTGTGTGCTTTATGCTTTGAAGAATGGCACAGCCAATCTTAATTTTAACCATTTTTCTGACAATTATTTGTAATAATGAGTATTTTGTATTAGAATAGCAATTTAATTGTTAAAAAGTTTAAGACTGATTAATGTTACAATTACCGTTAATTAAAGAATATCGATAATTACATAAAAAGATTATTGTTAATTACATGAAATCTGTAATATCACAACTTTAAGAAGTGTTGCTGTAAGACTGATTTATGCCGAAAGCACTATAAGCAAACAAGCAATATTATGATTCAGATACTAAATTATACTAATTGATAAAGAAACGTACGTTTTGGAGTACAGGATTTTTTACTCTAGAATATTTAATTTGTATTGAAAGTTTATAAATGTTTTGGTGTGATACATCATTGATGAATGTGCAATCATAATTTTTGACAGAGGACTTGTTTGAGATTTTTTGTTGTATTCTCTTTTTGGTATAGTATTTGATTTATTTCAATAATAATAATACAAGCTTATAGATTGTTTTATTTCCTACACTGGTTCCCTAACAAATGTAGGAAGTTATCATAGCCTAATATTCATTGAACTTGCCGTTTGTAGACGTTGTTAAAGTATTTTTTTTTTCCATAGTTATAATTTGAGGGAACGTGCATAAACGCCGAAGTGATAATACGTTGTGAACTTATGCAAAATTATTAGATTGTTAGAATATTATGGAACGTTTATAAACGTTAACGTCAATAAACGTTGACACCTTTTTCTTGAACATGTATTGCTCGTATATGGCCGAACGTTTATAAACGTTGACGCGATTAAACGTTGGCACCTTCCTTATAGACAGATATTGCTCGCATATGGCGGAACGTTTATAAACGTAGACGTGATCAGGCGTTGCTATCTCATTTAAGGGCAGATATAGGTCGCATATGGCGGAACGTTTACAAATGTTAACGTGATAAGACGTTGGTGTCATATTTATGATTATATATTTACCGCACGTGGCACAACGTTTATAAACATTGACATTATAGGACGTTTGTGCCACATTCTAAAAAAATTGTATATAAGTTATCAGTAGTACGTGTACACACGTCGCTCCGTTTTATATGTAAAATCACTGTGCCACAGCAAGTACTTTTGGTGTGGCGAAATGCTCGCGCGAAAGTGTTAAGTTTATTTTTTAATTGACCGACTACGAAAAAGAAGGAGGTTTTCTTTTAACTTTTTCTTATTGACGGATTTTAATTATTCTTTCTCCATTGCGTTCGGTGTAGCTTCAAGAAAATTCCATTTCAATCTCATTAGTGTTGCATTTTTACAGCCGTCTGTTCATTTTGTTTATATATTCCGTCTCAGCACAATTTAAAACATTTGGTCGTAGACCTATCTCAGATATTTATTTAGGCCAAGGCCACTCAGAAGGGAAAAAATAAAAAGTACAAATAATAATGTTAATTTTATTTATTTCGCGGTCCCCCGACGCGATGACGCTTGAAACACAAAATATTACAAACGAATTATTTCCCGGCCCGGAAATTGTATTTTTTACATTATATAGTTTTTTTTGTGTAGGGGGGTTTTTAAATTTCACATTTAATTATTATTTTTAAAATTTTAAACTTAATTACAAAAGAAGCTATAGCTATAATATGTCTTCGGGCTTATATTATCGTACTTAATTGTTTGACACGGTTTATTGGCAAGGTAGCCTACCCGGTAACGCAGGGGAGCATAGTGTTTTTATTAATTCTATTTTTGTGTCTCATTCATTGTGTTTTCTATTTGCTTGTGATTAGTAATAGTCGTGTATTAGAGTTTAGTTTTGTTTTGTATAAGAGTGTACAGTTGTGAGCGTTTTTCAGGGTATATTTAGACACCACATCAAATAGCGTGTTTTGGTGTTTACGTAATCCCGTATAAATCCCGTTGTGTTCAGTTACTCTTCGTTTTTTTTTTAATTTTCTTATTAACTAAAGTGGTGGATATCCTGACTGCAACATCAGATCAATAGTTCCATAATCTTGCATAGTTATGTAGCATACATGGGTGTTTCAAATTTTAGGTCACACATATGTTTGAAACTAAAGTAAATACCCATTATGAGTCTAAGATCCCTACCGCAGCTAACGAAAGAGCTGATAACCTTGAAACGGCTGAAGCTATATCGATAAAACATGTCTAAGAACCACCGCTAGAAAACCTGCTTTCAAATAAAAAAAAACCGCATACAAATCTGTTCACTCGTTTAAGAGCTACGGTGCCACAGACAGATACAAAGACGGACACACACACAAATAGCGGTCAAACTTATAACACCCCTCTTTTTTGCGTCGGGGGTTATAAACAGAGATTTACCTACATTTTTCGTAGTAATGGGACCGGTTAATATTTCTAAATTGTCTGTACAGGTTAATTCAAAAACACTTTCTTCAAAATGCCAGTTGGAAGTTTTAGAATTAATTATACTTTTCGAACTGTAAATGTTTTTCGTATTTTTGTTAGCCAGCACGCGCACGTATGCACACGGCAGAAGGTATATTCTAGAATAAATTATTGTTCATCAATGCGTAGTCTCAAGAAGAATCCTGAACGCAGCAAGGCAGACAATGAACGTCGCCCGAGATAAAAAAAATCACAATCGAGTGGATACACTCAACTTTTCATTCCACCACTCTACGTGAAAAATAAATAAGAGATAATGTTAGAAAGGTACGAATTATGAATATTTTAATAACAACGTGTGGTTTTGTGGTTTTTGTACTTTTCCGTACGATGACATTCTCATATAGGTAGGTAATTTCAAGTGTACTCGTATTTCCCGAGGTTAAATTTGGTAAATTAGCTGCGTCTGATTTATGATTTTCAGATGTTAATTTCATAATACGACCTATTTGGATGTGGCAATTAAATATTAAAAACTTTTCAAAAGCGCCAGAAATCAGATCAGGTGGATTAATGACTAGAAGATAATACATCGATTTCGAAAAAAATGATAAGGAACAAAAGACAGAATGGCGGACAGGTCGAAATTGTAAGGGTTCCCGTTTTTAGCCACAACATGACCACGGAACCGTAAAAACATTTAGGAATGAGAGTTTCATTTGATGTTTGAAATTCAATGTGATTAATTTTATTCAAATGAACACGAGTTTTACAATGTGTTTTTGAACTCAGGGTTACCACCGGCAACGAACTCAGTCCGTTAAATTATTACATTAACATAATAATGAATACTAAAGAATACAGTGAATAACACAGCAGATTATAGAATTACAGTCATTAAAATGTACAAAGTAAGCATCTACTATGTAAATTAATGAAGTTAACAATTTTCAAAACTACAGTCAAATAAAATGTGCACAGTCTTCGTTTAGGTATAAAATACTGGAACACAAGAATATTATACGCCGTAGTACGTGTTACGGCCGTGTAATCACTGTAAGGGAACCGGCCGTTGATCGCCGTTAATCGCCGTTAAACTTTTAACAACACCAAGTCCAAAGCCGCTCGAGCGTCTTCTAATGTCGAATGCCTGTCGTCTCGCTGCTGCACGTTCCGACAGAGAACTTCCGCACAGATGTCTTTCAATGACCTTCTGAACGGATATCCTCGTCTGTGCGGATACAACACGCTGGTGTCGATGATGAGGCCGTGCAACATTTTCAACGCTCTCAAGTCGTTATTCAGGGCATGCCCCACTAGAATGGTGTCAAAGCCGATAATAGAAAGTATGTCGCTTTAAACGTCTTCTAAAGTCTTCGTAGCGTGCGCTAAGTGCTCCTTGGTGATGCCCGAAAAACGTGTATTGTAATCCAACACCGGCGCGCTCAGTTTTACCAACGCCCTGTACACCACTTCTCCTTGGAGACCGACGATTACGACACACACCAACTCCAATCCCATCGTCGTGTAACACATTTCCACGTCCAAGGTGAAAACTCCTCCTCGAGGATATCGAGTTCTAACATACCCATCTAGTGGACCGTTGACACCGGTTTGTGTGCCATTCCAAACGTGATAGTCCCCGTATATTATACGCCGTAGTACGTGTTACGGCCGTCTAATGATACGGTTACCGCATTACCATTGTGGATACAATGCAATTGAGTTGGTGTCGGCTCAAATTAATGACGGATATGGCGCAAGACGCAATACAGAACCCCCATTAACCACAACAAAATTGCTAAAATTATTAGAAGAAGCTTGTGAACATATTATTATGACTAAAGGAGACTGGGAAAAGGTTGTGAATGGAACTGTTAAACTAATAAGGGACGATTATATATACATATAATAATAAAGTGAACTTGTAACTTGTAATGTAGGCGACAGTGAAAGTAGCAGTATGGACGAATTTCATTAAATATGGCCTTCTGTGGCACAATTTTTTCTGTCTCTTCTATCTGCATGAATTTGTTTCTTGTGTGCAAATAAAGTATGTATATTCATTTTCATTCTAATATAATAAGTAAACATTTGTATTTTCGTTCCATTAAAACTTTTTAATCAGCTACCTACTACTTTCAATACTAGTTATAAATCCAAAAACTTATAGTTGCGACTCGCATTTGGTTGCATTCTTTTCGATAATAAATTGACATTTCACGTCACTATTGTAATGTGTCATGTGTCGGCCATCATGGCGTGCCGCTACTGTAATAAGTTATTAATAGAAAGACATTTAGAAGTTTTAGAAGTAAAAAAATTGCATAACTCAAGTGGTTAGCGTTTCATGATCCGACGTATCACATTTTATGTTAACGACATAAGGTAACGACGATCGTAATTTGTCTGTAATCATCGTACATTGTTTGATGGTGTTCATAAATGATATTAGTGAGAAGGGAAGTTGAAAAGCTGTCCTATCCTAATCTGCCTGCGATTGAATTTATAAAACGCAGCTTGTAAAATTACGAAACGATGAACGGACCAAAATACAAATATAATGTTTTTCAACCGAAAGGTTACGAATTATTTCCTACACGTGCATGTCTGCACGTCCACTGTCCAGTGCTCATGTAGAAAGAAGAGTAGTAAAAATCATTGAACTCACAAGAAAGAATAAAAATGAAACGTAAACGGCGAAAAGGTATCATTTGTAGCGAATAGCTATAATTATTATCAAAGTCAATTCATTCGGCATCCAGGGGGCTTTGAATAACATAATATCGCGTAAGGCGCGATCCCTGGTGATGAGCACCCACGTGAGAGTATTGGGTATCTTTTAAGAATAGAACATCCGAAATATTGTAGTGCTAGATACTACTTTGACGACGAAAATTCGACACTTGTACTACAGCTGTATATTCAGAGAAAGACATGCGCTAATCAAAAATACTCAATCAAACGCTGCATCGAATAAAATTTACAAAAATACATTAAAATACAAAATTTAATTAAAGTTAAAATATATGATCAAATTTAGCCGGTTAGATCGGTTTAGCCGGTGACGGCCCTGCACAGATATCGCGCGTCATGGCTATAATTTCTTGTACTTTATTCTTCAACAGCCACAACGTTAGAGGCTGGTGCCGATACGTTTTTAATTACATAAGAAACATTAAAGATACATAGTAAGTAGTACATAAATAGTAAGTAATTACATAAGTAATTTGCTAACAAACGATGACTTCTACTTGTCGTACAGCCCGAACTTGTTATCCAGTATCGAGAACACATTTTCCCAGTGTCATATTTATATGACGGCACTTATACGAGTATAATGTGTAAAACAAATAAAGATTCTCAGATTTAATTGCAGCGCGTTACAACTCATACACCCAGTGCTACCGTATGTGCAAATGACACGTCGCAGATATTAAAACGAACATTCCATAAACTACTAGGTAATTAATTACTCTAGGTTTTATACATTTTTCAATAATGTTTTCCTTCATTTCGTTCTTTCAATCCAATATTTGTTTTCAAAAATATGAATTTCCTAAATTTTAATATTCGATATTACTATGTCAAAACAATATTATGTACCTATACAAAGAAAACACAATTGAAATAAGGGACTCGAATCTTCTAATTAGTATAAATATAGTCATTAATTAATATCTTATTGTGATTACTCAAACGACGACCATCAGCCTAATCACCTAGGTCGCTATAAAACGTGGATAGCTTGGACAGTGTGTAGTTATTGTTCGTGCGCTAGTCCAGGCAACAGGTTCGATAGGCATTTTTAAACGTAAAAGTCTCGAAGATTACAAAATGCAGAATTGGAATAATCACCAGTCCAGCGCGTATTACGTACCGTGCGGACACTTTGTTCCTGCAACGCCTGCGTGGATTCCGGTCCACGATGGTTCAAATAAGTACCATCAAGACGTCGAATACACAACACAGCCATCAGTGCCGACCGAAACGACGTGGAACTGTAAACTAGAAGAAGCCCTGAGGCCTCTCTCGCTGCCCCCGAAGGATATGTTGGCTCTCGGCTATCCAGTACAAATTTGGGAGGATTCTTACGAAGCGGTCATATTAGTGAATCCACCGTCTCGTTCGAACGAGATTATAACGTTGGATACCCATTATCAAGATTTTTTAAATGTGATGGCCAACAGCAAGCGGAGCACGAAGTCTCAAAAATCTAAAGAAATTCAATCCAACAACTGCGAAGAGTTATTTCACGAATGCGTCAGATGTGGTAAGGATTTTTACATTTCGCCAAGCGGTTACTACGATGCTGAAGATTTCTGCGTGTACCACCCTGGACGCACCGCTCATGGGTATTACGACTGCTGCCGTACACCATTGGAAGCTATCGGATGCCAAACTGGAGAATTCCATGTCTGGAATGGCACACGCGTCGGAGTCAACGGACCGTTAGACGGCTACGTTAGAGCACATCATCCTCGAGGTGGAGTTTTCGCCTTAGACACCGAGATGTGTTATACGACAGACGGATTAGAGTTGGCGAGCGTCGTCGTCGTCGGACTCCAGGGAGAAGTGGTATATAGCCAATTGGTGCGACCGGGCGCACCGGTGTTGGACTACAACACTCGTTTCTCTGGCATCACCGAGGAAGACATGGCGCGCGCCACGAAATCGCTGCGGGACGTACAGGCCGACCTACTTTCCTTCATCGGTTCGGACACGATCCTAGTGGGGCATGCACTGAACAACGACCTGAGGGCATCGAAACTGTTGCACGATTTGGTCATAGATACGAGTGTACTGTATCCGCACAGACTGGGATATCCCTTCAGAAGATCACTGAAGGATATCTGCGCGAAATATCTGGGTCGGAGTGTGCAACAGAGCTGCGACGGACATTCCGCGCTGGAAGACGCTCGGGCGGCAATGGACTTGGTCCTGTTGAAACTGTATGATGAGGGGGTCGACGAGCGATGACGGAGATTTGCTGCGTATGCGCTGATCCGACAGTCAGCGTAATTTTTATTTTATGACTGCAGCTCTGACTGTAAATGTAAATATTTGCTACGAAATTTGTACGTAACTTCTTTGTTAACTTTTTTTTACTTAGTGTATTGTTATTATTGTAATGTTTAGTTGTAATGCAATCAATGTTCTACTGTGATGACTTAATGACAAAATAAATGCAATTTTTTCTATTCTACTTTAAGTTTATTTTTTAATTGACCGACTACGAAAAAGAAGGAGGTTTTCTTTTAACTTTTTCTTATTGACGGATTTTAATTATTCTTTCTCCATTGCGTTCGGGGTAGCTTCAAGAAAATTCCATTTCAATCTCATTAGTGTTGCATTTTTACAGCCGTCTATTCATTTTGTTTATATATTCCGTCTCAGCATAATTGAAAACATTTGGTTGTAGACCTATCTCAGACATTTATTTAGGCCAAGGCCACTCAGAAGGGAAAAAATAAAAAGCACAAATAATAATGTTAATTTTATTTATTTAGCGGTTCCCCGACGCGATGACGCTTGAAGCACAAAATATTACAAACGAATTATTTAAATATTAACGTTAAAGGACCCGGCCCGGAAATTGTATTTTTTACATTATATAGGTTTTTTTGTGTAGGGGGGTTTATAAATTTCAAATTTAATTATTATTTTTAAAATTTTAAAGTTAATTTCAAAAGAAGCTATAGCTATAATATGTCTTCGGGCTTATATTATCGTACTTAATTGTTTGACACGGTTTATTGGCAAGGTAGCCTACCCGGTAACGCAGGGGAGCATAGTGTTTTTATTAATTCTATTTTTGTGTCTCATTCATTGTGTTTTCTATTTGCTTGTGATTAGTAATAGTCGTGTATTAGAGTTTAGTTTTGTTTTGTATAAGAGTGTACAGTTGTGAGCGTTTTTCAGGGTATATTTAGACACCACATCAAATAGCGTGTTTTGGTGTTTACGTAATCCCGTATAAATCCCGTTGTGTTCAGTTACTCTTCGTTTTTTTTTTTAATTTTCTTATTAACTAAAGTGGTGGATATCCTGACTGCAACATCAGATCAATAGTTCCATAATCTTGCATAGTTATGTAGCATACATACATGGGTGTTTCAAATTTTAGGTCACACATATGTTTGAAACTAAAGTAAATACCCATTATGAGTCTAAGATCCCTACCGCAGCTAACGAAAGAGCTGATAACCTTGAAACGGCTGAAGCTATATCGATAAAACATGTCTAAGAACCACCGCTAGAAAACCTGCTTTCAAATAAAAAAAAACCGCATCCAAATCGGTTCACTCGTTTAAGAGCTACGGTGCCACAGACAGATACACAGACGGACACACACACAAATAGCGGTCAAACTTATAGCACCCCTCTTTTTTGGGTCGGGGGTTAAAAACAGAGATTTACCTACATTTTTCGTAGTAATGGGACCGGTTTATATTTCTAAATTGTCTGTACAGGTTAATTCAAAAACACTTTCTTCAAAATGCCAGTTGGAAGTTTTAGAATTAATTATACTTTTCGAACTGTAAATGTTTTTTCGTATTTTTCGTTAGCCAGCACGCGCACGTATGCACACGGCAGAAGGTATATTCTATGCGTAGTCTCAAGAAGAATCCTGAACGCAGCAAGGCAGACAATGAACGTCGCCCGAGATAAAAAAAATCACAATCGAGTGGATACACTCAACTTTTCATTCCACCACTCTACGTGAAAAATAAATAAGAGATAATGTTAGAAAGGTACGAATTATGAATATTTTAATAACAACGTGTGGTTTTGTGGTTTTTGTACTTTTCCGTACGATGACATTCTCATATAGGTAGGTAATTTCAAGTGTACTCGTATTTCCCGAGGTTAAATTTGGTAAATTAGCTGCGTCTGATTTATGATTTTCAGATGTTAATTTCATAATACGACCTATTTGGATGTGGCAATTAAATATTAAAAACTTTTCAAAAGCGCCAGAAATCAGATCAGGTGGATTAATGACTAGAAGATAATACATCGATTTCGAAAAAAATGATAAGGAACAAAAGACAGAATGGCGGACAGGTCGAAATTGTAAGGGTTCCCGTTTTTAGCCACAACATGACCACGGAACCGTAAAAACATTTAGGAATGAGAGTTTCATTTGATGTTTGAAATTCAATGTGATTAATTTTATTCAAATGAACACGAGTTTTACAATGTGTTTTTGAACTCAGGGTTACCACCGGCAACGAACTCAGTCCGTTAAATTATTACATTAACATAATAATGAATACTAAAGAATACAGTGAATAACACAGCAGATTATAGAATTACAGTCATTAAAATGTACAAAGTAAGCATCTACTATGTAAATTAATGAAGTTAACAATTTAAGAGATAAAATTAAATTTAAATTTAAAAATTTTCAAAACTACAGTCAAATAAAATGTGCACAGTCTTCGTTTAGGTATAAAATACTGGAACACAAAAGTATTCTACGCCGTAGTACGTGTTACGGTCGTCTAATCACTGTAAGGCAACCGGCCGTTGATCGCCGTTAATCGCCGTTAAACTTTTAACAACACCAAGTCCAAAGCCGCTCGAGCGTCTTCTAATGTCGAATGCCCGTCGTCTCGCTGCTGCACGTTCCGACAGAGAACTTCCGCACAGATGTCTTTCAATGACCTTCTGAACGGATATCCTCGTCTGTGCGGGTACAACACGCTGGTGTCGATGATGAGGCCGTGCAACATTTTCAACGCTCTCAAGTCGTTATTCAGGGCATGCCCCACTAGAATGGTGTCAAAGCCGATAATAGAAAGTATGTCGCTTTGTACGTCTTCTAAAGTCTTCGTAGCGTGCGCTAAGTGCTCCTTGGTGATGCCCGAAAAACGTGTATTGCAGTCCAACACCGGCGCGCTCGGTTTTACCAACGCCCTGTACACCACTTCTCCTTGGAGACCGACGATTACGACACACACCAACTCCAATCCCATCGTCGTGTAACACATTTCCACGTCCAAGGCGAAAACTCCTCCTCGAGGATATCGAGTTCTAACATACCCATCTAGTGGACCGTTGACACCGGTTCGTGTGCCATTCCAAACGTGATAGTCCCCAGTGTGGCATCCTTCAGTTTCCAAACGAGACCGACAACAGTCATTGTATCCGTGTGCAGTGCGTCCAGGGTGATACACGCAGGGTTCATCGGCGACGTACCGACCGCTTCGTGTAATGCGAAAATTTTTCCCACATCTGACGCACACGTGAATGACCTTCCTGTTCTTGACTCGTGCCGCCATTGGCTTTCGACTCCTCGAATTCCCCTCGGTATCAACTACGATGCGTTCCAAATTCTTATAATAATCGGTCAACGCGTTAGGCTCGTTCGATTGAGATGGCGGATTAACAAGTACAACCGCTTGGCCAGAGTTCTCGCCGACTTCCACAGGATATCCGAGAGCAAACATGTCTTCTCGGCGCAGCAATAATCGACTGATAGCCTCCTTGAATTCGTAATCTGTAACTGTTTGAGGCGGCACTATTGGAGGTATCGTGAAATTGATGTCTTCGTGGTATGTAGTCGCCGGTGTCGAAATCTGCACGGGAATTGACGTCGGTATCCACACAGGAGTTAGAGCCATCGAATGACCGTACGGAGAGTAATATGGGCACGAATACGCACACGGCTGGTAATAATTGAGACTCTGCATTCTGGAAACTTTAATAGACTTTAATTGTGATTGAACTTCTATTGAACTTCTTCCCTTCCCGGAGCAAACGCGAGTACAATACTGGTGAAACGTCTGTGAGTCTCATATTTAATACACATCCAGGTGATTAGGTCGGTGGTCGATTTAGTAATGACATTAATAAAATAGGAGATTAACTAACGACGTAAATAATGTATTCTTTATTTAATCTCCCACCCACATTGTTATGATAATATTTTCTATGGTTACATAAACAATATTGAAAATTTTGGAAAGATTTTCAACGATTTTCAACAAAAAAGGGTCTAATGTCGAAAACGTTAATGAGCTTTGTTTTGTTTTCTATCCTTTCTTCGTGATTCTCTAAAGTCTTCAAGCCAAAAGCAACGTTGTTCAGAAAAGTGTCAGATATCAGTTCATTATACAAAAGACGACGTATGTAGAGGTACCTACGTTTGTAAGCCGATGAGCCTGCCTATGCAAACGACGTCCGTTCATTAATTAAATTACCAGACGTGCTTCTAAAATCTATAACCTAAAAATTACACGTACTACGTGGAAATTATTCGTAGATAAATTCATACTCGCACTCCACAAAATTGCACTAACTCGGTGACTCAAAACTAGGCAGTAGGGTCCTACATTACTGTGGTATTAGGTACTTTAGGTACGTTACTCGAAGACGAGAATGTCTATTTCTCAAATTTACGACGTTCCAAACATTAACAAAAATCGAATATTATTTATCTTTCGTGAGAGACATACCTACGTTTGGCTTACTGAGGAAATCGTACAATAACATGCTATGTACATAATTCCGTTTGTGTATTGCGTCCTAGAGGTAATGCAGAAATGTACATGTAACAAATACAGCGTAATATTGCGTTATATATCTCGTATTTTTACTGGTAATCTCAAAAGAGATTCGCCGTAGGCAAGACATAAGACCTTTCTTTTTAAAACGTGGTCATCTACTCGTACATATTTTTTCACGGAGTCACCAAAGACCAGACCCTTGAACAATACGAATAAGAATAAGATACTCATTTATTTTGATATTTTGACTTTGAATTCATTACAGTCACCAAAGGCATGATATTTGGTATTTCTTTCACGATTCAAGTTAATATCTCAAATCATAGCGTATGACGTTATTCATTCATGTGAAATTGCTTAGGTACATGGAAAACATTCAATCATAATATTATCATGCCTACAATCATAAATTATTTACCTACATAGGAAGTAGTTTTTTTTTATAGATAATATAATTTCATTTCGTGAATAACATGTATTTACATGAATAACGATATTTCTTTCGCCAGTGATGGATTCTTAGTGATTAAGTAAATAATATTGTTAATAGATGTGTCGCATTAGGTAACACATCACGATTAGCGCACCGTGACTCAGCCGAGATCTTTAATATTATCTTAATATTTGAGCTGTGTACAAACATTCGAGCACGTTTAGTTGGTATTTAGATAATGATCACCATCGTCCGGCCGCTGTCAGTTGGTCGTGACTAGTGATGGGGAAAAAAGTAAGACTGTTATATTATCTCTTTAACCGACCCAAGACAAGAGTAACATAAGTTTCGATACTTGTTTGTCTGGCTTCTAATTGCTGAATGTAACTAGCATAAAGAGCATAAAAATGTGAGAGTAACATTCAGAAATATTTAATGTTAAAATCAATAAAAAAAATGTGAAAAGAAAATATTATACCACATCACCACAAAAATAAAGAGTTCACATAACCTTGTAAAAGCGTAATTTATAACATTTATTGTCAGTTGACGTAATAATGATATAGTGTTTTATGACAATTATTCGTCGACTTGGGCAAATAAACAATACAAATGTTTTTATCGTAAATGCAACGCGCGCCATTTCAAAGTTACGTCGTCCATTCGACCACGGCCTGTTAAGAACGCATTCTCTCAGCGGCCGGACAGTACAAGTATACCGATGGTGGTGATCGCAATAAGTGTAGCGGACGAAAATGAAATTTTCAGGAGAGCCGAAACGCTTTTATCTAAATTAATCGAAACATTTTCACTTGACCGTTTGATAATACAGTTATACAGATCGTATTTCATTACATTGTTGTTATGAAAGAGTAATAAAACTATTTAAAAATTGCACGGTTCGGAAAAAAGCGGAATCAGTACGTTTTTTAGAAGAAAACAAACCAACCAAGATCCGATACGTCATTGACGAAATAGCTTTAGAACATGGGCACAAAGTTATACGGTTACCGCATTACCATTGTGGATACAATGCAATTGGATATGGCGCAAGACGCAATACAGAACCCCCATTTACCACAACAAAATTGCTAAAATTATTAGAAGAAGCTTGTGAACATATTATTATGACTAAAGGAGACTGGGAAAAGGTTGTGAATGGAACTGTTAAACTAATAAGGGACGATTATATATATATATATATATATATATACTTCACTTTATTATATATATATATATATATATATATATATATATAATAATAAAGTGAACTTGTAACTTGTAATGTAGGCGACAGTGAAAGTAGCAGTATGGACGAATTTCATTAAATATGGCCTTCTGTGGCACAATTTTTTCTGTCTCTTCTATCTGCATGAATTTGTTTCTTGTGTGTAAATAAAGTATGTATATTCATTTTCATTCTAATATAATAAGTAAACATTTGTATTTTCGTTCCATTAAAACTTTTTAATCAGCTACCTACTACTTTCAATACTAGTTATAAATCCAAAAACTTATAGTTGCGACTCGCATTTGGTTGCATTCTTTTCGATAATAAATTGACATTTCACGTCACTATTGTAATGTGTCATGTGTCGGCCATCATGGCGTGCCGCTACTGTAATAAGTTATTAATAGAAAGACATTTAGAAGTTTTAGAAGTTCAAAAATTGCATAACTCAAGTGGTTAGCGTTTCATGACCCGACGTATCACATTTTATGTTAACGACATAAGGTAACGACGATCGTAATTTGTCTGTAATCATCGTACATTGTTTGATGGTGTTCATAAATGATATTAGTGAGAAGGGAAGTTGAAAAGCTGTCCTATCCTAATCGGCCTGCGATTGAATTTATAAAACGCAGCTTATAAAATTACGAAACGATGAACGGACCAAAATACAAATAGAATGTTTTTCAACCGAAAGGTTACGTATTGATTCCTACACGTTATACCATTCCCACCCGGATGCCACAAAAAGGGAATGGATAAAGTAAATTTTGAAATTTATTGGAAATCTTTTTAAATAAAATTCTATTTTAAGAAGAAAATTGTAATATAATTTGAAACAAATAAACCTTAAAACAAATAAATTTGAAAAAATGTTACAAATATGTAACATTTTTTCGCTATTGTACCTTCTTTTTAAGAGCTTAGAGGTTATCAGAGAAAATAATTGTAGAACTGGCAAGTTAAAAATTTAAATATGTTTTTTTTTGGAAGAATAGAACAGGATTTGAAAAATGAGAAAAAAAAGAGAGCGAGGTGTTTTTTTAGACAGAAGAATAATGGTTGTGATGGAGTAAAAAGCAGATTATTTTTCTCCTCAAAAAAGAAGATATTTGATTTCTTTGTAAAAGTAAAATCTGTTAAGAATATTAAAGATGTTGGCAAAGTGAAAAAGAAAGAGGCTCGAACCAGAAAACTGATATCGCCCAAACTTCCAAGGCAAATGGACCCCTCGACAAGAATAAGGGGAGCAATGGTTTCAATCGGATAAAGAGCACATTAATCATGGTGACGCACCAGTTTCATACGAGTTTATAGAAGTTATATTTACAATGACGATGCTGATTGCAGAATTTTACAAAGTCGACATAATTTTGGGAGATAACATTCGAGAGTGGTGTATGGGACAATACAATCTAATTTAAGCCAGTGGTTTGTGTTTTTTTATCATAATGTGTAAATTATAAGGTGAAAGGTATTTATATTTGATTTTTGTAAACTACACCACACCATCACAACCACTTTGATATCTTTCTGTTTCTATTTTATTTACAAAATTAATTCTGGTTTATTTGTTTCAAATTATATTACAATTTTCTTCTTAAAATAGAATTTTATTTAAAAAGATTTCCAATAAATTTCAAAATTTACTTTATCCATTCCCTTTTTGTGGCATCCGGGTGGGAATGGTATAACGTGTAGGAATCAATACGTAACCTTTCGGTTGAAAAACATTCCATTTGTATTTTGGTCCGTTCATCGTTTCGTAATTTTATAAGCTGCGTTTTATAAATTCAATCGCAGGCCGATTAGGATAGGACAGCTTTTCAACTTCCCTTCTCACTAATATCATTTATGAACACCATCAAACAATGTACGATGATTACAGACAAATTACGATCGTCGTTACCTTATGGTATAAATTTATACCATTCCCACCCGGATGCCACAAAAAGGGAATGGATAAAGTAAATTTTGAAATGTATTGGAAATCTTTTTAAATAAAATTCTATTTTGAGAAGAAAATTGTAATATAATTTGAAACAAATAAACCAGAATAAATTTTGTAAATAAAATAGAAACAGAAAGATATCAAAGTGGTTGTGATGGTGTGGTGTAGTTTACAAAAATCAGATATAAATACCTTTCACCTTATAATTTACACATTATGATAAAAAAACACAAACCACTGGCTTAAATTAGGTTGTATTAACCTATACTCCACTCTCGAATGTTATCTCCAAAATTATAAGTCGACTTTGTAAAATTCTGCAATCAGCATCGTCATTGTAAATATAACTTCTATAAACTCGTATGAAACTGGTGCGTCACCATGTTTAATGTGCTCTTTATCCGATTGAAACCATTGCTCCCCTTATTCTTGTCGAGGGGTCCATTTGCCTTGGGAGTTTGGGCGATATCAGTTTTCTGGTTCGAGCCTCTTTCTTTTTCACTTTGCCAACATCTTTAATATTCTTAACAGATTTTACTTTTACAAAGAAATCAAATATCTTCTTTTTTTGAGTAGAAAAATAATCTCCTTTTTACTCCATCACAACCATTATTGTTCTCTCTAAAAAAAACCTCGCTCTCTTTTTTTTTCCCTTTTCAAATCCTGTTCTATTCTTCCAAAAAAAAACATATTTAAATTTTTAACTTGCCAGTTCTATAATTATTTTCTCTGACAACCTCTAAGCTCTTAAAAAGAAGGTACAATAGCGAAAAAATGTTACAACGTGCATGTCTGCACGTCCACTGTCCAGTGCTCATGTAGAAGAGTAGTAAAAATCATTGAACTCACAAGAACGAATAAAAATGAAACGTAAACGGCGAAAAGGTATCATTTGTAGCGAATAGCTATAATTATTATCAAAGTCAATTCATTCGGCATCCAGGGGGCTTTGAATAACATAATATCGCGTAAGGCGCGATCCCTGGTGATGAGCACCCACGTGAGAGTATTGGGTATCTTTTAAGAATAGAACATCCGAAATATTGTAGTGCTAGATACTACTTTGACGACGAAAATTCGACACTTGTACTACAGCTGTATATTCAGAGAAAGACATGCGCGAATCAAAAATACTCAATCAAACGCTGCATCGAATAAAATTTACAAAAATATATTAAAATACAAAATTAGATTAAAGTTAAAATATATGATCAAATTTAGCCGTATTTATATATGACAAAATTTAGCCGTTTAGCCGGTGATGGCCCTGCACAGATATCGCGCGTCATGGCTATAATTTCTTGTACTTTATTCTTCAACAGCCACAACGTTAGAGGCTGGTGCCGATACATTTTTAATTACATAAGAAACATTAAAGATACATAGTAAGTAGTACATAAAGATGGAATTGTAAGATCGTTCGATTTGCTCAAACTTCTTTTCAACCCGATACTTCCCAACCATTGAAATCTTGGGATTATCGAGCTCATAGGTACTATCAAATCTGGTTATTGACACGACAAGAATAGTAAAAGTGTAATAAAAAAGAATT
Source organism: Zeuzera pyrina (assembly GCA_907165235.1). NCBI lineage: Eukaryota > Metazoa > Arthropoda > Insecta > Lepidoptera > Cossidae > Zeuzera > Zeuzera pyrina. Next base: position 2,687,856 of record OU015619.1, on the reverse strand, counting down.
TGAGTAATCTATGTTCTTTTCTAGGGTTTAAACTATCTCTATACCCAATTCGTCAAATCGGTTCCGTAATTTAATCTTGAATACGTAGTGGAAAGATAGACTGATAGACACATTCGCATTTATAATATTATCACGGAAGGCATGTAGGTATATGGATTGCTGATAATATAAGAGCTTCAAGAAAACTAAATGAATTATATTATTTTGGGTGGTAAGACAGAAAACAATTCCTGAAAAGAGTATTCTCACATTTGCCACAAAAATATATCTCTGTTACTCTCTTTTCAATTATGGAGAGGTTCAATTTTCTCACAGGGACATCATAGATAGACGGTAATAGATGTAGAAGTCCCAAGCAGGTTTACATGTTCTCCATTTGTTTTTATCCAAGAACAACGTACACGTAATATGCTAACATCTAAAACGAGAATTACTTTAACCGGGACCACCGAATCGTAAATGTCGCATTCACCAGAATCATGTCTACGACTCAAATGACCAGTATCTAAGCCAATATCACTTTCCCTCCTAATATGAATGGGGTAGGTATTTAGAAAGGCGGTCATGTTTATTTCTTCCCCCATATTTTCTTTATAACTATGAATTAGTTTAGGTTAATTGACGACGCTTTACCTTTTCTGTCTTTGAATCTTTGGTCAATAGTGTCAAAATTTGTGAAAAGACATGGTATCTATCATGTGGTTATCATGCCATTTTGCGCATAATATTTCATTGGTTTCTATCGAAACTGGAACCAGAAAACCCAAGACCTCTCTCTTCTTCACGCCCTGCTCAGTGGAAAAATAATATAAGTGGATAATAACATGAGTAATATAAAATGTAAATCGTAATATTGCGTTAACAATAAACGACGTAACACTCACGAAATCGTCTTTATATACGTGGACAGCTACTCTCATATAATTAGGTATACGTCAAGTGCTGTTAAATTTCGTTGCTTAGATTACATACGAGATCATCTAACGAATAACGGAATCGAATGGCCTGTCAACAACATAAAATTTGCTAACAAACGATCACTTCTACTTGTCGTACAGCCCGAACTTGTTATCCAGTATCGAGAACACATTTTCCCAGTGTCATATTTATATGACGGCACTTATACGAGTATAATGTGTAAAACAAATGAAGATTCTCAGATTTAATTGCAGCGCGTTACAACTCATACACCCAGTGCTACCGTATGTGCAAATGACACGTCGCAGATATTAAAACGAACATTCCATAAACTACTAGGTAATTAATTACTCTAGGTTTTATACATTTTTCAATAATGTTTTCCTTCATTTCGTTCTTTCGATCCAATATTTGTTTTCAAAAATATGAATTTCCTTAATTTTAATATTCGATATTACTATGTCAAAACAATATTATGTACGTATACAAAGAAAACACAATTGAAATAAGGGACTCGAATCTTCTAATTAGTATAAATATAGTCATTAATTAATATCTTATTGTGATTACTCAAACGACGACCATCAGCCTAATCACCTAGGTCGCTATAAAACGTGGATAGCTTGGACAGTGTGTAGTTATTGTTCGTGCGCTAGTCCAGGCAACAGGTTCGATAGGCATTTTTAAACGTAAAAGTCTCGAAGATTACAAAATGCAGAATTGGAATAATCACCAGTCCAGCGCGTATTACGTACCGTGCGGACACTTTGTTCCTGCAACGCCTGCGTGGATTCCGGTCCACGATGGTTCGAATAAGTACCATCAAGACGTCGAATACACAACACCGCCATCAGTGCCGACCGAAACGACGTGGAACTGTAAACTAGAAGAAGCCCTGAGGCCTCTCTCGCTGCCCCCGAAGGATATGTTGGCTCTCGGCTATCCAGTACAAATTTGGGAGGATTCTTACGAAGCGGTCATATTAGTGAATCCACCGTCTCGTTCGAACGAGATTATAACGTTGGATACCCATTATCAAGATTTTTTAAATGTGATGGCCAACAGCAAGCGGAGCACGAAGTCTCAAAAATCTAAAGAAATTCAATCCAACAACTGCGAAGAGTTATTTCACGAATGCGTCAGATGTGGTAAGGATTTTTACATTTCGCCAAGCGGTTACTACGATGCTGAAGATTTCTGCGTGTACCACCCTGAACGCACCGCTCATGGGTATTACGACTGCTGCCGTACACCATTGGAAGCTATCGGATGCCAAACTGGAGAATTCCATGTCTGGAATGGCACACGCGTCGGAGTCAACGGACCGTTAGACGGCTACGTTAGAGCACATCATCCTCGAGGTGGAGTTTTCGCCTTAGACACCGAGTTGTGTTATACGACAGACGGATTAGAGTTGGCGAGCGTCGTCGTCGTCGGACTCCAGGGAGAAGTGGTATATAGCCAATTGGTGCGACCGGGCGCACCGGTGTTGGACTACAACACTCGTTTCTCTGGCATCACCGAGGAAGACATGGCGCGCGCCACGAAATCGCTGCGGGACGTACAAGCCGACCTACTTTCCTTCATCGGTTCGGACACGATCCTAGTGGGGCATGCACTGAACAACGACCTGAGGGCATCGAAACTGTTGCACGATTTGGTCATAGATACGAGTGTACTGTATCCGCACAGACTGGGATATCCCTTCAGAAGATCACTGAAGGATATCTGCGCGAAATATCTGGGTCGGAGTGTGCAACAGAGCTGCGACGGACATTCCGCGCTGGAAGACGCTCGGGCGGCAATGGACTTGGTCCTGTTGAAACTGTACGATGAGGGGGTCGACGAGCGATGACGGAGATTTGCTGCGTATGCGCTGATCCGACAGTCAGCGTAATTTTTATTTTATGACTGCAGCTCTCACTGTAAATGTAAATATTTGCTATGAAATTTGTACGTAACTTCTTTCTTAACTTTTTTTTAATTAGTGTATTGTTATTATTGTAATGTTTAGTTGTAATGCAATCAATGTGCTACTGTGATGACTTAATGACAAAATAAATGCAATTTTTTCTATTCTACTTTAAGTTTATTTTTTAATTGACCGACTACGAAAAAGAAGGAGGTTTTCTTTTAACTTTTTCTTATTGACGGATTTTAATTATTCTTTCTCCATTGCGTTCGGGGTAGCTTCAAGAAAATTCCATTTCAATCTCATTAGTGTTGCATTTTTACAGCCGTCTATTCATTTTGTTTATATATTCCGTCTCAGCATAATTGAAAACATTTGGTTGTAGACCTATCTCAGACATTTATTTAGGCCAAGGCCACTCAGAAGGGAAAAAATAAAAAGCACAAATAATAATGTTAATTTTATTTATTTAGCGGTCCCCCGACGCGATGACGCTTGAAGCACAAAATATTACAAACGAATTATTTAAATATTAACGTTAAAGGACCCGGCCCGGAAATTGTATTTTTTACATTATATAGGTTTTTTTGTGTAGGGGGGTTTATAAATTTCAAATTTAATTATTATTTTTAAAATTTTAAAGTTAATTTCAAAAGAAGCTATAGCTATAATATGTCTTCGGGCTTATATTATCGTACTTAATTGTTTGACACGGTTTATTGGCAAGGTAGCCTACCCGGTAACGCAGGGGAGCATAGTGTTTTTATTAATTCTATTTTTGTGTCTCATTCATTGTGTTTTCTATTTGCTTGTGATTAGTAATAGTCGTGTATTAGAGTTTAGTTTTGTTTTGTATAAGAGTGTACAGTTGTGAGCGTTTTTCAGGGTATATTTAGACACCACATCAAATAGCGTGTTTTGGTGTTTACGTAATCCCGTATAAATCCCGTTGTTTTCAGTTACTCTTCGTTTTTTTTTTTAATTTTCTTAATAACTAAAGTGGTGGATATCCTGACTGCAACATCAGATCAATAGTTCCATAATCTTGCATAGTTATGTAGCATACATACATGGGTGTTTCAAATTTTAGGTCACACATATGTTTGAAACTAAAGTAAATACCCATTATGAGTCTAAGATCCCTACCGCAGCTAACGAAAGAGCTGATAACCTTGAAACGGCTGAAGCTATATCGATAAAACATGTCTAAGAACCACCGCTAGAAAACCTGCTTTCAAATAAAAAAAAACCGCATCCAAATCGGTTCACTCGTTTAAGAGCTACGGTGCCACAGACAGATACACAGACGGACACACACACAAATAGCGGTCAAACTTATAGCACCCCTCTTTTTTGGGTCGGGGGTTAAAAACAGAGATTTACCTACATTTTTCGTAGTAATGGGACCGGTTTATATTTCTAAATTGTCTGTACAGGTTAATTCAAAAACACTTTCTTCAAAATGCCAGTTGGAAGTTTTAGAATTAATTATACTTTTCGAACTGTAAATGTTTTTTCGTATTTTTCGTTAGCCAGCACGCGCACGTATGCACACGGCAGAAGGTATATTCTATGCGTAGTCTCAAGAAGAATCCTGAACGCAGCAAGGCAGACAATGAACGTCGCCCGAGATAAAAAAAATCACAATCGAGTGGATACACTCAACTTTTCATTCCACCACTCTACGTGAAAAATAAATAAGAGATAATGTTAGAAAGGTACGAATTATGAATATTTTAATAACAACGTGTGGTTTTGTGGTTTTTGTACTTTTCCGTACGATGACATTCTCATATAGGTAGGTAATTTCAAGTGTACTCGTATTTCCCGAGGTTAAATTTGGTAAATTAGCTGCGTCTGATTTATGATTTTCAGATGTTAATTTCATAATACGACCTATTTGGATGTGGCAATTAAATATTAAAAACTTTTCAAAAGCGCCAGAAATCAGATCAGGTGGATTAATGACTAGAAGATAATACATCGATTTCGAAAAAAATGATAAGGAACAAAAGACAGAATGGCGGACAGGTCGAAATTGTAAGGGTTCCCGTTTTTAGCCACAACATGACCACGGAACCGTAAAAACATTTAGGAATGAGAGTTTCATTTGATGTTTGAAATTCAATGTGATTAATTTTATTCAAATGAACACGAGTTTTACAATGTGTTTTTGAACTCAGGGTTACCACCGGCAACGAACTCAGTCCGTTAAATTATTACATTAACATAATAATGAATACTAAAGAATACAGTGAATAACACAGCAGATTATAGAATTACAGTCATTAAAATGTACAAAGTAAGCATCTACTATGTAAATTAATGAAGTTAACAATTTAAGAGATAAAATTAAATTTAAATTTAAAAATTTTCAAAACTACAGTCAAATAAAATGTGCACAGTCTTCGTTTAGGTATAAAATACTGGAACACAAAAGTATTCTACGCCGTAGTACGTGTTACGGTCGTCTAATCACTGTAAGGCAACCGGCCGTTGATCGCCGTTAATCGCCGTTAAACTTTTAACAACACCAAGTCCAAAGCCGCTCGAGCGTCTTCTAATGTCGAATGCCCGTCGTCTCGCTGCTGCACGTTCCGACAGAGAACTTCCGCACAGATGTCTTTCAATGACCTTCTGAACGGATATCCTCGTCTGTGCGGGTACAACACGCTGGTGTCGATGATGAGGCCGTGCAACATTTTCAACGCTCTCAAGTCGTTATTCAGGGCATGCCCCACTAGAATGGTGTCAAAGCCGATAATAGAAAGTATGTCGCTTTGTACGTCTTCTAAAGTCTTCGTAGCGTGCGCTAAGTGCTCCTTGGTGATGCCCGAAAAACGTGTATTGTAGTCCAACACCGGCGCGCTCGGTTTTACCAACGCCCTGTACACCACTTCTCCTTGGAGACCGACGATTACGACACACACCAACTCCAATCCCATCGTCGTGTAACACATTTCCACGTCCAAGGCGAAAACTCCTCCTCGAGGATATCGAGTTCTAACATACCCATCTAGTGGACCGTTGACACCGGTTCGTGTGCCATTCCAAACGTGATAGTCCCCAGTGTGGCATCCTTCAGTTTCCAAACGAGACCGACAACAGTCATTGTATCCGTGTGCAGTGCGTCCAGGGTGATACACGCAGGGTTCATCGGCGACGTACCGACCGCTTCGTGTAATGCGAAAATTTTTCCCACATCTGACGCACACGTGAATGACCTTCCTGTTCTTGACTCGTGCCGCCATTGGCTTTCGACTCCTCGAATTCCCCTCGGTATCAACTACGATGCGTTCCAAATTCTTATAATAATCGGTCAACGCGTTAGGCTCGTTCGATTGAGATGGCGGATTAACAAGTACAACCGCTTGGCCAGAGTTCTCGCCGACTTCCACAGGATATCCGAGAGCAAACATGTCTTCTCGGCGCAGCAATAATCGACTGATAGCCTCCTTGAATTCGTAATCTGTAACTGTTTGAGGCGGCACTATTGGAGGTATCGTGAAATTGATGTCTTCGTGGTATGTAGTCGCCGGTGTCGAAATCTGCACGGGAATTGACGTCGGTATCCACACAGGAGTTAGAGCCATCGAATGACCGTACGGAGAGTAATATGGGCACGAATACGCACACGGCTGGTAATAATTGAGACTCTGCATTCTGGAAACTTTAATAGACTTTAATTGTGATTGAACTTCTATTGAACTTCTTCCCTTCCCGGAGCAAACGCGAGTACAATACTGGTGAAACGTCTATGAGTCTCATATTTAATACACATCCAGGTGATTAGGTCGGTGGTCGATTTAGTAATGACATTAATAAAATAGGAGATTAACTAACGACGTAAATAATGTATTCTTTATTTAATCTCCCACCCACATTGTTATGATAATATTTTCTATGGTTACATAAACAATATTGAAAATTTTGGAAAGATTTTCAACGATTTTCAACAAAAAAGGGTCTAATGTCGAAAACGTTAATGAGCTTTGTTTTGTTTTTTATCCTTTCTTCGTGATTCTCTAAAGTCTTCAAGCCTAAAGCAACGTTGTTCATAAAAGTGTCAGATATCAGTTCATTATACAAAAGACGACGTACGTAGAGGTACCTACGTTTGTAAGCCGATGAGCCTGCCTATGCAAACGACGTCCGTTCATTAATTAAATTACCAGACGTGCTTCTAAAATCTATAACCTAAAAATTACACGTACTACGTGGAAATTATTCGTAGATAAATTCATACTCGCACTCCACAAAATTGCACTAACTCGGTGACTGAAAACTAGGCACTAGGGTCCTACATTACTGTGGTATTAGGTACTTTAGGTACGTTACTCGAAGACGAGAATGTCTATTTCTCAAATTTACGACGTTCCAAACATTAACAAAAATCGAATATTATTTATCTTTCGTGAGAGACATACCTACGTTTGGCTTACTCTTCTTCACGCCCTGCTCAGTGGAAAAATAATATAAGTGGATAATAACATGAGTAATATAAAATGTAAATCGTAATATTGCGTTAACAATAAACGACGTAACACTCACGAAATCGTCTTTATACACGTGGACAGCTACTCTCATATAATTAGGTATACGTCAAGTGCTGTTAAATTTCGTTGCTTAGATTACATACGAGATCATCTAACGAATAACGGAATCGAATGGACTGTCAACAACATAAAATTTGCTAACAAACGATGACTTCTACTTGTCGTACAGCCCGAACTTGTTATCCAGTATCGAGAACACATTTTCCCAGTGTCATATTTATATGACGGCACTTATACGAGTATAATGTGTAAAACAAATAAAGATTCTCAGATTTAATTGCAGCGCGTTACAACTCATACACCCAGTGCTACCGTATGTGCAAATGACACGTCGCAGATATTAAAACGAACATTCCATAAACTACTAGGTAATTAATTACTCTAGGTTTTATACATTTTTCAATAATGTTTTCCTTCATTTCGTTCTTTCGATCCAATATTTGTTTTCAAAAATATGAATTTCCTTAATTTTAATATTCGATATTACTATGTCAAAACAATATTATGTACGTATACAAAGAAAACACAATTGAAATAAGGGACTCGAATCTTCTAATTAGTATAAATATAGTCATTAATTAATATCTTATTGTGATTACTCAAACGACGACCATCAGCCTAATCACCTAGGTCGCTATAAAACGTGGATAGCTTGGACAGTGTGTAGTTATTGTTCGTGCGCTAGTCCAGGCAACAGGTTCGATAGGCATTTTTAAACGTAAAAGTCTCGAAGATTACAAAATGCAGAATTGGAATAATCACCAGTCCAGCGCGTATTACGTACCGTGCGGACACTTTGTTCCTGCAACGCCTGCGTGGATTCCGGTCCACGATGGTTCGAATAAGTACCATCAAGACGTCGAATACACAACACCGCCATCAGTGCCGACCGAAACGACGTGGAACTGTAAACTAGAAGAAGCCCTGAGGCCTCTCTCGCTGCCCCCGAAGGATATGTTGGCTCTCGGCTATCCAGTACAAATTTGGGAGGATTCTTACGAAGCGGTCATATTAGTGAATCCACCGTCTCGTTCGAACGAGATTATAACGTTGGATACCCATTATCAAGATTTTTTAAATGTGATGGCCAACAGCAAGCGGAGCACGAAGTCTCAAAAATCTAAAGAAATTCAATCCAACAACTGCGAAGAGTTATTTCACGAATGCGTCAGATGTGGTAAGGATTTTTACATTTCGCCAAGCGGTTACTACGATGCTGAACCACCCTGGACGCACCGCTCATGGGTATTACGACTGCTGCCGTACACCATTGGAAGCTATCGGATGCCAAACTGGAGAATTCCATGTCTGGAATGGCACACGCGTCGGAGTCAACGGACCGTTAGACGGCTACGTTAGAGCACATCATCCTCGAGGTGGAGTTTTCGCCTTAGACACCGAGTTGTGTTATACGACAGACGGATTAGAGTTGGCGAGCGTCGTCGTCGTCGGACTCCAGGGAGAAGTGGTATATAGCCAATTGGTGCGACCGGGCGCACCGGTGTTGGACTACAACACTCGTTTCTCTGGCATCACCGAGGAAGACATGGCGCGCGCCACGAAATCGCTGCGGGACGTACAAGCCGACCTACTTTCCTTCATCGGTTCGGACACGATCCTAGTGGGGCATGCACTGAACAACGACCTGAGGGCATCGAAACTGTTGCACGATTTGGTCATAGATACGAGTGTACTGTATCCGCACAGACTGGGATATCCCTTCAGAAGATCACTGAAGGATATCTGCGCGAAATATCTGGGTCGGAGTGTGCAACAGAGCTGCGACGGACATTCCGCGCTGGAAGACGCTCGGGCGGCAATGGACTTGGTCCTGTTGAAACTGTACGATGAGGGGGTCGACGAGCGATGACGGAGATTTGCTGCGTATGCGCTGATCCGACAGTCAGCGTAATTTTTATTTTATGACTGCAGCTCTCACTGTAAATGTAAATATTTGCTATGAAATTTGTACGTAACTTCTTTCTTAACTTTTTTTTAATTAGTGTATTGTTATTATTGTAATGTTTAGTTGTAATGCAATCAATGTTCTACTGTGATGACTTAATGACAAAATAAATGCAATTTTTTCTATTCTACTTTAAGTTTATTTTTTAATTGACCGACTACGAAAAAGAAGGAGGTTTTCTTTTAACTTTTTCTTATTGACGGATTTTAATTATTCTTTCTCCATTGCGTTCGGGGTAGCTTCAAGAAAATTCCATTTCAATCTCATTAGTGTTGCATTTTTACAGCCGTCTATTCATTTTGTTTATATATTCCGTCTCAGCATAATTGAAAACATTTGGTTGTAGACCTATCTCAGACATTTATTTAGGCCAAGGCCACTCAGAAGGGAAAAAATAAAAAGCACAAATAATAATGTTAATTTTATTTATTTAGCGGTCCCCCGACGCGATGACGCTTGAAGCACAAAATATTACAAACGAATTATTTAAATATTAACGTTAAAGGACCCGGCCCGGAAATTGTATTTTTTACATTATATAGGTTTTTTTGTGTAGGGGGGTTTATAAATTTCAAATTTAATTATTATTTTTAAAATTTTAAAGTTAATTTCAAAAGAAGCTATAGCTATAATATGTCTTCGGGCTTATATTATCGTACTTAATTGTTTGACACGGTTTATTGGCAAGGTAGCCTACCCGGTAACGCAGGGGAGCATAGTGTTTTTATTAATTCTATTTTTGTGTCTCATTCATTGTGTTTTCTATTTGCTTGTGATTAGTAATAGTCGTGTATTAGAGTTTAGTTTTGTTTTGTATAAGAGTGTACAGTTGTGAGCGTTTTTCAGGGTATATTTAGACACCACATCAAATAGCGTGTTTTGGTGTTTACGTAATCCCGTATAAATCCCGTTGTGTTCAGTTACTCTTCGTTTTTTTTTTTAATTTTCTTATTAACTAAAGTGGTGGATATCCTGACTGCAACATCAGATCAATAGTTCCATAATCTTGCATAGTTATGTAGCATACATACATGGGTGTTTCAAATTTTAGGTCACACATATGTTTGAAACTAAAGTAAATACCCATTATGAGTCTAAGATCCCTACCGCAGCTAACGAAAGAGCTGATAACCTTGAAACGGCTGAAGCTATATCGATAAAACATGTCTAAGAACCACCGCTAGAAAACCTGCTTTCAAATAAAAAAAAACCGCATCCAAATCGGTTCACTCGTTTAAGAGCTACGGTGCCACAGACAGATACACAGACGGACACACACACAAATAGCGGTCAAACTTATAGCACCCCTCTTTTTTGGGTCGGGGGTTAAAAACAGAGATTTACCTACATTTTTCGTAGTAATGGGACCGGTTTATATTTCTAAATTGTCTGTACAGGTTAATTCAAAAACACTTTCTTCAAAATGCCAGTTGGAAGTTTTAGAATTAATTATACTTTTCGAACTGTAAATGTTTTTTCGTATTTTTCGTTAGCCAGCACGCGCACGTATGCACACGGCAGAAGGTATATTCTATGCGTAGTCTCAAGAAGAATCCTGAACGCAGCAAGGCAGACAATGAACGTCGCCCGAGATAAAAAAAATCACAATCGAGTGGATACACTCAACTTTTCATTCCACCACTCTACGTGAAAAATAAATAAGAGATAATGTTAGAAAGGTACGAATTATGAATATTTTAATAACAACGTGTGGTTTTGTGGTTTTTGTACTTTTCCGTACGATGACATTCTCATATAGGTAGGTAATTTCAAGTGTACTCGTATTTCCCGAGGTTAAATTTGGTAAATTAGCTGCGTCTGATTTATGATTTTCAGATGTTAATTTCATAATACGACCTATTTGGATGTGGCAATTAAATATTAAAAACTTTTCAAAAGCGCCAGAAATCAGATCAGGTGGATTAATGACTAGAAGATAATACATCGATTTCGAAAAAAATGATAAGGAACAAAAGACAGAATGGCGGACAGGTCGAAATTGTAAGGGTTCCCGTTTTTAGCCACAACATGACCACGGAACCGTAAAAACATTTAGGAATGAGAGTTTCATTTGATGTTTGAAATTCAATGTGATTAATTTTATTCAAATGAACACGAGTTTTACAATGTGTTTTTGAACTCAGGGTTACCACCGGCAACGAACTCAGTCCGTTAAATTATTACATTAACATAATAATGAATACTAAAGAATACAGTGAATAACACAGCAGATTATAGAATTACAGTCATTAAAATGTACAAAGTAAGCATCTACTATGTAAATTAATGAAGTTAACAATTTAAGAGATAAAATTAAATTTAAATTTAAAAATTTTCAAAACTACAGTCAAATAAAATGTGCACAGTCTTCGTTTAGGTATAAAATACTGGAACACAAAAGTATTCTACGCCGTAGTACGTGTTACGGTCGTCTAATCACTGTAAGGCAACCGGCCGTTGATCGCCGTTAATCGCCGTTAAACTTTTAACAACACCAAGTCCAAAGCCGCTCGAGCGTCTTCTAATGTCGAATGCCCGTCGTCTCGCTGCTGCACGTTCCGACAGAGAACTTCCGCACAGATGTCTTTCAATGACCTTCTGAACGGATATCCTCGTCTGTGCGGGTACAACACGCTGGTGTCGATGATGAGGCCGTGCAACATTTTCAACGCTCTCAAGTCGTTATTCAGGGCATGCCCCACTAGAATGGTGTCAAAGCCGATAATAGAAAGTATGTCGCTTTGTACGTCTTCTAAAGTCTTCGTAGCGTGCGCTAAGTGCTCCTTGGTGATGCCCGAAAAACGTGTATTGCAGTCCAACACCGGCGCGCTCGGTTTTACCAACGCCCTGTACACCACTTCTCCTTGGAGACCGACGATTACGACACACACCAACTCCAATCCCATCGTCGTGTAACACATTTCCACGTCCAAGGCGAAAACTCCTCCTCGAGGATATCGAGTTCTAACATACCCATCTAGTGGACCGTTGACACCGGTTCGTGTGCCATTCCAAACGTGATAGTCCCCAGTGTGGCATCCTTCAGTTTCCAAACGAGACCGACAACAGTCATTGTATCCGTGTGCAGTGCGTCCAGGGTGATACACGCAGGGTTCATCGGCGACGTACCGACCGCTTCGTGTAATGCGAAAATTTTTCCCACATCTGACGCACACGTGAATGACCTTCCTGTTCTTGACTCGTGCCGCCATTGGCTTTCGACTCCTCGAATTCCCCTCGGTATCAACTACGATGCGTTCCAAATTCTTATAATAATCGGTCAACGCGTTAGGCTCGTTCGATTGAGATGGCGGATTAACAAGTACAACCGCTTGGCCAGAGTTCTCGCCGACTTCCACAGGATATCCGAGAGCAAACATGTCTTCTCGGCGCAGCAATAATCGACTGATAGCCTCCTTGAATTCGTAATCTGTAACTGTTTGAGGCGGCACTATTGGAGGTATCGTGAAATTGATGTCTTCGTGGTATGTAGTCGCCGGTGTCGAAATCTGCACGGGAATTGACGTCGGTATCCACACAGGAGTTAGAGCCATCGAATGACCGTACGGAGAGTAATATGGGCACGAATACGCACACGGCTGGTAATAATTGAGACTCTGCATTCTGGAAACTTTAATAGACTTTAATTGTGATTGAACTTCTATTGAACTTCTTCCCTTCCCGGAGCAAACGCGAGTACAATACTGGTGAAACGTCTATGAGTCTCATATTTAATACACATCCAGGTGATTAGGTCGGTGGTCGATTTAGTAATGACATTAATAAAATAGGAGATTAACTAACGACGTAAATAATGTATTCTTTATTTAATCTCCCACCCACATTGTTATGATAATATTTTCTATGGTTACATAAACAATATTGAAAATTTTGGAAAGATTTTCAACGATTTTCAACAAAAAAGGGTCTAATGTCGAAAACGTTAATGAGCTTTGTTTTGTTTTTTATCCTTTCTTCGTGATTCTCTAAAGTCTTCAAGCCTAAAGCAACGTTGTTCATAAAAGTGTCAGATATCAGTTCATTATACAAAAGACGACGTACGTAGAGGTACCTACGTTTGTAAGCCGATGAGCCTGCCTATGCAAACGACGTCCGTTCATTAATTAAATTACCAGACGTGCTTCTAAAATCTATAACCTAAAAATTACACGTACTACGTGGAAATTATTCGTAGATAAATTCATACTCGCACTCCACAAAATTGCACTAACTCGGTGACTGAAAACTAGGCACTAGGGTCCTACATTACTGTGGTATTAGGTACTTTAGGTACGTTACTCGAAGACGAGAATGTCTATTTCTCAAATTTACGACGTTCCAAACATTAACAAAAATCGAATATTATTTATCTTTCGTGAGAGACATACCTACGTTTGGCTTACTCTTCTTCACGCCCTGCTCAGTGGAAAAATAATATAAGTGGATAATAACATGAGTAATATAAAATGTAAATCGTAATATTGCGTTAACAATAAACGACGTAACACTCACGAAATCGTCTTTATACACGTGGACAGCTACTCTCATATAATTAGGTATACGTCAAGTGCTGTTAAATTTCGTTGCTTAGATTACATACGAGATCATCTAACGAATAACGGAATCGAATGGACTGTCAACAACATAAAATTTGCTAACAAACGATGACTTCTACTTGTCGTACAGCCCGAACTTGTTATCCAGTATCGAGAACACATTTTCCCAGTGTCATATTTATATGACGGCACTTATACGAGTATAATGTGTAAAACAAATAAAGATTCTCAGATTTAATTGCAGCGCGTTACAACTCATACACCCAGTGCTACCGTATGTGCAAATGACACGTCGCAGATATTAAAACGAACATTCCATAAACTACTAGGTAATTAATTACTCTAGGTTTTATACATTTTTCAATAATGTTTTCCTTCATTTCGTTCTTTCGATCCAATATTTGTTTTCAAAAATATGAATTTCCTTAATTTTAATATTCGATATTACTATGTCAAAACAATATTATGTACGTATACAAAGAAAACACAATTGAAATAAGGGACTCGAATCTTCTAATTAGTATAAATATAGTCATTAATTAATATCTTATTGTGATTACTCAAACGACGACCATCAGCCTAATCACCTAGGTCGCTATAAAACGTGGATAGCTTGGACAGTGTGTAGTTATTGTTCGTGCGCTAGTCCAGGCAACAGGTTCGATAGGCATTTTTAAACGTAAAAGTCTCGAAGATTACAAAATGCAGAATTGGAATAATCACCAGTCCAGCGCGTATTACGTACCGTGCGGACACTTTGTTCCTGCAACGCCTGCGTGGATTCCGGTCCACGATGGTTCGAATAAGTACCATCAAGACGTCGAATACACAACACCGCCATCAGTGCCGACCGAAACGACGTGGAACTGTAAACTAGAAGAAGCCCTGAGGCCTCTCTCGCTGCCCCCGAAGGATATGTTGGCTCTCGGCTATCCAGTACAAATTTGGGAGGATTCTTACGAAGCGGTCATATTAGTGAATCCACCGTCTCGTTCGAACGAGATTATAACGTTGGATACCCATTATCAAGATTTTTTAAATGTGATGGCCAACAGCAAGCGGAGCACGAAGTCTCAAAAATCTAAAGAAATTCAATCCAACAACTGCGAAGAGTTATTTCACGAATGCGTCAGATGTGGTAAGGATTTTTACATTTCGCCAAGCGGTTACTACGATGCTGAAGATTTCTGCGTGTACCACCCTGGACGCACCGCTCATGGGTATTACGACTGCTGCCGTACACCATTGGAAGCTATCGGATGCCAAACTGGAGAATTCCATGTCTGGAATGGCACACGCGTCGGAGTCAACGGACCGTTAGACGGCTACGTTAGAGCACATCATCCTCGAGGTGGAGTTTTCGCCTTAGACACCGAGTTGTGTTATACGACAGACGGATTAGAGTTGGCGAGCGTCGTCGTCGTCGGACTCCAGGGAGAAGTGGTATATAGCCAATTGGTGCGACCGGGCGCACCGGTGTTGGACTACAACACTCGTTTCTCTGGCATCACCGAGGAAGACATGGCGCGCGCCACGAAATCGCTGCGGGACGTACAAGCCGACCTACTTTCCTTCATCGGTTCGGACACGATCCTAGTGGGGCATGCACTGAACAACGACCTGAGGGCATCGAAACTGTTGCACGATTTGGTCATAGATACGAGTGTACTGTATCCGCACAGACTGGGATATCCCTTCAGAAGATCACTGAAGGATATCTGCGCAAAATATCTGGGTCGGAGTGTGCAACAGAGCTGCGACGGACATTCCGCGCTGGAAGACGCTCGGGCGGCAATGGACTTGGTCCTGTTGAAACTGTACGATGAGGGGGTCGACGAGCGATGACGGAGATTTGCTGCGTATGCGCTGATCCGACAGTCAGCGTAATTTTTATTTTATGACTGCAGCTCTCACTGTAAATGTAAATATTTGCTATGAAATTTGTACGTAACTTCTTTCTTAACTTTTTTTTAATTAGTGTATTGTTATTATTGTAATGTTTAGTTGTAATGCAATCAATGTGCTACTGTGATGACTTAATGACAAAATAAATGCAATTTTTTCTATTCTACTTTAAGTTTATTTTTTAATTGACCGACTACGAAAAAGAAGGAGGTTTTCTTTTAACTTTTTCTTATTGACGGATTTTAATTATTCTTTCTCCATTGCGTTCGGGGTAGCTTCAAGAAAATTCCATTTCAATCTCATTAGTGTTGCATTTTTACAGCCGTCTATTCATTTTGTTTATATATTCCGTCTCAGCATAATTGAAAACATTTGGTTGTAGACCTATCTCAGACATTTATTTAGGCCAAGGCCACTCAGAAGGGAAAAAATAAAAAGCACAAATAATAATGTTAATTTTATTTATTTAGCGGTCCCCCGACGCGATGACGCTTGAAGCACAAAATATTACAAACGAATTATTTAAATATTAACGTTAAAGGACCCGGCCCGGAAATTGTATTTTTTACATTATATAGGTTTTTTTGTGTAGGGGGGTTTATAAATTTCAAATTTAATTATTATTTTTAAAATTTTAAAGTTAATTTCAAAAGAAGCTATAGCTATAATATGTCTTCGGGCTTATATTATCGTACTTAATTGTTTGACACGGTTTATTGGCAAGGTAGCCTACCCGGTAACGCAGGGGAGCATAGTGTTTTTATTAATTCTATTTTTGTGTCTCATTCATTGTGTTTTCTATTTGCTTGTGATTAGTAATAGTCGTGTATTAGAGTTTAGTTTTGTTTTGTATAAGAGTGTACAGTTGTGAGCGTTTTTCAGGGTATATTTAGACACCACATCAAATAGCGTGTTTTGGTGTTTACGTAATCCCGTATAAATCCCGTTGTTTTCAGTTACTCTTCGTTTTTTTTTTTAATTTTCTTATTAACTAAAGTGGTGGATATCCTGACTGCAACATCAGATCAATAGTTCCATAATCTTGCATAGTTATGTAGCATACATACATGGGTGTTTCAAATTTTAGGTCACACATATGTTTGAAACTAAAGTAAATACCCATTATGAGTCTAAGATCCCTACCGCAGCTAACGAAAGAGCTGATAACCTTGAAACGGCTGAAGCTATATCGATAAAACATGTCTAAGAACCACCGCTAGAAAACCTGCTTTCAAATAAAAAAAAACCGCATCCAAATCGGTTCACTCGTTTAAGAGCTACGGTGCCACAGACAGATACACAGACGGACACACACACAAATAGCGGTCAAACTTATAGCACCCCTCTTTTTTGGGTCGGGGGTTAAAAACAGAGATTTACCTACATTTTTCGTAGTAATGGGACCGGTTTATATTTCTAAATTGTCTGTACAGGTTAATTCAAAAACACTTTCTTCAAAATGCCAGTTGGAAGTTTTAGAATTAATTATACTTTTCGAACTGTAAATGTTTTTTCGTATTTTTCGTTAGCCAGCACGCGCACGTATGCACACGGCAGAAGGTATATTCTATGCGTAGTCTCAAGAAGAATCCTGAACGCAGCAAGGCAGACAATGAACGTCGCCCGAGATAAAAAAAATCACAATCGAGTGGATACACTCAACTTTTCATTCCACCACTCTACGTGAAAAATAAATAAGAGATAATGTTAGAAAGGTACGAATTATGAATATTTTAATAACAACGTGTGGTTTTGTGGTTTTTGTACTTTTCCGTACGATGACATTCTCATATAGGTAGGTAATTTCAAGTGTACTCGTATTTCCCGAGGTTAAATTTGGTAAATTAGCTGCGTCTGATTTATGATTTTCAGATGTTAATTTCATAATACGACCTATTTGGATGTGGCAATTAAATATTAAAAACTTTTCAAAAGCGCCAGAAATCAGATCAGGTGGATTAATGACTAGAAGATAATACATCGATTTCGAAAAAAATGATAAGGAACAAAAGACAGAATGGCGGACAGGTCGAAATTGTAAGGGTTCCCGTTTTTAGCCACAACATGACCACGGAACCGTAAAAACATTTAGGAATGAGAGTTTCATTTGATGTTTGAAATTCAATGTGATTAATTTTATTCAAATGAACACGAGTTTTACAATGTGTTTTTGAACTCAGGGTTACCACCGGCAACGAACTCAGTCCGTTAAATTATTACATTAACATAATAATGAATACTAAAGAATACAGTGAATAACACAGCAGATTATAGAATTACAGTCATTAAAATGTACAAAGTAAGCATCTACTATGTAAATTAATGAAGTTAACAATTTAAGAGATAAAATTAAATTTAAATTTAAAAATTTTCAAAACTACAGTCAAATAAAATGTGCACAGTCTTCGTTTAGGTATAAAATACTGGAACACAAAAGTATTCTACGCCGTAGTACGTGTTACGGTCGTCTAATCACTGTAAGGCAACCGGCCGTTGATCGCCGTTAATCGCCGTTAAACTTTTAACAACACCAAGTCCAAAGCCGCTCGAGCGTCTTCTAATGTCGAATGCCCGTCGTCTCGCTGCTGCACGTTCCGACAGAGAACTTCCGCACAGATGTCTTTCAATGACCTTCTGAACGGATATCCTCGTCTGTGCGGGTACAACACGCTGGTGTCGATGATGAGGCCGTGCAACATTTTCAACGCTCTCAAGTCGTTATTCAGGGCATGCCCCACTAGAATGGTGTCAAAGCCGATAATAGAAAGTATGTCGCTTTGTACGTCTTCTAAAGTCTTCGTAGCGTGCGCTAAGTGCTCCTTGGTGATGCCCGAAAAACGTGTATTGCAGTCCAACACCGGCGCGCTCGGTTTTACCAACGCCCTGTACACCACTTCTCCTTGGAGACCGACGATTACGACACACACCAACTCCAATCCCATCGTCGTGTAACACATTTCCACGTCCAAGGCGAAAACTCCTCCTCGAGGATATCGAGTTCTAACATACCCATCTAGTGGACCGTTGACACCGGTTCGTGTGCCATTCCAAACGTGATAGTCCCCAGTGTGGCATCCTTCAGTTTCCAAACGAGACCGACAACAGTCATTGTATCCGTGTGCAGTGCGTCCAGGGTGATACACGCAGGGTTCATCGGCGACGTACCGACCGCTTCGTGTAATGCGAAAATTTTTCCCACATCTGACGCACACGTGAATGACCTTCCTGTTCTTGACTCGTGCCGCCATTGGCTTTCGACTCCTCGAATTCCCCTCGGTATCAACTACGATGCGTTCCAAATTCTTATAATAATCGGTCAACGCGTTAGGCTCGTTCGATTGAGATGGCGGATTAACAAGTACAACCGCTTGGCCAGAGTTCTCGCCGACTTCCACAGGATATCCGAGAGCAAACATGTCTTCTCGGCGCAGCAATAATCGACTGATAGCCTCCTTGAATTCGTAATCTGTAACTGTTTGAGGCGGCACTATTGGAGGTATCGTGAAATTGATGTCTTCGTGGTATGTAGTCGCCGGTGTCGAAATCTGCACGGGAATTGACGTCGGTATCCACACAGGAGTTAGAGCCATCGAATGACCGTACGGAGAGTAATATGGGCACGAATACGCACACGGCTGGTAATAATTGAGACTCTGCATTCTGGAAACTTTAATAGACTTTAATTGTGATTGAACTTCTATTGAACTTCTTCCCTTCCCGGAGCAAACGCGAGTACAATACTGGTGAAACGTCTATGAGTCTCATATTTAATACACATCCAGGTGATTAGGTCGGTGGTCGATTTAGTAATGACATTAATAAAATAGGAGATTAACTAACGACGTAAATAATGTATTCTTTATTTAATCTCCCACCCACATTGTTATGATAATATTTTCTATGGTTACATAAACAATATTGAAAATTTTGGAAAGATTTTCAACGATTTTCAACAAAAAAGGGTCTAATGTCGAAAACGTTAATGAGCTTTGTTTTGTTTTTTATCCTTTCTTCGTGATTCTCTAAAGTCTTCAAGCCTAAAGCAACGTTGTTCATAAAAGTGTCAGATATCAGTTCATTATACAAAAGACGACGTACGTAGAGGTACCTACGTTTGTAAGCCGATGAGCCTGCCTATGCAAACGACGTCCGTTCATTAATTAAATTACCAGACGTGCTTCTAAAATCTATAACCTAAAAATTACACGTACTACGTGGAAATTATTCGTAGATAAATTCATACTCGCACTCCACAAAATTGCACTAACTCGGTGACTGAAAACTAGGCACTAGGGTCCTACATTACTGTGGTATTAGGTACTTTAGGTACGTTACTCGAAGACGAGAATGTCTATTTCTCAAATTTACGACGTTCCAAACATTAACAAAATCGAATATTATTTATCTTTCGTGAGAGACATACCTACGTTTGGCTTTACTCTTCTTCACGCCCTGCTCAGTGGAAAAATAATATAAGTGGATAATAACATGAGTAATATAAAATGTAAATCGTAATATTGCGTTAACAATAAACGACGTAACACTCACGAAATCGTCTTTATACACGTGGACAGCTACTCTCATATAATTAGGTATACGTCAAGTGCTGTTAAATTTCGTTGCTTAGATTACATACGAGATCATCTAACGAATAACGGAATCGAATGGACTGTCAACAACATAAAATTTGCTAACAAACGATGACTTCTACTTGTCGTACAGCCCGAACTTGTTATCCAGTATCGAGAACACATTTTCCCAGTGTCATATTTATATGACGGCACTTATACGAGTATAATGTGTAAAACAAATAAAGATTCTCAGATTTAATTGCAGCGCGTTACAACTCATACACCCAGTGCTACCGTATGTGCAAATGACACGTCGCAGATATTAAAACGAACATTCCATAAACTACTAGGTAATTAATTACTCTAGGTTTTATACATTTTTCAATAATGTTTTCCTTCATTTCGTTCTTTCGATCCAATATTTGTTTTCAAAAATATGAATTTCCTTAATTTTAATATTCGATATTACTATGTCAAAACAATATTATGTACGTATACAAAGAAAACACAATTGAAATAAGGGACTCGAATCTTCTAATTAGTATAAATATAGTCATTAATTAATATCTTATTGTGATTACTCAAACGACGACCATCAGCCTAATCACCTAGGTCGCTATAAAACGTGGATAGCTTGGACAGTGTGTAGTTATTGTTCGTGCGCTAGTCCAGGCAACAGGTTCGATAGGCATTTTTAAACGTAAAAGTCTCGAAGATTACAAAATGCAGAATTGGAATAATCACCAGTCCAGCGCGTATTACGTACCGTGCGGACACTTTGTTCCTGCAACGCCTGCGTGGATTCCGGTCCACGATGGTTCGAATAAGTACCATCAAGACGTCGAATACACAACACCGCCATCAGTGCCGACCGAAACGACGTGGAACTGTAAACTAGAAGAAGCCCTGAGGCCTCTCTCGCTGCCCCCGAAGGATATGTTGGCTCTCGGCTATCCAGTACAAATTTGGGAGGATTCTTACGAAGCGGTCATATTAGTGAATCCACCGTCTCGTTCGAACGAGATTATAACGTTGGATACCCATTATCAAGATTTTTTAAATGTGATGGCCAACAGCAAGCGGAGCACGAAGTCTCAAAAATCTAAAGAAATTCAATCCAACAACTGCGAAGAGTTATTTCACGAATGCGTCAGATGTGGTAAGGATTTTTACATTTCGCCAAGCGGTTACTACGATGCTGAAGATTTCTGCGTGTACCACCCTGGACGCACCGCTCATGGGTATTACGACTGCTGCCGTACACCATTGGAAGCTATCGGATGCCAAACTGGAGAATTCCATGTCTGGAATGGCACACGCGTCGGAGTCAACGGACCGTTAGACGGCTACGTTAGAGCACATCATCCTCGAGGTGGAGTTTTCGCCTTAGACACCGAGTTGTGTTATACGACAGACGGATTAGAGTTGGCGAGCGTCGTCGTCGTCGGACTCCAGGGAGAAGTGGTATATAGCCAATTGGTGCGACCGGGCGCACCGGTGTTGGACTACAACACTCGTTTCTCTGGCATCACCGAGGAAGACATGGCGCGCGCCACGAAATCGCTGCGGGACGTACAAGCCGACCTACTTTCCTTCATCGGTTCGGACACGATCCTAGTGGGGCATGCACTGAACAACGACCTGAGGGCATCGAAACTGTTGCACGATTTGGTCATAGATACGAGTGTACTGTATCCGCACAGACTGGGATATCCCTTCAGAAGATCACTGAAGGATATCTGCGCAAAATATCTGGGTCGGAGTGTGCAACAGAGCTGCGACGGACATTCCGCGCTGGAAGACGCTCGGGCGGCAATGGACTTGGTCCTGTTGAAACTGTACGATGAGGGGGTCGACGAGCGATGACGGAGATTTGCTGCGTATGCGCTGATCCGACAGTCAGCGTAATTTTTATTTTATGACTGCAGCTCTCACTGTAAATGTAAATATTTGCTATGAAATTTGTACGTAACTTCTTTCTTAACTTTTTTTTAATTAGTGTATTGTTATTATTGTAATGTTTAGTTGTAATGCAATCAATGTGCTACTGTGATGACTTAATGACAAAATAAATGCAATTTTTTCTATTCTACTTTAAGTTTATTTTTTAATTGACCGACTACGAAAAAGAAGGAGGTTTTCTTTTAACTTTTTCTTATTGACGGATTTTAATTATTCTTTCTCCATTGCGTTCGGGGTAGCTTCAAGAAAATTCCATTTCAATCTCATTAGTGTTGCATTTTTACAGCCGTCTATTCATTTTGTTTATATATTCCGTCTCAGCATAATTGAAAACATTTGGTTGTAGACCTATCTCAGACATTTATTTAGGCCAAGGCCACTCAGAAGGGAAAAAATAAAAAGCACAAATAATAATGTTAATTTTATTTATTTAGCGGTCCCCCGACGCGATGACGCTTGAAGCACAAAATATTACAAACGAATTATTTAAATATTAACGTTAAAGGACCCGGCCCGGAAATTGTATTTTTTACATTATATAGGTTTTTTTGTGTAGGGGGGTTTATAAATTTCAAATTTAATTATTATTTTTAAAATTTTAAAGTTAATTTCAAAAGAAGCTATAGCTATAATATGTCTTCGGGCTTATATTATCGTACTTAATTGTTTGACACGGTTTATTGGCAAGGTAGCCTACCCGGTAACGCAGGGGAGCATAGTGTTTTTATTAATTCTATTTTTGTGTCTCATTCATTGTGTTTTCTATTTGCTTGTGATTAGTAATAGTCGTGTATTAGAGTTTAGTTTTGTTTTGTATAAGAGTGTACAGTTGTGAGCGTTTTTCAGGGTATATTTAGACACCACATCAAATAGCGTGTTTTGGTGTTTACGTAATCCCGTATAAATCCCGTTGTTTTCAGTTACTCTTCGTTTTTTTTTTTAATTTTCTTATTAACTAAAGTGGTGGATATCCCTGACTGCAACATCAGATCAATAGTTCCATAATCTTGCATAGTTATGTAGCATACATACATGGGTGTTTCAAATTTTAGGTCACACATATGTTTGAAACTAAAGTAAATACCCATTATGAGTCTAAGATCCCTACCGCAGCTAACGAAAGAGCTGATAACCTTGAAACGGCTGAAGCTATATCGATAAAACATGTCTAAGAACCACCGCTAGAAAACCTGCTTTCAAATAAAAAAAAACCGCATCCAAATCGGTTCACTCGTTTAAGAGCTACGGTGCCACAGACAGATACACAGACGGACACACACACAAATAGCGGTCAAACTTATAGCACCCCTCTTTTTTGGGTCGGGGGTTAAAAACAGAGATTTACCTACATTTTTTCGTAGTAATGGGACCGGTTTATATTTCTAAATTGTCTGTACAGGTTAATTCAAAAACACTTTCTTCAAAATGCCAGTTGGAAGTTTTAGAATTAATTATACTTTTCGAACTGTAAATGTTTTTTCGTATTTTTCGTTAGCCAGCACGCGCACGTATGCACACGGCAGAAGGTATATTCTATGCGTAGTCTCAAGAAGAATCCTGAACGCAGCAAGGCAGACAATGAACGTCGCCCGAGATAAAAAAAATCACAATCGAGTGGATACACTCAACTTTTCATTCCACCACTCTACGTAAAATAAATAAGAGATAATGTTAGAAAGGTACGAATTATGAATATTTTAATAACAACGTGTGGTTTTGTGGTTTTTGTACTTTTCCGTACGATGACATTCTCATATAGGTAGGTAATTTCAAGTGTACTCGTATTTCCCGAGGTTAAATTTGGTAAATTAGCTGCGTCTGATTTATGATTTTCAGATGTTAATTTCATAATACGACCTATTTGGATGTGGCAATTAAATATTAAAAACTTTTCAAAAGCGCCAGAAATCAGATCAGGTGGATTAATGACTAGAAGATAATACATCGATTTCGAAAAAAATGATAAGGAACAAAAGACAGAATGGCGGACAGGTCGAAATTGTAAGGGTTCCCGTTTTTAGCCACAACATGACCACGGAACCGTAAAAACATTTAGGAATGAGAGTTTCATTTGATGTTTGAAATTCAATGTGATTAATTTTATTCAAATGAACACGAGTTTTACAATGTGTTTTTGAACTCAGGGTTACCACCGGCAACGAACTCAGTCCGTTAAATTATTACATTAACATAATAATGAATACTAAAGAATACAGTGAATAACACAGCAGATTATAGAATTACAGTCATTAAAATGTACAAAGTAAGCATCTACTATGTAAATTAATGAAGTTAACAATTTAAGAGATAAAATTAAATTTAAATTTAAAAATTTTCAAAACTACAGTCAAATAAAATGTGCACAGTCTTCGTTTAGGTATAAAATACTGGAACACAAAAGTATTCTACGCCGTAGTACGTGTTACGGTCGTCTAATCACTGTAAGGCAACCGGCCGTTGATCGCCGTTAATCGCCGTTAAACTTTTAACAACACCAAGTCCAAAGCCGCTCGAGCGTCTTCTAATGTCGAATGCCCGTCGTCTCGCTGCTGCACGTTCCGACAGAGAACTTCCGCACAGATGTCTTTCAATGACCTTCTGAACGGATATCCTCGTCTGTGCGGGTACAACACGCTGGTGTCGATGATGAGGCCGTGCAACATTTTCAACGCTCTCAAGTCGTTATTCAGGGCATGCCCCACTAGAATGGTGTCAAAGCCGATAATAGAAAGTATGTCGCTTTGTACGTCTTCTAAAGTCTTCGTAGCGTGCGCTAAGTGCTCCTTGGTGATGCCCGAAAAACGTGTATTGCAGTCCAACACCGGCGCGCTCGGTTTTACCAACGCCCTGTACACCACTTCTCCTTGGAGACCGACGATTACGACACACACCAACTCCAATCCCATCGTCGTGTAACACATTTCCACGTCCAAGGCGAAAACTCCTCCTCGAGGATATCGAGTTCTAACATACCCATCTAGTGGACCGTTGACACCGGTTCGTGTGCCATTCCAAACGTGATAGTCCCCAGTGTGGCATCCTTCAGTTTCCAAACGAGACCGACAACAGTCATTGTATCCGTGTGCAGTGCGTCCAGGGTGATACACGCAGGGTTCATCGGCGACGTACCGACCGCTTCGTGTAATGCGAAAATTTTTCCCACATCTGACGCACACGTGAATGACCTTCCTGTTCTTGACTCGTGCCGCCATTGGCTTTCGACTCCTCGAATTCCCCTCGGTATCAACTACGATGCGTTCCAAATTCTTATAATAATCGGTCAACGCGTTAGGCTCGTTCGATTGAGATGGCGGATTAACAAGTACAACCGCTTGGCCAGAGTTCTCGCCGACTTCCACAGGATATCCGAGAGCAAACATGTCTTCTCGGCGCAGCAATAATCGACTGATAGCCTCCTTGAATTCGTAATCTGTAACTGTTTGAGGCGGCACTATTGGAGGTATCGTGAAATTGATGTCTTCGTGGTATGTAGTCGCCGGTGTCGAAATCTGCACGGGAATTGACGTCGGTATCCACACAGGAGTTAGAGCCATCGAATGACCGTACGGAGAGTAATATGGGCACGAATACGCACACGGCTGGTAATAATTGAGACTCTGCATTCTGGAAACTTTAATAGACTTTAATTGTGATTGAACTTCTATTGAACTTCTTCCCTTCCCGGAGCAAACGCGAGTACAATACTGGTGAAACGTCTATGAGTCTCATATTTAATACACATCCAGGTGATTAGGTCGGTGGTCGATTTAGTAATGACATTAATAAAATAGGAGATTAACTAACGACGTAAATAATGTATTCTTTATTTAATCTCCCACCCACATTGTTATGATAATATTTTCTATGGTTACATAAACAATATTGAAAATTTTGGAAAGATTTTCAACGATTTTCAACAAAAAAGGGTCTAATGTCGAAAACGTTAATGAGCTTTGTTTTGTTTTTTATCCTTTCTTCGTGATTCTCTAAAGTCTTCAAGCCTAAAGCAACGTTGTTCATAAAAGTGTCAGATATCAGTTCATTATACAAAAGACGACGTACGTAGAGGTACCTACGTTTGTAAGCCGATGAGCCTGCCTATGCAAACGACGTCCGTTCATTAATTAAATTACCAGACGTGCTTCTAAAATCTATAACCTAAAAATTACACGTACTACGTGGAAATTATTCGTAGATAAATTCATACTCGCACTCCACAAAATTGCACTAACTCGGTGACTGAAAACTAGGCACTAGGGTCCTACATTACTGTGGTATTAGGTACTTTAGGTACGTTACTCGAAGACGAGAATGTCTATTTCTCAAATTTACGACGTTCCAAACATTAACAAAAATCGAATATTATTTATCTTTCGTGAGAGACATACCTACGTTTGGCTTACTCTTCTTCACGCCCTGCTCAGTGGAAAAATAATATAAGTGGATAATAACATGAGTAATATAAAATGTAAATCGTAATATTGCGTTAACAATAAACGACGTAACACTCACGAAATCGTCTTTATACACGTGGACAGCTACTCTCATATAATTAGGTATACGTCAAGTGCTGTTAAATTTCGTTGCTTAGATTACATACGAGATCATCTAACGAATAACGGAATCGAATGGACTGTCAACAACATAAAATTTGCTAACAAACGATGACTTCTACTTGTCGTACAGCCCGAACTTGTTATCCAGTATCGAGAACACATTTTCCCAGTGTCATATTTATATGACGGCACTTATACGAGTATAATGTGTAAAACAAATAAAGATTCTCAGATTTAATTGCAGCGCGTTACAACTCATACACCCAGTGCTACCGTATGTGCAAATGACACGTCGCAGATATTAAAACGAACATTCCATAAACTACTAGGTAATTAATTACTCTAGGTTTTATACATTTTTCAATAATGTTTTCCTTCATTTCGTTCTTTCGATCCAATATTTGTTTTCAAAAATATGAATTTCCTTAATTTTAATATTCGATATTACTATGTCAAAACAATATTATGTACGTATACAAAGAAAACACAATTGAAATAAGGGACTCGAATCTTCTAATTAGTATAAATATAGTCATTAATTAATATCTTATTGTGATTACTCAAACGACGACCATCAGCCTAATCACCTAGGTCGCTATAAAACGTGGATAGCTTGGACAGTGTGTAGTTATTGTTCGTGCGCTAGTCCAGGCAACAGGTTCGATAGGCATTTTTAAACGTAAAAGTCTCGAAGATTACAAAATGCAGAATTGGAATAATCACCAGTCCAGCGCGTATTACGTACCGTGCGGACACTTTGTTCCTGCAACGCCTGCGTGGATTCCGGTCCACGATGGTTCGAATAAGTACCATCAAGACGTCGAATACACAACACCGCCATCAGTGCCGACCGAAACGACGTGGAACTGTAAACTAGAAGAAGCCCTGAGGCCTCTCTCGCTGCCCCCGAAGGATATGTTGGCTCTCGGCTATCCAGTACAAATTTGGGAGGATTCTTACGAAGCGGTCATATTAGTGAATCCACCGTCTCGTTCGAACGAGATTATAACGTTGGATACCCATTATCAAGATTTTTTAAATGTGATGGCCAACAGCAAGCGGAGCACGAAGTCTCAAAAATCTAAAGAAATTCAATCCAACAACTGCGAAGAGTTATTTCACGAATGCGTCAGATGTGGTAAGGATTTTTACATTTCGCCAAGCGGTTACTACGATGCTGAAGATTTCTGCGTGTACCACCCTGGACGCACCGCTCATGGGTATTACGACTGCTGCCGTACACCATTGGAAGCTATCGGATGCCAAACTGGAGAATTCCATGTCTGGAATGGCACACGCGTCGGAGTCAACGGACCGTTAGACGGCTACGTTAGAGCACATCATCCTCGAGGTGGAGTTTTCGCCTTAGACACCGAGTTGTGTTATACGACAGACGGATTAGAGTTGGCGAGCGTCGTCGTCGTCGGACTCCAGGGAGAAGTGGTATATAGCCAATTGGTGCGACCGGGCGCACCGGTGTTGGACTACAACACTCGTTTCTCTGGCATCACCGAGGAAGACATGGCGCGCGCCACGAAATCGCTGCGGGACGTACAAGCCGACCTACTTTCCTTCATCGGTTCGGACACGATCCTAGTGGGGCATGCACTGAACAACGACCTGAGGGCATCGAAACTGTTGCACGATTTGGTCATAGATACGAGTGTACTGTATCCGCACAGACTGGGATATCCCTTCAGAAGATCACTGAAGGATATCTGCGCGAAATATCTGGGTCGGAGTGTGCAACAGAGCTGCGACGGACATTCCGCGCTGGAAGACGCTCGGGCGGCAATGGACTTGGTCCTGTTGAAACTGTACGATGAGGGGGTCGACGAGCGATGACGGAGATTTGCTGCGTATGCGCTGATCCGACAGTCAGCGTAATTTTTATTTTATGACTGCAGCTCTCACTGTAAATGTAAATATTTGCTATGAAATTTGTACGTAACTTCTTTCTTAACTTTTTTTTAATTAGTGTATTGTTATTATTGTAATGTTTAGTTGTAATGCAATCAATGTGCTACTGTGATGACTTAATGACAAAATAAATGCAATTTTTTCTATTCTACTTTAAGTTTATTTTTTAATTGACCGACTACGAAAAAGAAGGAGGTTTTCTTTTAACTTTTTCTTATTGACGGATTTTAATTATTCTTTCTCCATTGCGTTCGGGGTAGCTTCAAGAAAATTCCATTTCAATCTCATTAGTGTTGCATTTTTACAGCCGTCTATTCATTTTGTTTATATATTCCGTCTCAGCATAATTGAAAACATTTGGTTGTAGACCTATCTCAGACATTTATTTAGGCCAAGGCCACTCAGAAGGGAAAAAATAAAAAGCACAAATAATAATGTTAATTTTATTTATTTAGCGGTCCCCCGACGCGATGACGCTTGAAGCACAAAATATTACAAACGAATTATTTAAATATTAACGTTAAAGGACCCGGCCCGGAAATTGTATTTTTTACATTATATAGGTTTTTTTGTGTAGGGGGGTTTATAAATTTCAAATTTAATTATTATTTTTAAAATTTTAAAGTTAATTTCAAAAGAAGCTATAGCTATAATATGTCTTCGGGCTTATATTATCGTACTTAATTGTTTGACACGGTTTATTGGCAAGGTAGCCTACCCGGTAACGCAGGGGAGCATAGTGTTTTTATTAATTCTATTTTTGTGTCTCATTCATTGTGTTTTCTATTTGCTTGTGATTAGTAATAGTCGTGTATTAGAGTTTAGTTTTGTTTTGTATAAGAGTGTACAGTTGTGAGCGTTTTTCAGGGTATATTTAGACACCACATCAAATAGCGTGTTTTGGTGTTTACGTAATCCCGTATAAATCCCGTTGTTTTCAGTTACTCTTCGTTTTTTTTTTTAATTTTCTTATTAACTAAAGTGGTGGATATCCTGACTGCAACATCAGATCAATAGTTCCATAATCTTGCATAGTTATGTAGCATACATACATGGGTGTTTCAAATTTTAGGTCACACATATGTTTGAAACTAAAGTAAATACCCATTATGAGTCTAAGATCCCTACCGCAGCTAACGAAAGAGCTGATAACCTTGAAACGGCTGAAGCTATATCGATAAAACATGTCTAAGAACCACCGCTAGAAAACCTGCTTTCAAATAAAAAAAAACCGCATCCAAATCGGTTCACTCGTTTAAGAGCTACGGTGCCACAGACAGATACACAGACGGACACACACACAAATAGCGGTCAAACTTATAGCACCCCTCTTTTTTGGGTCGGGGGTTAAAAACAGAGATTTACCTACATTTTTCGTAGTAATGGGACCGGTTTATATTTCTAAATTGTCTGTACAGGTTAATTCAAAAACACTTTCTTCAAAATGCCAGTTGGAAGTTTTAGAATTAATTATACTTTTCGAACTGTAAATGTTTTTTCGTATTTTTCATTAGCCAGCACGCGCACGTATGCACACGGCAGAAGGTATATTCTATGCGTAGTCTCAAGAAGAATCCTGAACGCAGCAAGGCAGACAATGAACGTCGCCCGAGATAAAAAAAATCACAATCGAGTGGATACACTCAACTTTTCATTCCACCACTCTACGTGAAAAATAAATAAGAGATAATGTTAGAAAGGTACGAATTATGAATATTTTAATAACAACGTGTGGTTTTGTGGTTTTTGTACTTTTCCGTACGATGACATTCTCATATAGGTAGGTAATTTCAAGTGTACTCGTATTTCCCGAGGTTAAATTTGGTAAATTAGCTGCGTCTGATTTATGATTTTCAGATGTTAATTTCATAATACGACCTATTTGGATGTGGCAATTAAATATTAAAAACTTTTCAAAAGCGCCAGAAATCAGATCAGGTGGATTAATGACTAGAAGATAATACATCGATTTCGAAAAAAATGATAAGGAACAAAAGACAGAATGGCGGACAGGTCGAAATTGTAAGGGTTCCCGTTTTTAGCCACAACATGACCACGGAACCGTAAAAACATTTAGGAATGAGAGTTTCATTTGATGTTTGAAATTCAATGTGATTAATTTTATTCAAATGAACACGAGTTTTACAATGTGTTTTTGAACTCAGGGTTACCACCGGCAACGAACTCAGTCCGTTAAATTATTACATTAACATAATAATGAATACTAAAGAATACAGTGAATAACACAGCAGATTATAGAATTACAGTCATTAAAATGTACAAAGTAAGCATCTACTATGTAAATTAATGAAGTTAACAATTTAAGAGATAAAATTAAATTTAAATTTAAAAATTTTCAAAACTACAGTCAAATAAAATGTGCACAGTCTTCGTTTAGGTATAAAATACTGGAACACAAAAGTATTCTACGCCGTAGTACGTGTTACGGTCGTCTAATCACTGTAAGGCAACCGGCCGTTGATCGCCGTTAATCGCCGTTAAACTTTTAACAACACCAAGTCCAAAGCCGCTCGAGCGTCTTCTAATGTCGAATGCCCGTCGTCTCGCTGCTGCACGTTCCGACAGAGAACTTCCGCACAGATGTCTTTCAATGACCTTCTGAACGGATATCCTCGTCTGTGCGGGTACAACACGCTGGTGTCGATGATGAGGCCGTGCAACATTTTCAACGCTCTCAAGTCGTTATTCAGGGCATGCCCCACTAGAATGGTGTCAAAGCCGATAATAGAAAGTATGTCGCTTTGTACGTCTTCTATAGTCTTCGTAGCGTGCGCTAAGTGCTCCTTGGTGATGCCCGAAAAACGTGTATTGTAGTCCAACACCGGCGCGCTCGGTTTTACCAACGCCCTGTACACCACTTCTCCTTGGAGACCGACGATTACGACACACACCAACTCCAATCCCATCGTCGTGTAACACATTTCCACGTCCAAGGCGAAAACTCCTCCTCGAGGATATCGAGTTCTAACATACCCATCTAGTGGACCGTTGACACCGGTTCGTGTGCCATTCCAAACGTGATAGTCCCCAGTGTGGCATCCTTCAGTTTCCAAACGAGACCGACAACAGTCATTGTATCCGTGTGCAGTGCGTCCAGGGTGATACACGCAGGGTTCATCGGCGACGTACCGACCGCTTCGTGTAATGCGAAAATTTTTCCCACATCTGACGCACACGTGAATGACCTTCCTGTTCTTGACTCGTGCCGCCATTGGCTTTCGACTCCTCGAATTCCCCTCGGTATCAACTACGATGCGTTCCAAATTCTTATAATAATCGGTCAACGCGTTAGGCTCGTTCGATTGAGATGGCGGATTAACAAGTACAACCGCTTGGCCAGAGTTCTCGCCGACTTCCACAGGATATCCGAGAGCAAACATGTCTTCTCGGCGCAGCAATAATCGACTGATAGCCTCCTTGAATTCGTAATCTGTAACTGTTTGAGGCGGCACTATTGGAGGTATCGTGAAATTGATGTCTTCGTGGTATGTAGTCGCCGGTGTCGAAATCTGCACGGGAATTGACGTCGGTATCCACACAGGAGTTAGAGCCATCGAATGACCGTACGGAGAGTAATATGGGCACGAATACGCACACGGCTGGTAATAATTGAGACTCTGCATTCTGGAAACTTTAATAGACTTTAATTGTGATTGAACTTCTATTGAACTTCTTCCCTTCCCGGAGCAAACGCGAGTACAATACTGGTGAAACGTCTATGAGTCTCATATTTAATACACATCCAGGTGATTAGGTCGGTGGTCGATTTAGTAATGACATTAATAAAATAGGAGATTAACTAACGACGTAAATAATGTATTCTTTATTTAATCTCCCACCCACATTGTTATGATAATATTTTCTATGGTTACATAAACAATATTGAAAATTTTGGAAAGATTTTCAACGATTTTCAACAAAAAAGGGTCTAATGTCGAAAACGTTAATGAGCTTTGTTTTGTTTTTTATCCTTTCTTCGTGATTCTCTAAAGTCTTCAAGCCTAAAGCAACGTTGTTCATAAAAGTGTCAGATATCAGTTCATTATACAAAAGACGACGTACGTAGAGGTACCTACGTTTGTAAGCCGATGAGCCTGCCTATGCAAACGACGTCCGTTCATTAATTAAATTACCAGACGTGCTTCTAAAATCTATAACCTAAAAATTACACGTACTACGTGGAAATTATTCGTAGATAAATTCATACTCGCACTCCACAAAATTGCACTAACTCGGTGACTGAAAACTAGGCACTAGGGTCCTACATTACTGTGGTATTAGGTACTTTAGGTACGTTACTCGAAGACGAGAATGTCTATTTCTCAAATTTACGACGTTCCAAACATTAACAAAAATCGAATATTATTTATCTTTCGTGAGAGACATACCTACGTTTGGCTTACTCTTCTTCACGCCCTGCTCAGTGGAAAAATAATATAAGTGGATAATAACATGAGTAATATAAAATGTAAATCGTAATATTGCGTTAACAATAAACGACGTAACACTCACGAAATCGTCTTTATACACGTGGACAGCTACTCTCATATAATTAGGTATACGTCAAGTGCTGTTAAATTTCGTTGCTTAGATTACATACGAGATCATCTAACGAATAACGGAATCGAATGGACTGTCAACAACATAAAATTTGCTAACAAACGATGACTTCTACTTGTCGTACAGCCCGAACTTGTTATCCAGTATCGAGAACACATTTTCCCAGTGTCATATTTATATGACGGCACTTATACGAGTATAATGTGTAAAACAAATAAAGATTCTCAGATTTAATTGCAGCGCGTTACAACTCATACACCCAGTGCTACCGTATGTGCAAATGACACGTCGCAGATATTAAAACGAACATTCCATAAACTACTAGGTAATTAATTACTCTAGGTTTTATACATTTTTCAATAATGTTTTCCTTCATTTCGTTCTTTCGATCCAATATTTGTTTTCAAAAATATGAATTTCCTTAATTTTAATATTCGATATTACTATGTCAAAACAATATTATGTACGTATACAAAGAAAACACAATTGAAATAAGGGACTCGAATCTTCTAATTAGTATAAATATAGTCATTAATTAATATCTTATTGTGATTACTCAAACGACGACCATCAGCCTAATCACCTAGGTCGCTATAAAACGTGGATAGCTTGGACAGTGTGTAGTTATTGTTCGTGCGCTAGTCCAGGCAACAGGTTCGATAGGCATTTTTAAACGTAAAAGTCTCGAAGATTACAAAATGCAGAATTGGAATAATCACCAGTCCAGCGCGTATTACGTACCGTGCGGACACTTTGTTCCTGCAACGCCTGCGTGGATTCCGGTCCACGATGGTTCGAATAAGTACCATCAAGACGTCGAATACACAACACAGCCATCAGTGCCGACCGAAACGACGTGGAACTGTAAACTAGAAGAAGCCCTGAGGCCTCTCTCGCTGCCCCCGAAGGATATGTTGGCTCTCGGCTATCCAGTACAAATTTGGGAGGATTCTTACGAAGCGGTCATATTAGTGAATCCACCGTCTCGTTCGAACGAGATTATAACGTTGGATACCCATTATCAAGATTTTTTAAATGTGATGGCCAACAGCAAGCGGAGCACGAAGTCTCAAAAATCTAAAGAAATTCAATCCAACAACTGCGAAGAGTTATTTCACGAATGCGTCAGATGTGGTAAGGATTTTTACATTTCGCCAAGCGGTTACTACGATGCTGAAGATTTCTGCGTGTACCACCCTGGACGCACCGCTCATGGGTATTACGACTGCTGCCGTACACCATTGGAAGCTATCGGATGCCAAACTGGAGAATTCCATGTCTGGAATGGCACACGCGTCGGAGTCAACGGACCGTTAGACGGCTACGTTAGAGCACATCATCCTCGAGGTGGAGTTTTCGCCTTAGACACCGAGATGTGTTATACGACAGACGGATTAGAGTTGGCGAGCGTCGTCGTCGTCGGACTCCAGGGAGAAGTGGTATATAGCCAATTGGTGCGACCGGGCGCACCGGTGTTGGACTACAACACTCGTTTCTCTGGCATCACCGAGGAAGACATGGCGCGCGCCACGAAATCGCTGCGGGACGTACAAGCCGACCTACTTTCCTTCATCGGTTCGGACACGATCCTAGTGGGGCATGCACTGAACAACGACCTGAGGGCATCGAAACTGTTGCACGATTTGGTCATAGATACGAGTGTACTGTATCCGCACAGACTGGGATATCCCTTCAGAAGATCACTGAAGGATATCTGCGCGAAATATCTGGGTCGGAGTGTGCAACAGAGCTGCGACGGACATTCCGCGCTGGAAGACGCTCGGGCGGCAATGGACTTGGTCCTGTTGAAACTGTACGATGAGGGGGTCGACGAGCGATGACGGAGATTTGCTGCGTATGCGCTGATCCGACAGTCAGCGTAATTTTTATTTTATGACTGCAGCTCTCACTGTAAATGTAAATATTTGCTATGAAATTTGTACGTAACTTCTTTCTTAACTTTTTTTAAATTAGTGTATTGTTATTATTGTAATGTTTAGTTGTAATGCAATCAATGTTCTACTGTGATGACTTAATGACAAAATAAATGCAATTTTTTCTATTCTACTTTAAGTTTATTTTTTAATTGACCGACTACGAAAAAGAAGGAGGTTTTCTTTTAACTTTTTCTTATTGACGGATTTTAATTATTCTTTCTCCATTGCGTTCGGGGTAGCTTCAAGAAAATTCCATTTCAATCTCATTAGTGTTGCATTTTTACAGCCGTCTATTCATTTTGTTTATATATTCCGTCTCAGCATAATTGAAAACATTTGGTTGTAGACCTATCTCAGACATTTATTTAGGCCAAGGCCACTCAGAAGGGAAAAAATAAAAAGCACAAATAATAATGTTAATTTTATTTATTTAGCGGTCCCCCGACGCGATGACGCTTGAAGCACAAAATATTACAAACGAATTATTTAAATATTAACGTTAAAGGACCCGGCCCGGAAATTGTATTTTTTACATTATATAGGTTTTTTTGTGTAGGGGGGTTTATAAATTTCAAATTTAATTATTATTTTTAAAATTTTAAAGTTAATTTCAAAAGAAGCTATAGCTATAATATGTCTTCGGGCTTATATTATCGTACTTAATTGTTTGACACGGTTTATTGGCAAGGTAGCCTACCCGGTAACGCAGGGGAGCATAGTGTTTTTATTAATTCTATTTTTGTGTCTCATTCATTGTGTTTTCTATTTGCTTGTGATTAGTAATAGTCGTGTATTAGAGTTTAGTTTTGTTTTGTATAAGAGTGTACAGTTGTGAGCGTTTTTCAGGGTATATTTAGACACCACATCAAATAGCGTGTTTTGGTGTTTACGTAATCCCGTATAAATCCCGTTGTTTTCAGTTACTCTTCGTTTTTTTTTTTAATTTTCTTATTAACTAAAGTGGTGGATATCCTGACTGCAACATCAGATCAATAGTTCCATAATCTTGCATAGTTATGTAGCATACATACATGGGTGTTTCAAATTTTAGGTCACACATATGTTTGAAACTAAAGTAAATACCCATTATGAGTCTAAGATCCCTACCGCAGCTAACGAAAGAGCTGATAACCTTGAAACGGCTGAAGCTATATCGATAAAACATGTCTAAGAACCACCGCTAGAAAACCTGCTTTCAAATAAAAAAAAACCGCATCCAAATCGGTTCACTCGTTTAAGAGCTACGGTGCCACAGACAGATACACAGACGGACACACACACAAATAGCGGTCAAACTTATAGCACCCCTCTTTTTTGGGTCGGGGGTTAAAAACAGAGATTTACCTACATTTTTCGTAGTAATGGGACCGGTTTATATTTCTAAATTGTCTGTACAGGTTAATTCAAAAACACTTTCTTCAAAATGCCAGTTGGAAGTTTTAGAATTAATTATACTTTTCGAACTGTAAATGTTTTTTCGTATTTTTCGTTAGCCAGCACGCGCACGTATGCACACGGCAGAAGGTATATTCTATGCGTAGTCTCAAGAAGAATCCTGAACGCAGCAAGGCAGACAATGAACGTCGCCCGAGATAAAAAAAATCACAATCGAGTGGATACACTCAACTTTTCATTCCACCACTCTACGTGAAAAATAAATAAGAGATAATGTTAGAAAGGTACGAATTATGAATATTTTAATAACAACGTGTGGTTTTGTGGTTTTTGTACTTTTCCGTACGATGACATTCTCATATAGGTAGGTAATTTCAAGTGTACTCGTATTTCCCGAGGTTAAATTTGGTAAATTAGCTGCGTCTGATTTATGATTTTCAGATGTTAATTTCATAATACGACCTATTTGGATGTGGCAATTAAATATTAAAAACTTTTCAAAAGCGCCAGAAATCAGATCAGGTGGATTAATGACTAGAAGATAATACATCGATTTCGAAAAAAATGATAAGGAACAAAAGACAGAATGGCGGACAGGTCGAAATTGTAAGGGTTCCCGTTTTTAGCCACAACATGACCACGGAACCGTAAAAACATTTAGGAATGAGAGTTTCATTTGATGTTTGAAATTCAATGTGATTAATTTTATTCAAATGAACACGAGTTTTACAATGTGTTTTTGAACTCAGGGTTACCACCGGCAACGAACTCAGTCCGTTAAATTATTACATTAACATAATAATGAATACTAAAGAATACAGTGAATAACACAGCAGATTATAGAATTACAGTCATTAAAATGTACAAAGTAAGCATCTACTATGTAAATTAATGAAGTTAACAATTTAAGAGATAAAATTAAATTTAAATTTAAAAATTTTCAAAACTACAGTCAAATAAAATGTGCACAGTCTTCGTTTAGGTATAAAATACTGGAACACAAAAGTATTCTACGCCGTAGTACGTGTTACGGTCGTCTAATCACTGTAAGGCAACCGGCCGTTGATCGCCGTTAATCGCCGTTAAACTTTTAACAACACCAAGTCCAAAGCCGCTCGAGCGTCTTCTAATGTCGAATGCCCGTCGTCTCGCTGCTGCACGTTCCGACAGAGAACTTCCGCACAGATGTCTTTCAATGACCTTCTGAACGGATATCCTCGTCTGTGCGGGTACAACACGCTGGTGTCGATGATGAGGCCGTGCAACATTTTCAACGCTCTCAAGTCGTTATTCAGGGCATGCCCCACTAGAATGGTGTCAAAGCCGATAATAGAAAGTATGTCGCTTTGTACGTCTTCTAAAGTCTTCGTAGCGTGCGCTAAGTGCTCCTTGGTGATGCCCGAAAAACGTGTATTGTAGTCCAACACCGGCGCGCTCGGTTTTACCAACGCCCTGTACACCACTTCTCCTTGGAGACCGACGATTACGACACACACCAACTCCAATCCCATCGTCGTGTAACACATTTCCACGTCCAAGGCGAAAACTCCTCCTCGAGGATATCGAGTTCTAACATACCCATCTAGTGGACCGTTGACACCGGTTCGTGTGCCATTCCAAACGTGATAGTCCCCAGTGTGGCATCCTTCAGTTTCCAAACGAGACCGACAACAGTCATTGTATCCGTGTGCAGTGCGTCCAGGGTGATACACGCAGGGTTCATCGGCGACGTACCGACCGCTTCGTGTAATGCGAAAATTTTTCCCACATCTGACGCACACGTGAATGACCTTCCTGTTCTTGACTCGTGCCGCCATTGGCTTTCGACTCCTCGAATTCCCCTCGGTATCAACTACGATGCGTTCCAAATTCTTATAATAATCGGTCAACGCGTTAGGCTCGTTCGATTGAGATGGCGGATTAACAAGTACAACCGCTTGGCCAGAGTTCTCGCCGACTTCCACAGGATATCCGAGAGCAAACATGTCTTCTCGGCGCAGCAATAATCGACTGATAGCCTCCTTGAATTCGTAATCTGTAACTGTTTGAGGCGGCACTATTGGAGGTATCGTGAAATTGATGTCTTCGTGGTATGTAGTCGCCGGTGTCGAAATCTGCACGGGAATTGACGTCGGTATCCACACAGGAGTTAGAGCCATCGAATGACCGTACGGAGAGTAATATGGGCACGAATACGCACACGGCTGGTAATAATTGAGACTCTGCATTCTGGAAACTTTAATAGACTTTAATTGTGATTGAACTTCTATTGAACTTCTTCCCTTCCCGGAGCAAACGCGAGTACAATACTGGTGAAAGGTCTATGAGTCTCATATTTAATACACATCCAGGTGATTAGGTCGGTGGTCGATTTAGTAATGACATTAATAAAATAGGAGATTAACTAACGACGTAAATAATGTATTCTTTATTTAATCTCCCACCCACATTGTTATGATAATATTTTCTATGGTTACATAAACAATATTGAAAATTTTGGAAAGATTTTCAACGATTTTCAACAAAAAAGGGTCTAATGTCGAAAACGTTAATGAGCTTTGTTTTGTTTTTTATCCTTTCTTCGTGATTCTCTAAAGTCTTCAAGCCTAAAGCAACGTTGTTCATAAAAGTGTCAGATATCAGTTCATTATACAAAAGACGACGTACGTAGAGGTACCTACGTTTGTAAGCCGATGAGCCTGCCTATGCAAACGACGTCCGTTCATTAATTAAATTACCAGACGTGCTTCTAAAATCTATAACCTAAAAATTACACGTACTACGTGGAAATTATTCGTAGATAAATTCATACTCGCACTCCACAAAATTGCACTAACTCGGTGACTGAAAACTAGGCACTAGGGTCCTACATTACTGTGGTATTAGGTACTTTAGGTACGTTACTCGAAGACGAGAATGTCTATTTCTCAAATTTACGACGTTCCAAACATTAACAAAAATCGAATATTATTTATCTTTCGTGAGAGACATACCTACGTTTGGCTTACTCTTCTTCACGCCCTGCTCAGTGGAAAAATAATATAAGTGGATAATAACATGAGTAATATAAAATGTAAATCGTAATATTGCGTTAACAATAAACGACGTAACACTCACGAAATCGTCTTTATACACGTGGACAGCTACTCTCATATAATTAGGTATACGTCAAGTGCTGTTAAATTTCGTTGCTTAGATTACATACGAGATCATCTAACGAATAACGGAATCGAATGGACTGTCAACAACATAAAATTTGCTAACAAACGATGACTTCTACTTGTCGTACAGCCCGAACTTGTTATCCAGTATCGAGAACACATTTTCCCAGTGTCATATTTATATGACGGCACTTATACGAGTATAATGTGTAAAACAAATAAAGATTCTCAGATTTAATTGCAGCGCGTTACAACTCATACACCCAGT
Source organism: Zeuzera pyrina (assembly GCA_907165235.1). Classification (NCBI taxonomy): domain Eukaryota; kingdom Metazoa; phylum Arthropoda; class Insecta; order Lepidoptera; family Cossidae; genus Zeuzera; species Zeuzera pyrina. The sequence continues at coordinate 2,647,692 of OU015619.1, read as the reverse complement.
GCTACCGTATGTGCAAATGACACGTCGCAGATATTAAAACGAACATTCCATAAACTACTAGGTAATTAATTACTCTAGGTTTTATACATTTTTCAATAATGTTTTCCTTCATTTCGTTCTTTCGATCCAATATTTGTTTTCAAAAATATGAATTTCCTTAATTTTAATATTCGATATTACTATGTCAAAACAATATTATGTACGTATACAAAGAAAACACAATTGAAATAAGGGACTCGAATCTTCTAATTAGTATAAATATAGTCATTAATTAATATCTTATTGTGATTACTCAAACGACGACCATCAGCCTAATCACCTAGGTCGCTATAAAACGTGGATAGCTTGGACAGTGTGTAGTTATTGTTCGTGCGCTAGTCCAGGCAACAGGTTCGATAGGCATTTTTAAACGTAAAAGTCTCGAAGATTACAAAATGCAGAATTGGAATAATCACCAGTCCAGCGCGTATTACGTACCGTGCGGACACTTTGTTCCTGCAACGCCTGCGTGGATTCCGGTCCACGATGGTTCGAATAAGTACCATCAAGACGTCGAATACACAACACAGCCATCAGTGCCGACCGAAACGACGTGGAACTGTAAACTAGAAGAAGCCCTGAGGCCTCTCTCGCTGCCCCCGAAGGATATGTTGGCTCTCGGCTATCCAGTACAAATTTGGGAGGATTCTTACGAAGCGGTCATATTAGTGAATCCACCGTCTCGTTCGAACGAGATTATAACGTTGGATACCCATTATCAAGATTTTTTAAATGTGATGGCCAACAGCAAGCGGAGCACGAAGTCTCAAAAATCTAAAGAAATTCAATCCAACAACTGCGAAGAGTTATTTCACGAATGCGTCAGATGTGGTAAGGATTTTTACATTTCGCCAAGCGGTTACTACGATGCTGAAGATTTCTGCGTGTACCACCCTGGACGCACCGCTCATGGGTATTACGACTGCTGCCGTACACCATTGGAAGCTATCGGATGCCAAACTGGAGAATTCCATGTCTGGAATGGCACACGCGTCGGAGTCAACGGACCGTTAGACGGCTACGTTAGAGCACATCATCCTCGAGGTGGAGTTTTCGCCTTAGACACCGAGATGTGTTATACGACAGACGGATTAGAGTTGGCGAGCGTCGTCGTCGTCGGACTCCAGGGAGAAGTGGTATATAGCCAATTGGTGCGACCGGGCGCACCGGTGTTGGACTACAACACTCGTTTCTCTGGCATCACCGAGGAAGACATGGCGCGCGCCACGAAATCGCTGCGGGACGTACAAGCCGACCTACTTTCCTTCATCGGTTCGGACACGATCCTAGTGGGGCATGCACTGAACAACGACCTGAGGGCATCGAAACTGTTGCACGATTTGGTCATAGATACGAGTGTACTGTATCCGCACAGACTGGGATATCCCTTCAGAAGATCACTGAAGGATATCTGCGCGAAATATCTGGGTCGGAGTGTGCAACAGAGCTGCGACGGACATTCCGCGCTGGAAGACGCTCGGGCGGCAATGGACTTGGTCCTGTTGAAACTGTACGATGAGGGGGTCGACGAGCGATGACGGAGATTTGCTGCGTATGCGCTGATCCGACAGTCAGCGTAATTTTTATTTTATGACTGCAGCTCTCACTGTAAATGTAAATATTTGCTATGAAATTTGTACGTAACTTCTTTCTTAACTTTTTTTTAATTAGTGTATTGTTATTATTGTAATGTTTAGTTGTAATGCAATCAATGTTCTACTGTGATGACTTAATGACAAAATAAATGCAATTTTTTCTATTCTACTTTAAGTTTATTTTTTAATTGACCGACTACGAAAAAGAAGGAGGTTTTCTTTTAACTTTTTCTTATTGACGGATTTTAATTATTCTTTCTCCATTGCGTTCGGGGTAGCTTCAAGAAAATTCCATTTCAATCTCATTAGTGTTGCATTTTTACAGCCGTCTATTCATTTTGTTTATATATTCCGTCTCAGCATAATTGAAAACATTTGGTTGTAGACCTATCTCAGACATTTATTTAGGCCAAGGCCACTCAGAAGGGAAAAAATAAAAAGCACAAATAATAATGTTAATTTTATTTATTTAGCGGTCCCCCGACGCGATGACGCTTGAAGCACAAAATATTACAAACGAATTATTTAAATATTAACGTTAAAGGACCCGGCCCGGAAATTGTATTTTTTACATTATATAGGTTTTTTTGTGTAGGGGGGTTTATAAATTTCAAATTTAATTATTATTTTTAAAATTTTAAAGTTAATTTCAAAAGAAGCTATAGCTATAATATGTCTTCGGGCTTATATTATCGTACTTAATTGTTTGACACGGTTTATTGGCAAGGTAGCCTACCCGGTAACGCAGGGGAGCATAGTGTTTTTATTAATTCTATTTTTGTGTCTCATTCATTGTGTTTTCTATTTGCTTGTGATTAGTAATAGTCGTGTATTAGAGTTTAGTTTTGTTTTGTATAAGAGTGTACAGTTGTGAGCGTTTTTCAGGGTATATTTAGACACCACATCAAATAGCGTGTTTTGGTGTTTACGTAATCCCGTATAAATCCCGTTGTTTTCAGTTACTCTTCGTTTTTTTTTTTAATTTTCTTATTAACTAAAGTGGTGGATATCCTGACTGCAACATCAGATCAATAGTTCCATAATCTTGCATAGTTATGTAGCATACATACATGGGTGTTTCAAATTTTAGGTCACACATATGTTTGAAACTAAAGTAAATACCCATTATGAGTCTAAGATCCCTACCGCAGCTAACGAAAGAGCTGATAACCTTGAAACGGCTGAAGCTATATCGATAAAACATGTCTAAGAACCACCGCTAGAAAACCTGCTTTCAAATAAAAAAAAACCGCATCCAAATCGGTTCACTCGTTTAAGAGCTACGGTGCCACAGACAGATACACAGACGGACACACACACAAATAGCGGTCAAACTTATAGCACCCCTCTTTTTTGGGTCGGGGGTTAAAAACAGAGATTTACCTACATTTTTCGTAGTAATGGGACCGGTTTATATTTCTAAATTGTCTGTACAGGTTAATTCAAAAACACTTTCTTCAAAATGCCAGTTGGAAGTTTTAGAATTAATTATACTTTTCGAACTGTAAATGTTTTTTCGTATTTTTCGTTAGCCAGCACGCGCACGTATGCACACGGCAGAAGGTATATTCTATGCGTAGTCTCAAGAAGAATCCTGAACGCAGCAAGGCAGACAATGAACGTCGCCCGAGATAAAAAAAATCACAATCGAGTGGATACACTCAACTTTTCATTCCACCACTCTACGTGAAAAATAAATAAGAGATAATGTTAGAAAGGTACGAATTATGAATATTTTAATAACAACGTGTGGTTTTGTGGTTTTTGTACTTTTCCGTACGATGACATTCTCATATAGGTAGGTAATTTCAAGTGTACTCGTATTTCCCGAGGTTAAATTTGGTAAATTAGCTGCGTCTGATTTATGATTTTCAGATGTTAATTTCATAATACGACCTATTTGGATGTGGCAATTAAATATTAAAAACTTTTCAAAAGCGCCAGAAATCAGATCAGGTGGATTAATGACTAGAAGATAATACATCGATTTCGAAAAAAATGATAAGGAACAAAAGACAGAATGGCGGACAGGTCGAAATTGTAAGGGTTCCCGTTTTTAGCCACAACATGACCACGGAACCGTAAAAACATTTAGGAATGAGAGTTTCATTTGATGTTTGAAATTCAATGTGATTAATTTTATTCAAATGAACACGAGTTTTACAATGTGTTTTTGAACTCAGGGTTACCACCGGCAACGAACTCAGTCCGTTAAATTATTACATTAACATAATAATGAATACTAAAGAATACAGTGAATAACACAGCAGATTATAGAATTACAGTCATTAAAATGTACAAAGTAAGCATCTACTATGTAAATTAATGAAGTTAACAATTTAAGAGATAAAATTAAATTTAAATTTAAAAATTTTCAAAACTACAGTCAAATAAAATGTGCACAGTCTTCGTTTAGGTATAAAATACTGGAACACAAAAGTATTCTACGCCGTAGTACGTGTTACGGTCGTCTAATCACTGTAAGGCAACCGGCCGTTGATCGCCGTTAATCGCCGTTAAACTTTTAACAACACCAAGTCCAAAGCCGCTCGAGCGTCTTCTAATGTCGAATGCCCGTCGTCTCGCTGCTGCACGTTCCGACAGAGAACTTCCGCACAGATGTCTTTCAATGACCTTCTGAACGGATATCCTCGTCTGTGCGGGTACAACACGCTGGTGTCGATGATGAGGCCGTGCAACATTTTCAACGCTCTCAAGTCGTTATTCAGGGCATGCCCCACTAGAATGGTGTCAAAGCCGATAATAGAAAGTATGTCGCTTTGTACGTCTTCTATAGTCTTCGTAGCGTGCGCTAAGTGCTCCTTGGTGATGCCCGAAAAACGTGTATTGTAGTCCAACACCGGCGCGCTCGGTTTTACCAACGCCCTGTACACCACTTCTCCTTGGAGACCGACGATTACGACACACACCAACTCCAATCCCATCGTCGTGTAACACATTTCCACGTCCAAGGCGAAAACTCCTCCTCGAGGATATCGAGTTCTAACATACCCATCTAGTGGACCGTTGACACCGGTTCGTGTGCCATTCCAAACGTGATAGTCCCCAGTGTGGCATCCTTCAGTTTCCAAACGAGACCGACAACAGTCATTGTATCCGTGTGCAGTGCGTCCAGGGTGATACACGCAGGGTTCATCGGCGACGTACCGACCGCTTCGTGTAATGGGAAAATTTTTCCCACATCTGACGCACACGTGAATGACCTTCCTGTTCTTGACTCGTGCCGCCATTGGCTTTCGACTCCTCGAATTCCCCTCGGTATCAACTACGATGCGTTCCAAATTCTTATAATAATCGGTCAACGCGTTAGGCTCGTTCGATTGAGATGGCGGATTAACAAGTACAACCGCTTGGCCAGAGTTCTCGCCGACTTCCACAGGATATCCGAGAGCAAACATGTCTTCTCGGCGCAGCAATAATCGACTGATAGCCTCCTTGAATTCGTAATCTGTAACTGTTTGAGGCGGCACTATTGGAGGTATCGTGAAATTGATGTCTTCGTGGTATGTAGTCGCCGGTGTCGAAATCTGCACGGGAATTGACGTCGGTATCCACACAGGAGTTAGAGCCATCGAATGACCGTACGGAGAGTAATATGGGCACGAATACGCACACGGCTGGTAATAATTGAGACTCTGCATTCTGGAAACTTTAATAGACTTTAATTGTGATTGAACTTCTATTGAACTTCTTCCCTTCCCGGAGCAAACGCGAGTACAATACTGGTGAAAGGTCTATGAGTCTCATATTTAATACACATCCAGGTGATTAGGTCGGTGGTCGATTTAGTAATGACATTAATAAAATAGGAGATTAACTAACGACGTAAATAATGTATTCTTTATTTAATCTCCCACCCACATTGTTATGATAATATTTTCTATGGTTACATAAACAATATTGAAAATTTTGGAAAGATTTTCAACGATTTTCAACAAAAAAGGGTCTAATGTCGAAAACGTTAATGAGCTTTGTTTTGTTTTTTATCCTTTCTTCGTGATTCTCTAAAGTCTTCAAGCCTAAAGCAACGTTGTTCATAAAAGTGTCAGATATCAGTTCATTATACAAAAGACGACGTACGTAGAGGTACCTACGTTTGTAAGCCGATGAGCCTGCCTATGCAAACGACGTCCGTTCATTAATTAAATTACCAGACGTGCTTCTAAAATCTATAACCTAAAAATTACACGTACTACGTGGAAATTATTCGTAGATAAATTCATACTCGCACTCCACAAAATTGCACTAACTCGGTGACTGAAAACTAGGCACTAGGGTCCTACATTACTGTGGTATTAGGTACTTTAGGTACGTTACTCGAAGACGAGAATGTCTATTTCTCAAATTTACGACGTTCCAAACATTAACAAAAATCGAATATTATTTATCTTTCGTGAGAGACATACCTACGTTTGGCTTACTCTTCTTCACGCCCTGCTCAGTGGAAAAATAATATAAGTGGATAATAACATGAGTAATATAAAATGTAAATCGTAATATTGCGTTAACAATAAACGACGTAACACTCACGAAATCGTCTTTATACACGTGGACAGCTACTCTCATATAATTAGGTATACGTCAAGTGCTGTTAAATTTCGTTGCTTAGATTACATACGAGATCATCTAACGAATAACGGAATCGAATGGACTGTCAACAACATAAAATTTGCTAACAAACGATGACTTCTACTTGTCGTACAGCCCGAACTTGTTATCCAGTATCGAGAACACATTTTCCCAGTGTCATATTTATATGACGGCACTTATACGAGTATAATGTGTAAAACAAATAAAGATTCTCAGATTTAATTGCAGCGCGTTACAACTCATACACCCAGTGCTACCGTATGTGCAAATGACACGTCGCAGATATTAAAACGAACATTCCATAAACTACTAGGTAATTAATTACTCTAGGTTTTATACATTTTTCAATAATGTTTTCCTTCATTTCGTTCTTTCGATCCAATATTTGTTTTCAAAAATATGAATTTCCTTAATTTTAATATTCGATATTACTATGTCAAAACAATATTATGTACGTATACAAAGAAAACACAATTGAAATAAGGGACTCGAATCTTCTAATTAGTATAAATATAGTCATTAATTAATATCTTATTGTGATTACTCAAACGACGACCATCAGCCTAATCACCTAGGTCGCTATAAAACGTGGATAGCTTGGACAGTGTGTAGTTATTGTTCGTGCGCTAGTCCAGGCAACAGGTTCGATAGGCATTTTTAAACGTAAAAGTCTCGAAGATTACAAAATGCAGAATTGGAATAATCACCAGTCCAGCGCGTATTACGTACCGTGCGGACACTTTGTTCCTGCAACGCCTGCGTGGATTCCGGTCCACGATGGTTCGAATAAGTACCATCAAGACGTCGAATACACAACACCGCCATCAGTGCCGACCGAAACGACGTGGAACTGTAAACTAGAAGAAGCCCTGAGGCCTCTCTCGCTGCCCCCGAAGGATATGTTGGCTCTCGGCTATCCAGTACAAATTTGGGAGGATTCTTACGAAGCGGTCATATTAGTGAATCCACCGTCTCGTTCGAACGAGATTATAACGTTGGATACCCATTATCAAGATTTTTTAAATGTGATGGCCAACAGCAAGCGGAGCACGAAGTCTCAAAAATCTAAAGAAATTCAATCCAACGACTGCGAAGAGTTATTTCACGAATGCGTCAGATGTGGTAAGGATTTTTACATTTCGCCAAGCGGTTACTACGATGCTGAAGATTTCTGCGTGTACCACCCTGGACGCACCGCTCATGGGTATTACGACTGCTGCCGTACACCATTGGAAGCTATCGGATGCCAAACTGGAGAATTCCATGTCTGGAATGGCACACGCGTCGGAGTCAACGGACCGTTAGACGGCTACGTTAGAGCACATCATCCTCGAGGTGGAGTTTTCGCCTTAGACACCGAGATGTGTTATACGACAGACGGATTAGAGTTGGCGAGCGTCGTCGTCGTCGGACTCCAGGGAGAAGTGGTATATAGCCAATTGGTGCGACCGGGCGCACCGGTGTTGGACTACAACACTCGTTTCTCTGGCATCACCGAGGAAGACATGGCGCGCGCCACGAAATCGCTGCGGGACGTACAAGCCGACCTACTTTCCTTCATCGGTTCGGACACGATCCTAGTGGGGCATGCACTGAACAACGACCTGAGGGCATCGAAACTGTTGCACGATTTGGTCATAGATACGAGTGTACTGTATCCGCACAGACTGGGATATCCCTTCAGAAGATCACTGAAGGATATCTGCGCGAAATATCTGGGTCGGAGTGTGCAACAGAGCTGCGACGGACATTCCGCGCTGGAAGACGCTCGGGCGGCAATGGACTTGGTCCTGTTGAAACTGTACGATGAGGGGGTCGACGAGCGATGACGGAGATTTGCTGCGTATGCGCTGATCCGACAGTCAGCGTAATTTTTATTTTATGACTGCAGCTCTCACTGTAAATGTAAATATTTGCTATGAAATTTGTACGTAACTTCTTTCTTAACTTTTTTTAAATTAGTGTATTGTTATTATTGTAATGTTTAGTTGTAATGCAATCAATGTTCTACTGTGATGACTTAATGACAAAATAAATGCAATTTTTTCTATTCTACTTTAAGTTTATTTTTTAATTGACCGACTACGAAAAAGAAGGAGGTTTCCTTTTAACTCTTTCTTATTGACGGATTTTAATTATTCTTTCTCCATTGCGTTCGGTGTAGCTTCAAGAAAATTCCATTTCAATCTCATTAGTGTTGCATTTTTACAGCCGTCTATTCATTTTGTTTATATATTCCGTCTCAGCACAATTTAAAACATTTGGTCGTAGACCTATCTCAGACATTTATTTAGGCCAAGGCCACTCAGAAGGGAAAAAATAAAAAGCACAAATAATAATGTTAATTTTATTTATTTAGCGGTCCCCCGACGCGATGACGCTTGAAGCACAAAATATTACAAACGAATTATTTAAATATTAACGTTAAAGGACCCGGCCCGGAAATTGTATTTTTTACATTATATAGGTTTTTTTGTGTAGGGGGGTTTATAAATTTCAAATTTAATTATTATTTTTAAAATTTTAAAGTTAATTACAAAAGAAGCTATAGCTATAATATGTCTTCGGGCTTATATTATCGTACTTAATAGTTTGACACGGTTTATTGGCAAGGTAGCCTACCCGGTAACGCAGGGGAGCATAGTGTTTTTATTAATTCTATTTTTGTGTCTCATTCATTGTGTTTTCTATTTGCTTGTGATTAGTAATAGTCGTGTATTAGAGTTTAGTTTTGTTTTGTATAAGAGTGTACAGTTGTGAGCGTTTTTCAGGGTATATTTAGACACCACATCAAATAGCGTGTTTTGGTGTTTACGTAATCCCGTATAAATCCCGTTGTGTTCAGTTACTCTTCGTTTTTTTTTTTAATTTTCTTATTAACTAAAGTGGTGGATATCCTGACTGCAACATCAGATCAATAGTTCCATAATCTTGCATAGTTATGTAGCATACATACATGGGTGTTTCAAATTTTAGGTCACACATATGTTTGAAACTAAAGTAAATACCCATTATGAGTCTAAGATCCCTACCGCAGCTAACGAAAGAGCTGATAACCTTGAAACGGCTGAAGCTATATCGATTAAACATGTCTAAGAACCACCGCTAGAAAACCTGCTTTCAAATAAAAAAAACCGCATCCAAATCGGTTCACTCGTTTAAGAGCTACGGTGCCACAGACAGATACACAGACGGACACACACACAAATAGCGGTCAAACTTATAGCACCCCTCTTTTTTGGGTCGGGGGTTAAAAACAGAGATTTACCTACATTTTTCGTAGTAATGGGACCGGTTTATATTTCTAAATTGTCTGTACAGGTTAATTCAAAAACACTTTCTTCAAAATGCCAGTTGGAAGTTTTAGAATTAATTATACTTTTCGAACTGTAAATGTTTTTTCGTATTTTTCGTTAGCCAGCACGCGCACGTATGCACACGGCAGAAGGTATATTCTATGCGTAGTCTCAAGAAGAATCCTGAACGCAGCAAGGCAGACAATGAACGTCGCCCGAGATAAAAAAAATCACAATCGAGTGGATACACTCAACTTTTCATTCCACCACTCTACGTGAAAAATAAATAAGAGATAATGTTAGAAAGGTACGAATTATGAATATTTTACTAACAACGTGTGGTTTTGTGGTTTTTGTACTTTTCCGTACGATGACATTCTCATATAGGTAGGTAATTTCAAGTGTACTCGTATTTCCCGAGGTTAAATTTGGTAAATTAGCTGCGTCTGATTTATGATTTTCAGATGTTAATTTCATAATACGACCTATTTGGATGTGGCAATTAAATATTAAAAACTTTTCAAAAGCGCCAGAAATCAGATCAGGTGGATTAATGACTAGAAGATAATACATCGATTTCGAAAAAAATGATAAGGAACAAAAGACAGAATGGCGGACAGGTCGAAATTGTAAGGGTTCCCGTTTTTAGCCACAACATGACCACGGAACCGTAAAAACATTTAGGAATGAGAGTTTCATTTGATGTTTGAAATTCAATGTGATTAATTTTATTCAAATGAACACGAGTTTTACAATGTGTTTTTGAACTCAGGGTTACCACCGGCAACGAACTCAGTCCGTTAAATTATTACATTAACATAATAATGAATACTAAAGAATACAGTGAATAACACAGCAGATTATAGAATTACAGTCATTAAAATGTACAAAGTAAGCATCTACTATGTAAATTAATGAAGTTAACAATTTAAGAGATAAAATTAAATTTAAATTTAAAAATTTTCAAAACTACAGTTAAATAAAATGTGCACAGTCTTCGTTTAGGTATAAAATACTGGAACACAAAAGTATTCTACGCCGTAGTACGTGTTACGGTCGTCTAATCACTGTAAGGCAACCGGCCGTTGATCGCCGTTAATCGCCGTTAAACTTTTAACAACACCAAGTCCAAAGCCGCTCGAGCGTCTTCTAATGTCGAATGCCCGTCGTCTCGCTGCTGCACGTTCCGACAGAGAACTTCCGCACAGATGTCTTTCAATGACCTTCTGAACGGATATCCTCGTCTGTGCGGGTACAACACGCTGGTGTCGATGATGAGGCCGTGCAACATTTTCAACGCTCTCAAGTCGTTATTCAGGGCATGCCCCACTAGAATGGTGTCAAAGCCGATAATAGAAAGTATGTCGCTTTGTACGTCTTCTAAAGTCTTCGTAGCGTGCGCTAAGTGCTCCTTGGTGATGCCCGAAAAACGTGTATTGTAGTCCAACACCGGCGCGCTCGGTTTTACCAACGCCCTGTACACCACTTCTCCTTGGAGACCGACGATTACGACACACACCAACTCCAATCCCATCGTCGTGTAACACATTTCCACGTCCAAGGCGAAAACTCCTCCTCGAGGATATCGAGTTCTAACATACCCATCTAGTGGACCGTTGACACCGGTTCGTGTGCCATTCCAAACGTGATAGTCCCCAGTGTGGCATCCTTCAGTTTCCAAACGAGACCGACAACAGTCATTGTATCCGTGTGCAGTGCGTCCAGGGTGATACACGCAGGGTTCATCGGCGACGTACCGACCGCTTCGTGTCAGTAGTTTAGTAATAGCTGTGTTAGTAATAGCTTGTCAGTAGTTTGCTTAACTACTTATAGTATTATTTGTTGTACACGCTTGCATCAGCTGAGAAACCGGTTTGAGTGCAGCCATAGACGCCGGCCGGTGAATATCTATTTATAGCTTTGCTCACTTTGCATTTAACACTCGCACGCGTTATAATGAGTGATACCAAGTTACGAAATCTATTTAAAAATCGTTCCTATAAAAGCAAAGTTATCGCAATTTCAGAATTATTTAGAAACCATAAAACCAAATGTGATATTGAGTGACATACAAATAAGTGAATTAGAATGTCGTTTAAGTAAAGCAGAACCCTTATATAGTGAATTCGACGGTTTACAGACGGAAATCGAGACATTATCAGATAAACCTGATACTGAGTACGCCGAGCGTGAACAGTTCGAAAGCAAGTACTTCCAACAAATAGCCTTAGCACGCACATTGCAGCGCCGCGTAGGTGTGATCTCCGGGATCTCCGGGACTTCGTCGGGATCAGACAAACCTGAAGCGAACTCTGATTTCGTAAGGCTGCCTAAAATCAACCTGCCCAGCTTTGACGGCGATTTCCAGAATTGGCTCGAGTTTCGATATACGTACCTTTCACTAATACACAATAACAAAAGTATTTCAAACATTAACAAATATCATTATCTTCGTGCGGCTCTTAGAGGCAGTGCATTATTAGTAATTCAAAGTTTAGAACTAAGATCAGATAATTATAACATTGCATGGCAGTTATTAGCAAACAGGTATGACAATGAACGGCTTTTAATAAACAATCATGTTAACGCTCTTTTTACTTTAGAACCATCACAAAAAGAATCTAGCCGTTCATTGAGAAATATAGTAGATGTTACAAATAAAAACTTATGCGCACTAGCCACACTTAATCAACCTACACAACACTGGGATACCCTTGTTATTTATATAATGTCCAAGAAATTGGACAGTATTACATATCGGCAATGGGAAGAACATCGCAACTCAATCACGAGTTCACCTACCTTAAAAAAGTTTATCGAATTTTTAAATAACAGAGCAGACTTATTGGACACGATTCAGGATAACAATGCTTACCAAAACAGTAAACACAACACCACACATTCAGAATTACATAAAACCGAAAATTTTGCAAGTACTTCAAAAATTCCATATGTTAATAAAATAATATGCCCAATGTAATAATTTTTTATTTAGCTGTCAAGAGTTTAGGAACCTAGATGTAGAAAGTCGGTTACAAAAAATAACTAACTTTCAAGTTTGTAAAAATTGTTTAAGACCTGGTCATTCGGAAAAAATTGTAATTTATCACATTGTAAGTACTGCAAACAGAGACATAATACTCTGTTACATAGGAACGCGGAAACTGAGTTACACAAATCTGTATCATTACCCTCAGGTGTTCATACAAATATTAACAGACCGCATGTCCTACTATCCACAGCATTGGTGCGAGTGGCAGATGCGCAAGGAAGGCTTCATATGGCCCGTATTCTACTGGACAACGGAAGCACGTCACACTACGTCACACAACTTCTCTGTGAGAAGCTAGGTCTGGTAAGATACGGCGCGGAGTCCACTGTCACAGGTATTAATAATCTTCAATCACATAGTGTGGAGTCGTGTGACTTAACTATTCAATCTTATTCAGGGGATTATAAATTTAATTTACACTGTATTGTCTTACCTCAGATTACGAAATCCATACCTACTTCTTATATACATATTCAGAACTTACCTACAAGCTGCCACCTTGCAGATCAAAATTTCAACATCCCGTCTGCCATAGACATACTGGTAGGTGCAGACATATTTTGGGATATCATAACTCCCAACATCATACATTTAGGTAAACAGCATCCAAAGTTAATCCAGATCAAGCTTGACTGGTTGATATCAGGCACAGTTAATAACCATTCACATCAAAATAACGTTATTTCCCAATGTTATCATGTTTCTCATAATGACGAAGATCAGCTCACGAACTTCTGGGAGTTGGATTCTGTGCCTATGGTGTACTCTCTATCACAAGAGAAGAAAGCATGTGAAAAAAGTTTTGCAGAAAATACACGGCGCGACAGTGAAGGTCGTTTTATTGTCACCATACCTTTAAAAGACTCACCTGATGTTCTTGGTGACTTCTACTGCCTGGCAAAACAACGCTTTCTCTCCTTAGAACGCAGATTAGATCGCGATCCGGTATCCGATATTTAGAATTTATGTTAGAGTATCTTAACCTAGGTCACATGAGAGAATATACACAAATCTCAAAACAAACACAATTATTACTTACCTCATCATGGAGTCGTTCGTAAATCCAGTACTACCACTAAACTACGCGTTGTTTTTGATGCGTCCGCCGTCACTACAACGGGTAAATCATTCAACAATATCCAATTAGTGGGGCCAGTTGTCCAAGATGATCTCTTATCCATCTTACTTAGGTTTAGGCAACATAAGTATTTCATATCAGGTGACATAGAAAAAATGTACAGAACTATATTTATAGAACCAGTTCAGCGTCCGCTACAACAAATTATTTTTAGATTCAGCCCTACAGAACCAATTAAAACATTTGCACTTAATACAGTAACATACGGTACAGCTTCAGCGCCATATCTGGGCACTAAATGTCTAGTTTCTCTTGCAAATAAATGTTCTAATATTAACGCCAATAATTCAATTAACAGAGACTTTTATGTTGATGACTATCTAAGCGGTGGAGATTCTATCGAGTCTGTCGTTGAGATGACCAAAGAAGTCATCAACACTTTAAAATCAGCAAAATTAAATCTTCGAAAATTTCAATCTAACAATAAAAATATTCCACATGCTATTTCAGATACACCAGATACAGGAACTACAGAAAAAACTTTAAATTTAAACGAAACTTTACCATGCAAAACACTCGGTTTGATGTGGGATTCAATTTCAGACACATTATTATTTTCAATTAATTTAGATTCCAACAAAAAATAGTTAACGAAACGTATAATCTTATCTTTAATCAGTCAAGTTTTTGATCCTTTGGATTTATTGGGTCCTTGTACAGTGGAGGCTAAAATAATAATGCAAAGATTATGGCTGGATAAATGTAGGTGGGATGATGAAGTTCCCTCAACCATAAAAACTCAATTTCTTGCCTTTGTTCAGTCATTAACTGCGTTGAACACATTACGCATTTCTCGGCATGCGTGCAGTGACAATACTGTTACGCAAGAACTTCATACGATTACTGACGCTTCAGAGAAAGCATATGGAGCATGCGTATATGTTAGAGCGATAAGTGCTGAAGGTACAGTGACCGTTCATTTACTCGCTTCAAAAAATAAAATAGCCCCTGTGAAACCATCGACTATTCCTAGACTAGAACTTTGTGGGGCATTGTTGGGCGCACGACTCTACACTAAGGTATTGAAATCATTCACTGTTCACTTTAGTCAATACTACTTTTGGACCGACTCCACGATTGTTTTAGGTTGGCTAGAAATGTCTCCCAACAAACTAAAGACCTTTGTTCGAAACAGAGTTGGCGAAATTTAGGATAGTACAAAATGTGAACAGTGGAACTACGTACCGTCACGCGACAGTCCTGCAGATTTTGTCTCGCGGGGGGTGAAGGCTGACTGCATCAGCGCTGCCGCCCTCTGGTGGTCCGGGCCTAGTTTCTTACATCACACACGTATTCAATTTCCTATGGTACCTAATAAACACAATAAACACATACAATCACTTCCAGATATCTCACTACACACAACAACAAAAAACCTTTTAGCAGAACAAAACATTATATCTAACTTAATTCAAAAAATATCTAAATACACAAAACTTATAAGAATCGTATCATATATAAACAGATTTATTCATAATTGCAGATCTTCTAATAAAATGTTGAATGACTTATCGTTAACAGAACTACAAAAATCAGAACAGATTATCATATTTGCAGCACAACAGATGTTTTCCGATGAGTACAAAACAATAAAAACAGGAAAATCTCTGCATAATAAAAACACGCTAATTTCACTGTCGCCGTTCATAGACAGCAACAATATATTAAGAGTTGGCGGTCGTCTTAGTAATTGACACTATGACTATGATGTTAAGCATCCAATACTTTTTTGTTCCAAACACAATCTCACTAAGACCCTGTTTCTCAAACTACACAGAGATTTGCTGCATGCAGGTCCAAAATTGTTACTCGCACGCGTCAGGCAAACATATTGGCCTTTAGGGGGAAGGAACCTCGCCAAGCGTGTAGTACATGATTGCGTTCGCTGTTTTCGACTTAAACCTAAGGCTATTCAACCTGTTATGAGTGACTTACCTGGTGAAAGAACGCATTTAGAGTTTCCTTTCCTCAATATAGGCATGGATTATGCCGGGCCAGTGCAGCTTATCGACCGTAAGGGCAGGGGTGGCAGGCTTACGAAATCTTACATTTGCGTCTTTGTGTGCTTTGCAGTTAAAGCCGTCCATCTTGAACTTGTCTCGGATCTCACTACGGAGGCGTTTTTGGCAGCGCTCAACAGGTTCATTGCTCGTTGTGGAAAACCGCATACTATTTACTCCGATAACGGCACCACTATCATTGGAGCCAGTAACGAAATTAAACTGTTTTTCGATAATCATTCAGATGACATACATTCGGATCTTACTAATCAGGGTATAGAGTTCAAAACTATTCCTCCATATTCTCCCCACTTTGGTGGACTGTGGGAAGCGGCCGTAAAAGCGGTAAAACACCACCTTAGACGAATACTTTCATTGGCACGCTTAACTTATGAGGAGATGGCTACATGTCTTGTTCAGATAAAGGCCGTTTTGAATTCAAGAGCTTTGACACCTATATCACCTGATCCTTCAGATCTATCATGCCTCACCCCCTCACATTTCCTAATTGGCCGCTCACTCGTAACAGTTTCTCATCGATAACTCACGGAGATCAACATAAATCGTTTGCAACGCTTCGAGAGGATAGAGAAGTTGAAACAACATTTTTGGCAACGGTTCTCACATGAGTATATTTCTCTCCTACAGCAGAAGGTCAAATGGTCTGCATCAACAGGCGAATTGAAGATGGGTTCGTTGGTTCTGGTGAGGGATAAGAATCAACCACCGCTCTTGTGGCTGCTGGGCAGAGTAATGAAACTGCATCCCGGAACAGATAAACTTCATCGCGTCGCAGACATTCGCACAAAGAAGGGAGTCATACAGCGAGCATACAATAACTTATGCCCTTTACCTGTTGAAGCATGTCCAAGTTGAAATCTTCAACGCCGGGGAGTATGTTGCAACGACAACACAGGCCCGTGGGGCCGACTTATTATTTTTAATCTGTTTTTTATTTTATATAATTTTCATCTACCTTACTTACCCTTAGTACCTTGGCCTTTACCTTGCCTGTGGATTTTTCTTATTACACGATTGTATATGGCGAATTCATATTTTTATTTTATCGTCGTATTCTAAGAACCTATAATCGTACTTACCAGCCACCTATGGATACAGTTACACGAACAACGACCCTTAAGATAAGGTGGCATATTACCAAGGCTATCCTCTGAACGTCACTATGTCTATGAATTAAATTAAAATGTACAATATGTACATAAGTTGTCTACTTATTAGACGATAAATATTGATTACCATTACTTTGGGTTTGATTTCTTTAGGTTCTAAAATCTTACTTATATCTGTGAATTTCAACGCCTTGGACCTGCTTATCTTGCACTAGCTGAATGTATTATCATAAATACCGAATTCAGGTTGTTGTGTGTCGAAATAACTGTTTGTTTAAAATTTTTAGGATGTAGATTTTAGAAGCACATCTGGTATATTAATTAATGAACGGTTATCGTTCTGTACAACGGTAGGTCCATCAGTTTACAAACGTATCTACGGATGTCCCCTTTTGTCTAATAAATTCAGATCTGGCACTTTTATAAACGACGTTGCTTTTACTCGAAACTTTTATAAAAAAAATCACGAAAGTGAAGATAAAAAACAAAACAAAGGTCATTAAATATTATGATTTTAGTCCAATTTTTGTTAAAAATAACTAAAAATATCTCCGAAATGTCCACCATGATTCCCACATACATAAAAAAAAACTATTTACCTCGTTAGTCAATGTCCTATTTTATCGTTACTAAATCAACCACCGACCTAATCACTGGATGTGTACAAAATATGAAACTTACAGACACTTCACCAGTATCGTAGTCGTGTTTGTGCCGAAACATAAGATTTAGTAAATAATCTCATTAAAAATCCATAATGCAGAGTCTAAATCATTAACAGCCGTGTGCGTATTCGTGCCCGTATCACTCACCATACGGTCCTGTAATGTCTCTAACGCGTGTGTGGATTCCGACGTCAAATCCTGTGCAGATACCGACAACGATGACCACATATTACGAAGACGTCAATTAAAAGGTTATAACGGGCAGTCTATCGAATCGTTGAGGTATGTAAAGGTACCAGTTAAGTATAATAGTGTGACAAAAATTACAAAATTATATGTAATTTATAAAGGTGGAGTACCGTTACTCGGGCGGAATTGGTTAAGGCTATTAGAATTAGATATTACAGTGAATAATAATCAAATACATGTAAATAGCGAAAGTCAACGAGATCGGGATTGCGTTGAGAGTTTTGGAAAAAATAAGTTTGTGCAAAAATATTCGTCTGTGTTTAGTGGCGAATTGGGTGAGTTGAGAGAGTGGCGCGCGACGCTGCGCGTGCGCGCGGGCGCGCGTGGCCGCTGCCACTGGCGCTGCGCCCGCGTGTAGACGCCGAGCTGCGCCCCTTGGAAAGTAAAGATATTATTTCTGCAGTACCTTCCTCAGAATGGGCCTCGTGTTTGGTAGTAGTTTTAAAGAGTAACGGAGCACTTAGATTATGCGGGGACTATAAAAGCACGGTAAATCCGGTGTTAGAGGTGGACAGATACCCCCTTCCTCAGGCTGATGTTCTATTTAATAATTTAAGTGGAGGAAAACGCTTCAGTAAAATAGATTTATCTGAAGCGTACTCTCAGGTGGTATTAGATGATACGAAAATATACACGGCTGTTAACACACATAGAGGATTATATGTTTATAATAGTAGTATAGTTAGTATACGGCTTGGCTTCGGCGCCATCCATATTTCAAAGAATAATGGAACAAATTATAGCGGGTATTCATCACGTAACATGCTTTTTAGATGATATACTAATTACGGGGACGTCTGAGGCAGAACACCTTAAAAACCTACATGAAGTTTTCAGTCGTTTAGCTAAGCATGGGTTGACAGTACGAGAAGAGAAATGTGCGTTTTTTGCAAAGGAAGTAAGTTACTTAGGATTTGTCATATCAGATCAGGGAGTCAAAGCCGATGAAGAAAAGGTAGAAGCGATAATTAAAGCACCTCAACCGGTAAATATAACGGAATTAAAATCTTTTTTGGGTATGGTGAATTTTTATTCTAAATTTATAAAAGATTTTTTTGTCTCCCTCGTATGATTTATTAAAACAGGATGTTAAATGGCAGAGGTCAGAGAGTCAAAATATCGCATTCAGTGCTATCGAAAATGCATTAACGACTTGTCCTGTATTAATTCATTACGATAAAAAATTACCATTACTATTGTCATGTGATGCGAGCGCGCGTGGCGTGGGGGTGGTACTATCGCACCGCACGGAGCGCGGCGACCGGCCCGTGGCGTACGCGTCGCGCACACTCACACCGGCCGGGTGCAATTACCGTCAGATACAGCGTGAAGCACTTGCTTGTTTTTGGTGTAAAAAAGTTTCCTTCATACTGATATGGAAGAAAATTCATTTTACAGACCGACCACCAACCGTTAGTTTCTATATTCGGTACTAAGAAAGATTTACCTCACACGGCCGCAGGGAGAATTATTCGCTAGGCAATATCATTATCGGGTTACGATTATAAGATCGAATATGTTAAATCGTCTCTAAATAAAGCAGACGCGTTGTTTAGATTACCTTTAAGTAATATAACTAGGTATAGGGAAGATAACGTATTTATACAATTTATAGAGAACAATTTTCCGGTCCATTCAGATGAAGTTCGTCGATACTCACTTTTAGACAAAGATATCGCAATGATAGTAAGGTATGTTAAGTCAGGATGGCCGGTATCCGCTGCGATTTGTAAGAATAACAAGGACCTGTCGGCTTATTATAAGCGACGAGATGAATTATACATTGAAGGTAAATATCTACGAACTATTGTGCTTAGAGAACTACACGCGTCTCATTTAGGAATTGTGAAGTGTAAGGGGTTGGCTCGTAGTTTTGTTTGGTGGCCGGGTATTGACGACGATATTGAGAAAATGTGTGTCTCTTGTCAAACATGTGCGGAAACTGCAGATTTTCCAGGACAATCAAATGTTGTACCGTGGTCTTGGCTGTTAAATCCTTTCGATAGAATACATATAGATTTTTTTTTATTTCAGAATTGTACTTTTTTGGTAGTGGTGGATGCTCACTCGAAGTGGTTGGAAGTGATACAGATGTCAACCACAACCGCTAGCAATACAATAAATAAATTGAAGTAACTATTTTCTAGGTTTGAATTGCCTAGAAAACTAGTAACCGATAATGGGCCTCCATTTACTAGTAATGAGTTTGCAACATTTTTAAAAGGAAATGGCATTAAACACGTTACTTCGGCACCCTATCACCCAGCATCAAACGGGGAGGCTGAAAATGCAGTACGTACCATAAACAAAGCATTAAGTAAAGCAGATTTACAGCATACACCATTAAGTTGTTATTTACAAAAGTTTCTAATGGACTATAGAAACAGCATTCATGGTACGACAAGTGAAACACCCGCTATGTTAATGTTAGGACGGCCGGAGAAGTCGCGATTAGACCTGTTGAAGAATGGACTATGTGAAAGTGTCTCGACTCGATTGCTAAATAGGGCAGAAGCGAAGGGAGGTACGGAGCACCATTGGAAAGAGGGAGATCAAGTGCGGGCTAGGGATTACAGAAAAGACAATAAATGGGTTAGCGGGGTAATAATTAGTCGAAAAGGTAAAGGAAAAAGGAAAGTAACGTCTACGAAGTGCGCATTGAGGATGGTACGTGGATACGTCATTCAGATCAATTGCGACGGCGTACGACGACAGGATTAGGGGAGGAGCGTGATGCAGTGACCGGGCGTGGTAATAGTGATGTCATTAGCGTCGAAAAGAATTCGGCTTCGATAAATAAGAAAAATACATTTCAGCCAAAAGTCTCAGCGCGAGCTGCTCTTGGTGGCTATAAAAACTTTAGTACCAATGAAGGGCCCTCTGTTACCGAAGCTAAGTGCCAACGTAAACCAGTCTTGCGTTATAGAATAGATATTAATTGATTATTATAGATGTGTTAACTATAGAATGAAGCTTATAGTGTAAGACTATTTTTGTAATTAATATACCTAAATATTAAATAAATAAACTAAATTTTGTGGCATACCAACTTATCACATGTAGTTAGAATAGGGGAGGATAATGAGATGTAGGTATCTGTGTAACAATTATATTATTATATTATATCATTAAGGTGAGGGTATATTTATGCATAATGTCAGTACGTAATAAACTGTTGTACGCACGGCCGTGTTTCATTTAGACAAACGTTACAGGGATGTCATCCGTTAATGGTAATTACCGTATCGATCTCTTCTCCGCATTTTCATTATTTATAAGATGAATTTATGTTATATATTAAAAGTGGTAATAATCATATTTATGAAAGAAGATGATTGTGATTAATGATAAAAATAACTTGAAAATAATTATAAACATCTGGAAATCATTTATAATTCCATAACAAAAAAAGGAACATGTGTTTATTTAAGAGTAATATGAAAGTAGATAAAGTTGTAACCTAAAACTGAAACCTTGCGACGTAATTCCTAGAGTTAATCCACTGGAATAAACACCAAGGAAATTCCTCAAAAGAAACAACAAAATTTCATATGCCACTTACCATGAGGTCAATCATGGGACGTTAAATTTAGTTTAGTAATAAGTTAATCATTTAATATCCCACAGGTAATCATCAGGAATTTGGATTTATGAATACAAACAAGAATCGTGTTACAATGTACATGGCCCAAAAATCACTAGAGTTCACGTTGGATTCACCAAATTAGTTTATAAGTTCGCTTAAATATTTTCTATTATACGTCGTGTGACACCGACGTGATAATATTTTTAACTTTTCCGAAGCATCTTAAAAACTATTCCATAACCGCCAAAGGTGACATGCGAAGATCGCTAATACCATAACCACTTGAGCAAGACCGAGTACAAGTTTTGCATTCAATGGTTACGTAACGTTCCCCAGAGGTCTACTTTAGTTGGATATCTAACTGAGAAAATAATATCGCGATGACAGAGAGGATTCAATGAGGGCTGTGGAAGGGGAGGAGGTCATGTTGGACTGATTAATTTCGTACTCAAATTCCATCAGCAAAGACAAAGCGATTAAGGGATGTGAAATTGATTTTAATAATGAATTCATGGTTTAGTGTTCAGTTCTGAACAAGAACACCTATGGACTCACCAGATGGACTATCCGTCTGTAACAGCCGTTTCCTCAGAGACTATTGGACTAAGTAAACAGTGGAAATTCGTAGTAATGTAATAGTATTTAGCAGTGGTCCAACTACAGACGTAAACATCAAAAGTCGATTTCGGTTTTCAAAATACTAATATAATTTAACATCAAATGATGCCGCTTCGATCATGACTTCAAAAATGCATAATACGCAACAAATGACAAAATCATATTATTTTGTGTGATATTTTGAATAATAAAATAAATATGTTGATATTTTGATAGTAATTTTTCAAGAAAGCTCAAAAATTGCGATCTCCCGCTCTGAAATTTAATAAGTGAAATACGTAAACGAAAAAGAGAATTAGTCATTTAAACTACTTAGTACATTTAAAGCTAATGGTATGCACTATAATTTCCTTTATTGTTTAAAACTACGCTTCCGTGAATAGTAAGACAACACAAAAAAAGAAAAATTCAAAATTCGAAGTTCACTTATGTTTTTGAGTTATTACCTATTGACACCGATCCAATTATTTGAGCTATTACTCATTGTCACCATTCCACATTTGACCTATTACTTATTATCGCCATTCCATATTTGAGCTGTTTACGTATAATAGAGAAAAATCACTGTGACAGACAGACAGACACTGACCTGAGGAATCAGGTATTACCTGTTTCTAATTTTGGAACAGAACCTGAAAATGTTCTTTCCATACTGTTATGCAAAGTCGAAATTGCTTCATTTGCCTACAGAACAACTTGGCGAATTGTGGTGGCTAACGGCTTACTGCAGTAGGTATGTGGCTATGTGGCGACATTATAGCTAATCAACTTGGAATCACAGCCTCGACTTTGCTCAAGTAAGGTACTTCGGGGTAAATTGAATTAGTTATATCTAACTGCTGACGTAATAATATGGCCTGAAACTTAGAATGTAGCACAAATAAGAAACCGTAATCTTAACGAAATGCATGTGCTAAAATTGTTACTTCCGACAGCCACCCGGATTTTATGAATTATCACGTAATAAAAATTACCCTTAAATCGGCGTAAATTATGCACTACACAAACCACATACAAACTAACACCATGAGCTCGTGGTGTATTTTATAGTTTATTTATAGTTGAACTGCCTTTTTTACGTGGTCGAATTGAATTTTTACGTGATTGAATTGAATTTTTACGTCGTTGAATTGATTTTTTACGAGGTCGAATTTGTTTTTTGTACGAATGGTCCGCTGGGCTTTTGCAACGAGGAAGCAAATTTGATGAGTATTGCTCTAAATCACGCTTAAACATCTTCTGTTGTATATTTTTTGATGCCCGCCATTATAGAGATTTTTTTATAGTCCTTGACTTTACGTCATACAGACGCCATTCTGAATTTTTCAAAACAAAATAGCCTATGTCGCGCGTGTAGTTGAAACGAATGCAATGGTACATTATACATTGAAAGCACTGAAGTAGTTTCGGCCCTAGAAGTGAACGGTATATATGTATGTACATGCGCAGCTAAAATTCTAACCCTTCCTTTTACTTCACCGCAGATGGATAAAAAGGAACGCCTATTCATAGAGGAAAATAAAACTAAAAATAAAAATCAATACTTACAAAATTTATAGCAGTTATTGCAAACATTATTGTCTAAATAACAAAATACTTCCATATTTAGACTTTCGTAATCGAAATAGTAAAAACAGAACCTTGGCCATGCCTGTCTCTGCATATCACAGTCGGTTTCGTCATCTCTAAACCTACAGAACTGTGGTATAGAAATGTAAACTGGTAACACAAACCTAAAAATGAAAAATAAAAAATTAAACGCTGGCTATTTGCACTTATAAACTTTCGCGTTGCATTATAAAATATATCTAAAACGGGAATTTAACGTGATTACCTTTTTATTCTGGCTTGACGTTTCAACCGAGTTGCATCGGCCGTTGTTACCTCCAGCTCTTTAGGGGAGCTTGAGGGAGCAAAAGAAGTATAAAGAATTAAGTTAAAAATTATTTAAGAAAAATAATTAAGTCGACAAAAATTAGGTTCATTTATTTTAAGAAATAATTAAGTAATAAGTTGAAAATACAAATAAGCGGGTCGTGGATCAGGCTAGCGATGAGTTTGAATCTACTGAGGTCACCGTCCTTTCGCGGCACCGTACTCCCCTTGTCGTCCTTTCCTGGGTATTGCCGGATGTTGCAACTCGTACAGCCGCGCTGTAGGTAGATTATTGGTTGGTGACTGATGTTGGTGTTTGCGATATAGATATAAGGGTCAGAGTCCAATCCCAACGGAGTTCCTGGAACGTGCGTGGATAGAGTTATAATAAGTACTTTCCTCGTTCTGGACTGCCATAGCCGATTATCATATATACAAGGGGGTAGGCTTACAATTAGCAACGAAGCAAACTGGGTGATGCGGCAGTCCAGATAATGAAAATTAGCAGAAATTTACAGCAGTAGATACAAAGCGTTATGTAAGAATAAACAGTGAATGATATTATACAAGTTTAAAATGTGAAAACAAAATGACGGTTTGCCACCAGTATGATTTAAATAATTTAAAAATATGAGATATTCGGCATGAACTAGTTCTATATATAATCTAGATACATTTATTTAGCGTTTAAGTTTTAAATCAAACAGCAATAAACATGAAGATGCTAAAAAAACAAACCTACAATGTATGAAGCCAAACAATGATTATTAATATAGTGAAAAGTAGGTATGCACATTGCAATAACTTACCTGATACGGGATCAAACTCGATTCACAATTATATTGTATTATTTAGAATTTTACGCTTATTATAAATTTAGAAAGATTGTCTCCAAAACGATAGTACGTTGGAGAAAATTACAAATATTAGGTATACTCGTATTATAATAGCTGAATAGTTTTTCTTTTAATATTTGTACTAACACTCGTATTTATAAACAAGTAATTACTTGTTGCTAAGTAATTTCTTAATGAAGTCATTACTTGTGGCTAGAATTCTTCAGTACAAAATCTTATTCTATAATTGAGTAATGCACGTTACTTACTTAAGCAATTGCTTAAGTTAGAGTTGATGCTTGATAATTGTTTCTCACTGGCAACACTTCGTTGCTGCGTTTTGTTTCATGAGAGGGCAAACGTGAGGTCTAGATTATTTTTACAAAGTCTTGCATTATATTGCCTAATATAAATTTGTAATATATAATTTGATAAAGTTATCGGTATAAAAAGAAAAATAAGTCGTAGAAGATATTTTTTAATCATTCAATTTTATCTTTGAACAAACAAAATGTTTGGAGAATCGAAACGTTTGACACACGATATAACCCTACCAAATTTAAATGTATCATTTTTATACTTTGTATATTAGCTGACACGTGATTTATAACTTGGAAAGATTATTATGTAGTTATTATTAATGGAAAAATAACATTAAGTACAACACTTTTACTGAATCGATATCTCATCCTGAAATCATTTTCAGTATTTTCGCGAAGTGGGTCATTACGGAAATATACTTTTGTTTTTCTAGGTTCATTAATGTTAACACTGTTTTCAACTTCTTCCAATGGATCACTTAAAATATTGTCCAAATTAAAAAATAAATGCTCGATATCTTCCATATTTTCTGTACTAAACACTGTCAAAAAGCTACGAACCGAGTAATAAGCGTTGCTTGAGCAACGAAAGTGGTTACTATTACTTGATTAAGAATTCTAACTTTTGACAGTTCTTACTTCGACCGATTTCTTAACTATGCAATAAAAATAGTTGCTCAAGTAATTACTTTTGCTTAAGTAATTACTTTGACTTGTCTATAAATACGAGTGTTAGAACAACTAAGACGAGTGAGCGCTGGTGAGTGAAAAAAACAATTTTAGCAGAATGAATGTTATTCGTTCTCTTCGAAATGAATGTTACGAACGCATCGCGGTGTAGCTACCGTGCGTCTATTGTTCGAATTCACTATATAAAATTTTTATTAATAAATTCAGAATCTGTCTGTATTGATTTTTTATATTATATGTTTATAAATAATGTAATTTTGTTTTAATATTGTTATTAATTAGTTATAGACAACATTTCAAGGATAACAAATTAATTATTTTTGGAAAACATATTTTATTTAGCATAAAAAATTTAATTCGTAATCATGAATTCAAAACACCTTTCTACAAAATAGTGTTACGTTACACCGTGGTCTCAAGCAAACTGTCGTAGCAAATTCACTTCGTTTCTGAGGTAGATGTTTTGTCATCTACTCCCGATATTTGTAAATAGTTTTCGGGATTCCTACACACAACACACAGTCTCCACGCGGTTAACCGAATGCGAAACACGAGGTTTTCTTCCTTGAATCACAGGATTCCACATCGTCGATAAATTGTACTTGTATTTTAGCGGAGGTATGCAGAACAACTCAACAAAGTTTCATCACAATCTGATGAATGGTTTGCAAACACATAGAAGACAAACATACAAAGAAATATTCATTATGAAATAGATATATATTATTATATTGGGAGATTGTTCATTTTTTTACACAAACAATTAAGTTATTACAAAACAAGTCGTTAGTACAACATATGTGTATCACTCTCAGTACGCCATCTGTTGTTTGGTCATTGGTATAAAAATACCAGACAGATTATCGATAGATCATACGGTATGTGTTCTGTGGATCAGACGTTGTGCAGATGTGAACACGGCAAGTCGTTCTACTCTGAACTATCTCCGTCACCAGCCTTGTCTAAACTTGCTATTGAATAATTGTTAATATGGACAGGCTTGTTTATTTGCTTTTCATTCTCTCACACTAGTTGTTATTATTCTTACTATAATTAATATGTAATAATGTAATGATCCATATTAATAATATGTTGTTGTTGTTATTGTTATAATATATGTAATATAATAAGATGATTGGATTGAAATCCATTCATTGAGTTGTTGATTCTCGTTTTTTTTGCTTTCTTTCTCTCACACATATTTGTCTCAAATTTCTGTAAAATTTGTCCGACACGCCCATTAGCTGAATTCTGACATCAAAAAAATTCTTATTAAAAAAAATTAAACCGCCTTCAAAAAAAACACTGAAAAATATAAAATAACTATCCTTTACTAATCAAAACTCAAGTACAATTAAAATAATTTTATAAATAATCATATTTACACTTACTGTACGTATCTACACTTACTAAATTTGACAGTTACTGAAGTCGGTGCCCAGCTCACCAAACTAAGACTTTCTGTTGTTGCACATTGATTTGGCACCGACTTCAATAACTGTCAAATTTAATTATATAGGTATGTGTAAATACGATTATTTATAATGTTATTACGATTATATATAAATATACGATTCCGTCTCTGATACTGAGAGCGATTCTAATGAATTGCCACACTCGGGCCAGGGACTGGAGGATGCCATTAGTATGAAAGAGATTGAGAAAGTGATAAGAAGTTTGAAATGTGGAAAGGCTGCGGGAATTGATGAGGTGACTGCTGAGATGATCAAGTATGGTGGTCCTAGGGTCTGGGATGCCTTCTGTGCACTCTGCAACCTTTGTTGGCAGAAGGGGGAGGTTCCAGAGGACTGGCGCACGGCAGTCATAGTACCTCTATATAAAGGGAAAGGTTCCTACCTAGACTGTGCGTGCTATAGGGCCATCAGCTTGGTCAGCTTAGCGAGTAAAGTCTATACTAAAATATTGACTGAACGTATGAAAGGTGTTTCAGAAAGATATTTGTGGGAGGCGCAAGGTGGATTCAGGAACGGTAGGGGTTGTATGGATCAGATTTTCTCGCTTCGCGTTATCGTGGGAAGGTTTCTGGCTTTAGGTCAGAAAGTTTTCTGCGCTTTCGTGGATCTAGAGAAAGCATTCGATAGAGTAGTGCGGAAGAAATTGTGGAGTCTTCTGCCTGAATATGGCGTGGAGGGCTCCTTACTGCAGGCTGTGAGGTCATTATATCGAGACCACAGAGCCTGTGTAAGGATAGACGGTGACATGTCGCCCTGGTTTGAAGTCTGTTCTGGTGTCAGACAGGGCTGCGTGATGTCTGCCTGGCTATTCGTGCTGTATTTGGACAGTTGCCTCCAGAGATTGAAAGGTAATATGAGTGGTATGGGATGTGGTGACACAGTGGTAAACTGCCTATTGTACGCTGACGATGCTGTGCTAATAGCACCATCAGAAGCAGAGTTGCAGACACTAGTCACGTGCATGAAAGAAGATTGTGAAGTAAAAGGATTGAAAATGAATGTGAACAAAACTAAGGTTCTGGTATTTGAAAGAGAAGCGGAACAAACGAAATGTGTGATTAGTGTAAATGGAAAATGTCTAGAACAGGTGAATGAAATTGTGTACCTGGGGAGTGCGTTTTCGAGGGATGGAAGATGTGAGTTGGATGTGGAGAGACGGGTAGCAGCTGGCAATAAAGTGAACGGTGCTCTGTCCGCATTAGTGGGTAGTGTGAATATATCTAACACTGCTAAAATGGCCATCCACAATGCGGTGTTGGTGCCGACTTTGTTGTACGGCAGCGAGGCATGGATATGCCCGAAATCGAGTGAAAGTATGATAAATGCTGTGGAGATGCGGTCTCTCAGAAATATGTGCGGTGTCACGCTTGCGGACAGGATAAGCAATGATGAGATACGCAGTATGACAGGGTTGCACAACAGTGTTATTGTAAAAATGAAGAAAGGAATGCTTAGATGGTTCGGGCACATGGAAAGAATGAGTGATGAAAGACTGACGAAGAAAATATACAGAGCGAAAGTGAGTGGTAAAAGAAGCCAAGGAAGACCAAGGCTGACTTATGAAGATCAAATAGCCAGAGTGTTAGCAGACGGAAATGTCAAAAGCACTCGCATACCTAGGCGAAAATGTGTGAGGAGAATGATGAGATTTGAGGAAGCGAAAGAGGTGTGTAAGGACCGCGACTCCTGGCGCTCCGTCCTCTCTGACTACCCCGTTGGGGATACAGCGTGAAGTTATGTTATGTTATGTTATGTTATGTTTATACGATTATTCATAAAGTTGTATAAAAATGACGGTGAAAGAAATCATACAGTCGGTATTAATCTCGGTTATACAGGTGCCTTACAATAGTTGTGTCCGACTTGCATAACATTTTATAGGAAAATGAGCAGCTGGCAATTTTTCCACATTTTTTTCCCCAGATTGATGTGGAAATATTAATCAGTCAAAGTACTAATTTGCCGAATTACCAATTAAAAAGTTTTGTCTAAGAACTTTTTCCCACAGAAAGAGGATTTTCCTCTCCGAATACCCAACTTTTCTTCTTGATTCTTTATTACGCGAAAACGTAATATAAAAGTGCCTATAAACTTTGTTAATCCGGATCAAGAAAGAATTCTTGTATGTTAGAAACTTAAGGCAGTCCCCCAAGGCCTTGTTAGGGACACCGCTGTGATGACTCTCAAGAGACGATCTCAATTTGGGCCCACACTTGAGATACGAAAGTATACAAATTTCAAGGATTGACCTTTGCTCGAGCTTAATTCGAGTGGTCACGAGTGTAATTCTGTGATTTGTGTATGAATATTGAATATGTTTTGTGAGATAAAAATATGGGGAATTTTAGATTTGCTCGATGTTTGATCCAATCAATGCTGGTTAACAAGGTTGGGGACTGGTCTAAAAATACCGGTTGGCAAATATGTACATACTACGGATGTGTTGATTGTGCATTATTTTGCATCCATGATTGTAGTAATTACGATGTATGACAATCCGAAACATTGTAGTAAGAATCGAGACTATTTGAATCAAATTACTACATGTAGCAGTTGTTAGATTTGAATATTTAAGTGTGCTAAAATTTGTAAGTGTAATGATTCGAGCTCAAATATTTATTTCTTCACTTCTTATTCTCCAATGAATATTTTACAATGACACGATGCGACCTTAGCTTAGATTCATAATGTCCCACAGAGGGACAGCCTTCCCAGGCCAGTTTAAGCCTTATATTGTTTAAATTGGAAACAAATTTTCCTCGTATCATTGTTATGAATGTACTCCTTAATAAAATCTCCTTGTATCATAGACAAAACCATGTTATAAAACTGTTCGTTATTATAAGATCTTTTGTAAAACCCACGCGACCTTTAGCGCGACAGTTTAGCGCATTTGCCAATATCACGTATTGATAAGTAGAACTACAAATAAATTAGTTTTTTCTTATCGTAAAACTACTCCAGTAAAGTGATAGTAGGCTGTACTGAAGTTATGAAGGACTTCTTGGAGGAGCGCGAGAACTTCAGCTGCACATGTTTATTTAGACCCAATCCATTCTTTTCACTTATACAGAACTTTAAAACACAATATACTATCACTTTTGTACTTTAAAACTTCCAAAAATGTAAAAAAAATCGAAACAAAATGTCAACCTCACTTTTCCCGTTCCCGCCAAAAAATCCACGCGACCTTCAGTTAAGTGCGATGCCACAACGTCTTCACATATGATTTAAAAAACAAATGAGCCCATTATTGATATAATATTTCCTGGAATCTGCCGTTCATTTATTACGTTAGGAGTAATTGTATAAATTTAGTTTGTTGTGTTTATGTTAAGCAGTATACCGGGATTGTCGACTGTCAATATTCGGTCGACTTTTAGCCACTTCACAAAAACGTGTAGTACCGCTTTTTAAAATAAGGTAACATAGCGTTTATTGAAGAACACAGTAAAGGTGTTAGAATTAGATACAATATTGTGTATTTTTTTAATATTATGTTTATTTTCAGGAGCAGAACTCGCCGTCATCGCGACGCGCCCTTACTACATATGTTATCGGCGTATGATTATAAAAAATATAATCTAAAGGAGTAAATTTGAAACGGAACCCTCTACGCGGAAGTTTAAATTGTACTTTACCCATTATTATGTCTGCATTTTCTATTACGTGCGTAAAAAAGATTATCTTAAAAGACATTACACATTGTGCTATGTTGACACCTGATCTCAAGGCAAACAGATTAATGACAATATTGCTTGTTACAAAAAAATATTGACGCATTTTTTATGTCAACCACATTGATGTTTTAATTGGAGTAGCATGGACTTGACTCAAAACAACGCACGCAATTTGTACTGAAAAAACCGTCAGATAATTGGAATTACGTCCGCTGGGAAATCTTTGTGGCTCAGTTAATGATAGGACCCTTCTACAGGAGCGGCGTAACACAGATAACAGCGTGTATATACATAGGTAGGTGCGTATATTCTGTTCAGGGGATTATTTCTATAGCATTTTTTAGCTCGCATCTTGCCTCGGTATTTACATAAACTGGATGAAGAAAAGCAATTAAAGCGAAAATGAAGAATATTGCTCTGCAGTTGAAATTACAAAAATTGAATACATTTCTTCACGCTGTATCCCTAACGGGGTAGTCTGAGGGTATGCAGCGCCAAGCATTACGGACCTTACATACTTCTTTCGCTTACTCGAAACACGTTTTTCTCTTTGCACATTTTCGCCTAGGTATGCGAGTGCTTTTGATATTTCTGTCAGCTAATACCCTGGCTATTTGATCTTCGTAAGTCAGCCTTGGTCTACTTTCACTTCTGCTACCACTCACTTTCGGTCTGTACATTTTCTTCGTCGGTCTTGCATCTGTCATTGTTTCTATGTGGCCCAACCATCTAAGCATTCCTTTCTTTGTAACACTGTCGTGCAACCCTGTCATATTGCGTATCTTTTAATTGCTTATTTTGTACGAAAATTACGAAGCTACGCATTAGCTTTTAATTAGGTATATAGGATCTAAATCAAATATAATTTTTAAATATAACAAGTTGCAAGTCGGTCTAGTTGATTCCAAAACAAGGAGAGCGAATATTCAAATCAACTTCAACAATTCGTTTCGTCATTTTCATAAAAAAATTATAAGGGGAATAAATTCTTTCATAAAAGTTAATTAATACAACATACATATGTGGATTTACAAAAAGAACTTCCTAGAGACATTTTTCATATCTCATAAAATAATTTATGAGAGACATAAATTCTTTTACGAACGTTTTTTAAGGGTAATTGATTAGTACAACATAATATGTACGTATATGGATATACAAAATGAAACACTATGCTCAATTTCAAAGTCAAATTCAAAGTCAAATCAATTTATTGAAGTAAACTCAGTTACAAGGTGTTTTTACAATCTACTGTAATTCGGTTCGAAGAGAAAACCTGGACACTGAGAAGAATTGACAAGAAACTCAATCAGATATCATTTTTTCAACATAATTTTACAATAGGTTTATTAAAATATAATGTTCAGAAAGCCAGTAAATGCATGTGTAGAGAAGATTATTTCCAGACTATTGTTTTGTCTTCAAAGAAATCGTTTATTTTACAGTATGATTGTCTAATCAATGTACGTTTTATAACAAATCTAAATCCAAAAAGTAAAAGGTTCAAAGACGTATATTGTTAACCTAAACACAAGAATAAAACCAACAAATTAAATAATGGATATTTTGGAGCCAATATTTTTATTTGATTTAGCTTCTATTTCGCTCATAACTGCTACAAACCTTAAGTTATAGAAAGTCCGACGCACTCATAACCGACTTTTGCTGGTTACGCAATCCTAAAAAAAATACGTTGCAAAAAATCCTCCATTTCAAAGTCAAAGTCAAATCAATTTATTCAAGTAAACCCAATTACAAGGTATTTTTGAACTTTAGCTCGGTTCAAAGAGAAGAGAAAGGAGAACCTGGACACTGAGAAGAACCGACAAGAAACTCAGCCAGGTATCATTTTTTCAACATCATTTTACAAAAGGTTTATTAAAATACAATATTCAGAGAGCCAGTAAATGCATGTGCAGAGAAGATCATTTCCAGAGTATTGTTTTATCTTCAACGAAATCGTTTATTTTACAGTATGATTGTCTAATCAATGTACCTTATATAACAAATCTAAATCTATTTACCGTTAATTGATGAACTTCTTGAGGAACTTTATTATAAAAACGAATGCAGTTACACAAAATTGAAACATTCGGCTTATGTAATTTCCATACAATGAATATCGCCTTTCTCTTTAATCAGGTATATATTTTTCGTAGTATTAATTTTAAAGATGTATAAACTTTATATTTCAAATAGTTTGTGATAAAATCGCCTGTGACAGACGTACGGACGAATGGATGAATGAGATTCTTCGGAGCTCCCTTTTTTCGTTTTAAGGCACGAGAAGTCCAAAGAGTAGCAACGCTAACTAACAACTGTACTTAATTACCGTAAGACTTTTTGGTGGGAACGGGAAAACCGAAGTTGTCATTTTATTTTAATTAAAATATCTGTTTTTTACATTCTTGGGAGTTTTAAAGTACAAAAGTGATAGTATATTAAGTTTTATAGTTCTGTGTTAGTGAAAGGAATAGAGTAGATCTAAATAAAATGTGTATCTGAAGTTCTTGCGCTCTTCCAAGAAGTCCTATAGAACTTCAGTAAAGTCTACTATCACTTTACTGGAGGAGCTTTACGATAACGATTCTACTTATTAATACAATACGTGACATTGGCAAATGTGCTAATCTGTGCGCCATGCCAAGAAGAAAGAAACAAAAAATTAACGTAAAATGAAGCAATGTTTCCAGAAGATGCAGCTAGCTTTATTATAACGTGGTGTAATAGCATTATGATATTAATGCGGCTATCTATGCCTTAGAGGAGTCGTTAGGCGGGTTATCTGTCTAAATGACCTATTGTTGTACTCGCATGACTTACGATCTGACCGTAAAGAATGTAGTCAAAGAAAGCCGACATTTATGGAAAATGTTATATCGTGGAGCATGCATCATTTTCTTTTCATTTTCTCCATGCTTTGTCGGGTTCAGATGAATATTCTCTTTTTTCAAATGTATAATGGCATGAAAAACGTTTGAAAACAATTTCAAGTAAAATAGCGATAAAAACTTTAATAATAACCATAGTGTTTATTGAAATAAATCAATATACAAAGAGTACTCCATGACAGTTTAATATCTAAGCCCTTTGCAGTTGAAACTTTGGAACCCGGGGCTCTGAAACCCGTCAACTGGTTTCTGCTATTTGTGATTGGTCGAGGCTTCGGGAGACCGTCGGGCTGCTTCTGACGACGATTTAGTTTGAGTATTCAATGATGTAATGCTGCTCACCTGCTGAGCACCCTAAACAATGACAGCTTTCTAAGTGGAAGCTTTGAGAAAGTCTAATATTTAAGATAACACTTAGTTTTAAGTTAATAATATGTTGTGTTTACTGATTTATAATTCTAATTAATTTAAATATTTTTTTTATTTATATAACTGTCTTGCATCCATTTCAAACTTACCTACTGATCAACACGTGTTTTTCTTTTTAACGAAGCAGCATCATGAAATGACAAAGCTCAAAATCGGACTCAAGGCTAGTTGTTACACACAATTCTTGATTGTGTAATCAAGAATTGTGAATTTTCGTTGACAAGAACACATGTTGATTAATAACTTTGAAATTTTTAAAGGATTATTGAATATATAAATTAATGGGATTTATTTATAATCACTATATAACCGATAGAAACATCAATGAAAATGTTATTTGTCACTTTAAAAATATTGAATTCAATAATATAATACGAGTATATTACCACTTCATTAAAAATATACCAAGTCAAAAACACTTAAAATATTGACTTTGACACACAGACGGACCGCCCGCGTCGTATTAATGACCTTATATGGCGTGGGGGAGTCCCAATTCTACTCAGTAAAACAGTGACGCGGGTGAAGTGCTGTCTTAATTCTAACCCACTCGTGCCCGATGCCTTTGGTGTGGGGGCATCACGGGAATTCGTATCCAGGGGGCCAGTCAAGTCTTGTAGCGAACCGTCGCTATCGCATTCATTGAACAGTCTTGTGGTTGATCGAATCAATACCAACATATGGTCCTTCGATAGCGGATGAAAATACAACAAAATATTCAAACCGGTGACCAGTGCATGTATAACATGGGACATAAGATATTTAGATCATTTTAATTTTAAGGAGACTCTTGTGACGTATTATTATATTGTGTACAAAAAATAATTTGTTAAACGTTTGGACGCCAAAGTTTGGCAGATTACCTGATGTAACTGTTCCAGCAAATAAATAATTACTTACTACTTACTTACTTCGATTTTTCTTTCGAGTTACAGAACCATGAGACACTGGTCA
Organism: Zeuzera pyrina; assembly: GCA_907165235.1. Taxonomy (NCBI): domain Eukaryota; kingdom Metazoa; phylum Arthropoda; class Insecta; order Lepidoptera; family Cossidae; genus Zeuzera; species Zeuzera pyrina. The sequence continues at coordinate 2,612,563 of OU015619.1, read as the reverse complement.
GAAGGGTTGCAAATACACTTAGCAAATTAAGAATTGGTATATGCAGAATTCGGTGTGTTTATTGACTTGGATCTTGATTCCTAAGGAGACTGAGAATTAGACGTTTGGATATACACAACTTCAATTCTTAATCTTACCATTCTCAAGTGTGAAAACACGATTGGAGAAAAAAATCTTAATAAAAACTAAATACCACCTTCTCACACAATATCGGCGTGAAATAACATCTATTGCTGTTGTGATTCGTTCGGTGAGTGAGAGTTTCGGTGGCCCATCACATCCTCCCTCTCCTTTTCCTCCTTTCGCTAGATCCCTAAAAGCCGGCAACGCACTCGTGAGTCTCCGGACGCTGCAGGTGTCCATGGGTGGCGCTGGTCATTCTGCATCAAGTGACCCGCATGCTCATTTGACCCCTCCTTTATAAAAAAAAGGTATGGATAGGTATCTGTAATTACAATAACCTAAATCTCTGAAACCAGTTTCTCAATTGTTAATATTGGATACCGTTGTCCTTTCGGTTACCGAACCCTAAAAAGAGGGTAGCGAAGTTAAATCTGTACACTGGTCGTTGAAGATAATGTGTTAAGAAACTACAATGGAAAGAATATATAAAAAAACAGCATTCAAAATTATCGTTATTTCTGTAAAATAATCCCTAAAAATATTGAATAGATTAAAGAAATTGAATTATAATAACACTTTGAAAATGTCGTTATTTACCAATTTGTTAATTTTTACTAAAAATATGATTTATTGTAAAAACTTTAGCAAATCATGTTATAAATACATAACGTGGACGTTAGTGAACGTAGTGTGGAAGTGGACGTAGATACCAGTATACTATATCCGCACAGACTAAAACATGCCTTCGGAAGGTCGTTGAATATCTGCGCAAAATATTTAAGTTGAAGTGTGTAACTGAGTGCCTACGAACATTTTGCGTTGGAAGACTTTCTGGCGGTAATGGATTCAATTCTATTTAAAGCGTATGAAGAATCGACGAGTTTGTTACTGCTATCAACTTGACACTGTTCTAGTGGGCATACCCTGATTAATGATTTAAGAACATTAAAACTGTTACACACTTCTTAATTGACACGTTTGTTGAACCCGCATAGACAAGGGTATCTGTTCAGAAGGTCACTGAAGGACTTTCCTGCTCGTAAAGTGCATTAGAAAGGCGACTGACATTCCGCACAGAAGACGCTCAGGCGGAAATGGATTTAATTTTATTTAAACTGTATGAGGGGCCGACGAATGATAACCCTGGTTTCCTGCGTTTGTTACTACTTTCAGCTTTAATATTACCTATTTTAGCCGGCATGCCTTGCTTAAAGATTTGAGAGCATTGAAACTGTGGCACGCTTCATCATCGATACCAGTGTGTTGACCCGCACAGACGCATGCCTTGTTTAACAATTTGAGAGCATTGTAACTGTTGCGCGCTTCATCATCGACACCAGTGTGTTCTACTTTCAGCTTTAATACTATATATTTTAGCCGACATGCCCTGTTTAACGATTTGAGTGCATTGAAACTGTTGCACGCTTCATCATCGACACCAGTGTGCTGTACCTACACAGGCGCATGCCATATTTAACGATATGAGAGCATTGAAAGTGTTGCACACTTCGTCATCGATACCAGTGTGCTGTACTCACACTGGCGCATGCCATGTTTAACGATTTGAGAGCATTGAAACTGTCGCACACTTCATCATCGATACCAGTGAGCTGTACCCACACAGGCGCATACCATGTTTAACGATTTGAGAGCATTGAAACTGTCGCACACTTCATCATCGATACCAGTGAGCTGTACCCGCACAAACGCATGCTTTGTTTAATGATTTGAGAGCATTGAAATTGTTGCACGCTTCATTATCGACACCGGTGTGCTGTACCGACACAGACGCATGCTTTGATTAATGATTTGGGAGCATTGAGCTGTTGCACGCTTCATTATCGACACCAATGTGTTGTACCTGCATAGGCGAGTGTATCCTTTTAGGAGTCCACCGAAGGACAACTATACAGAAATTCCTAGTTCGAGCATGCATCAGAGAGGCGACGGACATTCAATATTGGAAGATGCTCGAAAGAGAACTGGTTTAAGTTCTATTAAAAGTGTGTGAGAGCCCGACGAATGATAACCCTGATTTCCTGCGTTTGTTGCTATTGTTAGCTTAACGCCATTTTAGTGAGAATACCCTGATTAGTGATTTGAGAGCATTGAAATTATTTTACGACCTCATCTTTGACATCAATTTATTGTAACCCCATAGACGAGAATATCCGTCAGAAGTTCACTTCAAGACAGCTGTATGGAAGTTCTTGGTCAGATCATGTATGAAAGAGGCGACAGACATTCCGCGCTGGAAGACGTCCGGGCGGCAATAGATTCAGTTCTATTTAAAAGTGTGAGGTGTCGACTAATTATAACACTGGTTTGCTACGTTTATTAGTACTATCGGTATTGATACTATTCTAGCGGACATGCCTTGATTAGTGATTTGAGAGCATAGAAACTGTTACACGACTTCACCATCAACACCAATATGTTTTACCCGCACAGACGAGTTTATTCATTCACAAGGTCATTGGAGGGCTATGCGGATGTCCTAAATCGAAACTTGCAATACTTGAGAGATAATGGACATGCCACATCAGACGCGCTCGAGTGACATTGAACTTGCTGTTGTTACAAAATCAAAGATAATTTGGTTTTTTGATTTTCTATTTCTTATAATTTTATGCAAAGCACTTAAAATTTTACTAGTTTCATGGCTTTTAACTTGTTAAGTAATATTATGTTCACTTTATTTTTAAATAATACTAACATGTATTTTCAATCTAGTAATTTATCTTTCTCTAATTTATTATCTTAGTTCTCATTTTAGTATTTACTAAAACTGATAAATTGAATGAGTTTTGTGTCAGTTCTTCTCAGTACGGTTACAATTTTCCGCACCGGTTGTGAATTTGATGTTAAAAAATACTTGTAAGTTCATTAGTAAATTATTTCGAATTTTTTCCTTCCTTTATTTTTTACAGCTTATTACCTTCAAAAATTAAGATTTAATTTGTTTCAATCAAGGACCTATTTTATATCTAAGACAGAACTTTTAAGTGTTCAGTACGAACTCTTTTGTTTTATCGTTGATATGGTAATTTATTAGAAAAAATTATGCTACTTAAACCTATTTAGCTAAATCTATTCAAAGATCTTTGGAAGGTAGGACCATGAGATCTCTCTTATATTACAACTAAAATCTACTGATGTTCGAGAATACTACAAGGTTTTTGGATTTTATTTTAGACTGATAAGAGATTGTCCGATTTTTGTGATTGAGAAGGTCACGAAGTTTGAACAATCTTTTTGTCTTCCAAATATGATGTTGTATGTGTGATGATGTGATATGTTGATGCTGCATCATTACGATTTACTGCTCTTAATAGTACTTGCTACTATTTTTTTTTTTTTATTTAAATTCCTAACTTATATATGACTTATATTAAACTACACGATCGCTTGTTGCTACTTGATATCTACTACACAAAAATTAACGTCAGACTCTTTTATAAAGCCTCATCAATACGTAGGCAAAGTATTTTGACCCCACCTTTATTATTTAAATGTCACAAAATTATCATAGATGACTAATTGACGTGATAAAATTTAGTGAGGCTAACACTTATTTATTTATTAGTATTTTATTTGTATTTACGAGTATATTGATGACATAGGAGGAAAAATCTTTCAATTACTTCGCCATTGTTATTTTCGACAATTCGTTGACGGCGAGACGTCCACTAGGTGGTGCAGGATAGTAAATTAGCGCTGACCTTTAGTCCAATAATTGTTTCTAAAACTAGCAACTAGTTTAACATACAATATGAATGTCGACGACGCATGTACTACATTTTTCCTAGAATTTCCAACGAATCTGACGTCCGACCTCGCAAAATCTTGAATAGATGGATTTCAGGACACGGAATGGAATAATAAAAATAACATCAGTCACGTCTGATATGTATTCGTTGTACGCGTTATTTTTCTGACACGTTATTACGTAGAGTGTATGCATTGGTACAAAAAATGGAAGATATTTTACTCTTTTCAAACTGGTACATGCTAACCGGTGAGAACTCGTATGTGAAACACTCGAGGTGTTGTTGTTACGGTATAAACATATATATTATTACGTGCGGTGTCACCCTCATGGACATGATGAGCAATGGAGAGATACGTAATATGACAAAGTTGGACGTCAGTGTTATTGTAAAACGAAACATCCTTTTTTCCTTTTTGCAATGTATCCAGCCAGGGGTACAGCGTGAGTATAACAATATGTATGCAATTGTCGTGTAAGTAAAATTAAAAAGAGTCGGTTTTTTCTTAAGAAATATTGATTTTTTATTTTGAGATAATCTTTATGTTTATATTTAAAAGTTTTTTTAAGAAATAATAGTACTTTATTAACAACAAAAAACTACATACATACTTTAATATTTACAAACTTAAAACTAAACATTATCTTAAATAATAGACTTCCTCAAAGTTACCGCTTAGAACGCTGTCATTGCTTAAAATGCCCAGCGACTGGCAGCATTACCTCTAATAATAATATATTAATATTAGAAATGTTAATTTTTTACTTTGAATGTTTATCACTGTCACGACAGGGATTTTTCTTTGTTAATATATCAATTGACGTCCTTATCAAGAACCATCGTGTTTCTTTACATGGTCCTTCTAACCTGATAATTATACAACCTTGACCAAGTGTTTGACTACGGGTGCGGACGGAACCAGTCTAAGGAGTGGAGCTATTACTACAGGACTTCAAGTTTGTTGTGATGCATCCAACTTTAGATTTTGCGACCGGCCGTGTGATAAAGTGCCATCTATTGCGCAGTGTCGAAACACATATTTGAGGACCAATGGCCGACCCACAGTACAGTACAATGCACAACAGCTCAGAATGCACATATTTTCGTCACATTAGATGTAAAATTTGAGCCTGCTTAAAAGTTTCTAAGATAAATTCGTTAATAATAATAATATTTATTTGCGTGAATATGAGTATAACAGTACTTATTTATTTATTTAAATAGGTCATCCAACTAGCTTTACATACGAAATATTTATTAACAATTTAAAACTAAAAAAATAATAATATTATGTGACTAAATTAAAGGAAGACACAGCTTATAGAATGAAAACTGACAGGACATCGAAATAAATTTAACCAGATAAAATTTTTGGAATCAAAAATAAAATAAAACGCATTGAATACATTTGCTTTGATTTCAACACCAAGCAAACTACGAGTATAACTACTCTGTCAAGAAAGTACCGGGAAAAGATCAATAATACACGAAATGTTAGTTATTCATCCAAATTTATTTTATCACCTTCAAAGTATGCTCCTTCAGAAACGATACACTTATGCCAACGAGTAATCCAATCATCAAAACTTTTTTAACACTTTTTCCGGAATTGAGTTCAGCGCTCGCCGCGAATTTTCCTTTAAGTCTTCTACCGAATGAAAACGGGTGCCACGAAGTGGTAATTTTAGTTTAGGAAAAAGAAAGAAGTAGACTGGAGCCATATCTGGTGAGTAAAGTGGTTGCTCGATGAGTTTTTGGTCAAAAATTTGCTCACAATGATGGCCTTGTGCGAAGGCGCATTATCGTGGTGCAAAATCCAAGAATTTTCTTTCCACAAATCTGGTCTTTTTCGTCGAATTTGCTCTCCTAAACGCCGCATAACGCCCAAATAATATTCTTTATTTACCGTTTGACCTTCCGGCAAGAATTCCGAGTGCACAACACCGCGATAGTTAAAGAAAACAGTTAACATGACTTTGACTTTTGATCGACTTTGGCGTGGTTTTTTCGGTTTCGGTTCAGTTGGAAGGCGCCACTCCGAAGCTTGTTGACTAGTTTGCATGTCAAACTCGTAAACCCACGTCTCGTCACCAGTAACAATGCGTTTCATGAATGTTGGATCGGAATTGACTCGTACTAGCATGTCCTCAGCGACTCTTATGCGATTGAGTTTTTGGAGAAAATTCAGGTCTTTTGGGACTAGCCGAGCGGCAACATGTTTCATACCCAAGTGATTATTTAAAATGGTACGGATCGACTCCTGAGACACAGAAAGTGCTCTCTCAAACTTGAATGAGCATTTTCAGTCACTATTTCCTTCACTTTTGCGATATTCACTTCAGTTGCAAACGTTGATGGTCTACCAGAGGGAGGCAAATCTTCCATCACATCTCGACCGCTTTTGAACACTTTGTACCACTCATAAGCACGTGTTTTTGATAAAGTCGATTCACCGTAAGCCTTCTGTAACACTTTCAGTGACTCCGAACACGAAATTCCATTGGCCATGCAAAATTTAAGACTAACTCTTTGTTGTGGATTTACAATACAATAATCTTCAGACTATTTTTATACTTTATTTCGTAATTTATTTTCTACATTTACAATATAATATTACAGCCGTTGAAAATTAGTTATACAGAGTTATATTTAAATAGATAAAAAATAGACAATAGAATTACAGTGAACATAGACAATAAAGTTTTTTTTTTAAGCAATAGGTGCGTTAACATCCTCCCCCCGTTGGAGGTTCATCCTTCAACTGTTCTGTTTGATCCTCATGGTCTGGCTGCAACAGAGGACACAAACGAGTGAAAGCGCGACGCACTGCTCCTCTGGTAGTTGTCACATCAGCAACTCTGGAGATACCATCTGGTCCAGGGTATAACTTGTGGATGCGGCCTCTTTGCCATTTCAGGGGTGGATAGCTGTCTTCTCTTATCAGAACAGAAATGATTCTTTGCTTAAATCGCTCACTGCCTCTAAGTGGAGAGCCTTAGTCACAAAACACACAAATATTCACAAATAACATTTAGTTATTTTGCAACCACGACCCTTTCTATCTGTTATTAAAAAAGGACCTTCAAAATCAACGCCTGTATTTTCAAATGGTACAGTAGGAGTGAGGCGTTGCCTTGGCAGATTTCCCATTAATTGTGTCATAGTTTTTCCTTTTATACGTCTACATAATATACATTTACTAGGAATACTATGTGCTACATTTCTACCATTCATAACCCAACAGTTTTCTCTGACCGATGATAATAAGAGTTGAGGGCCTGCGTGTAATAGTTTTTTATGATACTCTTCAAAAATTAACTTAGATAAATGATGTTTTGAATCTAACACATATGGATGTTTTTTATCATAGGAAAATGTTGAATTTGCAATGCGACCTCCAACTCTTATTGCTCCTGATTTATCCATAAAAGGATTTAAAGATAACATACGTGACTTGGAAGGCAGTTGCATATTACATAAAAGCATATTTAGCTCTTGTGGAAATGATTCTTTCTGTGATAATTTTACCAAAGTTATTCTACCGTTGTTTAATTCATCTATAGTTAAATCACATTTTATTCTATTTTTATTTCTACAATTATTTACAAATCTTAGAACATAAGCTATTATTCTTGTTAATCTTTTAAACTGTGAATATTTTTTAAATTCAATTATTTTTTTGTCTACTGTATTATTTACATTTGTTATCGTGTTTACATGTAGTTGATTTAATTCGTTATTTAAAGTAGAAGTAGAAGAATAATTAGGCCAAGCAATTTCATTTTCTTTTAGGAATCGAGGCCCTTTGAACCAAAGTTCCGATAAACTCTCACTAAAATTATCTATCCCTCGTGAAATTAAGTAGTTTGTATTGGGTAGGTACATGACGCCACTTTTGTTCTTCGGTTAACAATTTTATTTTATTTATTCTATTAGCAACGAATACTTCGACCTTTTTACTAGTGGCAGCATGTAACCACCCCAAAACTACAGTGTAGTCTGTCCAAAAAATACATCGAGATATCTTACATCTAAGGGCTTGTTTTACCTTAGTACTTAATTCAGCAGAGAGTAACGCTCCACATAGTTCCAGTTTTGGTATAGTTAGTGTCTTTAGAGGTGCCACTCGTGATTTGGCACATAAAAGATGTACATGAATGTTCCCGTCTGCGTCTACAGAGCGTACATATACACACGCTCCATAGTCGGATAAAGAGGCGTCTGAAAATAGATGTAATTCTATGTTTAAAAAATTTTTACAAATGACATGTCTTGGGACCTCAATTTTACCGGCAGCATTTACATTTTTTACAAAATTAAACCACATGTTTTCGATGTCCTTTAGAACTGGTTCATCCCAATTTAATTTACACGACCAGATTTTTTGTAATATCATTTTTGACTTTACGATAAAAACACCTAAGAGTCCTAAAAGGTCGAAAACCTTGGCAATATTAGACAAAATAATTCTCTTTGTAATTATTGGATTGGTTGCCATATGAATTGAGTAACTAGCTTATCAGTAGTAGGTGACCAAGTCAAACCCAATGTGTTTGCAGTCTTAGAAAGCTCAGCAATGGACTGAATATCATCTAATTGTTGTTTTTTAAATGCGTGACTACAATTTGTACGAAATTTTCTCAATTTTAAGCATGCAGAAGATAATTCTTTTGGATCTTTTGTGCAATATAATTTAAATGATCTTCAGTTTCACATCCCGTTATCAGGTCATCTATATAAAAATCGTTTTTCATAATTTCCCCTATTTTAATTTCATACTCTTTATACAACTCAAGGTCACTTTCTTTAGCTAATTCTAACAGACATCTTGTGCTGAGATAAGGTGCAGACGCGGTTCCGTATGTCACCGTATTTAACTGTAAGTATTTAATATTTTCATATTCATTTTCTCTCCATAAAATCATTTGTAAATGCCTCTGACTTTTATCTATTATTAGCTGTCTATACATCTTTTCGATGTCTGCAATTAATACAAAAGTATGCTGTCTAAATCTTAACAAAATATTAAATAGCTCATCCTGAATAGTAGGTCCTACCATTTGGATGTCATTCAATGACACTCCGGACTCGGTTTTCGATGAGGCATCAAATACTACGCGAAGTTTTGTCGTTTCACTCTTGTCACGTAATACCGGATGGTGTGGTAAATAACATCCAAAAGCTGGCCTATCTACTTCCGATAAATGACCTAATTCTTTATATTCCTGAATAAATTTAACATAGGACTTTTTAATGGAAGGTTCTTTGCGAAATCTTTTTTCTAGATTTAATAAACGGGATTTGGCTTGTGTAAATGAATCACCTAATACAGTTGGCGATGTGTGAAATGGCATTTGAACGCAAAACCTTCCACTATCAAGCCTGTAAGTATGTTTTATGAAATGATTTTCACAAAAAATATCTTCTGACGACATTTTCTGTTTACTTTTATCTCCAGGTAATTCTTCCAAACTCCAAAAACGCTCCAATTGACTTGAAATATCTAACATCAATTTACAATGTACTTCATTGTTCTGACCATAAGTATTCGTACCTATCGGCCCTGATACTAGCCAACCTAATTTTGAAAACTGTAGTGTAGGCTTACCTTTACCTAATTTAATATTTTTGTCCATAATAATTTCCCAAAATAAATCTGCACCAATTAATAAATCGATCTCTGCTGGTTGATAAAAATGCGAGTCGGCCAATTCAATATTTGATGGAATATTCAATTCCTGTACATTAATCATTACATTAGGTAGTTTACTTGTTATATACGGCACGACAACGCTATCCACTTGCACTTCGTATTGTTCATTTAAAGACTTCAACAAAAATCTACATCTGTTTACAATATTTAGCTTGATATTACTTATTCCAGACACAGTAATAGGTAGATCACTTTTTATACACTGTAATCCTAATTTATGACGTAAAGAATCGGTAATTATACTTATTTGACTGCCACAATCAAGTAATGCACGCACTACGATACAATTATTTGTGTGGTTATTTACAATTTTTACTAATGCAGTAGACAACAGCACGTGGTGATTTGAAATGGTAGTTAATGAAACCGGTTCGCAGCCTGTCTCGCTCGCACGAGTGACATGCGCTGACGTCTGCGAAACGCCTTCAGTACGACTTACATATTGTTGTTTTGATCTATGCAATAATGTGTTGTGCTTATACTTACATATTTTACAGGGGCCTAATCTACAATTAACTGCATGGTGCCTTGGCTTAAAACAATTAATACAAAGTTTATTATTCGACACAATTTTATTTCTATCTTCCAAACTTATAGTTAGAAATCGAGGACACTCGTACAATCGGTGCATTTCTTTACAAATCAAACAACCCTTTTATAATCTGTTACTATTTTCTACTTTATCACATGATGTTATAAAACTCGTAAATCTTTCGTTTTTGGACGGCCCTTTACTTAATTTTGTTGTTTCTAATATGTCGGCTCTGTTTCTCAAAAATTTAAAAAAATTGTCGAGAGTTGGAACCCCACTAAGAGAACCTTTATATTCTTCCCATTTCTTATTTATATTTACGTCTAATTTTGTAGTAGCCAAATGAATTATAATGCTGTCCCAATGCTCGACTGGTTGCCCTAATGTTTTTAAGGAACGTAAATTTCTGAAATATGATCAATTAAAAATCTTAGTGATTTATCGTTTTCCTTTGTAATGCACTCTAAGTTAAACAAGGCTTTCAAATGATTACTAATTAATAATTTTTCATTGTCAAATCTTTCACATAACAACTCCCAAGCAATTTCATAGTTATCAGAACAAAACTCCAAAGATTTTATAACCACCGATGCGCTCCCTTCCAAAGAGGATCTTAGATAATGAAATTTATTTATTTTATCTATATTAATATTGTTATTGATCAATGAATTGAAGGTGTCCCTGTATTCCAACCATTTATTATAATTTCCATCAAACGTAGGTAACTTAATTGTGGGTAATTTAATATTATTGACATTATTTTCCTGTACGACCTTTATAGCTTTTACCTTGCTTTTTATATTTGCACTATTTAATATTGATTGCGCTCTAGACATTAATGAAAAGAATTGATTTTCTACATCTTCTCTTTCTTTTAGCTGTTCAGGTGCATTATCAGTGAGTACTTCTATTTCGGTTTGTATTGAATCAAAGTCTCCAAAATAACTATCGACTTTATTGTATCTTAATGTTAATTCGTTAACCTCTCGCTCTGATAATGCATCTTCACATAATTTATCTAAATAGTTCTTAGAAACTGTAAGACGTCCTTTTACACTGCTACGTTTCTTATACAATTGTTCAATCATTTTATCGACTAAAACGAACCAAACGTAATTAAATTACAAAAAATATGTAATAGATAGATCTAATGAATTAAGAAACCTGTTTTATTTGACACAATGAATTAAAATGGCAATAATCTGAAACTAAATTTAAATGTTATTATTATTAAATTGAAATACTACTTTTATATTTACCTCTTAAAATAGATGCTATATGGACTTTTTATTCGATTACTGATATATTGAGGGTGTTTTACAAACTTTGATAATTGATTGTACGATTTTATGTATATTTATTGTAACATAATTGTAACCCAGGATTTTAATTGTTAAGATGTTTACTCCAAATAGATCGATTAGATTGATATCAAAATCGGAAAAAAGGATTTCAAGCAACGGGCTCACCGCTTCGCTGTAGTAGCTTTTCCTCGTCTCGCTTATGTCGGTAGTAGCTGTGGTAACGATAAATTCGCCTTTTATCAATCCGATTCCGATATCCTGGTCACGGCACCAAAATGTTGTGGATTTACAATACAATAATCTTCAGACTATTTTTATACTTTATTTCGTAATTTATTTTCTACATTTACAATATAATATTACAGCCGTTGAAAATTAGTTATACAGAGTTATAGTTAAATAGATAAAAAATAGACAATAGAATTACAGTGAACATAGACAATAAAGTTTTTTTTTTAAGCAATAGGTGCGTTAACACTCTTTGTTCGATGTTATTGTCCATTATGAAATTCAACAACAACAAAAAAAAACAAAAAATTGAATTTGGAACCATAAACAAATCATCCATTCCCTATACTTTCTTGACTGAATGTACATTGAGCATGTAGTTCTTTCCATTGCGGCTTTACGAACACTGTTCATTGCATTTTGTTTCGATAGTAGGTGTTATCTGTGGTATTATTTTTATTCTTCTCTTTCCTACCATTTATTTTTGGACATGCAAGAAACAACGACGCATTACAAATTTAAATTGTTTGAGACTGTGACGAATTACTTAATTAAAGTGCATTTTCTTCACAAAATCTCAATCCTTATCAACAACAAGGACAGCTATGTTTTTAAATACTTATACATGCATACATACATCGTCACCCTGTATCCCTAACGGGGCAGTCAGGGAGTACGGAGCGCCAAGTATTGCGGTCCTTACATACTTCTTTCACCTTCTCACTGTCGCCTAGATTTGCGAGTGCTTTTGACATTTCTGTCAACTAATACTCTGGCTATTTGATCTTCATACGTTAGTTTTGGTCTTCCTTAGCTTCTGCTACCACTCACTTTTGCTCTATAAACACATAGGAATAAATATCCGTTCGTAGTATCATTTTAGGATATTAAAGATAGAGAAATAATTGTTTATATTAATAAAATATGTAAACATTTTTACATATTTGAATGTACAACTCTTATACACAGCAAAAGCCTTTTCGTTGATCGCGAGAAACTTGAAACCCTAAGAGATATTTGAAAGGGAATTCTTAAATGCTCTGACGTTTTACGTGTGAAATATTTAAAACGCCTCGAAACTTGACTCTTTCTCCTTGGGAGTATCTGAATATCAAGATATCAACCCCAATTTAAAGTCAACATGTAATGGTTTCGTTTTATTATATGAATGCAGTATCAATTACAATGTTGTGTATTGTCGCAAATGTTTTAAAAGGTTTTACTGGATACTCCCCTAGCTAGTAGTGAGGCAACCACAGTACAGTTTAGGGCTTAATTTTAAGTCATGATATTGGCGTCTATAACTATTATTACTTGCAATTACTGTTCATGATATATAGCTAATTTACTATTTAGCTAATTAGTATTTATTTAAATATTATTAACCGATTTCAAAAAAAGAGGAGGTTCTCAATTCGACTGCATGTTGTTTTTTTAGTATTAGTTCAGAGATGGTCTCATTTAAATTTCACCGGTATTGAAGCTTAGACTTCGAAGATACACCAAATAATAACGGTTATAACTACCTTTATTAATATTGATCATTCTCTTGCATATAGTATATCGTTACGTTCCGGAATTAATTGGAGACCTTAGATATTTATTTAGGTCATGATAACTCAAAAGGGAGAAATAAAAAAAAAATCTAAAAAAAATAAAACCGCCTTCAAAAAAAAACACTGAAAAGTATAAAATAACTATCCTTTACTAATCGAAACCTAAGTACAATTAAAATAACTTTATAAATACGATATATACCTATATAGTATTTTAAATTTGGCAGTTAATGAAGTCTGTGCCAAACCAATGTGCAACAACAGAAAGTCTATTACTCGTACTTTGGTAGGCTTGGCACTGACTTCAGTAACTGTCAAATTTTGTACTTTTCAGTTTTTTTCTTTAGAAGGTGGTTTAATATTTTTTATAATTTTTTTTTTGCAATTGCTATTCACTTCATTATTGTTAGCAATTATCAATATTCTCGATTAATCGTCCTTATCATAATCGTTAACTAATGGCAGCACTGTCATTTGAGGGTGTTTCACAATAACATGGTCTTTTTGAATGTCAAAAAAAATAAGTCAGTGGAGAAATACACGAGCTAGCGAAATCACGTCTTTTAATTATATCTTGTCATCCTACGTTTCCATCTAAGTCAACATCCTAGAAGAACGATTAGCTTTCATTATGAACACTTAATTAATTACATCAGTCATCATACTAAAAATTAATTAATTTCATCACAACGAAAAATAATTTAAGAAATAACTTTTACACACCATAGTAGCAATTCTGGTGAGCAAAAGCCCCACTTAACCTAGTCCTTCTACATAGGAGGTCAGGTACCTGTGTTTAGACATCTGTTTGGTGTTCACTTTATGGTGTAATTCCTTAAATCCGGTCAAGCAATAACAGCAGATGTCTACTATGCAGAACTCCAAACAATGATGGCGAAACTCGCAGCAAAACAGCCCCGACTCGTCAATCGATCCTTACTATTATCGCTCAATGATAACGCAAAATCTCACGCTGATCGAGAAACAGTTTAAACACTACAAGACCTGCAATTAGGAACCATCCGTCGTTCTCCATACATGCTGGACCTCTCCCCAACCGACTACCATCCATCCGCAACATGGACAGTTATTTGCAAGGAAAAAAAATCTTTATGGGAAATAAAATGCCTTCACACAGTTTGTGGAGTCCAGGCCCACAGAGTTCTATCGCAAAGCTTTAAGTGATCTTCCGATTAGATGGAAAAAATTTACAGGCAACGAGGGATATACTTTGATTAAATAAATATATTTCATACTATAAAAAAATTGTCATAATTTTTCAGAACGAAACGGCAATTTCATACTTTAATCTCTAATATTAACTTTATTAAGAGAATATAATTGGCGGGGCTGCATATAACGATATACAAAGCTAGTGGTAGTCACGCTTCTTTTTGGCCGGGACAAACGTTCTAACTGAAGACGTTCACTGTTGGCCTTTTTCACTGGGCGTTCTTACCGAACTGGACTTGTAAGTTTGTGATAGATAGCACATTTTGTGTTGAATTCTATAATAGCTTCCAAGTTATGACCGGACCAGCTCCGCCCGGCTCGGCCTGTATCAATAGACGCGTACCCACTATAATTCAATCACCTTTACATGTATTGAAGTAAAAGGTTCAAAGACGTATATTGTTAACCTAAACACAAAAATAAAACCAACAAATTAAATAATGGATATTTTGGAGCCAATATTTTTATTTGATTTAGCTTCTATTTTGCTCATAACTGCTACAAACCTTAAGTTAAAGAAAGTCCGACGCACTCATAACCGACTTTTGCTGGTTACGCAATCCTAAAAAAAATACGTTGCAAAAAATCCTCCATTTCAAAGTCAAAGTCAAATCAATTTATTCAAGTAAATCCAATTACAAGGTATTTTTGAACTTTAGCTCGGTTCAAAGAGGAGAGAAAGGAAAACCTGGACACTGAGAAGAACCGACAAGAAACTCGACCAGGTATCATTTTTTCAACATCATTTTACAAAAGGTTTATTAAAATACAATATTCAGAGAGCCAGTAAATGCATGTGCAGAGAAGATCATTTCCAGACTATTGTTTTATCTTCAACGAAATCGTTTATTTTATAGTATGATTGTCTAATCAATGTTCGTTTTATAACTAATCTAAATATATTTTCTATTAATTGAGTGACTTCTTGTGGGACTTTATTATAAATATGAATGCAGTTACCCAAAAATGAAACATTTGACTTATGTAAATTAAATTTTGGAATAACCAATTTATCACGACCTCGGGTTTCCATACCATCAATATCGCCTTTCTTTATAAATAGATCTATATTTTTCCTCGTATACATAATAATTTCAAAGATGTATAAGGACAGCAAGGTGAGTACATCAATGTCTTTAAAATTTCATATAGTAAGCGCTGTTGGCTGCTTGATCTCTAGTTTTAGTCGACATCAGCTTAAACCATAAACCTTGTAATCTTAACCCAAATTAAACAATATCACGCGCAAGCAGACGGGCGACGGTTTATCTTATTACCGTCAGCTTCGCGAACGCAGTACACATTATCTAAATGTAATTAACTAAGAATATTTTAATGAAGGGACTGTCTACCCACACACCCTTTGTTCTGTTTGTTAAAACCCCTTAAAAACTGAAATCAGTAATTTTTTGTTTACTCAGAAGCCTTGTTCATGAATTATGTGCCCAACAAACTTTTATCGCTATGAAAATGAAAGAAGTGAACAAAAAGAGAAAATGTTAAGAAAATATTTTAACCAAGTTGTAAAATGTTTCAATTTCAACTAAAAAGCTTTTAAATATTTTATGTTGTTTCATAAGCATATACATCATGGATCTCCAAATATATGCTCTAATTGTTAGCTTGTGAATAAACATATCTTTGTGATCAATTTGTGATTATGTCCATGATAGTGTTGTATGTTATTTGAATGGCTATGTATGGCCATGTATATAAAAAAAGCATGCATCAGGAATAAAAGTTTTTTTTGTAATTTAGTAATTCGTAGCATGTAACAGCAACCACAATTTGTTATTTTTCTTGTTATTTTTTTTTATATCAGAGGGGAAAAACGAGCAAGCGTGTCACCTGATGGAAAGTGATCACCGCTACCCATGGACACCCGCAACGTCCAGGGAATCACGGGTGCGTTGCCGGCCTTTAAGGAAAGAGTAGGCTCGTTTCTTGAAGGTCTCAGTCGTAACGGTCCGGGAATACCATCGCTATAAGTTGGTTCCACAAAATTGTTTATTTGGTTTATTATTGTTATTTTATTGATGCTCTATTACTATATTATTTAATAATTTTTATTTCTTTTTATTTTTCGTGTTTATTTCTTAAATCTTATAAACGTATTACATACCTTATCCAAATTTTAATTCGGTGACGTTTCAATGTGTCAAATTTTAAATCATGTGGCCAGTTAAATATTAGTGTTGTAGACTGATAGAACTGGGTCGATGTCGATGCGACTAAACCGATAGACTGGTCTAGTCTTACATTTAATTAATTTATTTTGATGCTGATATGGCCCTGTAGCGTCATCAATTTATAATGTATTAAATAATTATTCAAATAAACGAACATCATGTTTCATTTTTAATGTTTTTCTATTTTAGGTACTTTCCTTATTACTTCAAATTTGCATGTATTTTCGACGCAACAATCATCTCATGAAAGGAATGATTCAAAAGGGAGATTTCATGCAGATTACACCGCGAGGCAACCGCTAGAGACTGTTAATAATGAAGTCGACATAGGGGGACATCACTATTTAAAAATTGCATAAACTAGTTACTCTGGGAAGGTCAAATCACTCTACCGAATTAAAAGTCGGACATACAAACATAATAACCATATCTGCATAAATTATTATTAATGTTTTAATGATGCTTAAATTATATGATTACCGTTATGCCTTGTGTCTACATCAGTCACATATTATCGTAGACCTACTAACCGTATGGATTGCTAGATTGAATTGTCGTTCCTTTTGCTTAATTCCTTGCTAAGGTCTCAATTTGTTTTTTCACAAGCTTGCCAAAAGATTTAACTCCAGAAATAATAATTTTTTACATGTAATGTATAGTGCAAACCTAATAACATTCAAGCACAACATGTGCTTATGCATGAGCGACATGTGCACAATGCACCATAAAGTTATATTATTATTATAACTTGTATTTTAAGGGAAGTGGGCAATGAGTGTATCCCATTAGTACTTGCAACTGTCTCTCAAACACTGACATAATTGTAAATCAGTGTTTGAGAGGAAGAGGCAAACACTGACATATTACTCACCATTGTGAAGTCAAAAAAAAATTATATGCTTATCAATAAAGTGGAACTAATGTCAATAATGTACTTACCACTAAATCAAGATACGACTAAAGGCGCGTCGTACACACATTCTATTCGGAAAATGACAATTTTTATTTTTAAAACAGTCTAATACAAAAAAAACGGTCAAACACGAATCGGACTCGCGCACTGAGGGTTCCGTACCACTATACAATGTATTTGTGTAATGTATTTACCAAAAAAATATGCTAGATTTAAAAACAAACAACTTCGCAGTTGAAGTTTGTAACTGCAAAAAAGCGTGATATTATTACAAATTTCCAATTTTTGGATTTTTCCTTTTTATTGTCTTATTACTCTTGTTTCTTAGCCAAATTTCATAACATAACAAAACATAACATAACTTCACGCTGTATCCCCAACGGGGTAGTCAGAGAGGACGGAGCGCCAGCAGTCGCGGTCTTTACACACCTCTTTCGCTTCCTCAAATCTCATCATTCTCCTCACACATTTTCGCCTAGGTATGCGAGTGCTTTTGACATTTCCGTCTGCTAACACTCTGGCTATTTGATCTTCATAAGTCAGCCTTGGTCTTCCTCGGCTTCTTTTACCACTCACTTTTGCTCTGTATATTTTCTTCGTCAGTCTTTCATCACTCATTCTTTCCATGTGCCCGAACCATCTAAGCATTCCTTTCTTCATTTTTACAATAACACTGTTGTGCAACCCTGTCATACTGCGTATCTCATCATTGCTTATCCTGTCAGCAAGCGTGACACCGCACATATTTCTGAGAGACCGCATCTCCACAGCATTTAACATACTTTCACTCGATTTTGGGCATATCCAGGCCTCACTACCATACAACAAAGTTGGCACCAACACCGCATTGTGGATGGCCATTTTAGCAGTGTTAGATATATTCACACTACCCACTAATGCGGACAGAGCACCGTTCACTTTATTGCCAGCTGCTACCCGTCTCTCCACATCCAACTCACATCTTCCATCCCTCGAAAACGCACTCCCCAGGTACACAATTTCATTCACCTGTTCTAGACATTTTCCGTTTACACAAATCACACATTTCGTTTGTACCGCTTCTCTTTCAAACACCAGAACCTTAGTTTTGTTCACATTCATTTTCAATCCTTTTACTTCACAATCTTCTTTCATGCACGTGACTAGTGTCTGCAACTCTGCTTCTGCTTCTGCAACTGGTGCTATTATCACAACATCGTCAGCGTACAATAGGCAGTTTACCACTGTGTCACCACATCCCATACCACTCATATTACCTTTCAATCTCTGGAGGCAACTGTCCAAATACAGCACGAATAGCCAGGCAGACATCACGCAGCCCTGTCTGACACCAGAACAGACTTCAAACCAGGGCGACATGTCCCCGTCTATCCTTACACAGGCTCTGTGGTTTCGATATAATGACCTCACAGCCTGCAGTAAGGAGCCCTCCACGCCATATTCAGGCAGAAGACTCCACAATTTCTTCCGGACTACTCTATCAAATGCTTTCTCTAGATCCACGAAAGCGCAAAAAACTTTCCGACCTAAAGCCAGAAACCTCCCCACGATAACGCGAAGCGAGAAAATCTGATCCATACAACCCCTACCGTTCCTGAAGCCAAATTTCGTGATAAAAATTCTAGGTCAAAGTCAAATCAATTAATTTAAATAAACTCAATTACAAGGTATTTTTGAACGTCAAATCTACTTTGTTCGGTTCAAATAGAAAACCTGGGCACTGAGAAGAACCGACAAGAAACTCAGTCAGTTATCATTTTTTCAACTTCATTTTACAAAAGGTTTATTAAAATACAATATTTTCAGTAAGCCAGTAAATGCATGCAACGGAAAGTGCTCTATTGGGTTTTGTTTAAGTACGTACGAGTACATAAATGGCCGTATTGTTTGATTGCGATCAGCTTCAATTTTTTACAAAAGAGATTGTAGACCTCTGTGTTTGGTATAAATTTCAACATGTTACCTCTATTCGTTCCAAAGATAAATTCACTTGAGTAGCAACACGGGTAGCACACACAGACACGCGACTACAGAGTGCTCCCATAAGATTTCCGTTGTCGCCTATGTGGTACGGAACCCTAATAAGAAGAAATTGGGTCCAAAATACCTATAATTTAATTTTTTATATGTTTTTCCTGATTTTAGTTTACCGATTTAAGTTTCTTTGCCAACCTTCAGCACAGTAGGTATGAAATTAAGATGACAGGATAAATCAGCTGCGACAGATGGATAGGCAGGCGGAAAGGCAGTCATGACGAACTTATACAGGTTTCATTAATGCTGTTTTGGGCATGGACCCCTTATATAATGTAATATCAATAACATAGTCCACAAAAATCGTCCAAAATATTGTTAAGGTTGGACGTTATGTCCAAGTTATATGGTCGATTATAAAATTGATTCTGAAACGCCTAAATTGCAGTGCTTATATCTCGAGACCTAGGCTTTGTAGAACTGTGACCTAAAACTAAAACCTTAACCGGCATCTTATTAACAATAACTCGTAATAATATGACTTATAGTTTTATAACCTTCTTTCTTAATTAAATTTAAAAACTTAAATGATTGAATAACTTAGATAATCCTCGTGTAAAAAAAGTAATTGCTCTAGTATTTCTTTTTTCAAATTTCCTGTGATGTTCGCATTATTATGCACTGAAATTAAATAGCTAATTGCATCTATTAGAAAAGAGGCAAGAGTTAAAAGTTAAAAACCATTATTTCAACAAAAGCAAGTTACGACGATTGGAAAAATTAGTACGTAACCAATTTTTCCAGTGGTTATAATATACGATATAGGTTGGTCATATTTGTCGCGGAACCGAAAATCGTTGAACCAAACGAGTTCTAGAGAGGAGACCCCCTTTGGGAAAACTTAGTGTAGGTAGACATCCTGCTAAATGGTGATAGCGTGAGGACCTGTGTTAAATGGTTGGGATCTGTGCAAATAGTAAGGCACAGTGGTTTGTCTTGGGCGAGACCTTTGTTAAGCAGTGAACGAATATTGGTTGTTGATGATAAATATACAGGCAGGGTTAATTTAAAAATACTAATAACCTCTTAATATTTTGTTCTTAACATTATCCTTAATAGCTTTTGTTCTACGACTTTTAAAAATTCATAATTTTTTTTTCATACAAAAATAAAAATACAATACGTTAGATGTTTCTGAAAATAGCACCTACTCTACTCGGTCGCTAAAGCGGCACACCCGCGATGGGGCGCGGGGGGGCGGCGCAACGCTGAGGCACGGTGCGCTTGCACTGTACCATTGGAAATACGTACACAGAGTAATTACGTTTCAGACAGTACAACAAAACTTAACAAATATTTTTTAGGGAACGTATTAACTTTTGAAACAAGTCGTAGAACAAAAGTTGTTAGGTATGATGACAAGAATTTTGCTCTAAGAGGTTATAAAAATTTTTAATTAATCCTGTATACCTACATATCGTCACCCTGTATCACTAACAGGGTAGTTAGAGAGCACGGAGCGCCAAGCGATGTGGTCCTTTCGCTTCCTCAAATCTTCATTCTCCTCACACATTTGTATCTTGATATGCGAGTGCTTTTGACATTTCCGTCAGCTAACACTCTGTCTATTTGATCTTCGTGAGCCTTGGTCTTCCTTGGCTTCTGCTACCACTCACTTTCGCTTTATTGTTGATAATGACGATGAAAATTTTCCTGTATACATCAAGTAAGAAGTTCCCAGAATTGAATTGGTCTTACTTCTAATGCAAGGGGGAGATGATAATCTGTAAGTATTCCACGTTATTCCTTTCAAATTATTGCCCATACGGTATAAAAAAAAGAATCTTTTTGAGATCCCAGTTTGCCTTTAATTATATAAATATTCGCGAAGTTATTCTAACATCAAGAGATATACGGACAAACGACTTTTGCATACAAACTCCTGAAAATAAATAATAAGGCAAAACACTCATTAGCCTAATGAATTGTTTGTTATATTTAATGTTTCTCAAGAAAACTCATAAAGAAGAAAAAGTATGATTTCATAACGATATAGGCAGTTAGTTCAAAGGAATAAAAACTTTACATCGTTAAATAATCCCTTACTGTCATTACACTAATGAGCACTGAACAAATCACCTAGGTGGAAATTAGGGATGGATCCTTCAAACGCTTCAACAGAAAATTTCCGTGAATTCAATTATTGAAAGACTGACAAAAGACAGTGTAAAATCTAAATTAAAGGTAACCTTAGGCGAACTCGTGTATATTGTATAGTAAATCAGTTACTGAACGCGATTGTGTTTTCACTACCGAAACGACAAAAGTTTTTTTAGAAAAAAAAAAAAACAAATCTAAAATAAAATCAATGAAAAGTACAATTTTTTTTATAAAGATGGAGGTGGAAACGAGCAAGCACGTCACCTGACGGAAAGTGATCACCGCCACCCATAGACATCCGCAACGTCCGGGGAATCACGAGTGCGTTGCCGATCTTTAGATAAAGGAGGGAGAGGGGGGAGATGGGCCACCAGCACTCTCACTCACCGAACGGAACACAACAGCAATAGATGCTGTAATTTAACCCCGATAGTCTGTGAGAGTGTGACATTTCACCGGATCTTAATCTAATTCTGAATCTTTATAACTTTCTTTAATCTACAATTTATTCTATATATTCATGATTTTGTCAGATTAACATATTTTTAGACATAAGATATTCTGAGAGGGTGGTATTTTTTCACTTGAGCTAGCCCAATTCATGCTGCAATGCAGCATGGCTCTACCACAAAATAATTATCCTTTACTAATTAAAACTCAAGTACAAAAATAACTATAAATACGATGCAAATGCGTATGTAATTAAATTGGATAGTTACCGAAGTCAGTCCTGATTTCAATCTTGCTTGATGTAAAGGAGAACGAAGCCGAATGTCAAATATGCTCGCCTAAAAGATACCTATTCACTCTTCTTTTGAAACAAAAATTCTGCGCTGGAGTTTACTCACTCCTTTCCCTTTCTTCTGCTCTTTTTTCAGCAAATATATTACACATTGGTTATCTAGTTATTCAAAACCGTGGAACAACATCTCCAAGGCGGCAAGACAAGTACGGTGCGGCGATACGGAGACTGCAGAGGGTTGACTCCGCGAGCCTTGTCCACGAACCGTTCTAAGCGTTCTCTTTTAATAAAGTGTTTCTAAATTGACTTATACTTTCTCCTTTTCTTTTTTAGTTTCTTATTTGTTCTTCTCCTCAAAACACGACTTTGAACCCTGAAGTGCCTGAGGTGACAACATTATCGTAAAACGTGAACATATCATTCTTATACCTATAAGTGTTCAGGATGCATGTCCAACTATAGCTATCTCTTACATAACTGCACTAGGTTCGGCGTACAGCGCTCTCAACATACGCATACATACGGAATGCTAAGAACCGAAGAGCCATACGAACTAATGGGCCTAATATACAAAGAGAGTGCAATTGAATCTTTTGTGATGTATATAGTTTTTATTTTCACAAATCTTAAGGTCATTTAACGCTTACACAACCATACAAACATTTGTAGAATTTATATCTAGACACTTTAAAATTTGATTTTACATAATGATGACGAATGATATTTTACATAATGATACTTGACTGAGTTTCTTGTCGGTTCTTCTGTGCCCAGGTTTTCTCTTTGAAGCAGATTTGACGTTCAAAAATACCTTGTAATTGGGTTTACTTGAATAAATTGATATGACATTGACATTATATTTTATTTACAACTAGCGGACTCGACAGACGCCGTCTTGTCCGAAATAAAAAAAAATCCTAGGACCCGATTGCACTGAAAAAATTTTTATCAAAATCGGTCAAGTCATTTTCTAGTTTTGCGAGACTAACACACGGCAATTAATTTTTATATATATAGACTAGCTGTATCCGCGACTTCACCTGCGCGGAATTTTTTTTCGTAGCTTTCCTGGATTAAGTTAGATTATATGTACAAGTACATAGTATGTTTATAAATTGTTTTTAAAAAAAAGTCTACGTCTAGTCTACGTCTGTCTCCGGACACATAGGATCTCTGTACCAAACATCGTAATTGGTTCGGCGGTTCAGCATTTCCCATTCAAAGTTTTATCCCCCTTTTCACCCCCTTAGGGTTACTTTTTCGATAAAAAAGTAGTCTGTGTTCGTTCCCAGATGTCCAACTATATCCATGCTACATGCTACAGAATCGTTCAGCAGTACAGCTCAGCGGTTGAGCATTCCCGTACAAAGTTTGGTCCCCTCCCTTCCGTCCCCCTTTTCACAGATTTTTGATAAAAAATGTAGCCTATGTATTTTTGTTAAAAAACGTTTTATCGCCGCACCAAATTTTACCATTACCAAGTTTTAGCATTTCCCATACAAAGTCGCATTCCCCTTTTCACCCTCTTAGAGGTAGATTTTTTATAAAAAGGAGCCTATGTCCGTTCCCAGGTGTCAAACTATATCCATGCTACATCGTAATCAGTTCAGTGGTTTAGCATTTCCCGTACAAAGTTTCGTACCCCTCGTACACCCCTCCCATCCCCCATTTTACAGATTTTTGATATAAAGAGTAGTTTTTGCATTTTTGATAATGTCTTATTTACGCACCAAATTTTATCATTACCTAGATTTAGCGTTCCCCATACAAAGTTTCATCCCTCTTTTCACCCTCTTAGGGATAGATTTTTTATAAAAAGTGGCTTATGTTCGTTCACTGATGTCAAATTATTTTCTTGCTAAATTTCATCACAATCGGTTCAGCGGTTTACCATTTCCCATACAAAGTTTCATCCCACTTTTCACCCTTTTAAGGGTAGACTTTCTGAAAAAAATAAGTAGCCTATCATGAGTGCAATCACCTGTTCTTACTACATACCTATTTTCATCAAGATCGGTCAAGCCATTTTTCAGTTATAAAAGGACATACGGACAGACATACGAAAATTTTAAACATGGTAGAATCGAAGTCTGTGTGTTATAAAATGGCTATCTATCACAAAATTTGACAGTAAAATTATAATTATAGACAGACGATAGAGATTTATATAGTAGTATAGATTATACACAGATATACCTATATACATTATGGGCATTAGTACAAGTCCATAATATATTTGTATATTTTGGGTCTGTACATTTTCCAGGAGTTGTATACACAATTTACTCCTTTATATCGTATTTATGTTTATATGTATGTATACATCGGTATATATGTGTGTACACGTGTGTGTATGTATTGTATATGTGTGTACGTATGTATATATGTAGGTATATCTTTTACATCTGTTTATCAATACTTTGGTACTACCGCATAAAGTGAATTTGAATACATCCCAAACAGAATAATGCAAATAAGAAAAAGTTAAAGCAGCTAGCTCGTATCAAATAGCGAGCTTCTCTCAACTAAGCGAGTCACAGAGGTTAAAAAAAAAATACTCCGTGAGGAAAATCATGCGATTATTGAATTATCTTCAAATATATCGTAACATCTATTGTACAATGTAAAAACTAACCCGACCTCGAAATCCAGTCAAGTGGGTACCGCTCGTGCTCAAGCACCATCGTAGCTCAGCTGAGCCGACTCACGCTAATACGTGACACGCGAAAGAGCTTCGACACAGATTATTATCCGATACGCGGTCTACCACAGTATTATCAAATCTAGACATCGGATATAATATGTACACTCGGCCAAGAAAGTGTTTGAGCACTTTTAAAAGTATGTTCTAATAATGAAAATATTGCTTAGAATATTCGAAATTTTGCAAGTAATAACGTGATTGGCTGATTAGTATCCTATCAAAAGGCATAAGTAAAGGTGCATACTATTTTAACCTCTATTAACAAGCATTGAACATTATTTTCTACAAGCAATCTAATATGTTGAAGGAAACCATTAAATGTTAAAAAAAAGTTTTTCTAGATTCACTACCTTCGTGCTTGTTACATTTTAATTTAAAAAAGGATTTTGACAAGCTTTCTTTTGACAGCGGTTCATTGAAAAGATATCTGTTGTAATTTACCTAAGATTAATTAAACATAATGCCTCATAATTTATCTTTAGCTGAAAAGGTAGAAATCATAGCATTACAGATATGGTCAAAATAACAGTGAAATTTCAAGAAATTCAAATGTATCCGTAAGTACAATTGTCTGAATGTCATCTTTGTTAGTAATCGATTAAGTATACAAAATGCAACAATATTAATGTCTCGGTTTCATAATTTCAGCGAAACACCCTTTCCCTTTGGATTTTACGCGAAGGTGAAGAAGGTGACCTTCAAGATCATAGAAGAAATGGTCGTCGGCCTAGCATTACTGAGCATAACTAATATGCATAGGGAAACGATGAGACATGCCTATGAAGAAATTGGTTTTATACTTACGTCTTATTTTGCGGAAGAATTTGATTTCAGTACTGAAACTATACGGTAGCATTTGCTCGGTATAAGATTGCACTACAGACGTCATTCCAAAAACATTAATTTGACGAATAGCCATAAAGCAGCTCGTTTGAATTTTGGTAGAGAATTTTTAAATTTTGATTGGCAACTACAATATTTACTGATGAAAAGACGTTCAAAGCCAGCCAACATGGCCGCTTAAGTCTGTGGCGTTATAAGAACAAGATACGATGAAACTAATTTAGTTTCAAACATGGAATCTGGTAAAATTTGTCTTAACATATAAGGCTGGATGTCGGCTGACGGAGTCGGTGAACTCTCAATATTACCTCCACGAGCAACCGCTCTAAATTATATTGCCAACCTCGAAAACTAATGTTACCATCTGTCCGGATTGTCTACCCGGAAAGTGAGCTGCCAGAATTTAATGTTTTACATGATAACTGCATGTTACATACTGCTAGGGTGACCTGCTATTGTTTTCAAGGACATTAATGTATTCGACTGATTCCATGGCCTTCAAGATCTCCGGATTTGATCCCCATAGAAAACCTCTGGAGACCAATGGTGCAACGATGAACTAACCGATATGAAAGAACACGTGAAGCAATTGAAAGTCATTGCATTGAGGTTTGAGATTCCATGCGGGGTACGGATATTTGTTAACGATTTGTTTGATCCATGAGAGGCCGACTGTCAGAGGTTATTCAAGCTAATGGTGGATATACTCGATATTAATTTAATGTATTTTACAATAATGAAATGTAAAAAACTCATTTCATTATCGTCCTTCTTATTATCGTTTTCATTATCGTCGTCCTGGGCTAAGCTGAAAAACAGTGCGGTAACGTTTCGCGTTATCGCTTAATGCTGAGACGAAGTCCTTTTGTCTTTACAGAGCGCTGTGCCTCCTGTGTATTTTAGCATATTTAAAACAAGTATTAGCTAGTTTATTAGTTAATTTATTTCTGTATTGGTTTTAATTATTTAAGTGTTTTTTGCGATAAATTAACCAATTTCTTTCTTTCTTTCCTTTTAAGATTAGCAAACACCACAAGCATGGTGCGTTGCGCATCGCAACGCACTGCAAAATAGTATCAGCCTATATTAGAGGCGTACCGCGCCGCAGTACATCACAATTTTTTGATTTATTAATTATCATTAATTAATGAAATGCGTGCGTTGCGCTGTAGTTATTACGGCTTGTCTGTAGTATACGATCTATGCAATGTGTATCAAAGAGATCTAATGTACATAGCGATACATAGCGATGTGACACGGATACATGAATGATAAACTTTACCAAACTCCTAAATTTTGAGTTGCTTTTTGTTGACAGTGGCATCACTACTTCCATCTCTTGGCTTCCTTCTTTGCTTCTGTCTCATTAACCCTTATAAATGAATGACAAAATAAAATTCTATCGGGGACTCAGTCGATACAATTCTGACAATTCTGTCAAAATGAAAATATGATTTTTTTTGTAGATTTTGTAATTACGATTCTGCACTCAAATTGCAACCAACACGTCACAGATGTCATAATATGATGGAAAGCGAAAATAATCCTTGATATTTTATGACGCGTAAACGATAGTCACTCTTAAGGTGCTTAAAATAAAACACCTTTCCGACATAATAACTACCGTAAAGTGATAGCGGAAACTGCGCAAGAGCATAATATGTACTGACATGAATATACATTCAGTCAAGAAAGTATCGGGAATGGATGATTTGTTTATGGTTCCAAATTCAATTTTTTGTTTTTTTTTATGTTGTTGTTAGATTGGCACAACTGTTTTCCATTTTGGCGCGGAGTTTTAGTTGCATCTGTTATTTAGATTAAATACAGTGCTGTTTTTAGTTATATCACTCTAGTGTATATTGCAAATTTCATAATGGACAAAAACATCGAATAAAGATTTTGTCTTAAATTTTGCATCGCCAATGGAATTTCGTGTTCGGAGTCACTGAAAGTGTTACAGAAGGCTTACGGTGAATCGACTTTATCAAAAACACGTGCTAATGAGTGGTACAAAGCGTTCAAAAGCGGTCGAGATGTGATGGAAGATTTGCCTCCCTCTGGTAGACCATCAACGTCTGCAACTGAAGTTAACATCGCAAAAGTGAAGGAAATAGTGACTGAAAATGCTCATTCAAGTTTGAGAGAGATAGCCGCCGAACTTTCTGTGTCTCACGAGTCGATCCGTACCATTTTAAATAATCACTTGGGTATGAAACATGTTGCCGCTCGGCTAGTCCCAAAAGACCTGAATTTTCTTCAAAAACTCAATCGCATAAGAGTCGCCGAGGACATGCTAGTACGAGTCAATTCCGATCCAACATTCATGAAACGCATTGTTACTGGTGACGAGACGTGGGCTTACGAGTTTGACATGCAAACTAGTCAACAAGCTTCGGAGTGGCGCCTTCCAACTGAACCGAAAACGAAAAAACAACGCCAAAGTCAATCAAAAGTCAAAGTCATGTTGACTGTTTTCTTTAACTATCGCGGTGTTGTGCACTCGAAATTCTTGCCGGAAGGTCAAACGGTAAATAAAGAATATTATTTGGGCGTTATGCGGCGTTTAAGAGAGCAAATTCGACGAAAAAGGCTAGATTTGTGAAAAGAAAATTCTTGGATTTTGCACCACGATAATGCGCCTTCGCACAAGGCCATCATTATGAACAAATTTTTGACCAAAAACTCAACAAATACCATCGAGCAACCACTTTATTCACCAGATATGGCTCCAGTCTACTTCTTTCTTTTTCCTAAACTGAAATTACCACTTCGTGGCACCCGTTTTCATTCGGTAGAAGACATAAAGGCGAATTCGCGGCGAGCGGTGAACTCAATTCCGGAAAAAGCGTTTAAAAAATGTTTTGATAATCGGATTATTCGTTGGCGTAAGTGTATCGTTTCTGAAGGAGCATACTTTGAAGGTGATAAAATAAATTTGGATGAATAACTAACATTTCGTGTATTATTGATCTTTTCCCGGTACTTTCTTGACAGAATGTAAGTTAGGGTTATTTCTTTCTTTTTCTTATCACCAGTTTAAAGTGGTTTTGTATAATTTATTGATATTGAAACAGTGTAAATGCAAAAACAAAATCCAAAAAATTTTAAATTTCAAACAATATGAAAAAAGATCATAGGAAATCTGGATGTGATAGCAAAAAACGGAAAACGGCTATAGATTCAGTGCATCAAAATTTTCATATTCATGATAATTTCAAGGAGGATTTCGTTGCAGATGTGTAATTAGCACAGAATAATGTTATGATAGTAAGAAGATGTAAATAATATGTATTTATATCTTATTCGATATTAAAATATAAATGATTTATATTTATATCTTATTTGACTACTGTTCGGGATAAATGGACCTCCAAGATGAAGATAGAAATTATAACAATAACCACACCGTGTTTGGTAGTCAAAAAGTTCGCGAAGAAAAACGTGTATAAGGTACGAGTCGTAACTGTTACTTCAAAGTACATTTCAGTGCTAATTTACACAATTGAAATTGTAATTCAACAACCAAAATCAACTTAAAGATACGTGCTATGAGATGTATCAGTCACAAAATCCCTATAAGCTATATTTTCGCTGAAAAATTTCCATAAAAACATATATTTTTACGTTTTTTGTTCTCCATTCGTCTTAACCAGAAAGATCTTGACTAAATAATCGATTTTTGCATGTATCATACAAAATAATCATCCCATACTAATCAAGACTCAAGTGCAATAATAATTTCATATTATTATTCTTCTTTTGTGGCAATCCTAATACATACATACATATCTTCACGCTGTATCGCTAACGGGGTAGTCAGAGAGGACGGAGTGCCAAGCTTCGCGGTTCTTACATCTTTCGCTTCCTCAAATCTCATCATTCTCCTCACACGTTTTTGCCTAGGTATGTGAGAGTTCATAGCAATGCTAATAACTTCGTAAATAGAATACAAATACCTATATAATTAAGTTTGACAGTTACTAAAGTCGGTGCTAACCCTACCAAATTAGTAGACTTTCTGTTGTTGCACGTTAATTTGGCACCGACTTCATTAACTGCCAAATTTAAT
Organism: Zeuzera pyrina; assembly: GCA_907165235.1. Lineage (NCBI taxonomy): Eukaryota > Metazoa > Arthropoda > Insecta > Lepidoptera > Cossidae > Zeuzera > Zeuzera pyrina. The sequence goes on along the minus strand of OU015619.1, from coordinate 2,582,507 downwards.
TGTATAGGTATTTGTATCCTATTTATAAAATTATTATTGCATTTGAGTTTTATTCTTTAAAGATAGTTATTAGTTTTTCTTAAAAGCCTTTTATTTCTCCCTTTTAAGTGACTTTGGCCTAAATAAATATTTAGGGTAGGTCTACAACTAACTACTTTCTAATTCTGGAACGGAATGATATACTAAAGAGTCTTCAATATAAATAAAACACATAGCTAACACTGACTTCAAAGATATCTTACAAAAAATGTTTCATGAGAATATTTTCATTACAGTAAAAGTTTACAAAAATATTTTCCCGGGTTCGATATTCTTGGCCACCTCACATTAAAAAACGCATGTTATTGAATTAATTTCTAATTGGTTTGTTGTCTACGCATTACTGGATACTTCATCAATTCGTCATATAATATTCATATTGAAAGCTTCGCTACTTACTTCAAGGCAAACAATTTGTGTCTTTGTCTGGATTATACTTTTTAGGGCCGTAGATTTCTTATTTTTAATTCATAAAATTCAATAAGCGCTTGTTTCCCAAGTTCGTGTAATTTTCTCAAACTTCTTGAATGAATTTAATTTATATGTTCGGTTCCTGGCAGGGTCAATTAACTTAGGAAACGAACTTTTCTCTATGGCTTAGAAGTAATAATTTCCAAAGTTAAGATGTTCGTATACGGGTCTGAGATAGAATGAAAAATATAGGAAATGGCAAATGATAACATCTTCCGGCGCAAGTCGTAGAAATTGCCAAAGGTTATGCTTATTATTAAGGAACTGATTTAGGTAACATGTAAGCAAAATTGCAACTTTATTGTAAGGTAGTGAGGCCTGGATATGCCCGAAATCGAGTGAAAGTATGATAAATGCAATAGAAATGCGATCTCTTAGAAAGATGTGCGGTGTCACCCTTGCGGACAGGATAAGCAATGAGGAGATACGCAGTATGATAGGGTCGCACGACAGTGTTATTGTAAAAATGAAGAAAGGAATGCTTAGATGGTTCGGGCACATAGAAAGAATGAGTGATGAAAGACTGACGAAGAAAATATACAGAGCGAAAGTGAGTGGTAAAAGAAGGCAAGGAAGACCAAGGCTGACTTATGAAGATCAAATAGCCAGAGTGTTAGCAGACGGAAATGTCAAAAGCTCTCGCATACCTAGGCGAAAGTGTGTGAGGAGTATGATGAGATTTGAGGAAGCGAAAGAAGTATGTAAGAACCGCGACGCTTGGCGCTCCGTCCTCTCTGACTACCCCGTTGGGGATACAGCGTGAGGATATGTATGTATGTATGTATGTAAGCAAAATCTCACTGTTTCTGTTTCGTAATGCCTGGTTTAATAACGTATTAGTCGTTAAGTCAGTAAGTTGGCAAGTTAGTTAAAATCCCGCGTATAAACAGTTGGAAAATCACAAGTGTAAGTTGGCACTTCAGTTGTTTAGTTGAATCGCTATTTACAGAACTGTTCACATGCGGAAATTTGGTTTTCTCGATATTTACTCTCTCAACAAGTTGTAATGTGTAAACAAGGCATGAGCCAAAAATGTTTTTGGTCAGGAATGGGGTGATTTATTTTGCACTTTGATGCTCTGTTCACCTCTAATGAGATATTACGTTTATCTAAGAATCATCTAGTAATCCTAGTAACTCCTATCTTAATCCTAGTTACTTGTTAGAGATTATGTTACTTGTACAAGTAGTAAGTTCTGACGTCTATAGATTTGTTGTACGCAACTTTATACGTTCAAATGCAGTCCCTAAATAGAAATGTGCTTAGCTACACAGAACACAAAAATATAGAAATGTTATTATTTAGGGAATGTTGGGTCAGACCCAACACGTCTTCGTTTCTCCTAATCCTTTACGATTTTAGGTTATCTACACCCATTTCCACAACCACTTATTCATTTTATTCATTAAACATTTTTGCCTATCCTATGTACCTATGATCAATCCTTTATTACTTAATCACCGCTTGCACTTTTACCTAATTAATCGACTGCGTTTCTCTTTTGAAATCTATATCACAAAGAGCTTTGTTTCAAAATATGTAGTACAAGATTACAGAAATAAGTACCTATACAAAAAATGTGTACCTGCTTATGCTTTTTGTTTTAAAATGACATTAAAAATAATGTATTTCGACGAATAGCTTTGAAATATAAATTCATTGACAAATAAGCGTTATATGAATGTTTTATCTAAGAATTATGTAGAAATATTTCATAAACAACTAACAAAATGGCAATAATAGCCAAGTTATTTTATGCTCTGAAATATATTTTAACCTATTATTAATTGCTTTTTTTTTCATGCACTTTAGAACTAATTACGAGTATTTCGCTTTATGCTAGAATAGTATAATAGTAATAAAGTATTGTATTTATAAAATATATCTAAAACGGGAACTCTCAACTCTCAACAAGAGTTTGCTTGAGACCACGGCCGATGCAACTCGGTCGCAACGTCAAGCTAGAATAAAAAGGTAATCGCGTTGAATTTCCCGTTTTAGATATATTTTATAATGCTGCAACGCTATGTTGAAAACATTCCTTACTCGTAAAAATATGCGATACCTGCATAAGTACCTGCATTTTTGAGTCAACTAAAAACGTGACATTACAATTTCTTTAAGTGTTCTCTAATATGGATAGTGTATAGCAACACTTAGCATTCATCCAGAGCATAGTCTAGTGCTGTTTGGTATGCAGATGTGTTGCGTCTTTAAGGCGACGACGCATTGGAAATTTTGACGGCAGGGATATTAATTTTTCTTAATGACTACAAAACGTATGAAAGTGATATTTGGTAACCTAACTTTTCAGTTCATTGACTTCATTTTGCCAGTTGCGTTACACGATTGGTTAACTTTTGTAACCCAAAAAAAATATTAAAGAAACCTTTTTAAAAAAGAGATTTACATTTTTCGTAGCAACGGGACCGATTTATGTTTTTAAATATTCTGTTTATTGAGTTTAATCTAAACATATTCTTCAAAATGATAGTTGGATTTTTTTAAATAAATAATAGATTTTAAAATAAATGAAACTGTTTTTTCGTATTTTTCGTAAGCTAGCGCGCGCACGTTTGCATAGAACAAGGTCTATTTTAAATTGAATTATTGTTTATCAATGCGTCGCCTTAAGAAGCAACTTCCGTACATTTCCAATGTTCCGACATTTTTGACATGCATATTACAGAAACCATAAGCTAAGCAGCTCATGCAATACTTTATATCTCACTTCCGACTGCTTACGACAAATGTAAAATGATAAAAACAGTCAAAAAATTGACGGACCCGCATTAGTTTAAAGATTTGTAAGAATTTTAGAAAAAGTGGAAACTAAAAAAAAATTGGGTTTCAAAATACGCGAAATTATTGTTTTTTGTCGTTTTACGTCTTTGCTAAATGTAAGCTCGGTAGGTGTCGAGATAAAGAAATAAATCAGCTGTGACATACAGAAAGACAGACAAACATTACGAAACTACAGGGGTTCCGTTTTTATAACTTTTGTCACGGAATCTTAAAAACGAATAAGTAACATTTTTCTTTGCTTTTTCTTGTAATGTTGCCAATATAATTTATGAATCTAAAAAGACTTACTTATTCGTAATATTAAATGGAAATCAATGTATGCTTTCCATTTATTAACCTTTTACTGCTAGCAGCAGGGCTTCTCAGGCCCAGTGAGAACAAAAATATCCACCATTTATATTTATGCATAAGCACATAATATAATCTTCGAAATTCCTAGAAAATAAAAAACATTTTCAAATCAGATAATTTGCTTATTAATTTTTTTTTACATATTTATTAATAACAAAAATGTACATACATATGTTAATATTTACAAACTTAAAACTACACATTATCTTAAATAATAAACTTCCGCAAAGTTGCCACTTAGAAAGCTGTCATTGCTCAAGGTACCTAGCAGACTGGCAGCATTGCCTCTTTGAATAGCCAAACTGATTCGTTGGCGGAAGAAGCTGCCAGCCCGGCGGATCTCTTACATACATACAAGATCTCTTACAAATATCAGAAACCAGTCGATGGGCTTCGGGGCCCCAGGGACCCAAAGTTTCGATTGCAAAGGGCGTAAATATGAAACTCTCAGAGAGAGTCGCATACTTAGTCGCCGGCACATGGGAAACAGCAAGTGTATCGACACAAGTGGCATCCCACACCAGAGATCTTCCAAGTTTCCAAGGAATGAGCGTCAAACCATCCGATCTCCTGCCGTCGCTGCGCGCAATACCTACAGGCTCTAAGACTGCGGGAACGCCAGCGGCGACAAGAGCCCGCCGAATGACGTCATTCAAGGCAGCATGTCGTGACATGCGGCCTGAACTACGTAAACAGGATAAACTGTGGTGATCTCCCATTTATGCTCAGGAACTTATGCGAAATAGTATTGTTTGCTGATGACACTTCATTGCTATTTAAACTGGACAGAAAGAACTTAGATATTACCTAAGTGAACGGGATCCTGGCGGACGTCTCGTGGTGGTTTGCTGTTAATAATTTACTACTGAATGCACAAAAAACCAAATGTATTAAATTTTCCCTTTCTAATGTACCCAGAATCCATGATAAAATAGAATTGGGTGGGAAACAGTTAGAATTAGTTAGGTCTGCCAGTTTTCTTGGTTTAACAGTAGATAGTAAATTGCAATGGGCGGATCATATCGGGGCATTGGCTAGTAAGCTCGGTTCCGCGATATATGCCATTAGACGCATTAGGCAATTGACGGATGCGGATACGGCTAGGCTGGTGTACTTCGCATATTTTCATAGCCTAATGTCCTATGGCCTTTTGCTGTGGGAATCAGCGGCGCATATTAACTCGATTTTTATTTTACAAAAAAGAGCGATACGTGCTATTTACAGTATGAATGCACGAGAATCACTAAGAGATCGTTTTAAAGACATTGATGTACTGACAATACATACATCTTTTGTATTGCGTATTGCCATAAAAATATTTAAAAAAAATAGGCATGTTCTAAAAACTTGCCAAATTCCTTAAATGTAACTCATATCTATCTCCTCGTCTACCTATCAAATTTTCTCAGTAACTATGCGACACAAATGGAAAGCACTCTAAATATTGTTTACAAGTACACACATTCAAAAATGCAATGACAATTTGAATTTAAAATTTATAGGCCCACATTAGTGTCTACGAAAAATATGCAGCGTGTTGGTATTTATAGGTTAAAGATTTACCTATAATTTATGCATACAATAAGAGTGATAGCATGAGAGGTCGCTAGCGTGAAAATTGCTGTTTAAATTATAAATACGTTTCAGGTATATTTCTACCTCCGGCAGGGCGGAGATGATTTATGTGTTCGCAGTTAAAGATTGTTTGTTTGTGTAAAATTTAAAAAAAAATGATATTTTCATAATGACACCAAATTACTATTGTAATTAATTCAACTTGATTGTGGCTATAAACTTTTAAACTGTCGCGTTGCATTATAAAATATCTAAAAATACGGGAAATTAACGCGTATCTTTTATTTTCGCTTGACATTTCGGCCGAGTTGCATCGGCTGTGGTCTCAAGTAAACTGTCGTTTTTCACATCCGGTTAAGTGTGTGGACACCGTGAGTGTTGTGTGTAGGAACCTTAATAATTATTTACAAATATCGGGGGTAGACGAAATAAAATCCGCCTCGAACACAGAGTGAAGCTTGCTGCGACAGTTTATTTGAGACCACGGCCGATGCAACTCGGCCGAAACGTCAAGTGAAAATAAAAGATAATCGCGTTAATTTCTCGTGATTTTAGATATTTGATTGTGACTCTCGAAATTTCCATTGAAATACAAAAAGTAAGTCATGAACAAATATTTTAATAAAAAACGGGCTAAGTGCATATCGGACTATGCACAGTGAAGAGTTCCGTTTGCGGGATGACCAATATTCTTTTGATCGACACCAAAAATTGTATCCTGCAGTCGCTGAGCGTACTTTTTACATTCTACTGTATCAAATTTACACACAATTATTGCAATTATAGAAGAGCATATCTATTTTTTTTATTTTTCAACTTCCCAGGGGAAGCTTTTATTTCTAATATCTACATTTTATTTTATATCTAATGTCATTAATAATAGTAATAATAATCTTTATTTCTTCACAAAAAATGACAACCAAATTACATGACATAAAACAGTACAGTTTTGTGGGAGACAGGAGCCTCAGGTAGGCCAAGTCTGTGTTATAGGTCTCCAGAACTCCACCCCAGAATTTGAATAGTTGAAAGTAGACTAGGATTTTATTTTATTTAACTTTAAAAGAAACGATAATAATTTGGAGGAAGTTCCCGTCACAGTTTGATATAGTATGGATGCATTTGTGTGTAAGAGGGGTATGTCTGAGGGTATGAATATTTATATTATACATACATACATACATATCTTCACGCTGTATCCCTAACGGGGTAGTCAGAGACGACGGAGCGCCAGGAGTCGCGGTCCTTACACACCTCTATCGCTTCCTCAAATCTCATCATTCTCCTCACATATTTTCGCTTAGGTATGCGAGAGCTTTTGACATTTCCATCTGCTTGTTAGCAGACGGAAATGTCAAAAGCACTCTGGCTATTTATATTATCAGAATATTTATTCCAGGAATTTCTTAACTTATTACATTATGCTACGACAATGATTTTAGACTCCCTATATCTTCTAGTCAAACCACCCATGTTTATTTATTTATTTATTTCCATTTTGTAATCTACTTTTTATTTTTATTTTTATAACAGGACAAACGTTTACCTCAAGGGACCCCGTATCGCTTGAGGTAAACGTTTTTCCTGTTATATATTATTCAAAACTATATTTAATTTAATTTAATTTAATATAAAAGGAAGGGCGCCACTGGCAGTAACGGCTGGCAGACCAAACAAATTAAACGTTGACAATAAATAACAATTTAATGTTCAGTTAATCGCTTGCCGAAAAATATCCAAACCAGTCTTCGGGAATCCCCAGCTGGACGAGAAATGGTGAACTCGTGGCGGGACCATGTCTCAAACACCACAACACCCGTTGCGCGACCCAACCAGCCGAAGCTCGAAGCCTGCCTCACGCAACTAGCCAAAGGGGCGCCTGCACATGACACGCCCATACGAGAAACGCCCGTGGATGAAACACCTGTACATTAAACATCCGTGCCAGAAACCTCCTATCAGAGGAAAATGGATCAGGCTCAGATTCCATTACTGTCCAATGTCGACTCCGGAACACGTTTTCACGTTTACACCAAACCTCCGGCAAAAGCACAGCCACCACACAACACCGTCTGGAATTTATAGGGCCTAATGTTAACTCCGGAGTCACCAGCATACACTTAGGACACCAAGCTCAGGCACAACCGTTATTCATTTTCGCCTAAACAAACTTTAGCAGTCGCACCTACGCAGGCCGAGCTCGAAAAGAACACCCCGGCGCGGCTGTCAAACAAATACAAAGTTTCTCGTATTCGCGCTGCAAGCAAGACGCGTATACCCGAAAAGTGGGAAAGACACGTCAACTTAATTCCATTTACTGCAAAACCCCGTACTAGAACAATTTAAAAAGAGCAATAAAAGCAATACGTGCCATCTACAGCACTGGTTCCCAAACTTATTTTGTCTACTGAGTCGAGAGCTCATGCAGTCGTTGTCTAAGATGCCTCCTAGCTAAATTAAATTACAAATCACCCCCCAGTCCTCTACACAACGCCCCCATTTTTTTTCTGGGTCTCTTACCGCCCCCCTTTAGGCCTGCAGCACCCACAAGGGGGCGTTATCGCCCACTTTGGGAATGGCTGATCTACAGGATGAATGCACGAGAATCGCTTAAAGATCGTTTTAAAGACATTAATGTCCTCACCTTGCCCTCCTTATACATCTTTGAAATTATTATGTATACGAGAAAAAATATAGATCAGTTTAAAAAGAATGGCGATATGAATGGTATGGAAACCCGAGGTCGTGATAAATTGGTTATTCCAAAATTTAAATTACATAAGTCGAATGTTTCATTTTTAGGTAACTGCATTCGTTTTTATAATAAAGTTCCTCAAGAAATTACTCAATTAACAGAGAATAAATTTAGATTGGTTATAAAACGTACATTGACTAGACAATCATACTATAAAATAAACGATTTCATTGAAGATAAAACAATAGTCTGGAAATGATGTTCTCTGCACATGCGTTTACTGGCTTAATGAAAATATTGTATTTTAAAAAACCTTTGGTAAAATGAAGTTGAAAAAATGATACCTGACTGAGTTTCTTGTCGGTTCTTCTCAGTGTCCAAGTTTTCTATTTGAACCGAACTAAAGTAGATTTGATGTTCAAAAATACCTTGTAATTGGGTTTACTTGAATAAATTGATTTGACTTTGACTTTAAGAACGTAAATAAACTCCCGAGAGTAGTGAACTCACAAGCGATGGCAGAATAAAATGACAAACGTTAATCCATTCACCACAGATTAAATACAAACCTACTACTAGCGTTTACATAGGCTCAATAATTTAAAATGTGAATTATGTAAATTACTGGTGAAAAAAAAATTTTACGTAACATGGCACAGAATTATATTTCACTATTATCTGCCTGTTGAAATACTCATATTTAATACTGTACTAGTTAGCAAATCTTTAACAGTTTTAATAAATGAATGACACTTAGATTTTCAGAGGTTTCCGACGCATTTATAATAAAAATAACTGCATAGTTAAAGTACTAATCTTATTCGAGGCTTATCCACTCTCATCTAATTCGGTATAAGTATTTTATATGATACGCTGAAGGTTTCTCATTAAGCGAGTATCAACATGTCTCGAACAATACTTGTGATCGAGATCCGTAAAAATACCTTCGATATTCACGCATTTGACATTCCATCAGGATTGTAGAATTATTTTCAACCGAGCGGTCGGATGGGCCATGACAATAGCGAATTTCTCAGTCAACATTTTAAGAGCACCTCATTATATGTTGAAAAGATAAGGAATAAAATACATTACTCTACAATAAAATGTTACTCTTTCATAAAATAGAATGAGTCTACAAAATCATTATTTAGCGCATAAACTATAAAGTAAAGTATAAGTAATAATATAATAATAATAATATACTCAGACATTTCACACAGCGCCATCTAGTCCCAAAGTAAGCTGCACAGCGCTTGTGTTATGGGTACTAGACAACTGATATACTACTTATATACTTTTCTTTTGTAAATATATACATATTATACATAAACACCCAGACTCGGGACGGGAATCGAACCCGCAACCCCCGTTTACTTTCCGACGCACTAAGCCGTTGCGCCACGGAGGTCGTCAATAAGTAAACTAATAATTACAAATTGTTGTATTTGCCTTAACTCAGTAGTAATGAATTTATAGTGGAATTAATAATTTTAAATACGACGTTACTGTTATTTTAATTACGTGCACTGTTGCTCTTTTACTTACACTAGTACTACAATAGATGTGTACGATAACGTGGCAACGCGAGTGGCGTCGCCGGCGGGAACAAGAGATAATTTTAAAGTTAAAGTCGGGTATCACCAAGGATTTGCTTTGAACCCATTACTTTTTAACATTGTAATGGACTATATCACAAAGGATCTCCAAAAACAAGCCCCATGGACTATTCTGGCAGGAACCGCAGGAAAACCGATAATCGCATTGCAGTTTTTCTGGCGAAAATAACAACATCCCGGCCATTAAAATCACGGGAACTCTTCTTTATCATGTAAAAGTATTCAAGTACCTTAGATCCATAGTAAATATCAGAGCTAACACGGAAAGAGATTTAGAGAATAGAATTAAGACGGGCTGGCTCAAGTGGCAATCTCTCTCCGAGGTTCTCTGTGACGTTTATGCTATGTAATATAATAAAGAAACGAGAAGAGCAAAAAATGTAGGCCATGGAGATGAAAATGCTGTGTTGGTCATGTGGTGTCACGCGACTGGTTAAACTCCAAAACGAGTACGTCCGAAGTAGCTGAAATACAGTAAAAAATAAGGTAGAACCTTTTACACTGCTTTGGACGCGTAATGTGCAGAGGAGAAGACCATATGACAGAAGAAGGGAAGGCAAAAGAAGCGAGGCCGCCCATCGACTTTTTAGATACGAACCATTCACAATGACATGTCGACGATGCGCTCAACGCCAGGAATGACACAAAATCGCCAAAAGTGGCGTAAAAGTATCAGGAGGGCCGACTCCAGGTAGGGAATAGCCCAATAGATAAGAAGAAGACGAAAACAGTGGATTTTTATACATATTATATACTAGCTGTTGGCTGCGACTTCATCCGCGTAGAATTACAAAAGTAGCCTATGTCCTTTTTTGAGATTTAATCTATTTCTATTCCAAATTTCATTAAAATCGGTTAAGCCGTATAGAAGGAGAATATTTAAATGACGATAACTTTTTTCACTGTAATCCTATTTCAATGAAACAAAGCTTAAATATTGCTCCAAACTAAGCTTAATTTAACTGCGAAAACCCCTAAAAAATCCTTTAGTAGTTTCGGAGAGTAGTATGTACATACAAACAGACAGACAGACAAAAATTAAAAAAATGCTTATTTGTGTTGTTACTTTTTTATCGCCTACAGTGATTTCTTGATAAATTAATTCAATATACAGTCGCGCTTTCTACTGCTTTATTATATGTATAAATTTCCCATTAAATGTAAATTCATTAGACGTGAATGCTCATGATTTAAGAAATGGGAAAGTCTACTATGAAAAAAGATACAAATACAAACACAAATAATTTATTTAACAAATACTTATTTGCGTAGTTGAATAACTGTTAGAATAACTGCGTAGTTTGTTTTTAAATGTGTGTGTCTTTTGAATAGTGGTTTGGAAACAATTGATGATCAGAGCGTCTTACGATCTGAAAGCTCCAGGTTCGAATACCGATCAAATTAATTTTTGTACCAAATTTTTTTGAATTTTCTTAAAGTTTATGTATTATTTTGTGCTCCTTCGGTTCTCTGTGTGATATACACGGTAGAAGTCTAGTGATTAATATGCGTATTCATTCAAAAGTTGCAAAAAATTAGCTTTATAAAATATAGTGTATAAAATATTTTTAATTAATATTTAAAATTAAAATATTCAAATCGCCCACTTAGTGGCCACAAACATCGATATTCAGAAACCATGCGGTCAGATCCAACCAAGCAAATAAACATAGTTTGCATGAGAGAATACAACGTGGTATTGCGTCTATACGGCACTGTAGACACACACATTAATTAATCAATAGCTTAACAATAAAGGCAAACTAAGTTGTAATCAATAAGATAATAATATGGACCCTCTCGCCCGGGAACAGTGCGATAATCAAAACTGATCACTACGTACATGTACTGGCATCATATTCTGGTTAAACTGGTCTTGAAATTATCGCCAGTGGTTATTACATTAGGTTATTAGTTTCGCTGGAAGTATGAATCGAACTAAACAGTATGTTAGACAACTTCTTTTAAATTAAAAATCGCCATAAGGTTTCGTGGCTACGGTATCGCTTCGGTATTTCTTGGGAAGAAGATAGGGAATGAATTTCTCTAATACCCTGTTTCATTTGATTCATACTTCCAAAGACACCCCGTCAAGATGGCGCCCGATTCGAATCCCATTTTTGATATTGGCTCCAGCATGTAGAATCTACATCTAAAACAATGACAGATATTTATATCGCATAGGTTTGGATCTAATAAAGACTTTTTGGTGGTGGTAGGCTAAAAGTTGACTCTTTGGAAGACAATTAACTGGCGAGTATCCTTGGTTGTAAAATCTATCGCTATAATAGCAATTATTTTAGCATTACTGTATTCTGGTAGCCCTATCCAAGTGCGAGGGTGAAAATTTGCGAGTGGAAATGCATAATAAAGGTGATTTGAAAGAGATGTATCCAAGCAAAGCAGACAGTGTGGTTACCGACAGTATGCTTACGGTTTGTTTTTTGGTTACTTTCATTAATGGCTTCCCAATAAGTAGCTTATTATCAGGTAGGCTGAATTCACAAATCGGGCTACATTAAATAAAAATTTCAGTAATGTAGTGCTAGTTATAATTCAGCGGTTTGCTATTTTCGTTTTATCTGGAATTTAGGTTTATTGTTATATATTCATCACACACTGTACCTCTATAATAGGTAAAACTTTTACTGATACTTTTAATTTTATATGAAAGGAGAGTAGTGTCTATAACGACTTATTTTCAATTTGAAGCACAGAGCGTATAAAGTATTTTAAACACTCTAATGTGCGCTTTTGGGGTTATCAGTGATAGTGGTGCCGCGTGCAGCGTATGTCTGTACCTACCTTTCAATTGACTGGCCCGTTGGCGCAGTGGCATATGCATCTGATTTCCAAGCTAGGGTCCCGGTTTCGATCCCCGGTCAGGTCAATTTAGGAAACGAACTTTTCTAAATTGGCTTAGAGTCTGGGTGTTACTGGGAAGTCCCCCAGAGTTCGTTGTGTGGTACCCATAATACAAGCTTACTGCTTAGTTTGGGGGTCACACAATCTATGTAATTGTCAGGAGTATTATTATATTATTTCAAATTTTAAACTTCAGTTTTTAACCCTAAAACCGTACTCATACTAACAAGGACTTAAACCGTATCCAGCACACATCCACATTAGTAAAAGTCTAGAAACTCGTTCAACGAAAAAGGACAGCGTAAGGACACGTTCTCCACGCTGATTCTTGATCCAAGAGGTGCCTAAAACAAAACTGTTATGTAAAGGGCACACGACGTATACACATTGACGATTACGTTACATAGTGACACTCGGAGACAAACAACCAAAAATATACGGAGTAACACAGTAATTGAGGAAAATTTCAATTTGCTTATTTGAATGCGAAATCACCGATCATGTCATTTGACAATAACAGAACAATGACTTAACAATTATTGATCGCAATTTTTACTTCACTTGATACTTATTTTAATTATTTGCCATACCTTTTAATTTTAAAATATAAGTATCAAGTACTAATAATTATCAGATGACATTTCATACATTAAAAACTTGAAAGTTGATCAACGTTTCCCCGCCTTCATCTGTTGTGACTGACAGTCATGAATCACAGAGTACATCGTTATTTTGTTGACTGTATTTTTGTTAACGGTATGTTTGAATAGGGTGGCAACTAAAATTCAAAGAGTTCATTTTATCAAGGGTAGACAAGATGAAGAGTTGACGGCGAGTTCATTGTGATCGCCTCGCATTTTTTATTTTAACTAACTGTAAGGTTAGATAATATGATTCGAATAAAAAATATGATGATTAGATATTATGATTCTAATCTAATTCTAAATGGCTCTGAAAAATAGCTTCGGTCTCAATAAAAAACTGATCAGTAGAATAATTTCTGACTAATCTACCGAGTCGTAACTAATGACGATCCACAAGTGTTGCCATTCTCGTCATACCAATCTGCTACCAATAATATTTTTATAAAGTTTAAATATATGGTGTCATTGACTTCCTAAGAAATATCTTCTGGCAAACAATCAGCTGTATCGTTTCCAGTAACATCCAAACTCCTAAACAATTTAGAAAATAGTGTTCACTTGCTTTCTAAATCGAATTGTTCCGGCATCTGGATGTTACGAGTATAAGATATGTCTAGCTCTCTTATGGCTTATTTTGAATTCGTTTGTATGTCTGGAGATATTAACAGATGATAACAATTGGAATAATTTACCAACAAGTCAAAAACCGTATTGATTTACTATTGTAACAGTTATTATAATAACCGTTTATTTCGTAATCGTTAATTTAAGTTTATAAAAATACAATTTATAGCTTTTAAAATTGACTGTTAACTGATATGTATGAACAAAAACACGGACGATCGCTGTTTTTATTAGTAATCAATCACAAGTGCGAATACATGAGTGCGGGTATAATAAACTATACATTTCTTCTATTACCTAGTTTTTCAATTACAATCGTATTTTCTAGATATCAGATTCAGTATTTTATAAATACGAAACGACTTGCGAACTGGAGGTATCATTAAAAATAACATTGAATAAAAAAAAGTCATAACAAAGTTCAAAGTTACGCGGAACGGAACGCAATTTGAAATGCCAATCAACTTAGTGACGTCATTCCTGTCGTTCGTCCAACTTGAGCAAAGAACTTTGAAGTACCGTCGACAGGAGGTACGGCATAGGAGTTATTAGCGTACATTGTCGAAATTCATACATCGATTTCTACGTCGTGTCTGATAAATATAAAGCATTTTCCTTATAAGATACTAAATACGGTCTAGATGTGTCTTAATTTCACAATAGGCGCACAAATAGATAATAATTAGGTATAATAGTTAGGTATAATAATTAAGTATCTGGGTAATAATTACATGACATCTTGGCAAAAATATTCGATCTCAATCTTTTTTATCATGGTAATGCGAATGCTTATAATAATATATTTATTGATGTGTAAAAGTTAATATGTATTTCCAGTAATTGAACTCTTCACATGGCCTAATTAATACTTGTATTTTTACGTACATAACTTATTGCAACTATGAACATTGGAGTATCATACTCATAATTACATATTCTCCTTTTTATTACTCAATTGTTTAGTTTGCGTAATTTAGTATTCATTATTTTTATTGTGCAATTAGCGACATAAATACAAATAAATAAATCAATTTGTCGAAAAGAAAAAGTAAAGAAGAATTAGGAAAAATAGGTTTTATAGACTTGCATTATGGGTAGGTCGCAACAAACGCCCAATAACATATAATTTCTGTGAAAATGTAAATTATTTGTTTCCCGACTTATCCCGACCAGAAACTGAACTCAGAATTCTCGACTTGACTGACAAATGCATTGTCCACCGCCATGCCAAATAGCTAGCCAAAGCTATTATTTACTAGCAATCTAACTACTATATTATGGTATGATATATATGGTATGGTATGTCGTCATACCATACCATATAGTGTAGTTTAGACGTTAAGCCAAGCGCGGAAGGTTCTGGGTTGGATTCGTAGTCCGAACAACTTTGCGTGTTTTTCATACCCACAGGTTCAGTGTTAAGTTAGTTATTAACGTTAATAAAGCGCTAAAAATGAGTGATGAAAGACTGACGAAGAAAATATACAGAGCGAAAAAGAGTGGTAAAAGAAGTCAAGGACGATAAAGGCTGACTTATGAAGATCAAATAGCCAGAGTGTTAGCGGATGGAAATGTCAAAAGCACTCGCATACCTAGGCGAAAATGTGTGAGGAGAATGATGACATTTGAGGAAGCGAAAGAAGTACGTAAGAACCGCGGTGCTTGGCGCCCCGTCCTCTCTGACTACCCCATTAGGGATACAGCGTGAGGATATGTATGTATGTTAATAAAGCATTAAAAAATTGAAAGCCTTTATTTACTTGCTGTGTTATGTCAATCACCTGGCGATTTACCAGATGATTAAAAAATTAGGCATACATTTTTTCTTTAATTTTTGTGTGCCTAATAATTCTTCTCAGTATAAGACATCGCAACATAGGCTTGAAGATAAAGTAAGCGAGTCATTATCTTGTTTAATAGTCTGTACATAAACATATGCTTCATATTTCTGCTAATAACACCCGCTACCCTAATTAAGGGCTTTGGACCCTGTTATATGTAAATTAGTAAGTTTGGAAAGGTAACTAATATGTTTTACTTAAATTTAAGTCATTGTGAAACTTATTTCAGATAATTTAATCACAGTATCCCTTGTATACACGAAAGTAAATTTAAAGGAAATTTAAGATTCCGGATAAACCTATGCTTTTCCTTCTTCTAGAATATCGACGTGGGTAGAATTGAATATACGATATAGGGATATAATTAAAAGACGTGCTTTCATTAGCTCGTGTAATTCTGCTCAATTTTTCAAAAACAAACACTAAAATACCAAATCTCTTCTTCTTTTTAGGGATCTGTATCTCAAAGGAAAAAAGGAACCCTTTTAGGATCAGTTCGTTGTCCTTCTGTTTGTCTGTCTGTAAAGACCCATCTTCGCTGGAATGCGTGAAAGTATCAAGTTAAAATTAATATCAAACGTCTAAGGTTTGAAATCTCTTGGAGCTGTGAAAAAATCAAGCTTCGAAGTCAACGCAAACCGAAGATGCAGCCGTTTGTGCCGCATATTTTGACAGTCGTAAGGGAATCAAAACCTATAAGGTACTTTCCGTTAACCTCGAATCATGAAATTTGGCAAGAAGCAATGTCTTATAGCACAAGTAAAGGGAGAAAACCGTTAACTTGTGGTTATATCACGTGATTTTTTTTTCCGATTCCATACTTAAATTTGCAGTTGGAGAGTGTGGGAGCATGTGTAATAAAACTGCATAGTTAACTTTGTTTTTGAATTCGAATTATTTTATAAATACAAGACATACATTCATTATGTGCTGGTACGACACCCTCGGTGCGCGAGTTCGAGTCGCACTTGGCCGGTTTTTTATTTATATGGCATCGTCACGAATGCGAAATCAGTACACCTCAGTACCTCAGTTTTGAAGGTACTTCCCTTGATGCCAAGCCGACTATTGGAGTCCTTGGCGTCGATGTCTCGAGCGACATTCAGTTCCGCGGTCATCTGGAGGGCAAAGCTAAATTAGCTTCGAAAAAGGTGGGTGTGCTCGGTAGAGCGGGACAGTATTTCACGCCGACCCATCGCCTACAATTTTACAAGGCACAGATTAGGCCACACATGGAATACTGTTCCCATCTCTGGGCTGGAGCGCCCCCGTATCAATTCCTTCCTTTTGACCGCATACAATGTAGAGCGGTTCGGGTTATCAGCGATCCGGTACTCTCCGATCGGCTCGATTCTCTGGCCCTGAGGAGGGACGTTGCGTCTCTAAGCATCTTTTACCGGATCTATCATGGGGAATGTTCTGAGAAAGTAGCCCTTTGTGCCTTCTTAGACATAGAGGGAGCTTTCGATAATACCCCCATCAGTACATTGATTAGGGGTCTTGAATCCAAGATGGTTGACCCTACGACTACTAGATGGGTACGCTCGATGCTCTCTAATAGAGGAGCCAAACTAGCCCTCTGTCAAATTACCTTGACCTTTTCCACAATGAGAGGAAGTCCTCAAGGTCCTATCACCCCTTCTATGGACCCTCGCAGTGGACCAGCTCTTGCATAAAATGGCTGACCTTAGGATTGACACTCAGGGATATGCAGATTACCTGGTAGTTATATTCCGAGGTTTCAGCCTAAACACTATTTCTTGTGTTATGCAACGAGGCCTCGACACTATCACTGAATGGTGTAGAGAGAACGAGTTATCGATCAATACTGATAAAACAGTAATTGTGCCGTTTACGAGGAAGCGATGCCTGGATAGGTATCGATTTACCGTTTAGTTGTGAAGCTACCATCCACAACTAAACGGTAAATCGATACCTTTTTCCACTGAAGTTAAGTATTTGGGAGTTATAATTGACCAAAAACTGACGTGGAACAGTCATATCACAAGTATGTTGCAAAAGGCAAAAATTACCTTAGGTACCTGCAGTCGGATGGCAGGGAACAACTGGGGTCTGAGCCCAAAAGTTGTTCTGTGGCTGTATACAGCCATTGTGAGGCCGACAATTAGTTATGCCTCTGTGTTCTGGTACGAGAAAGCCCACCAGAAGACTGTGATAGATAGGCTAGGTGGCTTGCAAAGAACCGCCTGTCTATTAGCAACCGGAGCCATGTCGACATCGCCAGGTGCGGCGTTAAATGCATTACTGAGCCTACCGCCCCTTCACTTGTATAAGTTAAAGGAGGCGAGAAGCAGTTTTCACAAATTATCCGCCCAGGACGGAACGAAATGGCTATCGCAGAAACTGAGATCTTTTCAAGATTCAGTAATGAATATTCCGATTTTGAGTATGCCAACCGACGTTATACTCCCGCGGTGTACCTTCGAAAAACATTTTATAGTAGAGATGCCTTCCAGGGATGACTGGATTAAAGGAAAAATGACCTGGAAACCTGGCGGTCTACTTTGGTACACCGATGGCTCAAAATTTTACAACGACGTAGGATGTGGAATTTTTTGAGAGCGCTCAAGTTTCAAGAGGAGCCTTAACCTTGGGAGGTATGCCTCCATTTTCCAGGTTGAAATGTTCGGCATTGTTGAATATGCGGACATTAACGATAGAAAGCACTACGTTAACCAAACACACATACACTCTGATAGGCAGCTCTTTTGGCATTGGCTTCGAATGTAATCACATCGAGGCTAGTTAATAACTGCGTGACTATTTTAAACACTGGGAAATAAAAACAGAGTAATTCTAAGATGGGTTCCTGGCCATGCGGGCATCGTAGGCAATGAAAATGCCGACGAACTCGCAAGGGCTGGCACCAAAATCACATTTGTTGGTCCAGAACCTTTTTGTGGTATCCCCAAAAGCCAGACTCAACTGATTTTGTGGAAATCCCGCTTTAAAGCGTCTTGCGAGTATTGGAAGAATATTCCGGGCCAGGAGCATTCCAAAGCCCTAATACAGCCATATAATCGCAAGGTGGCTTCTAGTGTCACGGCAATGAGCCGGAGCAACTTGCGTATCTGGGTTAAAGCACTTACTGGGCATTGTTGCTTAAATAAGCACATGTTTAGTATGGGGCTCTCCAACACAAGATTGTGCCGGTACTGTCAGGAAGCGGATGAAACGCCTATGCACATTTTGTGTGACTGCGGACCACTGATGCGCACTCGTCGATCCTGCCTCGGCCAGTATTTTCTGAGTCCGGAGGAGGTTCAACATATCACTCCAAGGAATACCTTGCAGGTTTTGACTACAATGGGACTTTGCAGTGTATTGTAACACAGTGGCGATCACAATAGATCAATTTTGGTCGCAGAGATACAGGTCTGGTAGGACCTGCATAGCCACTTAAATGAAGTAAAAAATAATAAATATGGTAATGGGTGGTGTAAAATAGAAGGAAACCATGGGAAGTGGACTCACAAGGGGAGACTGGGGCGTCAGTGGTACCACACTAGCGAATCACTGGTTTAAACCATATTAGGATCCACTTTATTTTGTTTCACATGTAGCACCGTAATCTATGATAGGATTGGGCGTACGCGGACAGCAACGCGAAAAATAAACGGATGCGTGCGGCGGGTAGTGAAATAGATCGAAGTCTGTCTGTTTTTTTTTGGTGCCATGGAAATTTGCCAATATCACGTATTATACCAAATTTCAAAACTCGCAAATACATTATCGTTAGGTAGCAATACTCACAAATGACAGTGTCGCCATAGTGCAGGGGCTAGGGCTAGTCTAGGGGCGGTAAATAAATAAATATCTCCTATTAAGCTAGTAAGATGACCTAATAGGAGCGAGGAAATGGGTCACCGATCCGCTCGAAAAAGACCATAAATAAATGGTATCGCTAAATATGGTAATGCGTGGTGTAAGATAAAAGGAAACCATGGGAAGTGGACTCACCAGGGGAGACCAGGGCGTCAGTGGTATGGGCACAGTTCCTCGTAGTTCTATTCACCACACTAGCGAATCACTGGTTGAAACCATATTAGGAACCACTATATTTTCTTTTACATGTAGCATCGTAATCTATAATAGGATTTGGCGTACGCGGATAGCAAAGCGCAAAATAAACGGACGCGTGCGGCGGGTAGTGAAATAGATCGAAGACTGTCTCCATTTTTTTTTAATGCCGTTCAAAGGATGATTGTTTTTAGAAGAAAAAGGAATAGGAAGGTAAGAGGATAGAATTGACACCACGCCAATTATACAATAGAAAATAAAATCAAAGCTAACAACAGATGGTGTTACCAAGGTAGGTCAGGCAGATGTATTTTTAGTTGACATGCGAACGGGCGATTACGTTATATTGCTGTCATGTCGAATATATTAACTTGTTAACGTGAGCTCCTTTGTTAATAGCCTTGTAAAACTTAAACAATAGCTCACACGAATAAAAAGGAATATGTTTAAAACAGTAAAAGGACATAGTTATTTGTGATTGTAATGTGAATTAACTGAGCAGTTAAAATTTAATATTAGATTGTCCGATTAAAACTTGCCGCTACATTTCGAACTGTTCTTGTTTGTAGCGACATTTAAGATGTTTGCTGATATTTATTGCACCATTGTCTGAGACTACAGCTTTTGCAGCTACATCCGTTTTCATAAATCGAAATGCGATTTAGGTGGCAAGCGTTACAAAACATGGACAAAGTTCTTAGGGTCTTAGAAATCGAATTTACTAAGTGTTCACGAATTTGTAAATAGCAACGCGTTTAGGCTTTATCGTAGCGTTGAAAAGCAGTCATTGAAAACGCCTATTTTTAATTATCTAAAATACATACAGACATTTTTAAATTTTATTGGTATAGGTATAGTGGCAAGTTTAATTCAGTCAACCTATTATTTGTATGCTTTTAAATGGGCAGAGTGTGAAAATGAAGCTCTAGATATTCTAATTTTGTTCATTCGTTTTGAGATATGTGACCCTAGAAATTTAGTTTCCTGAATTAGCCAGATCGGGAATTGCAGGCGGGTCTCTCGACTTGTAAGAAGCACTACCTCTGCGTTAATGGTCAATCAGATTGAAGTGATCATTCATTGCAAAATTTATTTGAAATTTGCAAAAGTTATGATAAAAGTCGGGTTTAAAGTATGTTTGAAATTGGCAGTAAAAATAAGTTTGTCTTTTGTAGCATTTCTCAATGTCACTGTGAAAAACAAAGTTGTTTCTACGGTCGCTGAGCGTATAATCGAAAATAAACCATATCTCAAAAACCACTCGACTTTTCGTATTCAAATGAATTTTCTTTATAAGTGCTTCTAAGTTTTGCTTCTCTAATTTTTTTTTTAGAATTTTCTACTCTATGATTGATAAATTAGCGGGGATTCACTTTCTTACGAGTTCAGAAACGCATATTGCGGTAATTATTAACATAAATATAAAGGTGACTTTGAAAATTTAGTTTCATATTTGAAGTCGATCTGAACAAGCTTAACTGTATTGTAATTTTTTTTCATCCTTCAGTTACATGTATGGAGAGACAACTCTACACTCACTGCTCCATTTTGTAGCAAAATTTACCGAAACTTTCTACTATTTACCCCGATTTCACTACACCATTAGGTAGCGGTTCAAGAAATACACCTACCTTCCAAATTTTATCTATAAAGTGTTAGTAGCTGAGTAAAATGGCAGTGACATATGGACAAACAGACGGACGGGGCGAAATTGTAAGAGTTCGGTTTTTTGCTATTTGGCTACGAAACTAAGAAGCTGTTTATAGTTTTTGCCAGTAACTCATATTGTATGGCATTTATTATATATATTACAGTGCCAGAATATTATATATTTGAGAGACTGTAACTGTTTAAAAAAATAATCTTTCTATTGCTAAAAGAAAAAAGTTATTATACTCTTAATACTCGTATATTTCGTGTAGTGCAGCTGATTTAGTTGTTGACTCGGTGCTGGTTAGGTGGCCGAATTCTATCTCTGGTATATCCTGAGGATGCTTCGTTGGGAGGCGAAACACGTGTCGATTGGTGATTTTTAGAGTTTGAGCGGAAGATAGCGAAAGATTTTAGGAATTTATCACATATAATAATAAATCTTTCTCTAAAACAAAAGTCATTAAGATAAAGGCATTTGAAGACAATTTTACATCCATGATCTATTTGAAATCTTTGGCACTACTCTACTTCACCCCCTATTAAACCCGCAACTCTCTATGAGCGGCTTCGTTCTCGTTTCATTTATATGATGAAGTCTGCGTCGGGGTTTTGAATGTATTTAGCAGGTTGTTTGCACTGCTACAGACACATCAACCTATATTATATCCAGCTCACAAAATCTGTAGCGAAATTCTTCAATAAACCATATTCATATTACATGTTATTATCTATTTAGAATTTCGAAGAATAAGAGAGCAAATATGATCAAAATACACCACCTTGTATTATGTACTGTACTACAAAGGAGCTACGCCGTAGTACATACTACGACGTAGCAAAGTCGTAGCTCCTTTAAGTCACAATAACTTCTTTGATGATCAAACATATTAAATATTTTATCGTGACTGAATTTGCATTTAGTTTATATCGAATAATAAATGCTATATCAGACAAAAAAATGTCTCATATATCAAATAAAATCTCTTGTAAATATAACACAATATAGTTAAATCAAAGACATGAGTCTCCTCTAGAGATTTCTAGTAAGCATTAGTTGCAAGTCATTTATCTCATAATTCAGGTTTTATACTTCAATTTTTCGATCAGTCTTCCATTACATTTCTTATGATATTTGGCCAAAATAATTCTTAATTTTAATCATCAAAATATATTTACTTGTGGAATATAGATGTAATTGACTAATGAATAATTAATACATAAACTTTTATATAAACCCGAAAGGGTGGTAACGGCCAATAGATAGCTAAGTTAAAAAAGCGGGACCAACTTCTTGGAACTTTAGTGAGCGAGCGGCACACAAGCGGCAGTTACACGCGGATCATTGCGGCGGGCGCACGTTAAAGATGCCGCCGTGAGACGGACATCGTGAATCCTGTGACTCCGTGAAAATGCGTACGTTTATACTGATATACTTCGCAACGTTGGTGAATTGTGAGTTTCGGAGTGATTACAAACATGTGCGCCATGGTGGCAGGGGTTTGATCAGACATGGAAGGTCCCGCGTGCACTTCACGAGGCTGCACGCGCGTGGACGCGAACTGATCGCGCAAGACATCGAGGCTGAGAGAAGCAGTGTGTTAGGTATAGTAGAAAAACTATTAAATATAAAGCGCCTGAAACTTCAGTTACCTTCAAAAACTATGGAATCTGGCTTGCGATTTTAAAATAATTTTCCGACTAAAACCTCGTTGTCTAATACAATCATCATAATTTATTGTGTTAATCTGTGGTTTTTTCTTTTAAAGCAACTGTTTATGATAATGTTTATGTTTGGCAAAAATTGATCTAACCAGTTCGGTGTTGGAGTTGTGAAAGGATTTCAGATAATATTGCATTTGCAAAGAAAAGGTTTTTAGGTCTGGGATTTTTGAAACTTTTAACTTTAATCTTGATCTTTAATTAAGTAGTTTCTGACAACATTGACTATTCAAGTTTGAGTTTGAGATATTGATAGAATTACAAGTACACTTTAATAAAACACTAAGATTCTTCGTGTTACTTAATTCAAATACCTAAGATTTTATTTTAATAAGAAATATACCGATGTGCCGATGAATTGAAAAAATGTTTGAATTATCGATAGTTGAAGTACAGGTTTATAATTCAAAATTCTTCCTGATAATTTAAATATCAGGAAGAATTTTGAACTTTGACAGTAATTAAATATTTAAAGTTGTCTAAAGTATTAACTTCCTGTATTGATAAAAAAATTATTTACTTCTTCGCACCTCAAAAGGTAAACAAAGAAAAAACGTAAGATCACTTATATTTCCACCTGTTTATCTTTCTTTTCTTTTTTTTAGCAGATTTTCTCAGAAATAATGTTATGTGGATCGAGCAAGTATTTTTTGTCTCCTAACAAAAATTATTCAGAAAATATATAAGAGTATTAATTTATACAAAAATATGTTGTATTTATCATATAGCTAATATATATCATTTAAATATTTTTCCCTACCTTAGTGGTGTCCAGATCGAGACAAAACTAATTTAGTTGTTCAAGAATTTTACTGCTCTTCGATTTTGTCGATGTTGTAATAATTCTGGTTATAAAAGTACGTGCGTTATTATCTATCCTTTTCCATTACTAAAACTAAATTCATATAAATAACGATGAAATGCCGCAAGCGTTTGAGCCACTTTTGCATCAGGTACGATTTGGGGCGGTCTTTTTGACTAAGGCTACTGCCAACTATTATTATTATTGGAGATATTGTTATTACTTTTTTATAATTAATTATATGTCAAAGTTATTTAATTATTTATTTAACGTAGTAATTGCAAGAAATGTCTAGATGTGTTATCCATCATTATTTATTATTAAATTAATTAATTAGTTACATTGTAAAACAATGTATACAAAGTATAAAAAAAATAACGTAATTGTAAAAAAATAATAATTTCGTGGAAAGAAAAATTGGAAAAACTGCCTAAATCATTGGAAAATTGGGATAAAACCGAAAGTAAAAGTTAAATCTATGAGATTTTTGTGTGAACTCAAAACCATAACTACTAGGACATATAACATACATAGGACTTTTTGGCGCGAACTGGAGAACCGAGGTGGTCATTTTATATAGATTTTCTGTTTTTTACATTTTTGGGAATTTTAAAGTACAAAAGTGTTAGTAGATTGTGTTTTAAAGGTCTGTGTAAGTGAAAAAAATGGAGTAGGTCTAAATAAACATGTGTAGCTGAAGTTCTCACGCTCTTCCAAGAAGTTCTTAATAACTTCAGTAAAGCTTACTATCACTTTACTGTTGGAGTTTTACAGAGTTTTGCAATAACGATTCTACTTATTATACAATACGTAACATTGGCAAATGCGCTAATCTGTGCGCCATTCGATGAAGAAAAAAAAACTACTAGTAAGTAGTAACAAGACATAACGAATAATACAACAAACAACAATACCTTAAACAATACCTTAGTCGGTTTTGAAAAGTTTTACTAAACTTGCGGATTAATTTCACATCAAATATGTGACAAATATATGATGACACATCATATATTTGTCACTGGTTAATATGTTGAAATTCAAAGGAGAATTTAAGAACGAGAAACACGGATAATTTAACTCAACATGACAATTATTTCATTATCTCCGAAACTAGTAATCCGCAAGTTATAACGAAATTCGAAAATTACTAGATAACAACTACTAATGCTATTTATTCTTGAACTATTCCATCATTAAGTATTAAAATTGATGCTAATCCAGGTCGTCTAAATCAAACTACATACTTGAATACGAAGACTTGTTTTTACATAGTTTACAGGTAATACGGGTAATAATGACACAATTCCTCGATCTTACAAATTTACAGAAATTAGATTCGAAAATTTACCATTTTGTGAATATCGTACGACATCCTCTTGATTAAACTCTAAATTGATTAATTTTCAATACTAATTTATAGCTATTTTCCGCTCAAACTCCAAAAACCACCAATCGACACGTGTTTCGCCTCTCAACGAAGCATCTGATCCAGAGATCCGACTCGGTCATCTAATCAGCACCGAATCTTGAGTCCAATCTCTGGAATATCATGAGGATGCTTTGTTGAAAGGCGAAACACGTGTCGATTGGTGATTTTTGGAGTCTGAGCGGAAAAGAGCTTAAGATTTTAGAAAACACCCGAGTCCATACAAATAATAAAGTTATATATGAGTTTTTATGTTATCCCCAATTTAATTATTTTAATAAATTTTAACGCTAACATAAAATTCCTTCATGCAAATACATTTATACTTAGTGCTTTGAAAAACAACACCTCTTACATCAAACTGGTCAGCCGCATTTGTCGCCTGTATAATGAATTTCTTCATAAGCCGTCTGCTAATATTGTTATTTTTAATAATTCAACAAGAACTTTCGCGTCAAAATTAAAGACTCGTTATTTCCATGGGAATATTTAAGGTTCATATGTCTCAGATTATTTTTTATTTCCTATGTTTATTTTCTTTCTTTGTTATGTTCTTTTTTATTGTCTTTTATTTGAATATACATAATTTTCTGTTTAGTGTTATCACATTCACTATTATAATTTACTTTGAACATGTTGCACAATTGAAGTGCTAGATGCTCTATAGTGCACATTTTGATTGGCGAGGTGTTATATTCTGTTAATGGTATATCGTATCGAATAAAAACGTAACGTAAAAGACAACGTCCTATGAAAATAAATATAAACTGTCAACCCCACAAAGGAATAACAAGTGAACTGACGCAATAATCTTAACTTTTTGAACGGTTTTATTACACTTTTCTGTTACTGTTGAAATGCGTACAAAATACAATAAAATACTTTCTTATATACTTAAATACTCTCTTATTTACTTTCGAGTTAGTTGAAGAAATGTTTATTATAAACGTAATGAAATAATTTTCGTCTGTTTGACTGCTCGGAAATTACTTAGATACTACAAAACATATTCTGTGCGCTTTCATTTATTTTATAGGTTATGGTACAAATTGGAAACTGAATGAGATTATGATACATCAATACATGTCCTCTTTTATAAGATTTTGTAGTGTCAAGAACTTTGTTAAATACAAAATCGAATATTAATTGAGTGATAAATGTTACCAATTTAAATTATGCATACAACTGCTACGATTGTTGTTAATCGCTTCAAGAAAACCGGCGATTCCAGAAATCTAAATTTCTAAAATTGCGATAAAGACGTGTAGCTACAAAGAAAGTGTATAGATGCTTTCTATGTACCTACGTACTTCCTATTACTATGTGTAGGTACATACACGTACATTGTAATAGAAAGTACATAATGTACTTTTGTACTTTCCATTACTATGTGTAGGTACATAGAACATTACACACATTACCTTACATGTAGGTAGGTTCATAAAATGAAACGTATTTCTATAGGGAAAAAAAGTTTCATTTTATAAACCTTAAAGTCCAAATCCAAAATAAATGTTTGAGTTTTTGTCTGTTTAAGTTCCTGTTTGAGCAAAATTTTCTTATTTTTAACAGACTTCAAAAAAAGGAGAAGGTTCTATGCTCGTCTGTACGTATTTTTTTTTATTTATGTTCACTGATAACTACGTCAATTGTTGAACGGTTTCGATAATACTTTTTTGTTTACAGGGTATACTTTCGAGGTGGTCCCATTTAAATTTCACCGATATTCGAAATACATCAAATAAAGCGAACTGCTTATAATCTTTATTAATATTGATGATTCTCTTATATGTCGTTACGCTCCAGAATTCTGATCTCTTCTGGTCTCAGACCTGCCCTAGCTATTTATTCAGGCCAAGACCACTCAATTTTAAGAAAAAATTTAACCGCCTTAAAAGAAAAGTCACTTAAAAGTACAAAATAACTATCCTTTACTTATCAAAATCAAGTACGCTAAAAATAACTTCATAAATACGATACGCATATCTATATAATTAAATTTGACAGTTATTGAAATCGGCGCGAGATCAATGTAAAACGACATAAAGTTTACTTCAATTATATAGGTATGTGTATCATATTTATAAAGTTATTTTTATTGTACTTGAGTTTTGAAAAGAAAAGGATAGTTATTTTGTACTTTTCAGCGTATTTGTTCTCTTTTTACTTTTGTCTATCTGTTTATTTTCTCTTTTCTTCGTCGTAAGATCATAAAACGAAGAAAAGAGAAACTCAGTTACGGCTATCGCACAGACACACAAAGAACAATTGTCTTGTGTGTCTCAACAAGTGGAACGTTTATTCCGTTAAAGCCCATAAAAGCTAGAGTTTTCCAGCTTCTTAGGACTCTATAAATATTGTCTACTCAGTTTGTCAGTTAGACGGAAAATCGGTTGAGATTCGACGATAAGTACAGAAAAATATGAAAAAGTCTTGTAAACGAGTCAGGAATGTTTAAACATTCAATAGAATATGCCATCAAAGAGACGTCGCAGAAGTAAAATAAAATAAAGTTTTTCTACATATAGTTATTTCGACTACAGATATCTTTTTCATTACCGTTTATTTTGACTTATGAAATATATAATATTTATATTTAGAAAAAAAATATGAGCGATTGGATGTGTAGAACACAAGAATAGGTTTATTATGATATATCGCAAAGAATATCAAAAGTTTATCGCTTGATATCCCTATTCCTTTGTTCGTCTATTATCGCCAAATATACGGTCGAATTCCACGAAGTATTGGTGTTCAGAGCAACGCCAACAAACCACAACAGCTGTGCCTAGAAATAAAAATGGAGTGTTTTTCTCAGAATCATAATATAGGCATCATATTAATATGGACGATGATAATGGATCGCTGTCTGCTCTACATCCTCGTCCTTGACAACAACGGACTACATAATGTAGTGTATTTAAAACCCTTACAATAGGATTGACCAAGCAACATTTATAACGTTAGTGTATTTAAAACCTCTACAAAAAGATTGACTGTAGTGACACTTGTAATGTAGTGTATTTAAAACCCCTACAATAAAATTCTGTAACAATGTTTGTAATGTAGTGCATTTAAAACCCCTACAATAAGATTGACTGTAGTGACGTTTGTAATGTAGTGTATTTAAAACCCCTACAATAAAATAAACTGTAGTGACGTTTGTAATGTAGTGTATTTAAAACCCCTACAATAACATTGACTGTAGCGATATTTGTAACGTTAGTGCATTTAAAACCTTTACAATAAGATTGACTGTAGTGTGTTTGTAATTGTGATAAATTGGTTATATCAAAATTTAAATTACGTAAATCAAATGTTTCATTTTTGGTTAACTGCATTCATTTTTATAAAAAAGTTCTTTAGGAAAATACTCAATTAAGAAAGAATAAATTTAGATTGGTTATAAAACGTAAATTGATTAGGCAATCATAATATAAAATAAAAGATTTCATTGAAGATATAACAATAGTCTAGAAATGATCTTCTCTGCACATGCATGTACTGGCTTAATGAATATTGTATTTTAATAAACCTTTTGTAAAATGAAGTTGAAAAAATTAATGATACCCGACTGAATTTCTTATCTGTTCTTCTCAGTGTCCAGGTTCTCTATTTGAATCGAACTAAAGTAGATTTGACTTTCAAAAATACCTTGTAATTGGGTTTACTTAAATAATATAATAATAATTGATTTGATTTTGATATTGAATTTGATTTGCAGTGTATTTAAAACCCTTACAATAAAATTGCCTGTAATGACGTTTCTAATGTAGTGTATTTAAAACCCTTAGAATAAGATTGAACGTAGTGACATTTGTAATGTAGTGCATTTAAAACCTCTACAATAAGATTGACTGTAGTGACGTTTGTAATGTAGTGTATTTAAAACCCTTACAATAAGATGGACTGCAGTGTCATTACTTCGAAATCTGCACCAACGAAATTGCTGGTAACAAATAGTTCGTAATATGTTAACACAACGATAATAATTAGTACATCATTCAAAAATTGTAATAACCGGTCAATTGCGTATGAAATAACGCACAGTGAGGGGTTCCATAGTCGTAATAAACAATATTTATTTAATTGACGGCAAAAATAAGTTTGTTTTTCATTGCGATTCTCGATGAGACGGAAAAATTTACAGAAAAGTTATTTTGACGGTTGCTTACCAAAAATACCCCAAATTTTAAAAACCAAACAGCATATATTAATTAAACCAATCGTTGAAAGTGATTTTTAAATTTTACTACAGTACGACGCAAAAGATATGGCGCATCGTTAATCTTCGTTCGAGCAGACGCAAAGAAACGATCGACGAAAATAAGTGAAACGCTGAACCCATTTTACGATCGATCTTATGCAACAGTCATATGGTGGAAAAATTATTGCATTCACTTTCTATTTTGTTCACGCGATATTAAACACTACGTGCCATTGAAATGGGTCACTTTCATTAAAATTTATTTTATTATTATATTTGAATAGATAATTTTTATCGCAAAGGACACAACTACGTTTTTGAATCGAAATTAAATGACTTGGAATGATAGCTATCTAATCAGTAACGGACTGTAAAAGCTTATAAAACCCAAATTTCAAATTAAAACAAATATTTATTTTAATAGACGACGTTTACGTGAAGACGAAAACAAGAAATTATTCATAAAAAATATCATTCAAATTCCGTCGGTTACCTTTTTAAAGGACGTTCTCTTTTTAATGAGGACATAATTATTGTTATAAAATAGTACGCTAAATTTGGAAGTAAGTGTAACCTCAAAGAAACTACGTGCAGTCACAATGACGTTCATGAAAGGACCGGTGTCAGCGCGCAAGGCGCCAAAAGAATTAACCAATTACGTCATAGATTTTATCTGCCATTGATGGCGCCTTAGGATGAAGCTAACTCATTAGTCCATCCATTTCTCGCGCTTTTGAAATTGTGTCTAATATGCAGGTATATCGGTAAGCCATCTAAGATTTGTACTACCGTACCTTTTACTTCTTGTTTCAATTTTTGTCCTTATGGTTGAAAAGTTAGAAGAGTACACACTTTTTACGACTTTAGAAGCACATAATATCTCAGTAATTATTAGCTTAAATAAAAATTATTTTATTTATGATGCAGCAATACACACACTTGTTTAGTCACTTTTACATTTCATTTATCAATATTTCTTAACAATTGTCTACTACGGATACGAATGGAAGTTACTTGAACCTCTATTTTGTTTGCACAAAATATTAATATGAACGTAATTGTATTGAGTAGACTTTTATAGTAGGTATAACAGGAAAACTGTAAATAAATGATAAATACGTGTGAAGGGTTTGACGGTTATAATATAAATGTTTTATACAAAGTACAATTAATTGAATACAATAATACGAATACAATGACTTCGGGCATCTTCATGTGCATTCGTTCAATTGGCGCGAACATAAATCTCCCTCCCTTGAAGGCTTGATCTTCAAGCGTCATGTTTTTTCCAGAGTAGGCAGCGGCCAGTGGAGAAATGTATTCTTTTGCGGTCTCAAAGCTTGTCTAGGTGAGCAATTTGACAAATACCATGGCATCAGGAACAAAATGCGTGGCTTACTCATACCAACGGCCAATGGAGTGGTGGAATGTGATCTTCTGCCAGCTCAATATTGTGCTGCAGCTGCTTGCTGTAGGTAAGATTTCGTTTAAAAGGTTGTTGCAGCTCGCTCAAATATTTCCTCTATCAGTGATGCCAGTGTTTAATTTACAATCCTTTGAAGAAGGACATTAAAGGGACGTAAGGAGACGACTAATTAGAAAATGCCCTGGAGTAAGAGAAAGGAAGACATGAGAGGGAGAAAAAATGGTTACAGTGGACGATTATTCATTTTAGACTTAACCTGCGCAAAGAGTATGAAGAACCCCTCATACGTAAGATTCAAATTACCCATTACTCTTTTTATGTGGTGTTCAGCTGCTTAATAGATTTGAAATCTACTAGCTTCTTAAAAATCATCAAAATTCTATCCAATTAAATGTGAATTAAATGTGAATTAAATGTTAATTTACAACAAGCTCAGATAGTGGTCAAATATTCTTTCTCTTGCAGCAGCAACAAAATTATACCAATTAATATCAAGAATTCGACACTGCTCAATTCTGTCACTGCTTTGAGATGAATATCTACCACAAATAAAGTATAGAAACAGAAGTTTCATGTTACGAGAACGTCACATGTTATACAGTAATGAAAATGATGTGTACCGCCATACTAGATCTCAGTGTCTGAATTATTGAATATGTGTATATTATATATTATATTCCTATATGTATGTATAAATATATAGGAACATTTTTATCGATAAATAATAATTTAAGTATTATTCTTCTATTTATTTTAAAATATTACTTTTTATGTTGACTGCAAGTTATAAAACAAATGTAAATGTATGTTATGATTTTGTGAACATGAAATTATTAGTTTTATTTTATATAGTTTAGTGATTTTATGAACTTATTAAAAATGTAAATTTAGTAATGTTGCATAATTTGTGAGTATTATGTATGACTTTATTTTAGAAAGTTTCATTTGAAATATCCTTTTTTAAGAAGATCCATTGAGACTCGTCCCTATATAAAAGATGGCGGCTCAACCTCACGTCTTGAAATATAGTTAATAATTGTTCATAAATTTTCTAAAACGATTTTCTAACATCAAAAAACCTTCTTTTGCTAATTGAAACGACTTATCAAGACAATCGATGAATCTTTTGTAGGTACTCCTCACAAATTATTTGTAGACAAGTAAGTTATTTGAGGTATAAAACAATTTTCACGTGACCTTTTTGCCTGCTAAATATTTTGTTTAGTTTGTATTTAGATTCCGAAAATTTAGAAAATTGTTTGTTGAGCTTGAAACTGCAGAGAGAATCAGCCACATGTAGATTATTTGAATAAATGCACTTAACTTCCCTAATATTGTTCCAGCCAAACTGTGAACTTCGCATGTACGGTTTATTTGGGCCTAATGACCTTTGATTGCAGCCTTTAATCTCCCAAAATAGAACGGCACCTATTACGACATCTACAGGAGCTAGATAATTGAAATTAGGATCTGCTAAACTGATACTTAAAGGTAGATTAATGTGACGTAAATCTATGAATGACTTAGGAACTCTGCGTGTCAATTCGGGCAGAACAGAGCATACTAGCGTCGCTTTGTAATGAGAATTTAATGAATTTATTTTAATTATTCAACGATTGTTTATATATGTGCAGGTGTATTTCCTATGCCCACGACCTTAATTGCATTAGTAGGAAGTGGTTCGAGCTCTAGTTTAATTTTGAGCGACTGAAATAAAACTAGATTGACTTCAAGAGTCTAAGATACAACGAACCCTCTTCGTTGCGTGAGAGGATAGGGTTACAACCTCGATCATTGCAGATGATATCAGAACCTGCTCAGAAGGCTAAATACTGAAATTAACTACATCTACCCGTGCGCCCAAAGAAATGGTGTTACACCAGTCGGTGACGTAGAGCTACAAAGAAGCGAATTATGTGATCATCTTTTGCATAGCTGATGGTCTACATAGATTATTGTTCCTCTTGTCTCACGATGCCGGGAGATGGAGCTGGTTGTCGCGTTCGGTGCTGGTTTAGTCTATGTTTTTCCTTTTGGTATGTAAGTAATTTAGTCTGTGTAAACTGAATTTGATTAAATCTAAAATAGGCGGCGGCCGCTTTTTACAAAAAAAAAAGAGAAAAAGTGCTTAAAAATTGGTTGTAAATCCCTGTAAACTGATTTCTAGCAAAAAGTTCTATCGTCTTGTTGTGTGTTCGCCGACTGAAATTAGCAGTTGACTGTATACGGTTACTTTATAATTTAAAAGTGGTAGACTAAGAGGTTAGATAAGTGAGAAGTGAGTATATCTTCCGTTTTGTGGTTTTACGGTGCCGGAAACCACCTCCGACTTTCACCATCTTGAAGACTAATGGACATTAAAGGTCCTATTTGTATAATATTGTTGATCCGCGCCGCGTATCACGGTCGATGTCGGCGCAGTTCCCGGTACGTTTGTTACTTTGCCGATAATTATAAACGGCCACAATATGTCCACAATGCTGACGATGCTGTGCTAATAGCACCATTAGAAGCAGAGTTGCAGACACTAGTCACGTGCATGAAAGAAGATTGTGAAGTAAAAGGATTGAAAATGAATGTGAACATAACTAAGGTTCTGGTGTTTGAAAGAGAAGCGGTACAAACGAAATGTGTGATTTGTGTAAATGGAAAATGTCTAGAACAAGTGAATGAAATTGTATATCTGGGGAGTGCGTTTTCGAGGGATGGAAGATGTGAGTTAGATGTGGAGAGACGGGTAGCAACTGGCAATAAAGTGAACGGTGCTCTGTCCGCATTAGTGGGTAGCGTGAATATATCTAACACTGCTAAAATGGCCATCCACAATGCGGTGTTGGTGCCAACTTTGTTGTACAGTAGTGAGGCCTGGATATGCCCGAAATCGAGTGAAAGTATGATAAATGCTGTGGAGATGCGGTCTCTCGGAAATATGTGCGGTGTCACACTTGCGGACAGGATAAGCAATGATGAGATACGCATTATGAAAGGGTTGCACAACAGTGTTATTGTAAAAATGAAGAAAGGAATGATTAGATGGTTCGGGCACTTGGAAAGAATGAGTGATGAAAGACTGACGAAGAAAATCTACAAAGCGAAAGTGAGTGGTAAAAGAAGCCGAGGAAGACCAGGGCTGACTTATGAAGATCAAATAGCCAGAGTGTTAGCACCCGGAAATGACAAAAGCACTCGCATACCTAGGCGAAAATGTGTAAAGCGAATGATGAGTTTTGAGGAAGCGAAAGAGGTGTGTAAGGACCGCAACTCCTGGCGCTCCGTCCTCTCTGACTACCCCGTTGGGGATACAGCGTGACGATATGTTTATGTTTATAAACGGCCCAGCACGCGCAGTGGTCGTGTGCGGAGCTGGACCACACATATTATTTATGTGTTCGTTATTCTGTTATAGTTATAACATTACATTTCCATTCGTAATCGTATTGCCTGACGATATACGTGTTATCTTTGTCACTTTCACGTAACAAATCAAAATGATGTAAATAGCAATGCAAATAGATTATGTGAGTTATGCTTTACGCACAAGACGTAAGATTGCAATTTAAATAACAAAAAAATTTTTAACAAACTTCGTTTCAAAGTCACGCAAGAATCTTTTACGAGTTTTTACAACCTTATGATTTGACAATAAGGTCTACTTTAGATTAACACAATATTACCGATAATAATAAAATGTATAATAATAAATATTAAATTTGTATCAAAAACTATTAACTTTAAGTGTATTAAGTTGTAGTTTGAATTAAATTACTCGCATGCTTAGGCGAAAGCGCGTAAGGAAAATAAAGAGATGAAAATAATTGAAATGAGGCAGAAGTTATATGTATGGACTGCGATGCTGGACGCTCCACCCTCTCTGACCACCTCGTTTGGAATACAGCGTAAGGATTTGTTTCTTTGTGCTTGTGCTAGTGTATTTTCAATGAATTGGAAATATCATGTTGTAGTGGATGTCAAAGTCAAAGTCAAATCAATTTATTCAAGTAAATCCAAATGCAAGGTATTTTTAAACGTCAAATCTACTTTAGTTCGATTCAAAAAGGAAACCTGAATACTGAGAAGAACCGACAAGAAACTCAGTCAGGTATCATTTTTTCAACATCATTCTACAACAGTTATTTAAAAATACAATATTTATAAGGCCAGTAAATGCATATGCAGAGAGGATCACTTCCAGTCTATTGTTGTGTCTTCAATGAAATCGCTAATTTTGTAGTATGCTTTTCCAATCATTGTGCGTTTAATGACAAGTTTAAATCTCTTTTCCGTTAGTTGAGTAATTTCTTGAGGAATTTTATTATAAAAACGAACACAGTTACCCAAAAATGAACCACTTGACTTTTGTAATTTAAATTTAGGAATAACTAGCTGATCACGACCACGAGTTTCCATACCATTAACAACGCCTTTCTTTTGAAATAGATCTAAATTTTTTCTAGTGTACATTATGTTTTCATAGATGTATAACGAGGGTAAGGTGAGTACATCAATGTCTTTAAAATGATCTCTCAGCGACTCACGTGCGTTCATACTGTAGATGGTACGTATTGCCCTCTTTTGTAAAATAAAGATAGATTTCATATGCGCCGCTGATCCCCACAGCAGCAGACCATAAGACATAAGGCTATGGAAATATGCGAAATACACCAGCCTAGCCGTAGCTACATCTGTCAACTGTCTAATGCTCCTAATAGCATATATTGCCGAACAGAGCTTATTAGATAAAGTCCCGATATGGTCCGCCCACTGTAACTTATTGTCTACTGTTAAACCAAGAAAAGTAGCTGATTTCATTAATTCTAATTGTTTCCCATCCAGTTCCAGTCCATTATGGATTTTGGGTACATTGGATAGGGAAAACTTAACACAATTGGTTTTTTGTGCATTCAGTAGTAAATTATTGGCAGCGAACCATCTCGAGACATCCGCCAAGGTCCTATTCTGTCCGCTAATATCTATGTCTTTTCTGTTAACTTTAAATAATAATGATGTGTCATCAGCAAATAATATTATTTCACAAAGGTCTTTAAGCATAAATGGAAGATCATTAATGTAAACCAAAAATAGGAACGGTCCCAAAATTGATACTTGGGGAACGCCCATCTTTAATTTAGAACCGTCAGATGTAACCCCATTTACACTCACTTTTTGTTCTCGGTCAGCCAGATATGAAATCACGAGATCGAGAGCTTTATCACGTATTCCATAGTATTTCAGCTTGTAAATTAAAGTTTTGTGACAAACATAATCAAAAGCCTTGGAAAGATCACAAAACACGCCAATGGCATCTCGTGACCCCTCCCAAGCCTCTAGTATATTTTTGACCAAGCTTGCTCCCGCATGTGTTGTTGACCGCCCTCTCGTGAAACCGTACTGTTGACCATGAAAAATCCTGCAAATGTTAAAATATGCCATCAATTGGTTGAGCATTATTTTTTCGAATATTTTACTCAGCGATCTGACTTACAACCCGATTCAAATATTGGTATAGTTTTACTATGCTTCATCAAATCGGGAACACATTGATCGACACATTTATTACATATATTTACTAAAATCGGTGTTACTATTGGCATTATATTAGCCAGTACATGAACTGATAATCCCCACAAATCTTCACTTTTCTTTTTTTTTAATTCTTTGAAAGTTTTCTCTATCTGAAATGAAAACGTGTGCCTGAACTGAAAACTAGGGAACCACTTTCCTATATTTTGGCTTAAGTGCCCGTGCTGTATGTGCAGAGGATGCTAGACCACTAGTAATGTGTACAGGTGCATTTGAAAAAAATTTAGCAAAACCATCAGCAATTTGTTTTTTATTAGTAGCGATTTTATTATTAATGTATATTGAGAGGTCTTCGTTTTTCTTATTTTGTTTCCCTACTTCTGTGTTAATAGTGTTCCATATCGCTTTTACTGTTATCTACCTTACTAATTTTATTGGCGATATGAATTGATTTCGCGTGCTTGGATAACTTTTTAAATATTTTTGAGTAATTGCGGACATAGCTATGAAAGTTTTCATCCGATGTGTATGATTTTTCGTCATACAACTCATAAAGTCTGTCCCTACTTTTTCTAATACCTTTTGTCGCCCAATCAGAGAAATGTAACTTGTTGTCAGTAATTATTTTTTTCTTCTTTGGGCAGTTTTTATTAAATATGTCGGTTAAATTTTTCAAAAAACTCTTATACATGACATTTGGATCGCCAACAGAGGAAACGATGTTTGTTAATTTTGTTACTTCGTTGGTAAAACGTTTTAACTGTTTCCCGCCTAATGGTCTAAACTCAATTATTCTTTCTAATTTACTTTTCATGCAATCTATTTTAATTAATTGAGCTTTATGATCTGATCGAATACCACTAATAATTTTGTGCTCTCTAATCCTGCTCTTATTCATAAAAACATTATCAATGCACGTCGCCGAATGGTATGTAACCCTGGTCGGTTCATCAAAAATGTGCACAAGATCAAATGAAAGAAAGAGTGAAATTAGCATCTCCCTTTCCTTAGAGCTATTTCTTATGTCCACATTGAAGTCACCACATGCTATGATTGATTTGTTACATTTGCTAAGCATGTTAAGACTCTCCTCTACAGAAATTAAAAATCGAGAATAATCAGACGAGGGATGATATTAGGTATGTACCATAAATAGGGATAAATAGCGTTTTTATTGCTATTTCTATCAATTTGAAAGTGCTTTCAAGTGTACCAGAACTTCTGATAGGTATTTACACAAAATGACTACAATATAACTAGTCCTTGCAACAAGCGGGACTTCCGACAAAGGCGAAATTTGTTAGGTACGCATTGTTTCAAAAATTCAATTATTATTAAACGATTTCAATGTAATGTCTCGTAGTATATTATTATTTATTATACTGACATATGATATATTTAGAACATTATCATTGGCCGATAAAAGAATTGTCTTGAAATTAAAATAAAAAAAATAATTGTGGAGCGACCGAGTCGAAATTTGAACTCACAAAGTCACACATAAGAATGATTCTCCAAAAGACACGAGAATCTAGTCAATTGACGTCGACGTCACACGCCAAAATCTTGAATATAAAGCGCTAGGAGCGACAATACGCGATGTCTACATAATATTACACAATTCGGTTGCGTTTTAATTTTATGAGTAAGGTTCCGTCCTAAAGGTGTATTAAAGAGCTTAACTTTGATATAGGAAACAATTATAATTTCGAAATTCAAGAGGAACAAATGACACACGTCTATTTAACAACACACCTCAGCGATCACCGTCAAGTGTTGAGTCGCATAGGAGTGAAAGATTAGGAACAACACGACATTGCTCAAAGTAAAATGGCTTTAGAAAAAAACAATAAACCATGTATTGTCTTCTTTAATGTATTGTCTTCTTTAATAATAAATTAATTGAAAATCTGAATTGTCCAAACCATTTCTTTTGATAAAAGATATATATTTATCGAATTTTATTTAAATATGTTAACGACGAAAACAGTTTTTTTCCCCATAAATTCTGTTCAGAGGTTACTTTGGGATTTCTTTTTATCAAAAAAATTTACTATAAATGCCATTTTCAATTTCTGGTTGATTATAAATATGATGTAGATTTACATATGTTTTTCTCAACACCTTTGGTTGCGTGGTTCTTGCTAAAAAATTACCGAAATGAGGCCTGTTTGCGGAACAATGCGCCTTAAGACCTTCAGATGAGATTCCTTTAATTCCCTGATAACTGAACTTGAGCATGCAGCGGTTTTTCTTGTTAACCGACATTCAATATTTCTAATCTAGATTTTTGTTTCTCTCTTTCTTTTCTTTAAATCTTCATGTCTCATACGGACACCAATGGAAGTTACTTGAACCTCTATTTTGTTTGCACAAAATATTACTATGCACGTAATTGTATTGAGTAGATCCTAGTGGTAGGTATACCAGGGAAATTTTGAATAAATGATAAATACGTGTGAAGGCTTTGATAGTTATAATATAAGTATTTTATACAAAATACGACTAATCGAATACAATAATACAAGTACAATGACGTTCGGGCATCTTCGTGTGCATTCGCTAAATTGGCGTGAACAACAAATTAAAAACTATATCATATTGTAACGAATAGATAACGACGAATAATTAACAACGAATCCCGCAGAATAATGTAGAATGATCCCGATCTTGGCATGCATCAGCTTATATAGACTTGCAGACGTCACTTCTCCCACGCCTTGGCGACAACAGATGTGCCAGGCAGGATATGATGTCAGCTATGCAGACCCGGTGACAGTGACGTCATCTCACTCCGTTACATTCGTAACTTGTACATAACGAAGTAGCTACCGTACTCACTATAAGATTTATTCTTCTGTTCAAAACTTTTACGAGATAAGGAGGCATCCATTTTTACACATTTTTAGAACAATGTTATGTACTAGTCCGTTGGTGAGGTGACAGAGCATTCCAAGCCGGAGTCACGTGTTCGATCCCCAGTCATATCAATTTAGGTAACGAATTTTTCTAAATTGTCTTGGAGTCCTGATGTTACTTGAGGTTTCCCTAGAGTTCATTGTGTTGTACCTGTAGTACTTGCTTACTGCTTATTTTAGTGTCACACGATTTGTGTAAATGTCTGTGGTATTATTATTATTATTATGGATACTATTATATGAGCAATATTTGCATATTTGTAATCGCGTTCTCGAAAACAGTACTAACAATTTTGATGAAATTTGCAATATAGCGGCCTACGAGAGGGATAATTCAATTTAGCTAGGTCGCGACTCTGTGAAAATGTGAAAATTTGTTTTCTTGGTGTCCTCGTACATTAAAACTTACTAGCCAATATGATTGGTTATTCAATAGCACAGTGGCTAGAGCGTAGCTCTACCACGCCATGGTGCGCGAGTTCAATCTTGTAATGTGGTCAGACTTTTTTTTTATTATTTTCTTACGCAATCAAACTTAAAATATAAGTAAAGCTCGGTCGACAAGAGACTTATACAGAGTGGTAGAGCCATGCTGCATTGCAGCACGAATACGGCCGGCTTGCCCGGTGAAATACCGCCCTCTCACAGAATATCGGCGTGATATAACAGCATCTATTTCTGTTGTGTTTCGTTCGGTGAGTTAGAGTGCTGGCTGCCCATCATCCCCTCTGTCTCCTTTTCCTCTTTTCCCTATTTTCCTAAAGGCCGGCAACGCACCCGTGATTCTTCGGATGTTGAGGGTGTCCAT
The DNA here is from genome assembly GCA_907165235.1 of Zeuzera pyrina. Classification (NCBI taxonomy): domain Eukaryota; kingdom Metazoa; phylum Arthropoda; class Insecta; order Lepidoptera; family Cossidae; genus Zeuzera; species Zeuzera pyrina. The sequence goes on along the minus strand of OU015619.1, from coordinate 2,542,458 downwards.
GGGCGGCGGTTGATCATTCTCCATCAAGTGACCCGCTTGCTCGTTTTCCCTCTTTTATAAAAAAAAAAAATACTTATCATTAAAAGCGTAAAGCAATATAACTTTTACATTTCTGAATTGGAGAACTTTCATTTGACATGTTACACTGACCAATACATCTTTTGAAGTCACAATAGACTACTTGAGCATTTCTTAATAATCTAAATAAAACAGAAGTTTAAAAAATAACAGAAACAAAACTGCGAAAATGTAATGGATACATAATAAAATATATAAAAGTTATAAGCTGAGGTCGGAATTAGGTAGTGTGATTTATGTACTTGCAATGAAATGTTGATGTTAACATGGACATTTCCTATATTTTTTCAATAATCCCGGAAATCGCATTTATGCCAATAGTACATTTATTTAGTTTTTAGGATTATATCGATATCTCAGATATGAGATAAATGAAACAAAATTATTCAATATTATTTGATGTATTAATATTTTACACACGTCAACTTTCACTTTTAGTTTTTATATTTACAAACATTAACCTACAATTCCATATAATCTAAATATAGGTAGCATAAAATATAACAAAATATGTATATATCAGTATGTCAAAAGCTCTTGCATACCTAGGCGGAAATGTGTGAGGAAAATGATGAGATTTGAGGAAGCGACAGAAGTATGTAAGAACCGCGACGCTTGGCGCTCCGTCTTTTCTGACTACCCCGTTAGGGATACAACGTGAGGATATTTATGTATGTATGTATAAAATATAACAACAAAAAACAGAAAGCCTACAGCATCATAGCGATCTTGCCATTTTATGCACATTGCCAACATCGAATAGTAAAGTCGTGCATGACTGAGTTCACCAATAAAATTAGAATGTATTGTTATTAATAAAAACATCTATATCTATGAGGCGGATTCTAAAAACAATGTACATATTATTTTAACAAATAATTTCGTGCATGGGATTGAAGGTTAATTATTGAAATCACTTATTAATTATATCCAGTACTTTTTGTCAAACTAAAAATGTATCATTTTATATTGCAAATCATTGGACTTTTACAATGGTTTAAAATCTAGGTTCCCAAACTTATTTTGTCTACTGAGTCGAGAGCTCATGCAGTCGTCGTCTAAGATGCCTCCTAGCTAAATGAAATTACAAATCACCTCTCAGGCCTCTACACAACGCCCCCATTTTTTTTCTGGGTCTCTTACCGCCCCCCTTTAGGCCTGCAGCGCCCACAGGGGGGCGTTATCGCCCACTTTGGGAATGGGTGGTTTAAAATAATAAACTAAAATCCCGAGATATTGAGGATTATCCCTATTATTTTTTGTTCTGTGAAATCTTTGGAAGTACATAAATCACACTACATAATGTCGACCTCTAGTTATAAGCTTCTTAAATCAATTAATGTGAACAGAGAGTGGATTAGTTCCGCTTTTGTAACTCCTAATGCTGGGCAATGACACTGTTAATTTGTGTCATAGTTCTGTAACGCCATCTATTTCTTACTTATCTTCACTCTGTCCTCACTGGTGAAGTTTAGAAGCCAGTAAATCCTATTTTTGCATGAGTTTAATTTTTTTAACTTATATTTAAAAAAAATTAGTTATTTTAATGTAATACAATATAGAATACACCAGTTTTAAGTGCATACTACTGCGCTATTGTTCTCAATTTTAGTTGATCACCTCAAATAATCTGTGAGACGTCGGTGACAGACAAACACTGTTTTTATAATTTTGCCACAGCTTGGTACAAATATTCATCTAAGAATGCCTTTCTATAGCGTGCTCAGTAGCGTGGATCGATGCTAAGACCATACTTGAATGTATGTACAACCCATTTATATTATTTTTCTCCCGTTCTCGATCCATCTCTGTCAAAAGTGTTGGATGTTGGGCAGGGTGACGAAAGAGATCCTCGTTTCCGGAAAGTACCTTTTAGATATCCACAAACACATTTACGAGATTAATATAACATGCGTTCGCAAAAACAATGTGCGTTGTTCAGATTTTTATTGAGCTACTCATTAGATCCCATTTCCTTTCGGTAATGTAGGCACGTGTCGTCGTTACTACAAGGATGGGGATTTCATTGCTATCGCGAAACATGCTTCGGCGTAGCGGATTTCGGGGCGTTCGGAAGATCATGGTTCCCTTCGATATACACTAAAGGATAACCACTGCTAGAGTTAGCTGAAGTTGTGAGCTGTAAGCCTAAATATCTAGTTCTTACTATTACACGAACAATGTTTGTGTATATATTTGTAACCGCGTTATCGAAAACGGCTCTAACGATTTCGATAAAATTTATAATATAGACGTTTACGGAGGTGAAAAATCAATATAGCTAGGTCTATAATCTGGGAAAATTTATTTTCTCAGTGTTATTACACACTTAAAATTGTTAATTGGTAGTTCACAACAGAGTTTACCTTCTCAATAAGATAGTGGCTACAGCGTAGATCTATCACGACGAAGTGCGCAGATTTGAATCCTGCAATGTGGTCAGACTTTTTTTTATGCACAATCAAACCTAAAAGTAGTTGTGTTAAGCTCGGTCGCCCTGGTAGTTGCTAGAAATGGCGTCAGCAAGGCGTAGTTTTGTTGCATCTTGGTTCTGTCCATACCAATTGGAAAATAACGTAATCTTATGAGATTACGTTTTTAAAACAAACTACGTATTTAGATAATGGTCTGAAATTCATTAAATATTTTTAATGTATCCGTTCCTCAGTAGTTGGATAGAAAATATTACTATAACTAAATACTTACACATGTATTAAGTCAAACCCCCTCGGGAGTCGCGGCATATCGATATGTTAGTGATATTTCAAACAAAATTTCCCAGCAGATACGCAACAAGCAGTTGCAAAAGTGATTTGTTTAGTACAAAAGGATTTTATTTCTCTTCATGACTTCTCTAAAAGTTCGGGAAACATTTGCACTGGGAACGAGACAACTTTTGTTTCTGACTCTTTATTTTCTGTGGCGATATTCGCACATTTTGTACAGCATGTCTCGTGATACATTAGCTGTTTCCTGCGGCTTTACTTGCATGTATTTCATGATTTAAGGCGACGCATCGATAAACAATAATTTAATCTAAAGTAGATCTTCTGTTCTATGCAAACGTGCGCCTAGCTTACGAAAAATACGAAAAAACAATTATTCTCGTTTAAATTACAAGCTATAATTAATTTTGAAAAATCATAGTGTCATTTTGAAGTGTGTGTTTAGATTCATCTACATAAAAAATTTCGAGGCTTTAATCGGTCTCATTTGTCCGTAAAAAGCAAATCTCTGTTTTAAAAGAGGTTTCTTTTTATGTTATATTTTTTTATGTTATAAAAATTAACCAACCGTGTAATGCTATAATCAAAATAAAGTCAGTGAATTGAAGATTATGGTTACCAAATATCACTTTCATATGTTTTGTAATTGCTTAGAAAAATTGAAATCCCCGACACATCAAAATTTCCAGTGCGTCGCCTTAATCACGACAACCCTTCACCCAAAAAAAACCGGCTAAGAGCGTCTCGCACAACCATTAACTTAGGATTCCGTAATATAATTAATTATATATACGTATAATTTTATAAACTATTTTAGTAGTTTTGAAAAGTGTTAAAATAATACTGGATATTTCATAAAATTAATGTTCAGTAAAAAAGTCGAATCGGTCTGAAATAACTCATTTTATTTTTTGTTTATGTTTTCTAGATTTGCGTTGCCAATTTCTTCCTTCCTTCCGAATATGGGGCTTTTAGCTCAGTAAGTACAAATATAGCGGCTTCGTTTTATTTGTGACATACGAATAGACAGACATGACGAATCTCAAAGGTTTCAATTTTGACATTTTGGGTATGAATAATAAATATAATAATAATTTTAATAGCTACAACAATAAATAAATCATAGAAATAAATTAATATAGTAAAATCACATTAAACAATATACACATTTAACTAACTACATAAGTAATATAAAAATTATCCTTTTTCAACCGTCTTTCAAAAAAAAGGAGGTTCTCAATTCAGTTGTATGTTTTTTTTTATGTTTGTTACCTCATAACTCCGTCATTTATGAACAGATTTCGAAAATTATTTTTTTGTTTGAAAGGATACACTTTCAGATTGGTTCACTTTGATTTCAAAGTTACACCCAATAACGCGACTTAGTTATAACCTTTATTCATTAACCGTTTATATTGACGATTCTCTTGTATCTCATTTGTTAACTATCGTTGTCACCACATGGTATAATGGTAGTAGGGAGAAGATATAAATTGGCTGTGATATAATAAATTCAAACAGTAGAGTCAGTCTTGTGGCGGACAGAGAATACAGCTGGTGGCTGTCGTCTTCGGATTGTAAGAATACTGCTAGGGTGTAATTATGATGTAACCTTTACACTGTTCTTTTATAACTGATTGATATTGATATAATATTATATTGATGATATTGATAATGGGCAATAATATCCCTTGTTCGATCTGATCGCATCTTTTATTGTGAAAGCTCACGGTTTGTGCTCCTCAATAGAATGGAAGTTAACAAATTGTGCTCCAGAATTAGAAAATAAACTAATTGTAGACCTGCCCTATATATTTATTCAGGCCAAGGCCACTCAAAAGGGCGAAATAAAAAACTTTTATAAAAAAATTAAACCGACTTCAAAAAAGAATACTGAAAAGTATGAAATAAATATCCCTTACTAATCAAAACTTAAGGTTAAGTCGGTTTAATTTTTTTATAAAAGTTTTTACACAAATTTTTGAGCTAATAAATTTATTTCTATTTATTTTCAATAATAAATTAAACAGCTTCTTTTGACCACATAGAGGTTGAATATCCAAAAACCTTCTTAGTGCTAGCATTCATTAAATAATGACTCTCTATGGAATATTGTAAGTCTTTAGGCCCAGAGGTTTCCTTTATATGTAGGTACTAGCTGGTCGCGACTTGGTATGCGTGGAATTTAAAAAGTAGTCTATATCATTCCCTAGAGCTTAATCTATCTTCACTCTGAATTTCATCAAAATCGGTCCAGCGGTTGGACCGGAAAACGTAACTGACAAGCGGACAGAGGCACTCGCAATTACAATTTAAATACACATATTATATTAGTATGGATATATATACGAAGAAAATAGGTACCTGTATGGATTGTTACGTGAAAATATGAAACCGTATAAAATACATTGTAGTGTTATCAATAACGTATTCAGTAACATGATTACAGAAACATGTTCATATTGACGTAAATTGAAAATTAATTGAACAAATTTGCATGTTATTTTATATTGATTCTGTAGGATATTAATTGAAATATTATATTGAATTACATTTAAATATTTCGTGAAGCTTGGAGCCTCATAACCTGTCTATAATATTAATATAGTGCATAAATATTCAGATAGTAATACATATTTATACGGAAACTTGTTCAGCCATAATTTTCCGGATTCTGGAGATTTCAGTGCGAATTTAAAGTCTTGACGGCAGGGATCTTAATTTTTCGAAATCATTACAAAACATATTAAAATGATATTTGGTAACCTGATTCTTCATTGCATTGGCTACATTTTGCAAGTTGCCTTACACGACTGATTAACTTTCGACACAGAAAAAAAATATCAAAGAAACCTCTTTCAAAACAGAGATATACATTTTTCGGACTAACGGAACCGATTTATACGTCTTTTTCTGTATAGATTATTCTGATTACACTCTTCACATTGTCAGTTGGATTTTTGAAAATTAATTGTAGTTTTTAAAATAAGCGAAATAAAAATATTTCGCATTTTTCGTAAGGTAGCACACGTACGTTTGAATGGTGCAGAAGGTCTATTTTAGATAAAATTATTGTTCATTGCTGCGTCACCTTAAGTAATTGATGCTTAGAGCTTATTATAATAACATTGTATCCGATTCCACGTTGTTACTATTCGTTAGTCCAAATATTTATTGTGAGAGGTAGCGTTAAGATGTCATTTTGTTACACCTTAATACTTTAATCGTATCAAAAAGTAAATTCCATGAAATTATGTATGTATTACAGGATACTATTTTTGATAAGTCGAATATGTATCTAATATATATAATAATATATATTAGATGCATATTATTAACCCTATAATATAATATATTATAGGGTTAATTATGATTATTTGATTTAAAAAAAAAACTGTATAAAATCTCTAGTCATCTGTAAGAAAAAATAGTTCCCTTTCATATTTAAAACATTCATAGTTTCTAAATTGGCTGGTAGAGAAAATTACTATTTTTTGTTTTACAATAGTTGTTGTCTGCGACTTCATTCGCGTAGAATTTTAAAGTAGCCTGTGTCCTTCTTCGGGACTTAATCTATACACATCAAAAGTGTCTAGGAATCAAGTACATTTTTAACTGTAAAAAATTATCGAATTAATATTTTTCAATCTAGTCTTCCAGACTGGCTTCTTACTTTAATTCCTATGTTTAAGTTAACAACATATCCCTATATTTTGTAAAAATTAGGAAAATTTACAATTTTTGCAAATTGTGGGAAATTAACCTAAGTTAATGTCGTCAATTAAATGTCAAAAAAAGGCTAAAATGAGGATTTTTTAAATTTTATTGTAAAGATAAAAAAATTAATAATCTGTGTTTCCACCATTGACATGAATTACACAATCACAGCGATTTGGCATGCTTAAAATCAGTTCATCAAACTCACTTTGAGGAATGGCCGCCCACATTCTTTCTAACAAGTCAAAAAGTTGTTGTGGGGTATGCACGGCATCCATACTCGACAGAGCTCTTCTTTGAAGCATATCCCATGCGTGCTCAATTGGATTGAGGTCTGGCGATTGAGCAGGCCACGGCAGAACGTCAATGCGAGCGTCGGCAAGAGCGCGTGTTACGACTCTAGCCGTGTGTGGACGTGCATTGTCGTGCATTAGTCGAAACGAATCATCCAACCGGCTACGCAGAGGGATGATCACGTATGAAACAATCCTCTCCGTATAAATCTGAGCATTGAGGTTGCCCTTGATCCAAATGAGATCGGTTCCACCAATCCAAATACTGGCCCAAACCATTATTGTTCCCCCTCCATATCTAACTTCCTGACAAAATTTCAAACGTTCTTGACGTCCAGAGGTCTTCCAAACTCGAGTACGATTTGTATCTAGCCTCATACCGAAACGAGATTCATTGGAAAAGCAAACACAACGCCAGTCTCCTTCTTCCCAATTTCTGTGTTGGCGAACCCATTGTAAACGGGCCCTACGATTGCAGGGTGCTATAGGCAGAACTCTCAGCGGCCTTCGGGAACGCAGACTCACTTCACGTAAACGATTTTAGATGGTTTGGTCGCTTATCAGCAAGCCTAAAGGCCTGTGGAGCCTCGAACATCATGGCGGTCCTAGTACGATTCCGTCGAGCAATATTTTGGATGTACCGGTCCCGTCTGCGAGTGGTGATGCGAGATCGTCCTCTATGTCGCTCGGCCACGCTGCCCGTGATACGATAGCGTGTCCAGATACGGCTTATGACAGTTATGACGCTCTGTGTAGTGCCAAGAGCGACAGCCACAGTACGTTGCCTGGAACCAGCTTGCAACATTCCGACGGCTTTCGTGATCTCTTCTCGTGTCAAATGATGTCGTCGCTCCATATCGGTGCATTTTTTTTTAGTTCTGATGCAGAAATTGCAATGTTTTTGTAAAAACGCTATTACACACTTTTATAGGAATCTCGATTGACAGTTCATTTCCTATTTTTAATCAAAATTTATAGAACATTCTTTATTCAAATAGTGAAAATCACTAAAAAGAATCAATAGCGATCCAAAAAAGTTAAAATAATAATCCTCAATTGCGGTGATACTCTAAAATGTACTTGATCCCTAGACACTTTTGATGACTGTATTTCCATTATAAATTTAATTAAAATCAGTCAAGACGTTTAGGAGAACCTCGACGATAACTTTTTTCACTGTCATCCGATTTCAATAAGACAAAGCCTAAATGTTGCGCTAAACTGTGCTTAATCTATTTGTAAAAATCGAAAGAAAATCTGTTCAATAATTTTGGAGATTAGCGTGTATAATACAGACAGACAAAATTTTTAAAAATGTTTTTTTTTTGTGTTTTGTTACCCTTTTTTTATCGCCCACACTATTTATTTGATAAATTTATTCTACTCGTGTATACAGACACAGGATTCCTACTGTTTTACTCTATGTATAAATAGATTATTAGACTTTACAACAAAATGGTTTAACACATACTATATTTAAAATCATAAGACTCATAAATATATACAGTTACGACTCATAAAGGTGAAAGATGAAGAACATGTGCATCAGACATGTTGTGTATTGGAATCTGAATCTGAAATATAATATTAACAAGGAAGTATTGGTTGTATGAGTATAGTTCTCTTTGTCTCCCAAGAACTGGTGAATAGTATTAACTTTAAGATACTATCAGCGTACATCACGTTGCGCGGTGTCAGCGTTTATGCTGACACGCGGCAATTTAACCATTTCTTACGTCAGTACACGTCCAATCACCAATTAGGTCGCATGTGCTTATAACCATTTAAACCATACCATTTTAGATTAAGTGAGTCCATCAATAAACCATATTATTTGTTCATCTTTATCCATTATTATTTAGGAACCATCCCTAAATATATCGCTGTACGGAACCACCACACCGTACATTAACAAAAAACGACAACTTTTTGGCGGGAACGGAAGAAGAACATTTGATATTTTATTTAGATTTACTATGTTTTGAATTTTTTGGGAGTTTTAGTGATAAAAATTATAGTTTTACGTTAAAGTTCTATGCAGTTGAAAAGAATATAGAAGGTAAATGTGCGGCTAGAGTCCTTTGCTCTTCTAAGAAGTCCTTTTAGCTCCAGACTAGCCTATTATCACTGTACTGGAGGAGTGTTAGGGACTTAGTGAAATAGTGATAGGAGAAATTATTACTGAAGACATCCGATATATGGACGTAGATCTCTGCCTTCCCTCTCAAGGAAAAATCTTATAAACAACAACAACGATAAAATAAAGAAAGAATTTTAGAGTTTTTGGCGGGATTTTATGGAGAGCGGTTGAGCGTTTTTTTTAATTATTCGTAAATTATTTCTAGTGGATATTGTGATGTAAAATTGGCGTAGTTCTGCGTCCCAAGTACTTACGCTGTTGCACAATATATCGATTTGTTAAAATAAGTGCTTATTTAGTAGGACGATGTTGAGATTTTTTTAGTGGCGTAGCCTGCCTCAACATTATTGAGGCAATTTTTCTAGTAGGAACTTAGAAAAACTGCTTCAATATATTTTTCACCAGAAACTCCAAGAAACGTTAAAATATATTACATCGACATTTCAATGAAATAATAAGAATATATCTATTTGTTACTGAAGACATCGGCTGTTATGGACATAATTTCCTTTGCCTTCCCTTTCAAAGGAAATTCCTACAACAAAAAGAAGGAATTTTCGGCGGGAACAAGAGAAGTGAAAATAATTTATTGTTAAATAAAGTTACTTAAGACTACACTGTACGGTGCCTAACTTTTGCCTTTCCCAAGTGGGAGAAATAAATTTAAAAAAAAAGAGAAGTGAAGGCTCGGATGAGGCTTGGTGTGAAGTTGGTATATTGTTTAGATATTCTATTTTTCGCACTTTTGGCAGTTTTAAACTAGAAAAATGATACATACGCTGTATTTCAAAGTTCAGTTCAAAGAAACTATAGGCAAGAAATATACAAAACAGTAGTTAGAACAGTAATGACTAACGGCTTAGAGTATTGGACCATCAAAAAAGCACATGAACAACAACTACACACCGATGAAATAATAAGGCTGCTTTAGGCGGGAAGAGTGACACGGCTCGATAAGATCCGAAACGAATATATACAGGGATCATTCAAGGTGGCTCCCATTCAAAGTCAAAGTCAAATCAATTTATTGAAGTAAACCTAATTGCAAGGTATTTTTGAAGGTCAAATATAATTTAGTTCGGTTCTAAAAGAAAACCTGAACACTGAGAAGAACCGAGAAGAATCTCAGTCAGGTATCATTTTTTCAACATCATTCTATTATAGTTATTTAAAAAAAAAATACGATATTCATAAAGCCAGTAAATGCGTGTGCAGAGAAGATTATTTCCAGACTATTGTTTTTTCTTCAATGAAATCGCTAGCTTTGTAGTATACCTTTCCAATTAGTGTGCGTTTAATAACAAGTTTAAATTTCTTTTCCGATAATCGAGTAACTTCTTGAGGAATTTTATTATAAAAATTAGTAGGTTTAGTTAGCATTAGCGATAGGGTGGCGGAAGAACCCTTACGATGGTATGGTCATATTATTTTGAGGCGAGGAGAAGGTGGTCCAATATACAAAAATTAGATTCGAAAGCGGCATAAAAATCCACAGACAACCCCACAGTATTTTCATGATTCTGGCTTCTCGTACATATGACATAGAATATTTATAAAAATAAACTCGAAGACAAGTAAACATCACAGTCTTTGTTGCTTACACCTAAGCTGAAAAGATTTTACATAATACCTGCACGTATTTCAGTGAAGACTTTACTTTTTCATGTGAATGTAAGAAATGAATATATATTTTTTGTTTACGGATTTACACAAAGCTTGGTATAAACATATTGAACAGATGATATCAATGTTGTACAGGTGAGTTTACTTCAAATTTATTTAACGTCTATATATTACGTGTATTGTAATTATGTACACATAAATGCAATGGGCTATCCCTCTCTGCAACTATCACTAGCAATTATAATTCGGAAGCTATTTGCATCACATTATTTCATAGTAAATGCTTAAAAATTATTGCTCATTCATATTTTATACGATGTTACCATTCTGTGGAATCAAAGAAAATAAAGAAGAACATCGAACATAAAGAAAAAGGAAATACACAGTTATCTTTTATTGTATTACATTAGATACATGTATACATACATACATGTAGGATTGAAAAACAAACTCAAACTCAGAACTACTTCGTTTATTCGCTTTTTTATGATAATTTTACTAAGCCTAAGCACATGAAATCGTTAGTTCCACCATCTTTTTTTTCCTTCTCACACATACTCCCTACTCTTTCATTCACTCAGGTACACTCTTCGCTCATTCATTCCTTAACACAAAATATCTTATTCCACATACACATCTTCACACCATATCCCTAACGGGGTAGTCAGAGAGGACAGAGCGCCAAGCGTAGCGGTCCTTACATACTTCTCTCGCTTCCTCAAATCTCATCATTCTCCTCACACATTTTCGCGTACGTTCGTGAGTGCTTTTGTCATTTCCGTCTGCTAAGATTCTGGCTATTTGATCTTCATAAGTCAGCCTTGGTCTTCCTTTGCTTCTTTTACCTGTCACTTTCGCTCTGTAGATTTTCTTCGTCAGTCTTCCATCATTCATTCTTTCTAAGTGCCCGAACTATTTAAGCATTAAAATAAATAAAATAAAATAATAATAAAATAAATTAAGAGGTGAAAGTAATTTGCAGTGAAAGTATATTGTAATGTAATACACACATATTTATTTACTGGGAGACGCCCCCAGTAGTTGTCCTCTGGTTTTCATAGCACAGGGAATACTCCAGTTTAAAATCAGAAGATTGTTGCGTATTTTCTGGCGCATTATTATTATTACACAGAGCTGTGTGTGTTCATTTTAGTGTGTGTCCCGCGCGCTAAGTTAACGGTGACGGTAACATTTTTGCTCCGTTTGACCTGCGCTTCAAGTAAAAAGAAAACTATGACAACCTGTTTTGTGGTTGGCGTTTGGGACAATCACCAAGTAAATTAATTTATCGATCCGACCTCTCATTTCTAGACGAATATCAAACTAATATACTTATTTTTCTCTGACGTCATTCACTCAATTAATATTATATTGAACATGTATTAGAAGACGAACTACCAAGAACTGATGTCTTCAATACTATATAGTCCTTAAATGAAGCAAATAGATCAGTCACTTATTGTTAATATTATACTGAGAGAAAGTTTGAATCTATTGTTGTCGTACAAACGATGACTAATTTATTAATCGCGAGTTCGAATACAAATTATTATAATATATAATATGTACACCTAAGGTATAATACTCGTATACATAAAAAACCTGCTCATAAAATGTTTTCCTCCTTAGTTAACTAGTATTAGTGTTTGAAAAACACTAATAAGGGTATAGCGGTTGAGTTCAAATTTCATTACGACTTTAGATGATGTTTTCACTGTTTGATTTCGTACGCAAATTCTTAAAATAAAATATTTTTTTAAAGTAATCTCCATTTCAAAGTACTTTTAATCGACTTCATAAGAAGGTCTTTCACAATTCCTCGGCTTTTTTACTTTTATTTACGGATTTCTCCGCCATTTGTCCACCGATTTTGATAATTCTTTTTATTTGAAAAGATATAGATATACATATATCCAAGTATCTACATCCAATGTGGTACCATGTTTTAGTCAAGATCTGATGATGAAGTACTGCTTAAACAAAGGAACTCCTCAACAGTTGATATTCATGATCTTTTTAATTAATTGTTCCGATTTATAATTATAAGACAGTTGGTTGTAGACCTACGCTAGATATTTTTAGGACAAGGCCTCTCAAAAGGGAAAAACGAAGCGAGAAAGCTATAGTTGCCACTTGTTCTTAGAGTTGCCACATCAACGTGTTATCTATTAGTATCGTATAATATAGATCTGTGCAATAACTCGCTTCGTTTGACTTTCAGATTACAAATTCGACTACTGTTTGAGATTTTTTTTTAATGCAGTGAATTAGAACATATCGTGTATCTAATAAGAGGTATAATTACAAGAAAGGTTGTTAAATAACATATTTTTCATGTAGATTTGAAATATCTATGATTTACGAATACAATATTTAATATTCTAATAAAAGTACTCTCAGAAACCCTAACCTTAACTTTTAAACTTAATTACTACTCTGTCCGCGATTGCTACGGAAACCAGTTTTAGCCGGTTTTTCTAATAAGCAAAGTTTAGTAAGTCATGGAGATAAGCGTGAGGACTGGGTTAGATGGAAGTGTGAAAATGAATAACCGAATACTTACATAGTTCGGATCCAAAGAAATAATGAGTGAAGAACGATCATCGAAGAAAATCTGCAGAATGAAAGCGAATGGTAGTAGAAGCCAATAAAGACCAAGGTTAACTCATGAAGATTAAATAACCGGTGTGCTAGTTGAATGAAACGTCAAAGTAACGTCGGCAAAAATGTGTTAGGAAAATAATGACATTTGAGGAGGCAAAATAAATGAGTAAAAAGAGCGACGCTTGGCACTCCGTCCTCTCTGCGTCCTCCATTAGGGATACAGCGTAAAGTTGTGTATTGTTAGTAATACTAATATTATTGCATGCAGTTTTCATTTTAACACTAATAAGTTTCAGACGACATTATAAGTAGTCGATTAACGTTTCTGTGCCTACATCTATCGTAAGAGTTATGAACCGGAGAGTACAGTATTTATATTGGTTCATTTTGTTACATGTGTTTTGAAGACGGAATAATAAGATATAGAATCATAAGAGGACAGTTTTTTCATATAATTATTTATTGCACACACAACATACACAAAGAGATAATAACAAATAGAAAATTAGAGCAAAGGGTACAGGTTATTTTGAATAGAAATTTCTTCCAGCAGACTCAGCGGACATATGAAATATAGGAGGAGGATACTACAACATAAATATTGCACAATTCATTTTAATCGCAGTATATGAAATGGAAAATTGATAGCAAATTCATTGTGATTACTTATTTTTTCATTTCGTCTGTAAAAGAATGTATACATCCATCAGACATGCTAATTTTGTTGAGCGGGAATGATAATAACTGCTTTTAATCAATTGATAAGTCTGATGTGGAAATTGTATTATACAAACAAGAAAATGTCTTACTGACTGATATATTGCCTGAGATACAGCTCAAATTTCTGGCTCTAGAAATTTGATGTATACCAATGATGTTATATTTACAAAAGAGGTAGATGAGTTATTGCGCTCGAAAACTGGCACCCTAAAACTTTGCTAATTAGCCAACCTGGAGCTCATTCGTGTAACAACGTGACAGTGTCAACACGTAAGTGCGTTCCTAATATTAATATTAAAATGCCGTCCTGTGTTATTAGATACTGCAGAAACTATACTAGCAAGACTTCCAACGGTTCACGAATCACGTATCATGCGTAAGTGTACTTACTTATTTCATTTGTGTCACCATTTTTTCCAAAATCTAAAATATCAGTAAAATATTAAATCATAAAAAACTGAAATGCGATAGGTGATACCCCAGTTACCAAGTGCGACAGAGAGCAATATATTATATTTGGTCAAAGAATATAAAAAGTTATGTTACAGATTCGTCAATGTCATGCAGTGCCTATTAAGCATTTGATTACGTTTATTTATTTGGTATATAATATACGTATTTTTTAAAACGAATCAGAAGTTTTAGCAGTGAGTCTAATATCCCAATAATTTCACACAATAAAAAATATTTTACATGAAAATACCCAGTGTTTTATTTTTATCATTTTCAAATTTATAACAAACGTGTTTTATAAATGTATACTTAAATAATCCTGTTTCCAAATGTACATGACTCAAGAAAAAATAATTTTAAAAATCAAACATAAATCCTTTTTACTGTCTAAACCCATTAGGCATCAATCATATTTTTCGAAAATGTCTGTTCTGTGCCATTAATTACTAATATTCTATGAAGTAGTCACGGATTCGCTTAAAATGCAGTAAGAAAGTGAAATTGACCAATCACAACGGTTTTAGAGAGCCGTGTGATTTGTTAGTTTGAAATGCAATTGAAATCTTACATTGTATAGCGACGCAGTGCACTGTATATTTGTCTCACTTTGCTTATGGTAATTGTCATGCTATCTTATTTACACTTCATCATTTTATTAGTGTGTATAAACAAAGTGTGTGGCTTATGTGTGTGCGGAACCGGGACAATATTTTACAAGCATTAGGACTAACGTAACCTATCTATCTCTTTTTTAAATATAACATCATTGATGTGTACAGTTTTCTATGTAACGTAAAACGATTTTGAAAAGAAATTTTTAGATCTTAAACTCCTAAAAGAAAGGACGATCAAAAATCGACGTCAACGAACTCTCAGGCTCAAGCAAATACCTAACTTGAGCTAATGTAAGCCGTGTAAAAGAATTGAATGGTAACAAAAACTAGAAGCGTCTTTCAAATTTCATATTAACCCTTCTTTGATTTCACTGTATCAGGCACTTAACCTCGTAAAAAGAGGAGCGTTTTACGATGAAAAGTTATGGCTCCGCCATACGCTCGCCGTATAAAAACCAACGTCGGATCCTACACCTTAGTCCAGTATGAGATACGTGTTTATGCGCCTTAACACTGAAACGCAAGTCTATTGTCATAAAGAGTAGCTTTTTTGTAACACAACAAAAAATAAAACTAATGAGATATGTAGTTGAACAATTTTCGGAAAAGCATTTTGAAAAACCATGATAATTACTGAAGGTATCTCGAGTTCAACGATAGAAATTTAAATACTATTTTCATTGTATTAAAAAACAGTGTCACTTCAAAAAGAGTAATAATGACACTGCTCATGACGATGAAATTTGAAAGCAATAATATTATAACTAACATTAGATCATAGAAATAATATATAAACAGAAATGAGCTCTTGTGCGGAAAACTATGCTTAGCGAAAGATGACGCATTTTCATTTTATCTTTTCAGAGTACACAAAAATACACGTCACCATTTTGGTATGTGAAACTCAGTGTCAACTCAGTGTTGTAATTGGAAAATTCTGAATTGCCGTTACTACAAATTCAACGTATTTTTGAATGAAAGTTCCGAATAATATGTCGCTGTATATTTTAATTATTAAAAAAAATTGTAATTAAATAAGTCAATTTGCTTAGACATGCTAATAAAAAAGCCTCCACATTACCTATTTTAAAAATGAAGCAACCCGTTCATCTGTAACTACATCATACAATTACATCAAATAAATCGATCAGCTGCCATATAGCTTGAAAGTAGAATACAGAACAATGATTTAAATATTATAACAATTAATTAACGGATTCTTAACGCGATATTAAACATTTTGAGTTTCCCGATATTTCAATGCTGTTACAAGCACCACAAAAAAATGATTTAAATAGTTGCGCCGCTATCTTTATGGTTCCTTGTTAATTAGAAACATTTTAAAATGGCAACATAGAGATAAGTGATAGAAAGGGATAAACCGTACTCTGAAAAAACCCCCTCGCTCGTCACACTATTGGTGTTTTTTGTATGCAATAGTTTTCAAGGTATTGTGATAAAGACTAGTTTTGACAATTGCGTGTTATTATCATTTAAAGAGAGCTCTTTCCTTTTAATGTGTTATGTCCACGTACATACATACAAATCTTCAAGCTGTATCCTCAACGGGGTAGTCAGAGAGGGCGGAGCGCCAAGTGTCACGGTCCTTACATACTTCTTTTGCTTCCTCAAATCTCATCCTTCTACCCACACATTTTCGCCTAGGCATGCGAGTGCTTTTGAGATTTCCGTCGGATAACACTGGCTATTTAATCTTCAACCTTATTTCTTCAGTCAGCCTTGGTCTTCCTTGCCTTCTTTTACCACTCGCTTTCGCTCTGTAGACGTTTTCTTTGTCAGTCTTTCATCACTCATTCTTCTTATGTGCCCGAACCATCTTAGCATTCCTTTCTTCATTTTTATAATAACGGTGTCGTGCAACCCGTCATACTGCGTATTTCATTATTGCTTAAATATTTCTAAGAGATCGCATTTCTACTGCATCTCTCATACTTTGACTCGATTTTGGACATATCCAGACCTCACTACCGTACAATAAAGTTGGCACACCGCACCATGGATGGCTATTTTGGCTGTGTTAGATGTTCACACTGCTTACTAATGCGGACAGAGCACCGTTCACTTTAACACCGGCTGCTACCCAGATCTTCCATTCCTCGAAAACGCACCCAGATACACAATTTCATTCACTTGTTCTAGAGATTTTCCATGTACCCAAATCTCACATTTCGTCTGTACATCTTCCCTTTCTAACACCGGAACCTTATTTTTGTTCACATTCATCGTCAATACTTTCACTTCACATTCTTCTTTCATGCAGGTGATTAGTATCTGCGACTCTGCTGATGGTGTTATAAGCACAGCATCGTCAGCGTGCAATAAGCAATTTATCTATGTCATCACGTGTAATACCACTCATTCAATTGTTCAATGTCTGGAGGCAACTGTCCAAATAGCGCAAGAAAAGCCAGGCAGACATCACGCAGCCCTGTCTGCCGCCTGTACAGACTTTGAACCCGGGCGACTATCTATCCTTGCACAGGCTCTGTGGTCCCGATATAATGACCCCACAGCCTGCAGTAAGGGGCCCTCCACGTCATATGCAGGCAGAAGACTCCACAGTTTCTTTCGCACTATTCTGTCGAATGCTTTTTCAGGATCCACGAAAGCGCAGAAAACTTTTGGACCTATGGCCAAAAACTTCCCCACGAAAACGCGAAGCGAGAAAATCTGATCCATATAATTCTTATCGTTCCTAAGACCACCTAGCACATCCCACAAATATCTTTCAGAAACACCTTTCATGCGTTCACTCAGTACCTTGATATAGACTTTACTTGCTAAGCTGACCAAGCTAATGGCCCTATAGCACGCATAGTTTAAATGAGAACCTTTCGTTTTAAAGAGAGGTACTATGACAGTCCTTTGGAACCTCCCCTTTCTGCCAACAAAGGTTGCACAGTTCACAGAAGGTATTCCAGACCCTAGAACCACCATACTTGATCATCTCAGCAGTCACCTCATCATTTCCCGCCGCCTTTCCACATTTTAGACTTCTTATCAGTTTTTCAATCTCTTTAATACTAAGGGCATCATCCAGTCTCTGACCTAAGTGTGAATTCATTACAATGGTTCTCAGGATCAGAGACGGATTCCCCAGTCTCACACAGTTCTCCATAGTATTCACTCCATTGCTGTATTTTTATCTTTTAGCTACATATATCTATCTTTTTAATATATCTACGGTATCGATATTATTAGCATCCAAACGACAATATGACAGCTCTATCAATAACGTCGATCATTGATTTCCAAACTGGGATCAATACCGTACCAGACGTTCGCAATATCTAAACCTATTCAGCGTGGATACAAGATTGATTGGACAGGCTTCCACCAAGCCTAGATTGGTTTGTTCCGGTTACTTCAATTGTACCTATCACGGAAATGTCAAGCTTATACTGTAGTTCCGAGTTGACTTTTCATTCCAGTGAAAGGATTGCATTTAAAATCAGTTCTCAATCAAAACTTATATGTATACATCCTTTTTTAGTATCGTAAATATTAAGCTTTTATATAAAAAATGTAATATAAACAATAAAGTTAAAATATGCACAAACAATTTAAATAGCAAATTAAATTACGAATTTTAAAAATTCACACTAAACAGAGTCACGCGACGTGACGTCTCTGCCTACTTCATTCATAGCGTGAAAATATTTTCAACAAAAACCATCTCACCATGTCCATTCTCATCAACATTCACAAATCTGCATAATTTAAGCTTTTTTATTAATTTGCCTCGTCTTCTTCTTACGTCGCTAAAGTACGTAACTGTAGCGAAACGATGAAGTGACGTCACTACTCGATGTTTGAAGTTTTAAATTACGTTCTATTTTTTTTTTCTTTCTTTATGGCATGGTGCACAGTTTAGCGCATTTGCCAATGTCATGTATTAATAAGTAGAATCAACAAATATATTAGTATATTAATAGAACAAACAAATTAGTTTTTTCATAACGTAAAACTCCTCCAGTAAAGTGATAGTAGGCTTTACTGAAGTTATAAAGGTCTTCTTGGAAGAGCGCGAGAATTTCAGCTACACATGTTTATTTAGACCTATTCCATTCTTTTCACTTACACAGAACTTTAAAACACAATATACTATTACTTTTATACTTTAAAACTCCCAAAAATGTCAAAAATAGAAAATGTAAATAAAATGACAACCTCATTTTTCCCGTTCCCGCCAAAAAGTCCACGTTTTATTTTACACAGTTAAATTAATTTCAAATAAAGAACTTGTTATTTTTTTTTTTACTAAATCGTGTAATATTTACAGTTTTTGCTAATGAATTATGAACATAGCATCCTATTATAAATTTGATTCAAGTTCTCAATTGTTAAATGTGACTATAAAAAAGCTATTTATTGTTATAAAAACGTAATGCCCTGCAATGCAATGTTATCCGGGCCATAATGTAAAAGGGAAATCCAAATTTTTCACAAGCACTCGGCCGCAATGTTCCAACTCTGACCATATGTTCATGTCAAAACTTATGAGGTCAGAAAAGCTAGACAAATCACCCACCGGTTGGGTTGTTTCAGGATACGAAATGATTGCGGCATCCTAAAATATTTTTGTTGTTACTTGTAGTTCAGTGTTTGGCTCTTTGTCTTCTATTTATACAAGGAAAAACTCATGATTTATTTATTGATATCGATTTGGAAACATTGTCATTGTGATAACCAGTTTTAGCTAGTATTTACTAGTTTTCCCGCGGTTTTGCTCAAGGGCTCTGACAAATTGTAGTCTATGTTTTGGATAGAGAGCAGCAATGCTGTATGCAAAATTTGAGATTGGTACATAGTATTTACATGATCAAAAAATGAACAGTTGTATACGTTTCTATTTTAAACCTCCGACAGAAAAGAGAGTGTTATAAGTTTGACTCTTGTGTGTTTGTGTGATTTGAGAAGATAACCGAATTACATGGGATCATTATTGTGTGAAAGCTGTGAAATGTTAGAGAATGTTTTAAGATATGTTTAATGGATATTGGCCGAGATAATTCGTGTCGGATATTTTTGTGCTTAATAATAAGAGAAAAAATAAATCATGTTTACATGAACATAGTACGGTGGTAAACATAACAAACAAAAAATATTATTTATACTCAAATCTCTTTTTTTTCCGCATCTCCATAATTCAGTGTCTGTCGACTTAAGTGACATTCAATAAGAGTAAAGAGACGGGGTTGTTGATAAAATGAAATCAGCTTAAATCGAAGTCCTCACGTTTTTATCGGAAATTCACTAAGCGATGTTTTAAATGTGCTTTTCAGAGCTTTTTCAGAGTTTCGCACCGTGAAAAGAATTATTATTATTGTGATGGTTAAATAATTTACTTTTCTTTTTAAAGCACATACTACCCGCATTCATTTTCTCTTTTACCGAGGTGCGATGGAAGATATCTCATAAAGAGGGAAGCGAAGCTTTTTAATTTGGGTTGGTCAACTATATTTTAAACTGGCCGGTTAGTTGGGCGAAATATTTTTTTTATTTCTTGACTTAATGATTGAAAAAAAATAGACAATAATTTACATACATGAAGTTTATAAAAAGTTCTATATATTTCTATGACGTCACGAACACCGATAGGCTCCTGTTAGAGGTCGCCAATGTTGCCCTTTATGTTTATTCGTCGGTGTTGCTAACAATAGTATTTTTTGGCATAAAAGAAAACGAACATTCATATTCAAAATTAGAAAGCAACATTATTGGTTTTGTAGACAAACACTTTTTCATAAAACTAAATTGCAATGACATACAGGAGACTAGGTAAGAAAACAAAGAGGCCACGTCCAGTAATAGTAACCTTTTCAACACTTGGGAATAAAATAAACATTTTCAAACAAAAAAAAAACATTTCGGGATACTTCTTACTATTTAAAAGAAGACTATCCACAGAATGTCCTAGAAAAAAGGAGACAATTACAAAAACGAGTGAAAATTGAAAAGGAAAAAAGAAATTCAGACATAATAAAATATGATAAATTAATCATATTCAAAAATAAACCTGACTCAAGCAATAAAAAGAGAAACCTCTCAGTGTCTCCTCTTAATAACTCCCACAATTCGATTGACCGCAGAGCACAAGTCAATAAAAAGAATAAACACTTGTCCACTCAAACAAAGGTACATAGATCATCTAGTTTCTCAGAAGGAGTCTTGAATCCGAGTACGCTAAACTATGTTGTAAACAAAAATGCGAGTAATACAACCAACATACAAAAAATAAGGAAAGAAACACATGGCTGTTAATAAGCCCCTCCTCTCTCACTCGACCTATAGAAGACTAAAGGCAACATAAAAAAAAGAATGAAACACATCTTCCAATTCGGGTGATCACCGCAGAAGATTATGACCACAACCCTCCAAAGAAAGAAACAACAACCTACATAAGGTCTAGTAAATTAATGAATAATCAGCTATACATAACTACCTGCAATGTAAGGTCACTGTCATCATATGAAAAACTAATTGAACTGTGCGAAACTCTGAAAGGAATAAAATATGATATAATAGGGCTATCCAAAATGAGACGCTTGGGAAATAATATAAAAGAATATGATGACTTCTTACTTTGTCACATAGGACAGACGCCAGGCCAATATGGTGTCGGATTCTTAATAAATAAATCTCTAAAACAAAGTGTGGATGGCTTCACTGGTATCACAGAACGAGTAGCGCTACTGAACTTAACATTATCAGGAACCAGTATATCTATTATTCAGGTCTACGCACCTACAGAAACAGCAAAAGAAGAAGAAATCGATCACTTTTACAAGACCGTCAAAGAAGCTGTCAAAGTAGCGTATGAGAATATTATACTAATGGGAGATTTTAATGCAAAAATAGGACAACCTAGACAAGGCGAAAGTTTAGTAATGAAACAAAATGGATACGGTGAAAGGTGAAGAAATGAAAGGGGACAGAAACTAATAGATTTCGCTTTTGAAAATAAATTGTCAATTATTAACACCTTTTTTAAAAAAAGAGCAAATCGCAGATGGACATGGCGCTCACCAAATGGACAGCACAAAATTAAATAGATTACGTATTGTCAAATCGACCAGATTTGTTTCAAAATATTGAAGTAATAAATATAAACCACCTATCATATCATAGACCTATTAGAGCAACACTTACACTTACGAAACCCAAAAGAAGCAGAACCAGATATAAGAGTAATCTGAATAGCTTATTAAAAAACGATACAGAAATATTTCATTGTAAAGTCTAGGTTCAGTCGTTGTCTAAGATGCCTCCTAGCTAAAAGAAATTACAAATCACCTCCCAGGCCTCTACACAACGCCCCCATTTTTTTTCTGGGTCTCTTACCGCACCCCTTTAGGCCTGCAGCGCCCACAGGGGGGCGTTATCGCCCACTTTGGGAATGAGTGTTGTAAAGAATGTCGAACAAGACACCTTTGCGTAGATACCACACCAGTGCAAACATACTATGACAAATTAATAAACACTATCAACCAAAGTTTACAACATGCTCGAAAAATAAACTACGCTCTTAATTCTCATAAAATATTCTCCGATCGCACATTTAAACTAATAAGGAGAAGGCGAGAGCTGCAAAAAACTTGGAATAAAACCAGATCCATGAAGAACGAACTTTCGGCTTTGTACAAGATAATAAGCAAGTATATAACATTAGACTACGCTAAATATAAATCTACCACTATAGAAAAATACCTGATGCAAGCAGGGAGTATAAAAAAAGCTTACAAAGAACTACTAACAAACAGGACATGGATCGAGGGATTGAATAGATCAGGAAAGATGGTATATAATCGTATAGATATAATTACAATGGCAACCGATTTTTACAAAAACTTTTATAATGACATAACACCTTACACAGGTGCCAATTATGAAACAGATAAAACCGCAGAAGAATACTACACGAGAGATATAAAAGCAATCGACGAAAACAACGTTATTAGAGCAATAAAGAGATTAAAATAATGATAATATAAGTAATGTATCAATAAAAACTGCTCACACAATCTTAGCCTTACCATTAGCGAATCTCTACAACCTAATATTAAAAAGCGCTGATGTGTTTTCACAGTGGAGAGAATCAATTGTTATGCTTATCTACAAAAAAGGCGATCCGAAAGACCTAGGAAACTATAGACCAATAAGTTTACTACTAAGACTTTATAAACTATTTTCTTCCATCATCAATGACAAAAAATAAAGTTAACACCTGTCAACGTGGAATGGAACGTAGTATACTGAATATAAAGAGATCATACAAAATAAGATACAAAAAAATTAGAGATATTTCAAAAGCAATCAATGCTTCGAAATAAAAATGGAAAGGGGCGGGCTATGTAGCGTGACTACAAGACCAAAGATGGACAAAAAGGGTAACATCATGGAAAGGCCCACATGGCAGACGTTACCAAGGAGACCCTATTCACGTTGGGACGACGATTTAAAAAAAAACGGCTGGCCCGCACTGGATCAAAATAGCTTAAGATAGAGATAAATGGATTTCTTTGGAGGAGGCTTTCACCTGCGGAGGGGTTCTTGCAAAATAATAATTAATAAAATATTTTACGTATATATTATAGTAATATACATATCAGAATGTAACTTAGTGCAAGAAATAAAAGGCTTTTTTATTTTTCATTTTATTTATTTATTTATATTTGATATCGCTTTTTCGAAAACTGCTCTAACGATTTCGACGAAATTTAGAGCTTTACGGTGGTCAAAAATCGATCTAAGTGGGTCTCAATTCTGCGAAAATTCGTTTTCTCTGTGTTTTCACACACTTAAAACTTCTAAACTCTTAACTCTTCTATATGTAATTTCGCTACAGAGTGTAACTCTTCAATAGCACAGTGGCAAGAATTTATGCTGAAATGCGTGTATTCGAATCATGTAATGCGGTCAGACTTTTTTTTTATAAGACACCGAGTAGAGCTTGGTCGCCCAGGTACTAAATAAATATAATAGTAAACAAATAAAAAACAAATAAATAAATAAATGAGTGAACAAATAAATAACGAATAAATAAGTAAAGAAAAACAAAAGACTTATAAGATCACTTATTTGTCCGTCTGTCTATTACCCGTCCGACCATCCGTCTGTCTATCTGCCTGTAAAATATTCATTTAAATGACGATCAGAAATCAATTCGATTTCCTTTTCAATTTCGTGTGCCTTTTAAATTTTTTCTCAAAGTAATACTTCGTCTAGTTGTAGTTAGCAAGTCTCAATCGAGCACAGCCCATTTTGGAGTCAAATATCGACGACCGACCGTTCAATTACTACAGAGGATAAATCAAATTATTCAATTGAATCAAATCTTTTGTGCAGATGGTCTGAACTGATGTCGTGAATTTTATTAGGAAAATATTGTTAGTTCCACATTAATTTTAATCACATAAAGTACCCACGTGTGACATTTTGTAACATTTTAGTAACAAGAACGAGGGTAGAATGGATTGCCTGCGTGTAGCGGGGGCTGCATGAAAGCCTGATTTTGGTCTTGTAAGAGTTCAGTTGTTTAGAAGCCGTCGAATAGTCAAGTACATAATAGTTGTGATGAAGAATTGATAACGTGTTCATAGTGATCAGTGCTTCCGTTACATTTCATATTTAACATAACAGAAGTGTGATTTTACCACGTGCCTAATGAGCGGTTATTCTGCTTGTCATCACATTGTTTAAAGTGACAATGGCGACGAAGGGTTATCAGTGTAAGAAAAAAAAAACAGGTGATATTTAACATTATTGGAATTATTAACATTGTTCAATGTTCAAATACATTTATTTACCATCATGTGTTATTAAATTTCAGAGACGTTAGTTTGTCAGTAACAAAAGTCCTAACACAGTCATGGTATGAATTTTTTGTCTTAAACCATAATATCTTAAATTGTAGTTTCAATGTAATGGCAATGCAATGACAAGATAAAGTAGCTGGATAATAAATATGAATATCCAATATTATTCTATGTATTTGATTAAATTCTGATTCTATGATGACATTGTTCTGCTTGTTGTGCCACTGCAGTGTTTTAGTTGTAGCCTTAGTTTGTGCCAATGGCCATACATGAACATTACTATGTGAGTGTATTCTGTCTACAAATAAAAGGGTATGTCCCGCAAATAAGAGGGTGTGTCCCGCAAATAAAAGGGTGTGTCCCGCTAATAAAATTTATAATTTTTATAATATACTCAGACATTTCACACAGCGCCATCTAGTCCCAAAGTAGGCTGCATAGCGCTTGTGTTATGGGTACTAGACAACTGATATTCTACTTATATACTTTTCTTTTGTAAATATATACATATTATACATAAACACCCAGACTCGGGACGGGAATCGAACCCGCAACCCCCGTTTATTTTCCGACGCGCTAAGCCGTTGCGCCACGGAGGTCGTGAAGGGTGTGTCCCGCAAATAAAAGGGTATGTCCCGCAACGAAAATAAGTGTCTTACAGTGACAATAAAAGGGTTTGTATCACAGTTGAAGTAAACGGCGAGTTTCACAGCTACATCAACCTAAATTAATTGCTTGAAAGTGATACTTGTCTGGATTTCTCGTCAGTTGTTATCAGATTAACTTTCCACAGTATTGGTGAATTGACTGACTTTCAGAATATTTTGTAATTGGGTTTCTCAAAATAATTTATTTGACCTTGGATCTCAAAATAATTTATTTATTTGGAAAGCAATGACGACACCGAAAATTAAATACGCTTGCCCAGAAGGTATTTATTCGCTCTAGTTTTCGACTCTAGTCTTGACATCGCCCGACTTATATCAATTATTAATTACTAAGTCCTCCAAAACGTGTTTTTACTATGAACATATATCATCATGTTATATGTTCATGAATATATTATGTTCATGAATGGAATGTTATCAAAACAGTGTTCCAAAAAAATGTTAGGAACTCTTGGTAGATATAACTAAAGAATGTTTCATTGCCATAAAATACAATTCGTATTTCTATATAGATATTAAAATATCATCATGATTGGAAAAATAAAAAGATATCTTTCTATCTTTTTATTTTTCTAGACAAATTACGTCAATGATATGATTGTTTATTGTAAATATGTATTTTTCTAATTCTTGTCTCTTAGTATATAAAATTATAATTTTAATAATATTTACCTTGTCTAATATTGTGTTAAGTTTCCATTTACTTTGTCACGTATTGTTTTACTATAGGCTTACATCTGTTTATTCTAAATCACTCATTAAAACACACGTATAAAACTCACTGAATAATTCATTGCTTACTTACTCATACTACTCATACTCACTGAACACTAATTTTGGCTATATTTTAACAACGACGGTTCGCGGATACAGCTAAAGATATATTAACACCGATTGCACAACACTGCTTCTATTTAACAGCGCATGGCGGAGGGTATAATTAAATTATTTCTGACTACCTCCATTCAAGTAAACTGTACACGATCGCTTGTTGCTACTTGACAACTACTACACAAAGACTAACGCCAGATTCTTTCATAAACCCTCATTAGTATGTAGGCAAAGTATTTTGACCCCGCTGTTGCTATCAAAATCTCACAAAATTGTCATAGATGACTAATTGACGTGATTAAAATGTAGTGAAGCTAACATAATGTGTCTTTATTTTAAATTGTGTAATACTTTTTATATTATTGTGTACTAAATTATGTATTTTGACTTTTTATATTTGACATATACATGCATGATAGATATATGTTTTACACCTATTGATTTACATTATGGGTATCACATAGCGAATTGAGAGTTTTGAATAACATCCAAACTATAAGTAACTTAGAAAACTCAGTTTTCTAAATAAACCTGACTGCGGAATCGAACCCGGGACCGGATTGCGAACTATATACACATATACTGCAATTACGCCAGTGCTAGGCCAATTAGTACGTTATACACTGAGGTGTATATTTAAACCCGAAGAATTTTTAATGAAATCATCGTGCATTTTATTCTGGATTCCAACCAATAAACTCCTAGCAGCGCTTTGAGTAATTTCATAATGTAGACAACGTGTCAAAAAGGGTGTCGTCGTCTGTACAATGGAAAAACTTCTGCACTTCCATCTTGAAATCTTGAAGAACTAATATTGGACTTCATAGGCCTCTTTACAGAATGTGTGATGGATACAATGGCATAGGTGTTAATTTTGATATTTTTTCTGGTTTTTTCATTGAGTTAAATGTAAGTATTATTTTTATTATTATTGCATTAAAATAAAGAAAAATATATACATCACAAATATTTACTAAATTTTTTTGTTTGTTTACAAGGAAAGTTGTGTTCACTGTTTTAAACATCACATTAAATATAACCATTGGTGATTTGTTCTGAATTTGTATGCATTGTTTAAAATGTAATTTCAGTTTGTGAACCATTTAAAAAAAAATTGTAGGGTGTAAGGTGGTGTGCTGGGAACTGACTGATCACAAAGAGATCGAACTTTGAATTTTCAAGAGTGTATAGGCGGAGAGCTGCGGGAGTGGACGCCATTTTATAAATTAACTATAGGCAGTCGCATGTCCCTCATAAGCAAAGTCTTAAGTTTACTGGTCTGTAAAGAGAAATAATCACATAGGTGTAATGTATCATCTGTTTATTTTGCCGCAAAAATCTTAAAAGTAGCTCAAGTAGAAGAAAATCGTGAGGAAAAGCAATCTGTCAATACACGATATCGATTTACCTTTCGTAAGTTGTAACCTAAATTCATATTATTGTAAGTGGAGTCATAATGTATTTTTTCTTTGACCTCGATATTCTACTTACCTCGAAAGAGAAATGACGTGAAAATATACACACACATATACATACATATACAGGGTTAACTTAAAAATACTATTAACCTCTTAGTGTATTGTACTAAACATTATCCCCGATAACTTTTGTTTTACGACTCAAAATTTCATAACTTTTTTCTTTCATACAAAATTAAAAATACATTAAATGTTTCTGAAAATGGCACCTACTCTTGCCAGTCGCTAAAGCGGCACATGCAGAGGCCCGAAGCGCTCGCACTACACCATTAGAAATACGTACAGAGTAAATACGTTTCAGACAGTACAACAAAACTTAACTATTTTTTGAGGAACGTATTGGGTTTTGAAAAAGGTCGTAGAACAAAAGTTGTTAGGTATGTTGACAGGAATTTTGCACTAAGAGGTTATTAGTATTTTTAAATTAACCCTGTATATACGCGCATATACGTAAAATTCCAATAACTTCTCAAATCATGCACTTTCATGATTATTCACTTACGCGCACTGCGTGTCTTCCCCGCGCCACGTTCCGCTTCCCGCTATTATCCATTCCTACATCGCTGACAATGGATTATGCTCAGTTGTGGATATAATTGGAAAGGACAAATATATATTTTGTATATTATATTACACCTTAAATGTATACCTACCACAATTATCTGTGTAAGAATGTGTTCAAGGTCCTGAAGATACGTCACGAAATTCATAATCCTCAGCAAAATTCCATCGCAAGGAACAATATTGTATTACAAAGAAATTCCAAACAATTTCAATTTTATAGAATCATAATAACAAAACTTTTTATTGAAAATGTTTGCGTCTTGCAATAACTTTATTGTTACAAAGGAAATTTTCGTTGCAAATTGAATATATTTGAAAAACCAATAACATTTTTTAAATGACATTGCCTGAGTACCATGAAAAGTTAATAATATGTTGCCATAGCTTAAAGGTAATAAGACCGTCTCATGTAAACGATTCCGCTTACTCTCGTGCATGCTATGGCGGAGTTAAATCGTGTTCATAACAAATAATAATGAATTGTATTTCCGTGATTTTACAGCAAAATTGTAAAAATGTAAACTAAGTACCTACGAGTGGAAACTCACAGAAACTTTGGCAAATATACATTTTAAATGTACGTTAATGACGACCTCCGTGGCGCAACGGTTAAGCGCGTCGGAAAGTAAACGGGGGTAGCGGGTTCGATTCCCGCCTCGAGTCTGGGTGTTTATGTATAATATGTATGTATTTACAAAAGAAAAGTATATAAGTAGTATATCAGTTGTCTAGTACCCATTACACAAGCGCTGTGCTGCTTACTTTGGGACTAGATGGCGCTGTGTGAAATGTCCGAGTACATTATTATTACTATTATTATTATTATTAAATACGATAGTAATAAGTTAGTCATGGCGCAAGGGGTTCCGTACGATGTCAATAAATTGGTAAAGTATGCTTAATTTCTGGATCCCTGTAAATTTTAATTATGTTTTTCCTGTAAACTATAGAAAAGGCCTTATATTTTCTGAAATTTTAGTTTCTGAAGTTCCAGAAGTTTCGAAGACATGATAAAGCTCCAATACCCATTTTACTTCTTCTTTAGTTCTCCTACAATTAATTTAAAATATTAAATAGTGCTCTATTTAGCTCGGTAATTGTACCTGATTTATGAAACCGCGGAATTTTGAGTCTTATAAATACACTTAAAAATGCCTAATAATTAAATATAGAAAGAATTTACTATCAGCTACATATCGTGAGAATATTATTTATTTACATATTTATTTATTTGTGAAAAATCCATTTTATTATTTTAGGTGAATCCTTTGCTGTAACTTTCCAAAACAAAACATAAAATTATGAATTAGGTCAGACTCGTACTGATATTTAATATAGATTAATAAGATAATAGCAATGTGCCAACTTTGAAATACGTACAACCATTTTGAGTCAGTTTTTAGGAATTCGAATGTGAGCGGTCGATAGACGCACAAACGGCATTGGTGATCTAACGAGAGTTCGGTTTTCCTTTTAAACAGCTGATTGTTAAGCTATTAAAACAAAATATCCATGTCATGCAAAGCGTTCCTATCTTTATGCTATTGTGGTCGTGGTCGTGATCAGCTAGTTATTCCTAAATTTAAATTACAAAAGTCAAGTGGTTCATTTTTGGGTAACTGTGTTCGTTTTTATAATAAAGTTCCTCAAGAAATTACTCAACTAACGGAAAAGAGATTTAAACTTTTCATTAAACGCACACTGATTGGAAAAGCATACTACAAAATTAGCGATTTCATTGAAGACACAACAATAGACTGGAAATGATCCTCTCTGCATATGCATTTACTGGCTTTAAAAATATTGTATTTTTAAATAACTGTTGTAGAATGATGTTGAAAAAATGATACCTGACTGAGTTTCTTGTCGGTTCTTCTCAGTATTCAGGTTTCCTTTTTGAACCGATTTGACTAAAGTAGATTTGACCTTGCATTTGGGTTTACTTGAATAAATTGATTCGACTTTGACTTTGATTTGACTTTGACTTTGTGAATGGTTTCTTATCATTCATCTCATTAATCTTTATCTCAGCCTAGCGACCCGTCTCGGCTTCGCCCCTGTGGGATGTTGACACTTTGCAACATACCAAATTTTTTTATCGAGACTTTTTTCGTGGACTTTCCAAAAATTTTCTTTCATACAAACTTTGTCCTGACAATTATAAACACAACAAAAAATAAATTAGCCAAATCGGTTGAGCCGTTTTCAAGTGATGGACGTCATACATACATATCTTCACGCTGTATCCCTAACGAGGTAGTCAGAGAGGACGGAGCGCCAAGAGACGCGGTCCTTACATACCTCTTTCGCTTCCTCAAATCTCATCATTCTCCTCAAACATATCCTCCGTCATATATGCGGCAATTGATTTTTATTTATATCTATATCACAGATAATGTTGTGTAGTATTTGAAATAAAGATCAATGAGATGAATTTGATTATGAATTATTTGATTGCTTTCCGTAAAAACTATTAATAGGTTTAAAATAGAGCATTTTTATTGTATAGGATCTACTATAGAATAAAAATGGATTAATGTTTATCAATATGTATGCTTAGGTTAAGTTTCGCGCAAAAAATGTAATATGTCTATTGTCTATGACGATGACAGTAGCCGAATATTCCATTGATTTAGCGATAAAAGTGACACTGGTAAAACTCTAGAGTTTATTACACGGAACCCTTGGGTTCCGCGGAAACCACTTCAGGAATCGCTGTTTTAGGGTATAGTGAAAAACAAAACCCTTATGATTTTGTCCTTTCTGTCCGTCTGTACGTATGCCATTTTACTAGAAAACGAATGGTATACGAATGCTATACAACTAACAAAAAAAAACTAATTTTTAAACCCTGATGCATGCTATATTAATACAAGCTACCGTGATATAGTACATTATATGATAAACATTTTAAACTGAATTAAATATGTCTAAAATGCTTCAATGACATTAATTACCTCTCAACAAGTTCAATAGATTTTACTCTGATCTATTCGTAAAGATAACAAAGAGAGGAAATGGGTCGTGCACCACTACATTAGTTATTGGTTTTCAAACCACTCTAAGGTTTTAAATTCTCTTAGGTGTATTGCACATGAAAAACATGTTATAAATATTGCAAAACCATTTGCATACAAGAATCAACGGCTTTATGACTTCAAATAATAAATGCGTAGCTTTGAAGTCAGGCAACATCAGTTGTTGTTATACTTTTTCGACGTGAATAAAAATAAAAAGCAAATGTTGCCACATATAAAAAATAAAACTGACCACATATAAAAAACAAAATTGGCCACATATAAAAAAACTGATCACTTAAAAAAAATATACCCTCTTCATTGCCAACTTCATGTTGTGTTAGATTGACATAGACGCGTGCAACTTTCTTTGCTAACTTCACATGTGTTACATAGATGACGTAACTTCCGTTACATGCTGAAATATACTCTGATCTGTTTTTTCAAGCGCGCCATAAAAAGTATAAATTAAAAAAATTCCACATTAATACATAAGCATGTGAGATATGTTTAGATAGGTTTTCAAAAATGATATAAACGTTTAAAAATGATTTTTTTTATTGAATGCAATAATCGTGGAGATATGTGCCTCTAAGATCGTAAAAAGTGGTCCCCTCCCGCTCTAACTTTTCAACAATTGAATAATATTTTTTAAAAATATTTAATATACTAGAACTCAAAAAGTAATATAAACGAAAATTGGTTTCAATCCTATTTGTTGGATGTTTCTTGAGATATTGAGTGTTTTCGATTACTCATTCAACGGCTGCAGGTATGAGTTTGTTTTTCACCGTATCATTGAGAAACGCTAGGAAAAGCCAATTTTCTTTCGCTGCCGTTTAAACTAATATTGTACATATTTACTGTACGTGGTCTTACACGCACTTGGCCGATCTTTTGATAGATTTATTTGACTGAAAATATTTTTCATTTTGGTTAGAAATTTGTATGCTTTAATTAAATTTTAACTTCACCATTAGCCTTATCTGATTCAAACTCCGCCGTGAGCGAGTTGAACAATTTTATTGTTATTAATATCATTATATCTATACAAAGAGTCGTTGGTCGCGACATTGGCGTGGCGTGGTATATACGGTCATGTGATGTTAATGGCACGCACCGTCTCTGATTTAATGATCCCACATAAATTTAACCCTGTGGTGCTGCTTTCGAACGGGCAAGTTCACTTGTACCAGTGTACTCTCTTACTATACATTCCTAGTACTCTAATTTATGACGAAGCTGTATTTTAAAATTTTAAAATATGAACACGTTTCGACAATTTGAATTTAGCTATTTCATTAATATTATGTTATTTCTTTTATTTAATCGCAAAATATTACTTATTTCTTTTTCTTTTGATATACACAAACTCATTTTTTTGTTTTTTTTTTCTAATACATATGTCGTAAAAATACATTTATTATAATTTTCTGTAATATATACACATGTTATTCTCGAATCCGTATGAGTACATAGGATGTTATTATGAATGTAGCGTTGTTATTTCTCAATAAATAATATTTTCGCTTAGATTTTGATGTGTGTTGACGTTCAAGATAATTACATATAAATTCGATTTGGAAAGAATTTTTGTATATTTCCTCTAACGTAAATATTTCCCGAGTCGACGGAAGTTCAATAAAATTGGTTTATTTTTCATCTACATGACTAAAGTCACTGGAAATTGATGGTTAGATACATTCGTATTATGTTTGATTTGCGTCTTCTTAACATCGGAATTTGCTAGTGTATTATTTGATATTATTGTTCACAGTACATCTCCAATTTGGAATTTTTTGATTGCGCCAGTACAGCTAAGAGAAGGAAGACACAGTGTTATGTATTGACGTTAACTCTGTGATATTTTGTTCGCTAGTTACTTCTTACAGGACCGCGAAGCTTCGGGAAGGTATCAGTCTAATCTAACTGTTGTCATATAATCTGTTGTATTTCTATATCTTTTTCTCTTCTGCAAATAATGCCGTTCTGCCAATAATACTTTTCAACATCGTCACACTCAGATTAATCTCTTCCCGCATGTCAGCATGTTGACGATGAAACTTTCCCGTCCTACGCCAAGTCTACATTACAAAATGGTAATCAGATCCTATCATGGAATATTTAGCGATACCTCACTACGGCGGGGATAATTAGTGATTCAGAACCAGCATTATACATACATATGGTGTAATGACTCTTACGATAGTGGTTACGTTACGATAAATGATTACGATAGTAGTTACGATGATACGATAAGTGGTTACGATAGTAGTACTTAGTGACTATTACGATAGATCAAATTTGCAGTAATAGATTTTGTTGTAACTTTGCACAGTCACCCATATGAAAGAATAAGAACAAATAAAGTTTAACTCACTGGATTATCCTTGTTCTGATGCCTTAACCACGGCCTTAACATAATATTTGTAATTAAAAAGTCTATAGACTAATAACTTGGATGATCTTTTCTGATTTCATATTTCTGATTTCATTACAGAGATCAGGATAAGATAATTCTAAATAAGTTTTGGCTATTTTTAAGAAAAGCGATTGAGGAAAGTCTCGGAGTAGAAGGTATATTGTAATAAGATTGTTGTACGATTTTTTCCATGGAATATCTATTTCCAAGAAGGTTCCGGCATACATTATATTAGAATTGAGAATATATTCGGTATATTCCTGCTTATTTACTTCCATTCAACTTTATGAATTATAAAGAAAGAATTATTTTTTTCCTTGAATCGACGACGATTACACGATCCAATATGAAGTTGCTGGATAACAAGAAATTATTTTTTATTTACCTTTATAGAGAGACCAATTGGTAGTTCGTTTGTGTAAAGTTAGTCTAACGGCAGATTTCTATACCGTTGAACTTAGGTCCGTCTCCCTTCAGGTATTTACTCGAATGCATGTAGTCACGTTATTTCATCTTCAGGTGGAAAGGCAGAACAAAATCACACCTTGATGCTTCCAACAGCATATTTTTGACCGACAATTTTGAGGATGTCTGGAGTCCCTTTCACAAAGCATAGCTACGAACATTCTCCTCAATAGATTCATCGGTTTGAGTGAAATATCACTCTATGCATTTTTTGCTATGTAATAACTTTGCCATAGGCAAATGCATAGTCAAACAATGGAATCAAACTTAAAACTCCCTTTTTTTCTGACTTACAATACATCGAGTAATTCAAACCAACCAATGAATTTAGTAAATACAAATGAATTAAAAGTTACAAATAATTTAAATAAAATAGACCACAATACCATGTAAAATAAAAGGAACTAATCTTTTAGTAGCGCCCTAATATAATATTAAAAATGCAAATAAAAATTGTTCAGTTCTGAGGCGGCATTCCACAGCTGATCGAGTTTCAGCCCTTAGCAAAAACATTCAATAAATAAAGTTACAACACGAAAGGTAAAAAACATAAATACTTGGAACTCCGTTGCAGAGTTCAAAAAAGTTTTAATTACTTTGTTACTCCAGGTTAGCCGCTCTCGACTACGTAAAACGAAAGTTTTTTTTTTTAATTTTTGGATTTTTAAACAGTTTGATATTTTCTAAGTAATTCAAGTAGTTCTAGTATTTCATGAATTTTAATTTTAGATATGTAATAGTTTTACTGAGTTCCGTAGTTCAGTAAACTTTTTAACTTTTCTCTTATCCAGCAACTTTATAAAAATAATAATAAGTTACAATAATAAGTTATTATTTTTAAAAAGTTGCTAGTTTATTTTATAGAACTTTTAATGAAAACTAAAAATTGAAAATGTTTTGCCCACAAAAACTGTTTCAAAAATAAATACATCTATGTGTACTAATACAAACAGGTACATAAACTACTAAATATGAGACTAAGAAATCTTTTGTTACATTTTGAGTACATTTTTAGAAAACTTAAACAAAAGATTAGTAATCAAATTACATTGCAATGATTTTACAAACGCAGGTAAGTAAATTTTGTAGCATCGCTTATTTTACTGGCTCCATCTACTCGACCCGTATCAAACAGCGTTACTAATTAATGGCATAAGCGACGACACGAATTTATGTAATAGCTACGACGAAAGTGAGAAATTAATGAGTCTGAAGTAACGCGAGTATAAAACGGCAGTGAGTTTTTCGCACCGTTTCGTAGGAATGTTCCGAAGATAGATGTGTTTGGGGAAGCGATGGTAGGGTCCGTGGGAAATTGAAGCACAAATATTTCAAACTCTTACAACGAACCGCGAAGGTACGTGATGGTTCCAAACGAATAAAAAGGGCGTCAAAATGTGACATTACAATGAATGCACAATAAGCTTCTTATGTCCGCCGCCCATCGCAGCTTGCATCCGAGTCATGGCCTCCATGGCCTTAGGCTAAATGTGCCACTGTTAGGACATCTGCATTTCATGAGTGGTTGAAATATGGCCCTCTTGTAACTTATCATAGATAACACATTCATTATTATTTTTATTAATTTTTAACAAATTAAATGTGTGACATGAATCTTGAACCTTATTGATACGATTCATAATGTCTATAAAATCATAAACGGGAAATATTTCCTATTTCTGGAATGTGGTCTTTTTGCATATTGAATAATAACTTACATACATATGTATTATGTAGTTATTAAAATGATAAAGTTACAGTAGTGATCGTTCGTCGTAAATAGATGTCACATATAATATCATGTACATTGTAACGTAACACTATTTTGTAGGAACGGTGTTTTGAATTCGTGATTACGAATTAAATTTTTTATGCTAAATAAAATATGTTTTCCAAAAATATTTAATTTATTATTCTTAAAATATTGTCTATAACTAATTAATAACAATATTAAAACAAAATTACATTATTACATAAAAATCGATATACAGACAGATTCTGAATTTATTAATAAAAGTTTTATATAGTGAATTCGAACAATAGACGCACGGTAGCTACACCGCGATGCGTTCGTAACATTTATTCTCGCAGAGAACGAATAACATTCATTCTGCTAAAATTGTTTTTTTTTACTCACCAGCGCTCACTCGTCTTAGTTGTTCCAAGTACAAATATTAATAGAAAAACTATTCAGCTATTATAATATACCTAATATTTGTAATTTTCTCCAACGTACTATCGTTTTGGTGACAATCTTTCTAAAGTTATAATAAGCGTAAAATTCTAAATAATACAATATAATTGTGAATCGAGTGTGATCCCGTACCGGGTAAGTTGTTGCAATGTGCATACCTACTTTTCACTATATTAATAATCATTGTTTGGCTTCATACATT
Source organism: Zeuzera pyrina (assembly GCA_907165235.1). Classification (NCBI taxonomy): domain Eukaryota; kingdom Metazoa; phylum Arthropoda; class Insecta; order Lepidoptera; family Cossidae; genus Zeuzera; species Zeuzera pyrina. The sequence continues at coordinate 2,505,810 of OU015619.1, read as the reverse complement.
GTGGGATTGTTTTTTTTTAATATCTTCATGTTTATTGCTGTTTGGTTTGAAACTTAAACTCTAAGTAAATGTATCTAGATTATATATAGAACTAGTTCATTCCGAATATCTCATATTTTTAAATTATTTAAATCATACTGGTTGCAAACCGTCATTTTGTTTTCACAACATTTTAAACTTGTATAGTAGGTATCATTCACTGTTTATTCTTACATAACGCTTTGTATCTACTGCTGTAAATTACTGCTAATTTTCATTACCTGGACTGCCGCATCACCCAGTTTGCTTCGTTGCTAATTGTAAACCTACCCCCTTGTATTAATTATAATCGGCTATGGCAGTCCAGAACGAAGAAAGTACTTATTATAACTCGATCCACGCACGTTCCAGGAACTCCTTTGGGATTGGACTCTGCCCCTTCTATCTACATCGCAGACACCAACATCAGTCACCAACCAATAATCTACCTACAGCGCGGCTGTACGAGTTGCAACATACCCAGAAAAGAAGGACAAGGGGAGTATGGTGCCGCGAAAGGACGGTGCCCGCAGTAGATCTAAACTCATCGCTAGCCTGATCCACGACCCGCTTATTTTAATTTCTAAATTATGACTAATTCTTCTTAAATAAATGTAACTAATTTTTGTCTTGATTTAATTTTTTTTTTTTAATTGAATTTTTTTATCTTAATTTTTCTTAATATACTTATTTTGCTCCCAAGTTCCCCTAAGGAGCTGGAGGTGACAACATACCAATGATATACAGTGTCAATTGAAAAATACTGATAACCTCTTAGTACAAAATTCCTGTCATTCTACCTAACAACTTTTGTTCTACGATTTTTTTCAAAACTTAATACGTTCGTCAAAAAATATTTGTTAAGTTTTTTGTACGGTCTGAAACGTAATTACTCTGTGTACGTATTCCACTGGTACACTGCAAGTGCACCGGGCCTCAGCGCCGCGTTGAGCGTGTGCCGCTTTAGCATACCGGGTAGAGTAGGTGCCATTTTCAGAAACATTTAATGTATTTTTAATTTTGTATGAAAGAAAAAGTCGTCGAACAAAAGTTATTGGAGATAATGTTTAGTACAAAATACTAAGAGGTTATTAGTATTTTTAAATTAATCCTGTATAAGATAAGTTTTCTACATATAATATTGTAGTATTTGTTCTTGAAAGTGGTACACTGTATCTTACTTTTTCATTTTAATTTATACTAGAGGTCGCCCTGTGGTCGAAATTCGACCATAAACATAAACGTTTAATATAAACTCTTTGGCGACGATCTACTCTGTGCATCTACTCTGTACATTACATATGATTACAAACTATTATGAGTTTGACATTGACAGTCTTTTTGACATTGGCGGTATGAACGTAAACGATGAACGTTTTATTTAATTTAATTTAATGTACTTATTTGTAACACATATTACCTAAAAGTTTTAACTTTCTCCAGTCTTTCTCCATATAAACTTAAAAAGTGCCAGATTTGACACTCCTCCGTTCGCGCAATTTTCTTAAAAAGGGAACCAATGTTTTTGCTTCACGTATTAATATATAGATTTTACAACCCTCTCACAGAATATCGGCGTAAAATAACAGCATGTATTGCTGTTGTTTCGTTCGGAGAGTGAGAGTGCCGGTGGCCCCCTCCCCCTCCTTTCCCTCCTTTCCATATTTCCCTAAAGGCCGGCAACGCGCCCGTGATTCTCTGGATGTTGCTCCATCAGGTGGCCCGCTTGCTCGTTTGCCCCCTCTTTTATAAAAAAAAAAAGATTATTCAAATTTTTTGGTTTTAAAATACAATTTTACTCTCTCTGAGAGTTTCATATTTACGCCCTTTGCAGTCGAAACTTTGGGTCCTTGGGGCCCCGAAGCCCATCGACTGGTTTCTGATATTTGTAAGAGACTGGTCGAGGCTTCGGGAGACCGCCGGGCTGGCAGCTTCTTCCGCCAACGAATCAGTTTGACTATTCAAAGAGGCAATGCTGCCAGTCTGCTAGGTACCTTGAGCAATGACAGCTTTCTAAGCGGCAACTTTGAGGAAGTTTATTATTTAAGATAATGTGTAGTTTTAAGTTTGTAAATATTAACATATGTATGTACTTTTTATTAATGAAGCTTATACTATACTAAGAAAAAAAAAAATTTCGAATAACGATAGGTAAAAGTGCAGTATAAACAAAAATACTACGAAGTCGATGCGATTGATGCCCGATCAGATCAATTTAGAAAGCGCGTTTTTTCCAATTATCTCGGGTCTGGATGTGTTCTATATTGGCGACAGGTTGAACTTATCGTGGGTCGAACTGTCACGTTAATAATTAAGAATTAATTACTCAGAAGAGGATGTTACTAATTGCCTAATGTTGTTTTGGAATGTCTATACATTTTTCCTTTAAATTTCAATAAGATAACGGTAAGTTCGCACTGAAGAGAAATGCATTGTGACGCGACACAATGCATTCAAATACTGTTCATATGAAATCATATGAGATAGAACATGCCAAGCGACAACGGAATATCGTGGCGCTGCCCACGTTGACTATCTAAATATGATTTGTCCATTTTTTGGTCCATCACGTTCAGAAGTTACCAACAGACTGACACATACTGACAGATGCGTGTTGTCTGCTACAGTTCAAGTACGGTTTAAAAAGAACATCATTATGTCGCGCCATTTTACTGCAGTGCAGTTTTCAGTGTGATCTTACCTTTACTATGCGAAATTACAAGTTTCTGTGTTACATAGTTTTTGAGAAAATCAACTGTGACAGTCAGACGGATAAAGGCACGTATGAGTGATTATTGTCTGAAAACAGTTGTCAACGATATTTCCGATTTATTTTGGATGTCAATCACCTTACAATGGAGCCAAATTGAATGACTATTGTGCTATTTTCTACTCAATGAAGGTTGACAAATTAGACTTCCAACACGGGTCAATGTAGTTTACATAAAGATCAGGGCTCATCAACACAACATCCGATCAACACTGCCCCCGCTCTTCCTCGAATAGTTTGGATTTCTGATATGGACTTCTATACATATACTTTCACTTAACAACTCTGTATGGTTACTGGAACGCCTGGCTCGCAAACTGTCCGTATGCAGACAGCGAGTGAATCATTCGGCAACATTCCAGAAGTAATGCTGCTCTTACGAGTAGAACGCGCGCCGGTGGCAAGAGATTCGCTTGAGGTTTGGTAACATATTCTAGACATTGACAGCATGATGTCTACTCGTTAATCGCGTCAACCCGTTAAAAGCTAATGGACGCCGCGCAGCGAAGCGGTGCTAATCGGGCGCCGAAATGTTAAATAAGCATTTACCTTAACCCTTAAGTTACGAAATGTCAATATTAAACGTAATAAAGTAGAGCTAGGTATAGTTCTAGCTAGGTATAGTTATAAATAGGTAGAGTTCAGAAATGTCCCCGTGGAAATAAAGAGAAATTTTAACCTTTGAAACATTTCTGATGAATTTTTACTTTCAAGCTCACGTTTCCAAACCCTTCAAGGCCACGTTTCCGAACTCGACCCTGTCCTTCTGATGCGAATAAGTTATGTGATCTCAATTAAGTTGAAAGATAGCTGATGAAAAATCCGAATCATTTTCTATTGACAAGCATTTTGCATTTTCCTGCCTTCCTTACTTTTAGTGTGAAACTGTAGATTAATATCCGGATTATTTTTGTCCATACGGTCTTCGGACACTAAAGAATGTAATTATATTTAATACTACAGACATACCACGATGGTATGAACTAAATTGTGGGCCACAATATGGATAATTTAAGCTAACCATAGTTCACTGTATAGTATTCTTTGTTGCATATGGTTGTAAATTTTGTTAATTTAATGAAATATACATATAAGTAAAATTGAAGTGTCCGTCTGTGTTTTCGAAATAAAGATTCTTAAGCTTATACGGTTACTCGCGAGTAACAAAAACCCAAACACTTTTTTTTATTTTTGTCTGCCTGCCTGTCTGTATAGTCTCCGAATAATCTCCGAAATGACTTTTTAGAAAGTAATCTAGGCAAATTTTTACACTGGAAAATACCGAATTTAACGCGGGTAAAACCGCAAGGCACGGCTAGTAAGTAAATAAACAAAATAAACTGAGATTTATGATGTGAATATCAAACAATGAATTGAGAGAGCTCCCGGTACTTTCAAACTTACTATTTACTCTCGCTTTCGTTAGTAAAATGCATGCAAACCTAATGCATGGGATTTGACATTAGCGATTGACAACTTATCAGGTGATTTATCATCAAATTAAAACAAAACCATACATTTTAACCTTTCTTTGACTGTGACGGTTTCTTTAAAGCCATTAATCATTTAGCAACAGTTCAATAATTTAATTTTAATCTTAGAAAAATGACACCTATACGAGTTTCTCGCCGGTTCTTCTCAATGCAAGTTAGAATTGAAATTCAAAACAGTTTGTAATGTAATTTAATTAAACGAATAGACTTACGTTTTCATTGTATTGTACGTGATAAATTTCTAAAATTTATAGCTATTTTCCGCTCAAACTCCAAAAACCACCAATCGACACGTGTTTCGCCTTTCAACAAAGCATCCTTAGGATATTCTAGAGATCAGATTCGGTCAGCTAACCAGCACCGAAATGTATCAACGTATACTTAGCGACTTAGGAAGGCGTTTTGATACGAAAAACATTCGCCCACCCATCTATTACGGTGACTACAACTAACATTGCTTGTTTTTAGTGATCGTATCAAGCGCTAAAGCAACTTCGCTTAAAGAACGCCATATGTCTTAAACAAATTAAACTAATGGCTCTAAATTAGAAAAGTATTGAAAGTACACAACTAGTCTCCAAACGACAAAACAAATAACAATGAGGAAATTGAGCGATTATACTGTGTTAGACGTCGTCGCACAATTTACTTTTAAAGGAAATGAGAAAGCCCGTTTACAAATGGGAAATAAAAAATTGCTTGTCATTTCCACGGGTTCGACTTACATGAAACGTGTTTACGCGTTAATTCATCCCGTTTTTGGGACATTGGACAATTAATCAGGTTGAGTGATTATTATAGATCAACGTACAGGACCTCATTCCTTTTTCATATAGACGGAAAAAGGAATAGACAGAAATTGACAAATTTTTAATGACACCTATTGCATATTCTCATTTCCGATGGCCGAAACGTATTTCTGAATTATAATCAGAATCCGTAATCAGAATTTATCCTGATCGCTTCATGGGCTTCACACAGCTGGAATGTCTTTCTGAGTTCATAATACGAATCTAGTCGCTCGCCTCAAGCTGGCCACACACAACCGAAATGTCTTTCTGGACAGATACATCTGAAAAATTTATATAATAATAATAATGAATTAAATGAAAGATATGAAAAAAATTTTCTATAACTATTGCAGAAATGAACAAGAACTTCGAAAGGAAACTGTATTTTCAACTGTCAATCATTTCATTTCCAATTTAATATAATGCTTTTTTTTATTCCGTTCGATAGCGTTCTTTAAAACTTCAGTAGAAGTGTGTTAACTTCTTATCGTCACAGTCTCACAATACGGCTTTTCACCTGTTTTTTTTTAATCTGCCTTGCAATCACAGATAACTCACACCATTTCGCATTCGAACTCACTTGGATTTCCAATGGAATTCCCTAAACCAAACGTACTAGGAGCTTTAAGAGTCATCTCAGTCGACATTTTGTCTTAGTGTATTTTAATTCTTCTGAGATAATTAAGTTAAATAAACCTTGTTTTATTTAGATTTATTGAAATTAGATTATTCAATTTA